>OX375800.1:22695203-23930868 GCA_947359425.1 Lagria hirta | reverse complement strand
TTGGGTGACACATTTTGATTGAAGCTCGGCGTTATTGGCGAGATAAAATCGTAGCGGAAAATTTGCGCTACCACCTCGTTTTGCACCACTAATCTGTAATTGGTCTATAAAACCGCAATATTTTGCCATTATTAGAAGAAAAAAAAACCTATTTTTATCATAATTTGTTTTTTATAACATTTTTGAATAATGAGTAAATAAACTTAAAAAACTAGATATGCGTATTAAACAATAAGAAAAAATGACGTTTGATAACTATTTTATTATATTATGTTTCTTGTGGTTTTTGTTTTTAATTTTATTCTTAAATCGGTTTTTAATCGAAAACAAAAAGTTTGTTTTCCAACAATGTTTATATCATTGAAAAGGTGATTTGAATCCAGCAAAATTCCTGTGCCTCCGGGACCGGGAGGGTTGAACATAATACTGTTATTTTTACCTAAAATCTGACTTTTTCTGAAATGGCTTTTTTTTGTAAAATTTGTTTTAGAAAAATTGAACAAAAAGATCTTAAAAATTATGATTTTTTTCTAATTTTTTTTTTTATAAACAAACTTTTTGGTGAAAGGTAATTCTGTGCGAATAGTTTATTGTGGTCGAAGATTTCCTAGATTTTTGGTATCATTTCCCTTAGGCTTTTAATAGGTTACACCTTCACCTTTTTAGCAATTTTTTTGATTTTTTCAAAAACTCGTGAAAATAATGTCAAAAAAATATAATTTTTTTTTTGACAGTTTTTAATTAATATTTATAATATAAATTATTAATTTATTAATAATAGCATTTGACATATTTTTTTCATTTGTTTTATAATTTTTTATAATATAAATTTAAATTTTATTTAAAAAAGTTTAAATATTTTGACAGATTATCAAAATCATAATTAAAATTATTGAACGATAAACCAGGCAAAAAAATTTGTAGACAAATATTTGAGAATATTTAATTTTGTTCTACAATATTTTTGTTTTTATATTATTATTTATTATATTATATAATAAAAAAAACCGTTGAACTTATGTTTATTGTGGTTTTTGTTTTTAATTTTATTCTTAAATCGGTTTTTAATTGAAAACAAAAAGTTTGTTTTTCAACAATTTTTATACCAATGAAAAAGTGATTTCAATGATTTTTGAATCCACCAAAATTCCTGTGCCTCCGGGACCGGGAGGGTTGAACATAATACTGTTATTTTTACCTAAAATCTAACTTTTTCTAAAATGGATCTCTTTTTGTAAAATTTGTTTTGGAAAAATTAAACAGAAAGGGTCTTAAAAAATTATGATTTTTTTGCTAATTTTTCTAATAAACAAACTTTTTAATAAGTGGTAATACTGTGCAAATAGTTTATTGTGGTCTATAATTTGCTGGATTTTTGGTGTCATTTCCCTTAGGCTTTAAATGGGTTATACCTTCAGCAGGAATTTTAGCAATTTTTTTTGATTTGTTCAAAAAGTCGTCAAAATAATGTCAAAAAAATATAAATTTTACTTTTTTTTGACAGTTTCTAATTAATTCTTATAGTATTTGACAATTTTTTTTCAATTTAACAAAATTGAGCCAAATTTATATTCCATAAATTTAAATATTTTTCTAGAATATAGATAAGATATGTAGGCGACGTCTTTGCAACTTTAATTCTGAAACCTCAACAACTTTTGTGTGGGATTTCAATAAATGTTTTCATTCAAGAGAAAATTAATAACAATTATTATCCATTTTTAAGATGTTCACGTAATTACAGAAGCAACAGGCGATTTAGAATTTGATATCCATAAAGGGCCACGTGGTCTTTATTTAGTTAGTTATATTCATAGATACTAGAAATAGACCAGTGCTGATGAAGCCTTTAAATGATAAAAAGTGAAAAAAAAATAGTAGAATAAAATCCGTTGAAAAATGAAGGAAATATAAGAAAAATACTATTTTTTTCTCTTCCGGCACAACAAACAAAAAACCACCATTTTTTTTTTTAAAGCAGATTTCGATTGTAAATTAGGGTGTTTTTTTTAATATCACGTCAAAATAAAGTCAAAAAATTAATAGTTTTAATCAAAAAAAAATTAGAACATAATAAGACCAGTTTCCACCAAATTTTAGAAGTTGAAAATTATTTATTTATCTAGCTATAGACACAACAACTTTATATTTATAAATGGCAAATTTTCCTAAATCTGGGGATTAATTTTATATATTTGCTTTATATTTAAAACATTTTTTTCAATATTTGTAACAAAATTAGTTACTTTTTCCCTATTTTGTTGACTTTGATTTTGTTTTCTGTACTAGTTTGTTTTTTTACATGTTTTTGTCTTTGAACTTCTCTTTTATTTTTTCTCATTTATTTATTTAATTTAATTTTTCTTTTTCTTAAATTATTTTCATTCATTTTACACTTTCTTCCTTTACTTTTATTGTTTTTTTAATACTATAAATTTTTTAATACTACTTTAAATTGTTTTCTATTATTATACTTGCTCTAATTCTTTACCTTCTCTCTTTTTTTACTTGTTTTTGTCTTTTAACTCCTCTTTTATTTTTTCTCATTCATTTAATTTAATTTTTCTTTTTCTTAAATTATTTTCATTCATTTTACACTTTTTTTCCCCTATTTTTATTGCTTTTTTAATACTATAATTGTTTTTTATTATTATACTTTTATCTTCTCTCTTTTTTTGTTTGATTATATGTTCTATCTCTCTCAATCATTTCAAGCTAAATTGCACAGCAACAGTTGATCTAAATAATTTTTATAATATTGTTTAATTTAAACACATAAATATAATAAATCAATATCTTTCCTATTTTTCAGTTACTTCTTCTTTATCTCGTTGGCCTTAATTTTGTTTCCTGTTTTAATTAGTTTTTTTTTACTCTTTTATATTTTTTGAATTTTCTATAACTTTTTCTTAGTTTTTATATAATTTTTCTTTTAAATATAGATCATTTTTTTGTTTTTAATAGAAAAAATAAAAGATAAAACAATAGAAAATTTAGACAACTGAACAAAATAAACACTAGAAGAGTTAAAACTAGAAAATAATAATTAAGCAAATTAAACCGACTTTAATGTGATTACTTAATTATTATTTTATTTATTTAATTGACTCAAATTGTTTACAAAAAAGCATTAATAAAAATAACTTAAAAACTACTGGTCAGATTCTGATCAAATTTAAATAGGAGCAAATGGAATGCACAACATTTTTTTTTTTTGTAAATGATAAAAATTAAAAATCAGTCAATTTGACCTTTTCTTATAAAATACAAAAGTTGTAGATATAGAATTTGTAGTTATGCCTCAAAAATCGAGATAAATCTTAAAAACTCACCCTGACATTATCATTTTTCCCTTTTTTGTTATACTTTTTCTTTTTTTTTTTGGTTTAAAAAATTATCGACTTTTGTCTTATTATCAAACCCTCTCATGAAAAGTTCATTAAGCACTAGTACTATAAAAAATAATAGTATTATTATTAATTTTTTTTACTAGTACTTGTACGCAAAAAGGGCTTATTTCGACATTTTCCGAGAAACTAGCTCTCCATATTAATTTTCGGATGATATTCGTGAGTGGTTGAATATTATCCCTTGTTTGAAAGATCGACTACGTGAAAAAGCATATGACGGACAGATTATGATTCTCTAAGCCCAGGTGTAAACTTGGAACTTTCAAAAGAGAACTGCTTTAGTTAAGAATATCATCCAAAGTCCAGAACTAAAGTCCTAATTGAATTCGTCATTCAAATACAGGAGGAAGAGAGATGCTAAATAAAAATAATATCTGTGAAGTGAAAAAACACCAATTTATTTTTTTTGAAAAAAAATTTAACCTCCAGCTGAAATATTTGAAGAATTGAAGACAATTTGCACTTTTTCTGAATCAAATTTTATTTGTTTACTAGTTTCAATCTCAAGAGGTCATCTTCAGTGCAATAATCGTGTCCACCTTATAAAATAATTGTTAATTTTTGCAACAAATTGATCAATTTTCAGGGAAAACGGAGGCAAAAGTATTTAGAAGTATTGTTAAATAAGCTGCAAAGTTATTGCCATAAAAACAAACAATAAATTATGAAAATTTATTGTTAACACAGATACAGGTATTGCACCATTTAATCTAAAAACGTAAAATTAGATAAAAAATATAATAATTTCTTATTAAAAATTAAACAAAAGACATTTCACAGTAGATTTTTTGAAGATGGGATAGGTGAAATGGATTAAAAGATCAATTGTTTCCAGAAACTGAAGCTTTTGTTTTAGCTCATCAGGATAGGGTGATTATCACTAAAAATTATCATAAATTTATAATCAAAGACAAATTTAAAATATGTTTTTTAATTCGTCGGAAACAATTGAACACATTTTATATTCTTATTCAGTGCTAGTTAAAGACGTGACGCTATTGCAAAAATAGTTCATTCAAATTTTGTTTTTCAGCTGGATTCAGTGGAAATTTGAATACAATCCACAAAATATATTGGAAAATGATTATATTTTGATCACATTTTAGCAATTAAAAAAAGCTAAAATTGTTTTATAGTACTTATATAGCATTTTCCCATTATACAAGTACTTAAAATGATTGCTATCAGCTCTGGCTTGTATTTCACATTATAAAATAGCTTTTAAAAGTTTAAATTCTCTCTTTAACTTCGCCCATATTGTTAAAAGCTGTAAAAGTACTAAAAACGTACTATAATCATAATACCCTTTTTATAAGTTCAATTAATAGAAAAACGCAAATTTTTTTCTTATAAAGCTTTCAGCTTTCACATCTCTTACGCAAGCTAACCTTTGACTGGTCCCTGAACTCTAGAGGAAGACATCCAGAAATCATTGATGATCTGAAACAGAAAAAATATTAGTACCCACTACACCAAACGGCCAACTTTTTACTTGGTTTCACAAAACAATAAAAAAAATATTTCGATAATGGTACAGGATGATTCCAATTAAAATATATAATAAACAGGAAAAAAATTTTTTTTTTGAATATAAATGATTTTATCTTTTAATTTCTGTATAGGCATTAAAAAAATTCCAAAATTATTTAAAATTTTGCTTTCTGACCTAAAGCTTGTTGTTTCATCACGTAAAAAAAAAGTAATTTTTATTCTTTGTTTGGTATTGCAGTTTAAATTTAATTTTTCCCAATTACAAAAAAGCAGTTACAAATTAAAACAAATTTGCAAAAATAAAAAAAAACAACTTGATCGCTTTCGATTTTGTTATCACAAAGTGTTTACAATTTTATTAAAATTTAACTTTTTATCACTCGTTCTGTTTTATATTTTGAAAAATATCTGAAAATCCATTAAATTTCCTGAGTTAGACTATAAAAAATTAACAATTATTCAAAAAAATCGAACAATTGTGATTGAAATTATTTTATTTATTTAATTTTTGAAAATATGATCACAATATCGATATAAATAACAAAGAAAATATGCAAAAACAACAAAAATTCGAATATTTTTACAATTATTTTTCTACAAATTAATGTTTAATTGTAGAAATTGCTGGTCAAGTTTCCTACACGTGATGTTTAATCAGCATCATCCTGTACAATATATCATGGCTTTCACCGAAAACAATTGCTTTAATAAAATAAAATGTTTAGAAATGTTGCTATCGTTTGGTGTAAGAATTAATATTTTTTCACGTTCAAAATTGAATAAAATCGCCATTCCTGTATACAAATAATCGATAAAATAAATACAGTTTTTCCTTCGATTACCTTCCTATAAATAAAACATTTTAAAGCACACATCAAATGACATTTCATTGAAAATTATAAATTCTTATTCATTTTAATCTTGTAGCCTTTTTTGTGAGAATAATCTACAATTCACATAAAAATTTATATCTGGCGCCTCCACCATTTTTGATTTTTTTTGTAAAACCATTTTACCTTTTTATTTAATTTTGTAGGCTCTTATTTAAGCACTTTTTAAGTGTTATAAGTACTTACAAAATTCGTTTGTCGCACGTAAGGCTTGGGACTAAGTGCGACAAAGTCACAAAGTGTGCTGTTTTTCCTGTTTTTGGTTAATTTATATAAATATAATATATATTTCCATTTGACTTGGTAGTGTTTTGTTCATCTCGTAATGAATCAAATTATAGTAGCCGAGATTACATAAAAAAAAATGTTCTTATTAATAGACTTATTTTAAAAAACCTGACCTGACCTGATCTGACTTGACCCAATGGTCATTGTATCTGTTTAGATGATTTTTAGACGTTTAGATGTTTTTATCTGTCTAGATTGTTAGATCTACTTAGATGTAACAGCTTTTCGGTTTTTAGTTCAGATAAGAGCTAGACCTACCTGACCTGACCTGATCTGACTTGATCCAATGGTCATTTTATCTGTTTAGATGATTTTTAGTCGTTTAAATCGGTTTATCTGTTTAGATTTCAATTTTATTTAGATGATTTTGCTCCAATAAAACGCAAAAAGACAATCAACAGGCGACTCCCGATTTCTACAGCGTGAGTTGGCAATACAGTGTTGCAACTAGGCAAATAAAAAAGTCTCTAAAAAGTGTTGCCAACTCAAACAGCCATTCAGCTATTGTTGCTCACGCTATATTTTGGATACGGATTAGACCTGATTTGACCCAAAATTGTTTAGACGATTTTGCTCAAATCTAATAGAACAAGACGGCTCTCGGTTTCTTTTTGAATGAGAGTTACACCTGACCTGACCAGAGTTGACCCAATTGTCATTTTTATCGGTTTAGATGTCGATTTTGTTTAGATGATTTTGTTCAAATCCAATCGAACACAAAAAGAGAATCAATAGGTGGCTTTCGGTTTCTATTTTGGTTAAAGGTTAGACCTGACTTGACCTAATTGCCATTTTACCTATTTAGATGATTTTTAGACGTTTAGATGTTTTTATCTGTCTAGATTGTTAGATCTGTTTAGATGTAACAGCTTTTCGGTTTCTAGTTCAGATAAGAGCTAGACCTACCTGACCTGACCTGATCTGACTTGACCCAATGGTCATTTTATCTGTTTAGATGATTTTTAGACGTTTAAATCGGTTTATCTGTTTATATTTCAATTTTATTTAGATGATTTTGCTCCAATAAAACGCAAAAAGACAATCAACAGGCGGCTCTCGATTTCTACAGCATGAGTTGGCAATCCTACATTTCATTACAGTGTTGCAACTAGGCAAATAAAAAAGTGTTGCCAACTCAAACAGCCATTCAGCCATTGTTGATCACGCTGTATTTTGGATACAGATTAGACCTGATTTGACCCAAAATTGTTTAGACGATTTTGCTCAAATCCAATAGAACAAGACGGCTCTCGGTTTCTTTTTGAATGAGAGTTACACCTGACCTGACCAGAGTTGACCCAATTGTCATTTTTATCGGTTTAGATGTCGATTTTGTTCAAATCCAATCGAACACATAGAGTGAATCAACAGGCGACTCTCGGTTTCTATTTTGGTTAAAGGTTAGACCTGACTTGACCTTATTGTCATTTTACCTATTTAGATGATTTTTAAACGTTTAGATGTTTTTATCTGTCTAGATTGTTAGATCAGTTTAGATGTAACAGCTTTTCGGTTTCTAGTTCAGATAAGAGCTAGACCTACCTGACCTGACCTGATGTGACTTGACCCAATGGTCATTTTATCTGTTTAGATAATTTTTAGACGTTTAAATCGGTTTATCTGTTTATATTTCAATTTTATTTAGATGATTTTGCTCCAATAAAACGCAAAGAGACAATCAACAGGCGGCTCCAGATTTCCACAGCGTGAGTTGGCAATCCTACATTTCATTACAGTGTTGCAACTAGGCAAATAAAAAAAGTCTCTAAAAAGTATTGCCAACTCAAACAGCCATTCAGCCATTGTTCATCACGCTGTATTTTGGATACGGATTAGACCTGATTTGACCCAAAATTGTTTAGACGATTTTGCTCAAATCCAATAGAACAAGACGGCTCTCGGTTTCTTTTTGAATAAGAGTTACACCTGACCTGACCAGAGTTGACCCAATTGTCATTTTTATCGGTTTATATGTCGATTTTGTTTAGATGATTTTGTTCAAATCCAATCGAACACAAAAAGAGAATCAATAGGTGGCTTTCGGTTTCTATTTTGGTTAAAGGTTAGACCTGACTTGACCTTATTGCCATTTTACCTATTTAGATGATTTTTAGACGTTTAGATGTTTTTATCTGTCTAGATTGTTAGATCTGCTTAGATGTAACAGCTTTTTGGTTTCTAGTTCAGATAAAAGCTAGACCTACCTGACCTGACCTGATCTGACTTGATCCAATGGTCATTTTATCTGTTTAGATGATTTTATCTGTTTAGATGATTTTTAGACGTTTAAATCGGTTTATCTGTTTAGATTTCAATTTTATTTAGATGATTTTGCTCCAATAACACGCAAAAAAACAATCAACAGGCGGTTCCCGATTTCTACAGCGTCAGTTGGCAATTCTACATTTCATTACAGTGTTGCAACTAGACAAATAAAAAAGTGTTGCCAACTCAAACAGCCATTCAGCCATTGTTGATCACGCTGTATTTTGGATACAGATTAGACCTGATTTGACCCAAAATTGTTTAGACGATTTTGCTCAAATCCAATAGAACAAGACGGCTCTCGGTTTCTTTTTGAATGAGAGTTACATCTGACCTGACCAGAGTTGACACAATTGTCATTTTTATCGGTTTAGAAGTCAATTTTGTTCAAATCCAATCGAGCACAAAGAGTGAATCAACAGGCCGCTCTCGGTTTCTATTTTGGTTAAACCTGAGCTGACCTGACCTGACTTGACCCAACTGCCATTTTGCCTATTTAGATGATTTTTAGACGTTTATTTGTCTAGCTTTTCCGTTTCTAGTTCAGATAAGAGCTAGACCTCCTTGACCTGACCTGACTTGACCCAATTGTCATTATATCTACCTACTACTCAATTAGTGGAGCGAAATTATAGAAATTGGTTGGTTTGTCCAACAATTTGAGCTTGCATAGTGCATCAAATTCTTGAAATCTTTGATTCATGGTGACTGCTGCTTGAATAGCGTGAACACAATATAAGAAAAGAGATAAATCTTGTTTTTCGTAGAATAGCAAATTGAGTAATAAATCAGATTTCTTTTAAAAGTACGATTTGTCTGGTAACAAGCGAGATCAATAATAAGAGACTTTTGACTTACGTTTACAAGCTTTGCGGTGAGTAATTTGTTTGCTTGGATCTCGATAGTATCCTTCTCTGCAATAGTGGCAATACCTTCCGGCAGTGTAATGGCGACACTTTAGACAAACTCCGCCAGACACACGTCCCGAAAGTTTGTAAAGCTCCATATTGAATCTGCAGCGGCGGGCATGTTGATTGCATTCACAAGCTGAAACAAAATAATAAATAAATAAATAAATAGTATTTTCAAGGCTGGAAAATCGAAAACAGCAAATAAAACAGAGATGAGAGATATATGAAGCTGGCAGGACCTTCGGCGAAATCCTCTCTTCTCATTACAGTTCTGCATTACGTGAATGTTGCCCTGGAGCTTACAGGGCAAACAAGGCTTGCTGCTTCTGACAACGCAGATATGCACGATTTAATACTATTTCCGTCTATCTTTATATCAAATTCAATCGAATTTTATTTACTGTAAATAATAAACAAAAATATTTTTTTCACAAATCTATGATAAACAAAAGCAATTTACTACTTTTTATTCTTAAATTCTATAATAAAAGAGTCTAATAATTTGGATCAACTCACCAAATGAATCAAATCCAAACCCCTTTCAAAACAATTTCGTAAACTATCTGAGGGTCTACTAAATGTACCCTTGATAATTGTAAAAATAATTAAAGATCAATATTATTTCTTCGAGATTCTGTGGCTCGTCTGCTCTTGTTTATGAGGCTATACGAAAACCAATTAGGGGTTATTACCAATATCTAGATAAAACTCTACAAAAAGTGTACTAGAAACCAAAAAAAATGTAATCTGACTCTTTACCTATGCTAAAATATTTGTATTTTTGAACCGATTTCAAAAATTCTTTTGTCATTAGAAAGCTAGATTATCACATATTAGAAAGTAGAGATTTTTAGAAATCCCTACGAAAACTAACCCAAGATATGGTTAAAAAATCTGTAATAAAATGTCTTTCATCGCATGTCCTGCGGAAAGCGTTGATGATAGAACAAAAATTGTAGTATTGTCATTACTACATTTTAAATGTTGATTATTTAACAAAAGATTTTGTTAAAAGATTTAACAAAATTAAAAAAAAACTACGCCGGTGTGGCTCCCGTGGGAAGCCGGTACGAGCGGCTAGTGTACAGTATGTTCCCATATAGATCATATAAAAAGTGAAATGAATATAAAAGTTTAAATTTTAAAGTTTTAATTGAAAGCTGTAGTAACTTAATTTACTTAACTTAGTAAGTAATTTACTGTAGTAACATATATATTTTTTTTTTACCATCGGAAAGTAGAGATTTCAACGAACAGAAACCATACCAACTTTTTATAAAAAGCTGATATTTTGACGGGTGAATTTTCGATTGAAAATTAGGGTGTTTTTTCGATATTAATTCAAAATAAGGTAAAAAAATAAATATTTTTAATCAAATAAATTACAGCGTATTTGGGACATAAAAAAGTAAGTTTTCACCAAATGTCGTTAAAACAAAAAATTTTTTGTAAAAGATTAAAATAAAAAACCAAAATCTTGGTTTTTTAAATTTTTCACATAAATTTTGAGGTTATGTGAAAAAAGTGTGAATACAAAAGTTTTAGATCTTTTTATTACCTACAACTTTGCCATTTGATTTTTTGGACTTTTAGTTTTGCCGGAAATCAAGAAAAACCGTTTTTTACCCTTAAAAACTCACCCCCATCCCCTTCCCGACCTCAGATTGCCCGTAAATTATTTTTCCTTCCATTTTTATAATGTTTTCTTCCTTTTCTAATGGGTTTCATCCTACTATTATTTTTTTTGGTTTTAAAAATTATCGACCCTGGTCTATAGTTATTAATAAACGTTTTTTTTTTTTTTTTAATTATTTATAGTTTTCATTTATTTATTTATAAAATTTCTTTCTTTAATTTTCAAATTTTTTTCTTTCTTTTTTATCTCTTCAACTTTTTTTTAAACTCGTTTTTTTATTTCTCTTCACTTTCTTCTTTTTGATTCTATTTGTTTCTGTTTTTATGATGTTTTTACTTAATTTTAATTTTTTTTATTCTCTTTTTATTTTTTCTCTCACATTTTCTTTTTTTTTGGATTTTTATTTTTTTTATACTATTCTTTGTTTTAATGTTTTATTATCCATCTATAAACTTCTGATATTTTTACATCTTTTTTTTTTCGTATTTATAATACAGCTTTCCAATCTAAACATTTTCTTTTCAATAAATTTTTTTTCTATTTTTTTTATGTTTTACTTAATTTTATCAACGTTAATTTTTCTACAAAAATACTATAATTTTGTTTTTCTATACTATTTAAATTGTTTTTTAAACCGAAAAAAATGTTTCTATGTTATTTAAATAGGAAATTGAATTTTTAAATGAGTGCACTTAAAGCCTTTTACCCGGCGGCATAATTTTTTATTTTTTATAAAGTATCAAATTTACGGGTAACACAGAGAAAAAAAAAATATCGCCTAAAAATGAAGCACCACAATGCCAGCAATAAATTACTCCATAGATTTAGAAGAATAAAGATTGATAAATTATCATAAATTTGGTTACATTGAAGATAATGCAATTTCTGGTGCGAAACAAAAAATATCGTAACCATGTCAATAATTTAGGTTAGGTTGGCTTATTCTTCATATAATTATCCTCAAAAATTCGCCATTTTGAAATAAAGTGGTGTTATGCCACAGAATAATATTTAGTTGAATAAATAAATAAATTTTCACATCTTAGATTTTTCTAAAATTTGACAGCTTGCGCAAAAATCTCTCAATTAAAAATCCCTGTTACAGGCAACCTTAAAAAGATAATTTTCCTAAAAAGCCGAACCTTAGGGAGTAGTAATTTATTGTTGACTTGCAACTATTATTCCTTTTTATTTTTAATCACAAAATAAATGCAGAATTTAGGTTAGGTTGGCTTATTATTTATAAAATTACCCTCAAAAATTCGCCATTTTGAAATAAAGTTGTGTTATGGCACAGGATAATATTTAGTTGGATAAATAAATAAATTTTCACATCCTAGATTTTTCTAAAATTTGACAACTTGCACAAAAATCTCTCAATTGAAAATCCCTGTTACAGGTAACCTTAAAAAGATAATTTTCCTAAAAAGCCGAATTCTAGGGAATAGTAATTTATTGTTGACTTGCAACTATTATTCTTTTTTATTTTTATTCACCAAATGAATGCAGCACACGTTAGAAAACTTTTTGACAGCCAACTTTTATTCAATGCCATTTGACGTTTGTATTCGTCCCAGAAAACCCTGTTATTTGATATCTATATCCTAAAAGTTTTTAAAGGTGCACCAAATCAATGATACAAAAATCCCTAAATTAGTTATTTTTATTTATTTTCTACATTATAAAACAATAGATCATAGATCTGAGTAGACAAGTGATTTTTAAACTATGGAATCGAGTCTACAATGTAAAATTTTAAAATTTGCATTTAAAATTTATCAATTGTCGTGCAATATTCTATATCTATTTTAATCTTTGATTTTCACAACAATCCTAACCGAGAAGCTTAGAGCTTGTCAGGATTAATTTCAACAATGTTATGAATTAGATTCTCTTTAAGAAGAAATCCTACAGCTTATACATTACATAGGCATAGGAACACCTCCACTAAAGTAATTGAATGTGGAAAATGAAGAATAGACAACTGTGCTTCCTCTATTTGCAGATTTATTGAATTTTGATCTTCTTTTATTAATATTTTTACAAAATATGGAATAATTTGTTTTATGGCAAATCATTATTCAGATACTGACTGACCGGAAATCGCACTTTTTTGAGGAAAAGAAGAAAATAAGTCCAAAGCCAAAAATTGATCAAATTTTATCTCTTCACCAATCTTCAACCCAAAAACCGTAATCAAAACCTTATCGAATGCTAAAGTTTCAATTTCGTCAAAAAATTTGACCAAAAAAGCTATTCTCAGTGCTGTAGAAATGTCTGTAAAAGCTCCATCTAACAATAGTTTGCTCCAAGTCTTTTGCAAAACCTCCAAAAGCCAAAATAAAATTCTTTTATTTAAAAAAGTGCTTCATTGTTCTCAACATTTTCTCTGGTTCCTAAATACTATTCAAGAGCTAAATAACTTTTCACCAACGAAATGAAGAAGCCATCAAATTTGCATAAAATTTTGCACAAAAAGTAGACCTTTTACAATATTATTGGTCTCAATGGCAACTGTACTACAAAGAGGTATAACAAAGATGATTTGACCTTCATCGTTATCGAGCTTGATACTGCTTGATGGGCATTATTTTGGAATGAAACAAATAACTCTTTTCCATCAAATTTGACAGATAGTCACTGTCATTCATTACCAAAATTAGATCATCAGACCTTTATTCTCACTTTATTCAGGAGTTAAATGTCATTTAGAAGAATCCTCTGTTCTAAATTTCTCAAAAAAAATTGAATAAATCATAAGAGCAAAGCAAATTCATTCAAACTAGATCCGTAGATTTGGACATACTTGTTATTCTGTTTGTTGGTAGCGGCCAAAGAAGACAGATCATATTGCATATCATAGATATGCGTTTGAGACAAAAGACCCTAACGTGATACCTTGGTTGACCCATGTAAAAACCTGGTTTCTTAAAATAAATATCGTTAGTTTTACCATAAAATAAATAAAACAAAAGAATAAATGACTACAAAACCAAACAAATCATCGTGTTTTCTTATTCCCCTTCAGCTCTAATTACTTATTTCTTTTTAATAAAAAAACTGCTATTTTTGTTAAATTTTCTCAATCTTGTACCGTATTAAAAAAAAAGTTGGAACTACTTCAGTGAATAATTTGTCTGAAACTCTACGACATGTTATTGCATATCATAGATATGCGTTTGAGACAAAAGACGCTAAAGGGATAACTTGGTTGTCCAATAATGACCCATGTAAAAACCTGGTTTCTTAAAATAGATGTCGCTAGTTTTACCATAAAATAAATGACTACAAAACAAAAAAAATTATCGTGTTTTCTTATTCCCCTTCAGCTTTTTAATAAAAAAAACTGCTATTTTCGTTAAATTTTCTCAATCTTGTACCGCATTAAAAAAAAAGTTGGAATTACTTCAGTGAATAATTTGTCTGAAACTCTACGACATGTTACATCATTATTAAAATCTCGTCGGTGGCACTGTAGTACATTCAGTTGGATATTCCGAGACACTTCCTTGTTCTACATTAACTTTGAGGAAACCAATTATGCAATGTTGTCAGCAGTGAATAGCAGTTAAAGGGCTTGCTACAAGTAGTGAAACTATAATAGACCCTCTTAATAACTTCCTATCAAAAGCACAATTTTCTCAAGATTTAATTTCAACTTTTAATCATTTTTTCCTTAACTCATTTTTTTCTGCATATGTTCCACCCTCCCTGTCCCGGAGGCACAGCAAATTTGCTGGATTCAAAAATTATTACGGTCTTCGAGAAGTAATGATAATGACAGTATTATTTATAAAATAATATAAAAATTGTTAAAAAAAACAAGCTTTTAGTTTAAAATCCAATTTAAGAATTAAATTACAAACAAAGGCAACAAATTGTGTTTTAAACTAAGTTTGTTTTTTGAAAAATCAATCTAAATTACATTACTGATACCGATTCGTGTCAAAATGGTTGTTGACGTAAATAATTCAGACATTAGTCAAAAAAAAAAAACACGGCAAACCGCTTTTGCTTTAGCAAATAAACTGAATAGTACTCAATTTATTTGCATAAACAGTTTTAGATGCAGTATCATCATACGAGTTTCTAAACTATCAGTTTTATGTCAATATTTACAAAACAATCCGAGCGGCAGAGCTGGCAACAGTTCACATTTCTTGATTATAATGTCGGGTTTAAAACAGAAGAAAATTGGAAAATGGAAAATATTTGACACTTTTATGTAGTCTAGAATCATTTACAATTTCTAGAAGTGTAATTAGTTTACATTAAATATTTCGTAAATTATTATTAATTTTAACTATATAAGTATATATATATAATTATTTTTATTTAACTAGAGTCGACTGAAAAAACCTTATTTTTCTATTGGCTGGTAGAAAGAATATTGCATATCTTGGGTATGCGCTTGAGGCGAAAAGCGCTAACGTGATAACATGGTTGTTCAATCAGCAGTATACCTTTTGTTTCAAATTATGTCTACCAGAATTGATATAAGTGATTTATATTGATTGGTGCATTAACATGTATAAATTTGGTTTCGTTTTTAATAGATGTCGCTATTGTTTATAACCTATTCAAAACGACGTCGATTTACGAAATAAAAATGACTAAGAATTACAGCTTGGAGCGACATTCTTGTCCATTTTTCAACCAAATTCTTTTACATCTTTAACTCAATAATTTGTCTAGATTTTGAATAATAAAATTGAGAATTTATAAAAAAAGCTTTGGCAATTTCAATGCTAAATTATTAATAAAATATTGTATTGTCATCGATCTTTAACAATAGACAAAGACATAAAGCAAGCAGAAATGTAATAAAATAATAAATCTGAAATATACCACGATATACATAAAAAAACACCTTTTTTTAGCGTAGAGCTGAAATTTTACAACATTTTACGTCATTTTCAGATTTTTTTCGCCAGTTAACACGCTTTAATGTAAAACACTCTGTATTTTTTTGATTGGCTGAAATAGCTAATTAATAAATCGCCGTCAAAGTCAATTTTTACGTAATTGTTTTTTTTAATTTTCTTAACAATACTGTAATTTGGTAATTTCAGATGTCAATTTTCAGATTATTTTGACAGTCAACAAGCGCTTTTAATTTGAAACACCTGGTATCTTTTCAAATAGCTCAAATAAATAATTATAAAATGGTTGTCAAAGTCTATTTTATCGACATTTTTTTTTAATTTTACTTTACCTTAATGTAATGTAGCAATTCCAGATGACAGTTTTCGATTTTTTGACAGCTAGCAAGCGCTTAAATCTGGAACATCCGGTATGTTACCTAACTCAAATATCTATTTGATAAATCGCCCTCAAAGTCAATTTTTACGTAATTGTTTTATTAATTAACAATACTGTAGTTTGGTAATTGCAGATGTCAATTTTCAGATTATTTTGACAGTCAACAAGCGCTTTAATCTGAAACACCTGGTATCTTTTCAAATAGCTCAAATAAATAATTAATAAATTGTTGTCAGAATCAAATTTATCGACATTTTTTTTCAAATTTTACTTTACATTAATGTAATTTAGTAATTCCAGATGACAATTTTTGATTTTTTGACAGCTAGCAAGCACTGAAATCTGGAACATCCGGTATGTTTTCAGTTACCTAACTCATATCTATTATTTGATAAATCGCCGTCAAAGTCAATTTTTACGTAATTGTTTTTTTAATTAACAATACTGTAATTCAATAATTCCAGATGTCAATTTTCAGATTTTTTGACAGTCAACAAGCGCTTTAATCTGAAACACCTGGTATCTTTTCAAATAGCTCAAATAAATAATTAATAAATTGTTGTCAAAATCAATTTTATCGACATTTTTTTTCAAATTTTACTTTACATTAGTGTAATTTAGCAATTCCAGATGACAATTTTTGATTTTTTGACAGCTAGCAAGCGCTGAAATCTGGAACATCCAGTATGTTTTCAGTTACCTAACTCAAATATCTATTTGATAAATCGCCGTCAAAGTCAATTTTTACGTAATTGTTTTTTTAATTAACAATACTGTAATTTGATAATTCCAGATGTCAAATTTCAGATTTTTTTGACAGTCAACAAGCGCTTTAATCTGAAACACCTGGTATCTTTTCAAATAGCTCAAATAAATAATTAACAAAATGTTGTCAAAATCAATTTTATCGACATTTTTTTTTCAAATTTTACTTTACATTAATGTAATTTAGCAATTCCAGATGACAATTTTTGATTTTTTGACAGCTAGCAAGCGCTTAAATCTGGAACATCCGGTATGTTATGTTTTCAGTTACCTAACTCAAATATCTATTTGATAAATCGCTGTCAAAGTCAATTATCAGATTTTTTTTGATAGTTAACAAACGCTTCAATTTAAAACACCCGGTATCTTTTTAATTAGCTCAAATAACTAAAATTAGAAAACAACGAAAAATCGAATTAAATTTGTTAGCAAAAAATCGTTGTCAAAGTAATTTGTTTTTTTAATTTTTGTTGTAACAATTGTAATGTATTTTGGTAATTTCAGATGCCAATTTTCAGATTTTTTGGCGGCTAGCAAGCGCTTTAATCTGGAACACCCGGTATGTTGTGCTTCAATTTTTGCTTATATTTTTGTCTATGTTAAGGTTTAGCTGCCTGTTTATCTAAATATCTTACATCATAGTCTACTTGGTAAAAAATCAGATTAAAGAAAGTAAATTTAAAAAGTCACACTCAAAATTTTAAAAAGTGCAATCTATTTGACAGATACGCATTTTTGCGCCCCCTAGAATTAAAAATTAAAGTCTCAGACCTGACCAGTCGGGTCTGGTCAGAAAAAGTCGTTTTTCCAATAAGCTCTTGAGTTTTAACAATTCATTTGCTATTTGCTCTGCAGTTTATTTCCAAAAACAGAGCAAAATTTAGTAACAAAAGCTGTTTCAAAATAAATTCTAATCATGACGACTATGTTCTTATGTTTAGGCTATGGTTATGACGCATATTTTTGGAAAAAATATATTTAAACACATTTTTTTTTGCTACGCTCTCTCTCGTTAAAGTTAACTTTTGACCATTTTTTGTCAATTAGACAAAAGCAGAAAAAGCGCACCAGAAATAAGAAATTAAATAAACTGCCACTAAACTCTGTAGTGCTGTTTTGGAAAATAAATAAAGTATTAGACTGGTGTTAATTTTAGAGTTTTAAGATGACTATAAAATCAGAATTTTATTGCTCGGTGCCCCAATAGAATAATCACGTGGAAGTGTTTTTCCCTGAACTAAAAATTAAAGAAAAAGTGGCCAAATTGTCTTGGAAAATCTAATAGAAACAAACATTTTTTGCTATCAGATCCTCCATATCCTCCAGGTGTTTCCTTATGCAGGGATAATAATTCAAAAAGCATATTAACAAAGCAACGAAACTGACACTAATGACAGCACACTAATGGCAGAATTGACAGTGATAAGCAAGTCAGAAACAACTGACAATTGTTTTCCTTGGCATTGTGACGATTGAAAGAACGCCATCTATTGCACTTGGTTTGGCCAAATTAATACCAGTTCAAATACAGCCGATTTTCTCTCTTATTTAATCACCCGGTATACTATACATATATAAGGTTAATTGACTGAAAGAGAAAACTGGGTGAAAATGATATATGTCTCTCCGTCATCGTGGTCAATTATATTTCGCTGTTTGACTGTAATAAAGCTGACAAGATATTAACAAAAACAAAAATATTTCATAAACTTCCATAAAGGCCGACCGATATATCTTAATATCAAGCGACATACGTTGTTTTGATGTAGGAATTTAATTTATGATAGCGTCGTCGTCGTCAAACACAATTCCTATGTCGACTAATAATGTACTAAATTAAATTTAAATGCAATTAAAATTTATAACGTGCACAACTTAAATTTAGATTAATGATTCAACAATTGATAGGGTCGAAACCAAACATAATTCAATTTAGACAAAAATACACCAAATTTAGTACTAATTTAAAACCTATAAATTTTAAGACATAGAATTAATATAGCACTTTTAATAAAATCAACGCAAATTCATTCAAACTAGACTCGTAGGCTTTATCACTGCACAAATTTATTCAAATCTGAATGTGTTGCAACTTGCTGAAGAGTTCCAACAAGAGCAAAACATGTCCAAGTCAACATAATTATTGTTCTGATCTTATTGTTCTATTTTGTTGGCAATAACCAAATAATTTAGATTACAATTGATATAAGTTTCAAATAAAAGGCGCCAACGTGATAACTCGATTGTCCAATGAGAGATATACGTTTTATCTCAAATTGAGGATTTCGCCGCATCCACCATGTTTTAACTATTTTATCAAAATCTTATAAAATATTACAAAATAATGACTCAACGTCTTCTTTTTGTTATTTCTTCTCTTTTTCAAAGATTAAAAATTGTAGCGAATGGCATAATTTACTAAAAATTTTGAATTTGGCGCGTCCACCATTTTGCAACTATTTATTTAATGGTATTAAGAAATCGGTCAAAAAAATGTTTGAAACTGGTAAAGTAGCCAATTTAAAGAAAAAGAAGATAATCCATAATGAAGAAGATGCTGCTACTGCAGCCATTCCTTGCACAGCTTCGTGTCGATGAAATTGTAGACGGGTACATTCAGATTTTCATAACTTACCCTATAAGATCCTGCGACCTACGTGACTTTTGTGACCATCAATTGTCGAATTTTAGTAAAACAAATTTTTCATTAAATAAAAGTGTTCTTTTGTTTTTGTAATATCAAAACTAGTGCTATTTACAATTCTTGATTGAAAAAAAAATGCCTCAGCAGTTTATAGTGAAAATTCACCCATACTACCAACCTAACAATTTCGATCTATACACCAAATTTAGTACTAATTTAAAACCTATAAATTTTAAGACACAGAATTAATATAGCACTTTTAATAAAATCAACGCAAATTCATTCAAACTAGACTCGTAGGCTTTATCACTGCACAAATTTATTCAAATCTGAATGTGTTGCAACTTGCTGAAGAGTTCCAACAAGAGCAAAACATGTCCAAGTCAACATAATTATTGTTCTATTTTGTTGGCCATAACCAAATAATTTAGATTACAATTGATATAAGTTTCAAATAAAAGGCGCCAACGTGATAACACGGTTGTCCAATCAGAGATATACGTTTTATCTCAAATTGAGGATTTCGCCGCATCCACCATGTTTTAACTATTTTATCAAAATCTTATAAACAATTACAAAATAATGACTCAACGTCTTCTTTTTGTTATTTCTTCTCTTTTTCAAAGATTAAAAATGGCATAATTTACTAAAAATTTTGAATTTGGCGGGTCCACCATTTTGCAACTATTTATTTAATGGTATTAAGAAATCGGTCAAAAAAATGTTTGAAACTGGTTACGTAGCCAATTTAAAGAAAAAGAAGATAATCCATAATTAAGAAGCTGCTGCTACTGCAGCCATCCTTTCAACCGTTCGTGTCGATAAAATTGTAGACGGGTACTTTCAGGTTTTCATAACTTACCCTATAAGATCCTGCGACCTACGTGACTTTTGTGACCATCAATTGTCGAATTTTAGTAAAACAAATTTTTCATTAAATAAAAGTGTTCTTTTGTTTTTTTAATATCAAAACTAGTACTATTTACAATTCTTGATTGAAAAAAAAATGCCACAGCAATTTATAGTGAAAATTCACCCATACTACCAACCTAACAATTTCGATCTATACACCAAATTTAGTACTAATTTAAAACCTATAAATTTTAAGACATAGAATTAATATAGCACTTTTAATAAAATCAACGCAAATTCATTCAAACTAGACTCGTAGGCTTTATGACTACACAAATTTATTCAAATCTGAATGTGTTGCAACTTGCTGAGAGTTCTAACAAGAACAAAACATGTCCAAGTCAACATATCTAGTTTGAATGAACGAGTTTTGATCTTATTTTTCTATTTTGTTGGTAATAACCAAAGAATCTAGATTACAATTGATATAAGTTTCAAATAAAAAGCGCCAACGTGATAACTCGGTTGTCCAATCAGCGATATACGTTTTATCTCAAATTGTGGATCAAAATCTTGCAAAATAATGACTCATTTTAAACAAAATTACAAAAAAACATCTTCTTTTTGTTATTTCTTCTGTTTTTCAAAGATTAAAAATTGTAGCGAATGGCATAATTTACTAAAAATTTTGAATTTGGCGCGTCCACCATTTTTAAACTATTTATTTAATGGTATCAAGAAATCGGTCAAAAACATGTTTTAAACTGGTTACGTAGCCAATTTAAAGAAAAAGAAGATAATCTATAATGAAGAAGATGCTGCTACTGTAGCCATTCTTTGCACAGCTTCGTGTCGATGAAATTGTAGACGGGTACTTTCAGCGTCGAGTTATCAGCCGAAATACAGCCGCCATAACTTACCCTTTGTTGAATTTTAGTAAAATAATTAAAAAAGTTTCATTAAAAAAAAAAGAGTTCTTTTGTTATTTTAATATCAAAACTAGTGCTATTTACAATTCTTGATTGAAAAAAAAATTCCACAGCAGTTTATAGTGAAAATTCGCCCATACTACCAACCTGACAAATTCAATCTATAACGGCCTATCTATTTTCACCAAAAAAACGCCGCTTATTTTTACACTAAATGGAATTTATGTTGATTACACGTCGCGGCTTGCTACAAGTTGTTAACATTTAGTAACAGCTTCGAAAATAAATAAAGCGTCTACGATGAAGTTCATATTTTTTCAAAGTTTATTTTGACGTTTTCAAATCACCTCTGAAACGTGCTTTATAGATGCTCGGAAAAGCTCCACAAATATTTCCTTTCCTAAACAATACAATTAGTTTTTAGTGATCACCCTTGATAAAATAACTTTTCAGTAATGATCACTAAGTTGTTTACCTCCTGCCAACCATTTGGGCTTTTATTGTATGCCGATATTAAATTATTAGCTTTGATCAGTATGACAAAATAAAAAAAAAATTACCTGCATGAACAGTTTTGTCTGACAGAACTAGAAATAATTATTATTGCATAACCTATACTTTTCTCAGTGCGAAAACTGTCTTTATGTATCGCATAACTCTATAAAGTTACCGCTCCATTAAACTTGGAATGCTTTGTAATCCTAATTCCAGCACTTCATTCGTAGAAGAAAAAGTTAAATTTTTTTGCATATAGTGCTTCCAAGCAAACATGATCTCTAGAGAGGCGTGGCCTAAGGGCGCTTTTGATTGGTTAATTTGAATCTACTCCTGAATTTGCTAATTTAGTTCGAGGGTTGTTTGCTTGGGCGCGCTGTAGGTATTATTTTTTTGGAAAATCTTCACATAAACACTAGGTAAGAATAGCGCGCAAATGCAAATACTCTTGAACTTTTCAAGTAATAATGAATGTGTTATTTTTAAGCTGCGAATAAATAAATAGTACAAAATGTACTGATTTATAGTGAAATAATGCATAAAGCAGACCTTGTTTACAAAGTAATCAGTGTAAATTTAAAAAAAAATGCTGTGAGCCATGCTAATAATTCCATAGAAAAACTTTTTACATTGTATTGTCTCTGTCATAAATTGCTGTGGTAAGCAAGCTGTAGTAAATTTTTAATTACGAGTTAAAATAATATTCTTGAAAGAATGTTAAAACATAATTGACCCTTTTTTTTGTGTAGATGATTTAAATTTATTAGGAAAATTTAATAATGAAATTTGGTTTCAACATGACGATTGTCCGACACAGTACACAAGAGAGGTTATAGCTTATACAGAGTATGCGTTTCCTGACTAGGAGATAGGTCGAGAGGTAAAATTCATTGGCCCGCAGAATCTCCCGATTTAGCACCAAATGGATTCTTATTTTCGGATTTATGGCGTAGTATTAAAATCATAATAATAAAATATGTTTATTTACCAATTTTAGCAACAAATTGTTTATAAAAATCATAATATAGGTACATGGCTTCCGCTCTAAAACAACGTGGACTACACAAAATGTAAAAAAAACAAAGATTTACTGTATTTACTACATATAATGTTCCGTTTTATGGTAGACAACCCTATTTGGTGTAAAATTCTACTTTATTGAGTCGAGAATGTCTCCTTTCAATGCCAGCCTGGAAAACTAAAATCCCCATAATTGTCTAATTTATTTTATGACACCGGAACATCAACAACCGCACAGTTCCGCTAATTTTACAACATGACAGTCATAAAAACAGTGACAGTTTCGAGATTAGAAAAGGCGTTGGAAATATTATGCATGCCCCGATTGAGCCATTGAAACTACAAAAATTTCAATGTCACAAAATTCATACCTGTCAAAAGCAAATTTTACATACGAAATTTTGAATTGCTGCGCACACATTTATTAGCTTAGATATCGGAGAAAAAGTAAACCAAAAAAAAAATTATTTATTTTCAAGATAAAACCCAAACGAAAAATCCTAGACAAAAACCAATTACAGATTTGAATTCAGAAAACTTTACTTAAGCTTAGGCAACTTTTTCTGATATTTTTTACATTTTATTTGGTGTTCTCAATTAAAAAAATATTACGGATTAAGAAAATCTCCCCCGCTTTTTTCGTCGGTTAAAAAAGATTAAAAAGCCTGCCGCCGCTATAATTGGTCCATTATTAATTTTTCCGTTGCAAAAAACATGCGTATTTTTTTCCTAATTGACATAAAACGCAACATGAACACAAAACGAATCTCTTTTGTCCGCTTTTTTTGTCAATTCATCAAATCACAGGTGCAGTGCAAGAGCTTAGCTTTCTTTTTTTTTGATAATCGCAGTGCAAAAGCTTAGCTTTCTTTTTTTTTTTTGGTAAGCGCTTCACGCAGATAGAAAAATGAAAATCTCAATCGTGCGTTTATTAATTGACCTTTTTCATCTATCAAATCGTTTGTGGTTTAGATGATTTAAATTTATTAGGAAAATTAAATGATGAAAGTTGGTTTCAACATGACGATTGTCCGACACATTACATAAGAGAGGTTACAGCCTATCCAGAGAAAGCGTTTCCCAACTAGTAGATAGGTCGAGAGGTAAAATTCATTGGCCCGCAGAATCTCCCGATTTAGCACCAAATGGATGTTTATTTTCGGATTTCTGGCGTAGTAATATAAATAATAATAATAAAATATGTTTATTTACCAATTTTTGCAACAAATTGTTTATAAAAATCATAATATATGTAGCTATCTTCTTTTTGTTTGATAATTGCTTCACTCAGATAGTAAAAAAATGAGAATCACAATCGTGCGTTTATAATTGACGTTTTCTTGGCAAAAAGTGACAAAGTCGCAAAAAAAACTAATTTATTGGATGTAGATGCAACTAATTACACTTATTAACGTCAAAGTATGTCAAGATAACACACAGAATGAGTTTAGCCTCCCACATTGTTTCGCCGCTCTTATCATCTAAAAGGAAAACTAAATGATGTTCTTTCAAAAGCATTGACTTCTTATTTATTACTTTTCCTGTATTTTAATCTCTATTAAATCGCTTCCGTTTTAAACTGTCAAAATTAATTTGATGACAATTATGTGCTCTGCTGAGCTTTGAACTGATAGTAGGTGTTCCCCAAGTCACAATTTTTCATAATTTGAGCTGCTTATTCTACATCAAAATCAAATTTTTGTCTATTCAAGAGACTACAGTGCTTCCAAGTAAAAATAAGAAGTAAATTCAAATTAACCAATGTGTAGGCAGTACAATCGGTACAAGATTGTTTTTTCCGCTTAATTACCTATCTAAACAAACAATGGAACGTTGGATATACATGGACAGTATTTGATTACGCAGTGTTGTACTGGTCGACTATCTGAGACCGATACGTGACCGAGTTAGTCAATAAACAAATTGTCATGGGTAATGTGGTCGATATAAAACAAACGAACTGGACTGTTGTAGAGTCGTAAAATGCGCCAGTCATATGTGTTTTTGTAAGAAGCCCTGATGAAGAAACAATATAGTTTCGAAACGTCGGCAATTTAACAAAACTTTTAGTTTTTTCTATAATTACACCAGTGATCCTTTTTATACAAAAAAACATTGAGAAAATGGACTTGGGATGACAACAGATCCAACGTGAAAATGCAAAAAGTGTTGAAAAGATTTGATTTTTTTTTAAATAAACAGCATTGTCTACAGCATATCAATATCGATTCTTGAAGTTTATCCGTAAATTTTCAATTTTATCCCTCGAAAAAGAAAATATTATTTTTGTACGAAAGGTTGTGGCAAGGAAGTGCAATTGTGTTTACACTGTTTGTTTGTGTACATATTTGGAATGTTGCAGCATCCATACTATTTTATACTTAGACCGCGTGCCGCCACTGCAAGACTTTCAAAAGATTAATTAGATAATTATTTTACGATACTGCATTATTTGTAAAAGATTACTTAGCTTTATCCATTATTAATGTGCAAGAATTTGGAAAAAATTGCATTAAAAAACACTAAATTCTTTAAAAATCTAATGTATTTATTACATAACAAAAGTTCTTATAATATATTTTTGCACCCATCGCTCAAAAAACAATTTTCCCACACTGCGGTGTTTTCTACTTTGCATTCGAAACTAGGGGAAAATGTTAGAAACAATGTTCTTTTGTTTCAATCAAACCATAGCAGCAATAAGGCAGCAATAATATTAAATTTTGCGGCATCTTGGTTGTCTTGCACCTTTGTTTGCAGCACGTGTGAAAGTGCTTATGTGGGAAACTTCACTTTCCGAACTCGTTAGGTAAATAGCTATTACGCAAGTACCTTACAAACTTAGCTCTTAATTAAAGAACTAGTGTTATAAGGGCTTATTTGGCGCACAAACCCCAAGGTAAGTTTTCTATTCTATGGGACGCCACGTGCGCCAATACTCCTCATGCAAAGTGTTTTTAGGCTATTTTATCAAATTTGCGTCTGTTGCTTAACATAATTTGGTCATCTTTCAGAAAAACATAATATAATAGAAAAGGGTAGGATTTATGTGCCCCCCATCCAAATTTGGAAACCAGCCGAGACAACGTCTAAGAGCTTATTATCTAATAAATCCGAAATAGCCTAATAATTCTGAATATAGCAAAGACTCAGTTTTTGTAGCCCTGCTTAAAGCCACTTATATATAAATAATATATAAAAATATATATAAATAATTATGTAGTCGTTCAAAAAGGTGAGGTATTGAGGTAACATAACAAAACTAAATGTTACCAAAATCGGTGCAATAATACGGTCCATTATTAAACAATTTTCGATTTAATAATATATAATAACAAATATAACAAATTTATATCCGAAAAGTAATAGAAGTCTTAGCAGACAAAAAAAATATTAAAAAACAAGTGCACAACAATGTAATTGGGATATAAAATTTTATGGGTAGCACCAATTGCAACAATTTACAACAATTATTGT
This sequence comes from Lagria hirta, assembly GCA_947359425.1. Classification (NCBI taxonomy): domain Eukaryota; kingdom Metazoa; phylum Arthropoda; class Insecta; order Coleoptera; family Tenebrionidae; genus Lagria; species Lagria hirta. The sequence continues at coordinate 23,904,533 of OX375800.1, read as the reverse complement.
TTACGACTAGATCACAGTGTTCGTAAAACAGCCATTTAATTGCACAAGCTGCGTTACTTTACAACAGCACAATATTATACAAGAAATCCAAAATTTGTGTCTACAATTTTGTTTGTTCAAAAAAAAAAAAACAACAAAATTTTATTTGCAATTTTTCAAATCAAAGTATAAAACGCCGTTTGTGGTCCTTTTTCAGAGACAGAACAAAGATAGAAATGCAAAATGCAATACAAAACAAATGAGAGATTATTTCCAAACTTATACAAAATGAAAAATTTGCAAAATATGAAAGAATCTTCAAAAAAAATTCAATTGCAAATTCACAACAATCCAAAAAAACGTACTAGATTTAGAACAACAATAGATGCTGTATTTATATTTTTGCAATTTGTGTCCGTTTTGATACTCTAATAGACTCATTAGGATAGGTTTCGGTGCGGTTATAAGCCATTAAAGCACCGAACTTTTTTTTCTAAAAATTTTTTACGTTGGTAACACTTAATTTGACTTTTTACTTGTCAATGCTCAAAAACAGCATAAAAAAGGCACTTATTCTTTAAAAACTTGAATGCGTGCTTTAAGACATGTCTTATGAAACTTGTTTTTTAATATACTATTATAAGATATTTTAATAATTATGTCCAATACTGTTATGTCACATATTTCAGTTATCATCAACCGATTGTCACAGTAAAACTGTAATACAGTAATACACAGATTATTGAATAAACAGTCATCATTTTCAGAAAATAATTGTATAAAAATTAATTTTTAGTATTTTTTGGTAATAATTTAAAAAAATTGTCTAAGCTTTACTATAACTGGTTTTTAAGATACAGCCGACGATGTTCTCTCTTATTTAATCACCCGGTACATAAATTTGGTTAAAAATTTGCCAACCCCTTTTCACAATTAACCCCAAAAGGTAATATTTTTTTGCTTCATATGATTTCTATAAGAAAAAAAAGCAAATTGAAAAATTATTATTATTTTTATTAGAAAACTGTTTGAATTTGGAAAATTAATAAAATTCTGAAAGTGTCTAGTAAAACAAGTGAATCAATTAGTTTCAAGAATAAAATTCGGTATTTCAGCATAAGCCCTATTATAATTTTTTCTTAATTTGTAAATTAATTTGTAATTAGGTTTTAATGAAAAGGGTTACACCAAACACATTAATAAATTTATGGATTTATTCATAATGTTCTTCATAAATTTCATTGACCATGAAATGGAAACGTAAATTTCGCTCTCAATTTGTATGTATGACAAATCTTTTGTTTTATAGCCCACTTTTTTTACTTGATTTACTGAGAAAAAACAAGTGAATGTTTACAAAAATTGTCATAAGCTGCAATGTTTTCACTTTTTATGTTTGTGCAATAAACATTTTTTGATTGTTTAAAATATACAAGTTTTATCAATTTATTAAATCAAAAGTCTGTACGTTTTTATTTTTAGGAACACGGCAAAACGTGTATGAGAAAAAAACATGTTTAAATCAAGTGGAATGTTGTTTGGTTTGGTTTTCTATTTTTTATTTTTATAATAGAAGGCTTTTTGCTCATTTTAAATTGGCATACCGGCTACATATCCGAAAATAGTTTTATTTGAAATGTTTATGATATTCTAGTGCAGGGGTGCTTGCTATAGGCGGCCAATTGCCAAAAAAAAATGGCTGAAAAACAGCTGAACAACAAATAAGGGTTGCTTTGTTTCAGCATCTTTTCAAAAAAAATATTTTTCAAAAATAGTATTTTTTTCTATCCAAAAATCTGAATAATGTCTTTTCCGAGCAATAAAAATTTGTTTATTATTTCTAATAAAATTTTATAATTTTCCATAGATCTAACATTATTTATAAAAAGTTGAATATTTTTTGACAAATTATCAAAATCATAATTGAACATAAATTAGACCAAAACTCACTGTAAATCTACAATATTTGGTACACTATTATTATTATTATTTTCATATTTATTATAATTATTATCTAAATTTTGATATAATTAATTAAATTGTTTATTTTAAACTTATCTTGAAAATGCTTTTTCATAAGCAAACCTTGTAAACAAACAATGTTTTTTCGCCCTAATTGTACCTATTTACTATAATAATTATTATTATAAAATATAATTACCATAATAACAAGAAAAATTAATCTGACTTAACTGTCAAATTTCCACAATTTTTGACACGAAAAAGAAAAAAATTATGTATGACAATTAGATGTGAAAATTTAACTATAATTATTAAATTTCGCTTAATTAGTTTTTTAATTAGAAAAGTAATATTTAATTGAAATAATTTATATTTTGAGTTGAAACTGATTAAGAACAATAATGTTTGTACCAATTTCAGTCTATGGTTTAATTTAATTAATTTAAATAAAATTAATAATTAATATGTTAATTGAATATTAATATTTTTAGATGTGGAAACAACGTAGACGTCATTTTTTGTACGCTTTGATATTGTTTCATAAAACGTTTATTAGCGTTAATAATTTAACTATAATTATTAAAGTTCACTTAATTAGTTTTTTAATTAGAAAAGTAACATTTAATTGAAATAATTTATATTTTGAGTTGAAGCTGATTAAGAACAATAATGTTTGTTTGTACCAATTTCAGTCTATAGTTTAATTTAATTAATTTAAACAAAATTAATAATTAATATGTTAATTGAATATTAATATTTTTAGATGTGGAAACAACGTAGACGTCATTTTTTGTAAGCTTTAATATTGTTTCATAAAACGTTTATTAGCGTTAATAATTTAACTATAATTATTAAAATTCACTTAATTAGTTTTTTAATTAGAAAAGTAATATTTAATTGAAATCATTTATATTTTCAGTTGGAGCTGATTAAGAACAATAATGTTTGTTTGTACCAATTCAAGTCTATAGTCTAATTTGATTAATTTAAAAAAAATTAATAATTAATATGTTAATTGAAAATTAATATTTTTAGATGTGGAAACAACGTAGACGTCATTTTTTGTAAGCTTTAATATTGTTTCATAAAACGTTTATTAGCGTTAATAATTTAACTATAATTATTAAAATTCACTTAATTAGTTTTTTAATTAGAAAAGTAATATTTAATTGAAATAATTTATATTTTGAGTTTGAGCTGATTAAGAACAATAATGTTTGTTTGTACCAATTCAAGTCTATAGTCTAATTTGATTAATTTAAACAAAATTAATAATTAATATGTTAATTGAAAATTAATATTTTTAGATGTGGAAACAACGTAGACGTCATTTTTTGTAAGCTTTAATATTGTTTCATAAAACGTTTATTAGCGTTAATAATTTAACTATAATTATTAAAGTTCACTTAATTAGTTTTTTAATTAGAATAATTTATATGTTGAGTTTGAGCTGATTAAGAACAATAATGTTTGTTTGTACCAATTTCAGTCTATAGTTTAACTTAATTAATTTAATTAAATAAAATTAATAATTAATATGTTAATTGAATATTAATATTTTTAGATGTGGAAACAACGTAGACGTCATATTTTGTAAGCTTTAATATTGTTTCATAAAACTTTTATTAGCGTTAATAATTTAACTATAATTATTAAAATTCACTTAATTCGTTTTTTAATTAGAAAAGTAATATTTAATTGAAATAATTTATATTTTCAGTTAGAGCTGATTAAGAACAATAATGTTTGTTTGTACCAATTCCAGTCTATAGTCTAATTTGATTAATTCTTTAATTAATTTAAACAAAATTAATAATTAATATTAGATTCTATGTTAATTGAATATTAATATTATTTGATGTGGAAACAACGTAGACGTCATTTTTTGTAAGCTTTAATATTGTTTCATAAAACGTTTATTAGCGTTAATAATTTAACTATAATTATTAAAATTCACTTAATTAGTTTTTTAATTAGAACAGTAATATTTAATTGAAATAATTTATATTTTGAGTTGAAGCTGATTAAGAACAATAATGTTTGTTTGTACCAATTTCAGTCTATAGTTTAATTTAATTAATTTAAATAAAATTAATAATTAATATGTTAATTGAATATTAATATTTTTAGATGTGGAAACAACGTAGACGTCATTTTTTGTACGCTTTGATATTGTTTCATAAAACGTTTATTAGCGTTAATAATTTAACTATAATTATTAAAATTCACTTAATTAGTTTTTTAATTAGAAAAGTAATATTTAATTGAAATAATTTATATTTTCAGTTAGAGCTGATTAAGAACAATAATGTTTGTTTGTACCAATTCCAGTCTATAGTCTAATTTGATTAATTCTTTAATTAATTTAAACAAAATTAACAATTAATATTAGATTCTATGTTAATTGAATATTAATATTATTAGATGTGGAAACAACGTAGACGTCATTTTTTGCACGCTTTGGTATTGTTTCATAAAACGTTTATTAGCGTTAATAATTTAACTATAATTATTAAATTTCTCTTAATTAGTTTTTTAATTATAAAAGTAACATTTAATTGAAATAATTTATATTTTGAGTTGAAGCTGATTAAGAACAATAATGTTTGTTTGTACCAATTTCAGTCTATAGTTTAATTTAATTAATTTAAATAAAATTAATAATTAATATGTTAATTGAATATTAATATTTTTAGATGCGGAAACAACGTAGACGTCATTTTTTGTACGCTTTGATATTGTTTCATAAAACGTTTATTAGCGTTAATAATTTAACTATAATTATTAAATTTCTCTTAATTAGTTTTTTAATTATAAAAGTAACATTTAATTGAAATAATTTATATTTTGAGTTTGAGCTGATTAAGAACAATAATGTTTGTTTGTACCAATTTCAGTCTATAGTTTAATTTAATTAATTTAAATAAAATTAATAATTAATATGTTAATTGAATATTAATATTTTTAGATGTGGAAACAACGTAGACGTCATATTTTGTAAGCTTTAATATTGTTTCATAAAACTTTTATTAGCGTTAATAATTTAACTATAATTATTAAAATTCACTTAATTCGTTTTTTAATTAGAAAAGTAATATTTAATTGAAATAATTTATATTTTCAGTTAGAGCTGATTAAGAACAATAATGTTTGTTTGTACCAATTCCAGTCTATAGTCTAATTTGATTAATTCTTTAATTAATTTAAACAAAATTAATAATTAATATTAGATTCTATGTTAATTGAATATTAATATTATTTGATGTGGAAACAACGTAGACGTCATTTTTTGTAAGCTTTAATATTGTTTCATAAAACGTTTATTAGCGTTAATAATTTAACTATAATTATTAAAATTCACTTAATTAGTTTTTTAATTAGAACAGTAATATTTAATTGAAATAATTTATATTTTGAGTTTGAGCTGATTAAGAACAATAATGTTTGTTTGTACCAATTCAAGTCTATAGTCTAATTTGATTAATTTAAACAAAATTAATAATTAATATGTTAATTGAAAATTAATATTTTTAGATGTGGAAACAACGTAGACGTCATTTTTTGTAAGCTTTAATATTGTTTCATAAAACGTTTATTAGCGTTAATAATTTAACTATAATTATTAAAATTCACTTAATTAGTTTTTTAATTAGAACAGTAATATTTAATTGAAATAATTTATATTTTGAGTTAAAGCTGATTAAGAACAATAATGTTTGTTTGTACCAATTCCAGTCTATAGTCTAATTTAATTAATTTATATAAAATTAATAATGAATTTTAGATTCCTGATAATAACTTAAATTTCTAAAAAATCGTTTAAGTCTCAAAGTGATCTGATTGATAATACTTTAAAATCTTGAATTAATTAATTAATAACTAATTGAAGTGTTTTGTAATGTTTTTCAAGCTCAATGCCCTATTATCTGTCCAAGGAACCGAACATTTGGACGAATGAGCACCATGGCTTGCTCGGACAGCTGTAATGTTAAGATGTGTACCAAACATGATCGCCATAAACTACTTGGAAAAGATAATAGGGTATTGAGCTTGTAAAACATTTACTATTTTTTTATTTGTATACAATTTGGCTTCAACATAGTTTTTTTTTTGAAAAGACGCCCTTTTAGTCTCTTGCCCTACGGATGGAACATTATTTGAGCTTTAATAATAAATGTTATTGATTTCTAAATCAGTAGGATTACAAAATATTTTCGAAAAATAGTATTGTGATTGATGAATGGGATGAAAATATCCTACCTTTGCATTCATTGGCCTCTCATGTCGTAATTCTACCCCAGGGCCGATCAAATTGGAAAGGTTTACATCGTTCACAATCCCTGCCATCTGTGTTATGTTTACAATCACAAGCCAATTTTCATATTAGGTTGTCAAACGTTTTTTTTTTATAAAAATTATTCATATTTTCAAAACTATAAGGGATATTGAGACGAAACTTTTCCGAAATTTGTTTTCTATTAAATTCTTAGTAACTTTTTTTTTCAAATTACACCAATTAGACATAAGGAAAAATTTGAAAAATACCAAAACCTTGCTTTAAAAAATCAAAAAATGTCAAAAATTAAAATCAAGAGAATAATAGGTAAATTAAGATTTATTTTATTTTATGTGATCTAGTTCAAAAAATTATAGAGTTAGGGCACTTAAAATTAAATAAAACTGCTAAAAATGGTGATATTTTCCAACTAAAGTACGTTAAATCAAAAAATAGTGACTCAATTGAACCAAAATTGCAAAAAAAAAATTTTTTTCGACTTTTAGCGGCTGAGACGGTTATATCTCTTTTTAGTAAAATTTGTCATATTTTGAAAACTATAAGAAATACTAAAATGCATTTTTTTTCAATAATAATTGTTAGTTTTTTAGTGACTTTTTTTTATAAAAACAACAAAAAACCAAAAAAGGAGTCTTTCAAAAAACTGTCAAAAATTAAAATTAGGGAAATTATTTTGAGTAACATTTTCTTTAGGCTTTAGATGCAAGAAATTTTCGAAATTTTTTTGGATTTTGTAAAAACTCATTAAAATAATGTAAAAAATATTTACGAAAAATGAAGCCGAAAATTATGAATTTTGTTTTTTTCCTGGTGATTTGCTATAAATAGACTGTACTTGACAAATTTTCATTTGTTATTGCTAATAATAATTTACAATTTTTAATAAATATGATATTATTTAAAAAACATTGAATATTTTTTAACAAAATTATCAAAATCATAACTGAAAGAAGGACTTGTAAGTAAAAATTCAAATTTAATCGTAATTAAAAAAAGCAACAGGCGATTTAGAATTTGATATATTTAAGACTAATCACTCAAATCGGTTTTTAACATAAAATCGCAAGTTAAGCTTATTTAACTGTACTTTAAGTTAATAAAAAAAAGCTTTTATCGAAAAATTTCTTAATAATAATAAATATAATGAAGAAATAGTAAATAATAGCAATTTATTATACAAATGTCGTATAAGGCAGATAAGTCACGAAAGAAATGTTTGCTTGATTGACATTTTTATACTCTAATGGACTCATTAGAGAACGCTAATGTCATAGGTTTCGGTGCGGTTATAAGCCATTAGAGCACCAAACTTTTTTTTCAAATTTTTTTTTAAGTTGGTAACACTTAATTTGACTTTTTTTCGGTCTGTCAATGTGAATTAAAATTTGAAATTGCAATTTTCGAACAACAAAGTGAAGTAAACAATTAATGAAAAGTATTTTTATTGGGAAGAACAACCGATTCCAATATGTAAAGCAAAAGTCACAGTTTATATATATGTCACTTAACCTAAAAAAGTAGGTATCTTACAATAATAAAAAAAAACAAAATAATTTTTGATATTTCACGGATTTCGGGAGGCCTACATGGAAAGTTTTCTTCCATTTTCGTGTTTTGGGGCTGAAAAGATTAGAATGTTTGGATAAAACAAAAGAAAAGACAAAAAGATAAAATTTTTACTTTTAAAATCAAGATATTGCCAATCCACTACAAAAATCCCTAAATCGATCAAATTTAAAACAAATATGCTCAAAAACAGCATTAAAAGAGCAAATTACAAAAAATAATATAAAAAACTTGTTTCATAAGACCTTAAAGCACTTAGATATTCTTCAAAAAAAACTCGTGATGTTAAGACATACTTGTTTTTTAATATACTATTAAAAATGGTTCAAAGATTCAAATTAGAAAACAAAGTGGCTTCAAACAAGTTACTATTTTCAGAATTGTTAAACTATTTCAGATTTATCAGGTAATAAATTTTTATTCGTTGTCTCGGCTAGTTTCCGAATTTCGGATGGATCATTTAAAGTCTGTTCTTCTCTATTATATTAATTTTTTGATAAAAAATATCAAACAAACGTTTTAAGGAGCTTTTTCAGATCAAATACTATTGTCAGTCAAAAATTTAGGTTAAACTGTCAAAAAAAACCTAAAACCTAAAATTTTTGTTAAAAACAAAAATAAAAAAAATGCAAAATTTCTCAAAAAAAGATTGGCAACGCTGTCTCTAACATCATGTGACTTTTATGTAAAAACTGTAATGGAAAATTTAACTGTTTTTTAAATAGAGACATATTTTTGCTGTAAATTTTGCAGATTTTTGAATTTTAAATCAATAATATTTGTCTTTTCACATATTTTGGACTTTTTTCGAATTTGAGTCTTTATTAATGTTTTCAATTAAAAGTTTTATAATTTATAAATGTCGGAGCCAGATGGCAAATTCGGCCCGTGGCCGATATAATTAGGCATATCCCAAATGTCCCGCTTTTGACTAACTTAATTCATCTATGTCGCAAAATATGCGTACCGTTGCCGGTTTATTAAAAAAAAATAATTGATTGATTGATTGATTGATTGTGAAAAAAAAAAGGAAACTTTATTGTCATTCAAGTACTTTTTCTCGTAATAGATAAAAAACAAATTTTTGTTTTATTTAAAATAATTGCTTTTGTTTTGCTATAAATCGGTTTATAACGTTTATAAGCATTTCATGATGTGTCCAATTCATCACTATTTTGGCATTTGACATATAAGAATATGTCCAATTATATTGGCCATAGGCCGAATTTGCTATCTGACTTCAGCATGTATATACCTATGCTCTTACATATATGTTTTTAAAAGTTGGTATAGCATAACTGTCAACCAAATAGTTACGTCAAATGCCAATGTCATTATCATTAATTTTTTTTCTTACGGTTATTTTCTTCTCAATGTTATATCTATCACAAAAAATACAAACTGAAAGTATTTTGAAAAGTGGTTTAATAATAATTTAAATTAGAAGACAAAGTGTCTTTTAATAAAACTGCAAAAATTTGTTTGCTACGGGAACGTCGCTGCCTTTAAAATTCCTAAACTATTTCAGATTTATCGGATAATAAATTTTTTTGTTTTTTTTGTAATATTAAAAATTATCGAATTTTTTTCAAACAAACGTATTTTAAATCAAATGCCTTGTTGCGGTTACCAACCGTTAGCAACAAAACTTCCCAAAGTAAATAATAAATAATTCTAATATTGTATACCATGCTCTGTTCAGGGTAGTACATAAAAATTCTTACTTTTAACATTAAGATATTACCAACCCACTCCAAAAATCCCTAAATCAATCAAATTTAAAAAAAATTCTTAAAAAGGGCAAATTACAAAAAGTAGTATAAAAAACTCGTTCCATAAGACCTTAAAGCACTTTGCCATTGGTTTTTTAAACTTATATGCGGACCTTAAGACAAGTTTTATGAAACTTGTTTTTTAATATACTATTTCCGGAAATCGTCTTGGAAACAACATTTTCCTGCTTATTTACGCGCAGGAAAATTGAGTTTTCCGGACTAGTACTGTAAAAACTTGACAAAAAGTTAAAAAAAGATACTCTAGTAACTATAGCTGCCAACAAAATTGACAAACTTGATTTTTGTAGAATTTGTCAAAAAAAATTCTAAAATTTGTAAATTTCGTCTTTTTTTACGATTTCCGGAAAAACTTAATACAAAACCCGTCAGTAAACTGTCTTACTTGACTCGGAGCTTTAAAATACTCGGCACAAAGTGCCTCGTATTTCAATTTAGCTCCTCTTCAGTAATGTGACATTATGTAAATAACTATTATCCAACACTTCTCTTTGTAAGAGCTTTAAAAAAATCACCAAAGATTAGTAGTAATCTATGATTTGGTTGCCATGTTGTTGTTGTTGGCAACAAATTTATTGTTTCAGAAAAATTTTGCAAACAAAATGTAACATTTTTGAAAACAAAAAATTGCAAAAGATGTTGAAGAAGTGGCGCGGTTTATCAGCCAGAATCAAAATTAAAAAATTTGGTCCTAGAAGGTCCAAAAAACAAAAGACCAAGACCATTTCTAGAAAAATCTAGAATTAGAGCGTAATAACCGCGCAGATCAGCGCAAACCAGATACAAAGAATACTAAGCTGACTGAAAATATGGCAGATCAGACAAGTCAAGTATGGCAGCACGCCGCCAAAATCATTGAAATCTAACAAAAAAAAGCCAAATTCTGTTTTCAGCTCCTTAATCAGACATTTAATAAACTGAATAATTATTCAGTTTTATTCATCTGATGATGATAATTTGCTGGTCAAAAAAGCTCTCGACATTTAATAAACAGAACTGCGTGAATAATACACCCTTAATGTTTTGTCATTTTATACGCCGTTTTGGTCTTTGATGGGACATTATTTCTGAAGTAATATGCACCAATTCAGCAATAATTCTCTGAATATTATTCGGGATTAAATGGGATGAAAATGTCCTACCTTTGCATTCATTGGCCTCTCTTGCCGTAGCTCTACCCCAGGGTCGATCAAAATGAAAAGGTTTACATCGTTCACAATCCCTGCCAGCTGTGTTATGTTTACAATCGCAAGCTAATTGTCCGTCTTTTCCCGTAATACATCGACTGGCATGTCCATTGCATTTGCAACGGCCTCCAACTGCAAAATCGGCGACAGTGTATTGATGGGTGATTTGTTGTGTTAAGGCTTTTGGTAATGAATTAACAACACCAAGATCTATAATAGAGGCAGGAGATTTGTTATTGGAATCATCATCATCATTGGTTGTATCAACCACTTGCATTTCATTGACTAATTGTACGACAGGATCTTTTGTTTGAATATTGTCATCGTCATGATCGTTGTCTTCAGCATATTTTCCGTAGGTATGTTCATTGGGTGGTAGTATTTCCTGGTTCTCGATGATTGTAGAATCGGCGACGGCCGCCATATGAAGACGATTAAAAATGACTTTAATATCGGTGGCGGTGATCCAATCTTGTAGGACTGGTGAATTGTCAAAATCCAAAGCACTTGGTCTACCTTCCAAGGTGCTAAAAGCGATTCTCGACGTCTGTCCAAAGCCTTGATTATCACCTCCTCCCGTGTACCGATGGGCATCGGTGCACCGCGCCTCCTGTTCATTGACTTTAGTAATAGTTGCTTTGTTGGGTCTGCCATAAACTCTTCGACATTGCGTTGAATAAAACTGAAACGCTTGCCACGTCTTTCCATAATCCATACTTTTGTAAATTGCAATCGAATCGGGTTTGGGCGTATTTGGGCAGAATTGTAAGCTCACGTAAGTCAATTCATATTTCTTTCCTAAGCTAAGAATCAACGTGACGTTATCTGGCGCGGCATTGATAGAAGTAGCTGGAGGCAACGGCTCCGATCTCCAACAGGTCACGTTATTCGGATTGTTGAGATCTGTAAGATGTGATGCCGGGAATCGATTCTGTGGCAATTTGTCGTCGCATAAATAACACTCGGGATGAGTATTCCCGGTTCCCGTATCGGATAACTCACAATAGTTCGCAGGTGAATGAAGGCCGCAGGTAGAAGAGGCCTTTACTGGAAGGCCGAATGCCGCATTCACAAAATCGGGAATACAGCGTCGTGGCCGATCCTCATCATAGCACGGATCGACGGAAGTATGGCCCTCGAACATTTTAAGAAAATTCTCTGACACCGAGAGGACGCTTGGCACCATTAATAATAATAATAGTAACAACATGTTCACCACCAATACTGGCCGCCACATTTAGGAACACATTTATTAGGTATTCCACACACACACCACGGACAAGATTTTCTATGGAGATCAGTACCGCACGGGCGCACGCCGAAGATGTCTCTTACGGCTAAGGTTGCATGGCTTTTGAAAGGAATTTAGAGAGTCACTCACTATTAGCTATTACTCAATCATCTAATACTTAAGCCGCGTGCGATATCTGACAGATAAACCACAATCTACACTCCTCCACTGCTGCTGGATGACTGGCGGTCCGCTGTCTGCTCTGTTCGACTCCTATCCCACCTCCGATCGCAATCGGGTGGCTAGCACCGCCCCCCTAAAAGGGTGCACACTCTCACAACTGCGCTCAGATTTGTCTTCTCAGCTCAAAATGATATATGTCACTACTAAACACAAATAAAGCATCCAACTAAAATATGTATTAAATCAACATTGCCATGAATGAGAGAAAGATACACGTTTGTACATATTTGGCTCAATGCGGCGAGATACCTTCTTCACAGGCCCGGACTGACCCCATTTGGGGGGGCGACTTCAAAAGCAACTAGGTCAAGAGATTAGACAAAAAAAAATTCAATCTTAGAGCTCTTTGACTAACTTTTTTTTAACGAAAATTCTTACATTTTACCGATATTTTCAAAATTTTGAAGAAAATGGCTTTGCTTGTCATGTGATTGTTTCCAACCAATAGAATCGTTTTTTTTTATCGAACAAGGAAAAAGTGTTCTTGGAAACATTTTTTCTTGGTGATTTTCCTTGCCCCTTTGGACAAGTTAATAGTTTCGCTTTTTATACGCATATTTACTCGTCCTAGCACCTCTCCTTCATGTTTTTTTACTTGATAGTATTAAAAAATTAATTACAATATAAGATTTCATTAATGTCTGAGAAAAAATTTTGGATTTTTGATATTGGCTACTCTTTTGCTTTGAGAAAACTTTGACATGAATAAACATAAACATAACCTCAAATTAGCGTGCTTCAATAACAGATTTATTTTATTATTCGCCAAAAGAAATATTTTTTTCAAAATTTTGCTCATGGTCATAAGATATCTTTACAAAATGGTGACAGAATTGGTGTCATACAATATTTTAAATAAAAAAAATTTTTCAGTCCAGTAGGAATCAGCGCATGCGTACTGAAAACTAGTCCAGCTTATTTTTTTTATGTGATATTTTTTAAATTGCCCGATTGATGAAATAAATGCGGAAACGACCTAAATTGTTTGAAACAATTGCAGGGAATTGTTATTTTCCAACCAAATATTTTTTTTTATATTTTTTATCAAAATACAAGTAAAAACCGTTCTATGACTTTTTACGATAAAGTTGATATTTTTTGAGATACGAATGTTGAAAGTTTAAACATGCTCAAATTTGGGTACTTTTGAATATAAAAAAAATTTTTTTAAAATATTTTATACTTAATATTTTTTAAATTTTATTCTTTTTTAACCGACTTTAAAAAAATGGGGGGTTTTTAATTTGACTGTATTTTTTTTTATTTGTAAGCTGGTGCTGTTCATTTGGTCCCATTTGAATTTGATTAAGATCTGACCTGTAGTTTTTGATATTATTCTATTTTTGACATATATTTTTGACACTTCAATTGATTATAAAAATTTGCGACAATTTAAAAAAATATTTTAAAATAATTCAATAATAGTTTATTTGTTTAAATTATTTAAGCAATTTGAATTAATTAATAAATAAATTAATTAATAAATAATCATTTTGAAGTCAGTTTTTTCCAAAATTTTAATTTGTATTATTTTATATAATTTTTAGGTGACAAAAGTACTCATATTTGAGCTTTTTCGAACTATTATTTTTTGAAAATTGAAAATTAAAAGTTGGTTTTTTGACAATTTTCATATTATTGAAGAAATAATATTTTGAAAAACTGTAACTGACTTTAAAATTCAGTAGGAAGGATTGAACAGAATAAAAGGGTTAAATTCTTAATTTTTTCATATCGAAACCGTCAACTTCTTAAATAATCCAATATTTTTTTAGGTAATTTATTAAAATAAAACTTTTGACAAACTTAAGTCAAAAAAAAAAATCAAAAATTTTTTTGAAAATCAAACTTGTTATTTTAAAGCTAAATTATGGAATTGTCTCAGCAAGCGTTCCAAAATTCCTGATTCTAGAGTAAGGTTTTTTTAATAATTTTAGACAAAAATATGTCAAAACCTAAATTTGGTACAAAAAATGAACAATTGAAAATAAATTTAAAACAATTGAAAGCTGGAAGTTTAACTATTTGTGGTTTTTGTTTTTAAATTAATTCTTAAATTTGATTTTTAAACTAATTGAGAGCTTGTATTTCCGAAAACTTTATATTATTGAAAAAGTAATTTTGTCATCATTGTCATTACTTGTCAAAGACCGTAATAATTTTTAGATCCAGCAAAATTGCTGTGCCGCCGAGACAGCAATTGTTTTTTTTGTTTTTTAAAATTATGAAAATTTTGTTTACAAAGCTAAATTAAAATCTAATGTAATACTAAAAAAAAAATCATTAAAAAAAACTATTTTATTAAAAAAATTACGTAAACCAATATAAACATTCAGATACAGCACAATCTAAGATTTTTTTACATTTTTGGCAAAATTTGATATAGTATATCTATAATATATAATGCAAATGGTGGACTATACTGGTCCCAGTACAATAACGCTATATAATTCAGATTTTATAATCTCCTGAACAATATAGCTAATCTCTCCACCTGTGCCGTTTGAAAACAGATTTTTGGTGATTTGTGTAGTCTCATTGTTTGGCTATTAACTTTTTCAACAACGGAAAGACCATATAACGTTATGCCATTTGGGCTACTATATTTGTGTCAAGAGAAAAATAAGTCAAGCATACTGATTCTAAAATAAATAAGCATAATTTAAGAAGTATGTACTTTTTTACAATTGGAAAAACAATTATTTAAGAACTCTACTGATAATTAGCTTTTTCAATTTTTAATCTTTTAAATGTAGCAATATGTCACATGTTACGCCACTGAATTTAGAAAAAAAAAAGTTTGTTTAATAATTATTGATTTTGTTTTGTTTTGTATTTTCAAAATAAATAAATAGAAGAAAATTGATGATTAAATTTAAAGACTTTTATTTCCCCAATAGCAACGTTTTGCTGTACCATTGCTTGCTGTATCCATATTTTTGAGCGACCCTGTATAGTACAAAAAATATTTCATTTGTTTATAATAGAGCAAAGACTTCAAATTGGTTCCTATGTAAAATCCATAAGACAATTTCAAATTCAAGCAAAGACTTTTAAATATTAAAATTTAAAGTCAAAATTTTATGAGAATTTTGTTTTCGAATAAAAGTGAAAATTCTTTTGTTTTTAAACAAAGCATTTTTAAAAAAATGAAAATATGTTAGTGCTGCTTATTAAAAAAAGACATACAAGTGCTTCCAATCAAACATGAGCCCCGGAAAATATTCAAGAATAAATTCAAATTAACCAATCAGAAGCGCAAGAAAGATGAGGTGCGGTGTGAGCGCCCTCAGGCCACGCCCCTCTAGAGCTCATGTTTGCTTGGAAGCACTGTATCTTCAAAAATTACTCAAAAGTCCTATATTTCACGGTTAAACCGATTTTATTTATCAAAATTAATCAAAAATCGAGCATAAAAACCGATTTTTTTGCGATTTTTAAGCCATTATTGATCAAGTTTCATTTTGAAAAGACAATTAGATTATACTTTAGTCAGTAAACTGAAGTTTACTCACAAGATGTGCTTTTTCAATGGAACGTTTGCTGAACTGCGACTTGACCCGGTTTAGTGGAGGCGTGCAGTGGCGTAACTGCTGTATAGCCTAAACAAGTTTTCTCAGAATGCAGATATAATATAAAATAGTTTATTTATGCCGTTTTTGATTACTGATAATACTAAACATTTGTCTTTAAATACACTGAATACATAAAAGTTTACCAAAATTTTGAGACTAATAATTAATTATCTAATTTAATTATAATTTAAGATTACATTAAAATAGTTTATCGACTTCTATCGCTGTCTCAATATTTTTAATTAATTTTTTATATTTAATCATTAAAAAAAATATCAAAAATGTGATAGCAAAATTGTGAAAAACAACAGTTTCGGGTTGGTTTTAACACTCATCAGATATCAGATAGGTTTTACTAATTCTGATTAAATATATTATAAACAATAACAAAGTTTTTTAAATACGATTCCAACATAAAAAATCAACTATATTAAATAACGTTTTTTTCTCATTTTTCATAGCAATTACTTTCACATTTTAAACTAAAACAAAGCTATTTATAGTCATTTTTATTAAAATTTAATTATAATTATAATTAAGAACTCTTATTGGAATGTCAAAAGTTGACATATTTTTGACGTAAAATCTTGAAGAGGTTAGGTAAATTTAAGCAATGTTATTGATGAAAGTTTATACAAAATATACTATAAATTAGCAGCAATGTTATTATAATCATAAGCAAATATTATAATAGATCTATAATTTTACTCAAAACAGTGATAGTCATTATTTTGCTTAAGAATTGAAGCAAATTATGAATGGCAACGCTGCGGACAAAAATTTATTATTAAAGCTAATTTTTTTGGCGTAGATTAATGAATAGTTAACAAGTAATGTTTTTATAAAAATTGCCAAACTTAAATAGTATTAAGATATGAACAATATAAACATTTATATATAATTGCTTTTATAAAAAAACTTTTACTCTTGGCAACATTGGTTTGATATGGGTAAATTAACCCCTCTTTTTTAAGTTTTCGCTTGATTTTGATTGGTTGTTTGATGTTAAATGTCGTTTGTGCTTATTGACAAGCGAAAAGTGTGGTTAAGTTGGGAAACCGTTATAGAAAAATAATAAAATTGTATATTTTTCTTGTTAGTTATCTAAAATTTGTGAAAAAATGGCTCAGCCTTCGGTCGCACAATATTTTATCACTCGAAAGCGTTCTGCAGCTAATGACTACAAATTGCAGCCGCCAGCAAAGCTTTTTAAATCAGATGAAAATGTGAATATAATTATTGACAAAAACGCAAATGTCGATAATAGTGATAAGGTAAATCTTGTTTCCGATAATAATTCGGTTACATTGAAGCAAAATGCTACAAGGAAAGTGGTACAGCCGCAAAAATCAAAAAAGCCCAAAGACGCAGCGGGGCTTACTATTCAGGACTTTTTGCAAAACATGAAGGCTAAGCCTATTGATCAATGTACAACACCTCTACAGTCTGAAAAAACTGAAGCAAGAAATAATGACGATTTGCTTCACATTAAGGAAAAGATGTCTCGTAGTGGCAAGCTACATGAACTTAAGGCGTCTATGCAGAGGTTTAAAGAATTGCAGGGACGCCTCAAAGTGGCTGAACGTAAATCTGAGCTGACCAATAAATCAAAGGGGGAAAATCTCAAAACGCTGGAATTTGAAATTACTGTGAGGTAAGTTATTTATTCCTTTTTTTAGACGTTTCAGCTAGGGACTTTTGCGAATGCAGGTTGGTAATGACATTGCTCAGCTACAGTGTGATCCACAACGATGTAGATAAGGAAGACTGTGGAAAGCAAGATCAGATATTTTCTTTTATAAATAATTGTTGATCACACGGTATTATTGACACCTCGAGGTCATACCTTAACAAGTTTTGAATAATTAAAATTTTAATTTAAAAAAGGAATAATAGGGTTAGGTCAGTAGGCAGCAGTTTTTCATTTTATCTTATGTTGTGAAATTATTTTTCTTTTCTAGTCCTCAAAAAGTTCAATCACCTGAGAAGCCATATCTAAGTCCAAGAAAGGAGTCGGGGGTCCGCAGACAATTATTAGCATCTTTGAGTCCGGTTAAGAGAACACTATATGAAGCAGATGATTCAAATGTGAAAGATCTGTCAGATCTAAAATCTGGTCTCAGACTTCCATATAAATATCGATCATTCAGTGAGATATTTCGTGCAGTAGATGTTGTCGCACAAATAATGTACAATCGAAAAGAGATGATTACATTCAAAAAAATGAAGCCGGCAGTTGAAGAAATGTTGAAACGAACATTTACTGAGAAACATTTATCTCAAATATGCGGCATATATCCTACGGCTTACAAATTCAGTCAAGAGAAGCTGCGTGACTTTGGTACAGGTACAAGAACTGAGCAATGGAATTTAATATTAAATCCGAACATCGAAAATGGAGGCGAAATGACGTCACAAGTTCTTTTAAACAGAAAAAGAAATCTTCACGACAAATTAATTAACCTTACCAAAACATACCATACTGAATTTTTATTATCATTAACGCCTCCCATAGCTGTTAACAGTGACAAAATTCTTCATTGGCATCCAGAGTTTGATCTCGAGAAAGTACCTGATCTTGAGCCAGCTAAACTGCCTCAAAAACCGTACGAAGAAACATTTACAAGCGGTAAACAAGTTTTGGAAAAAGCACGAGAAATGTTCGGGTGTAACACTCGTGTTGAGAAAGCACTCTCGAAACTGAAAGAGTTTCAAGAGAAGAGCTCTACTACAGAGAAAATGTGTGTTACATCACCAGAAACTTCTTTGCTTAAAGGCATTCCAAAAAGTTTACTTGAGAAAGTGCGGCAGCGACAAGCCGCTAAGGCATTGCTTACGATGACGAGATCGGTCGATAAAGAAAAAGAGGTACAAATCTATTCACGACTGCCGGAGATTGCAAGGCTTACGAGAAGTTTGTTTGTAACTGAAAAGAAAAGCGTGTTGCAATTGGATACTGTTATAGAAAAGTTACGTAACAGCTATCGATGTTTTTTAAATAAGACGGAAGTCGAAAATGATCTGAGAGTTATATCGAAGGAAATGCCAGAATGGTTGATCTTTCATAATGTTAGAGGTCTTGTGTTTTTGAAATTGTCAAAAAATGCAGATTTAAGCACTGTTATCAGAAAGCTAGAGTCAAGATTAAAAGAGATATCGGAGAGCAATTGAAATGTTAATGTTAAGTGTCTGAATATTTTTTTGGTTTTTATAGTACAGTACAAATATATATATATTTTGCTAAAACAAAAAAATTTACTACTGTTTTGATTTAAAACTTTTTTAAACAAAGAGCATAATTTTTTAATTATTGAGTGGTTTTTTCTAAATAAATAAAGTGATTAATTCATTATCTGATGTTTTTTTATACATTCCTTGCTCGTCAGTTCAATTGAATTATTCAACGACTTTATAATGCCTAAAAAAAATCAGCGATACATAAATAAGTCGTTTGGAATATTCCTGTGTAGAATGACATGCCTCAAACCAAACAGATTCATGCCAATTAATTACTCCCCAGATTTAGGAATTTTTGTCATAAATTTGGTTAGGTTGGAGACAGATTCTGGTGTAAAACAAAAGATTCCAGTGTCAAAAGTACTGAACAATGTTGCCGGTTGGCGGGTTTTTTAGTAAAAGTAGTGGTTTTAATTATTAGAGTCAAATTTTTTTTTTATAAATACATAACTAAAGGATGTTTGCTGGAGACTAGTCATTGGTCACAAATCTTGAGTATTTTCCACCACTGAAGTCAAGAAATGCTTATATAATTCAAAATGGCGATGACAGATATTTAATCTAATTTTTTTTAGGATTTAATAAAAACGCCTGTAACTGTAACGCACAAACGATTATATAAACTCACTTTTATACATTTTGCAATTTAATGCAAATAGCAAATAAATACAATAATACATCTGACAGGTATTTGACATAACAATAAAAAGTTTTTTAACTTTATAAAAAATTATCACTAAATGATTTTAGATTATGCTCAGTTGGTATAATGTTTAATTATGACATATGTGTAAAAAATAAATGTTTGAAGCTTTTGTTTTTTTGTGAGGTTATGTGTTATGTGAACGTTGCTGTCAATTTCGCTTAGATTGTGGCTAGGCCTTGTTGTATAAATTTAAAAAAGGCATGCAGCACTAAATTTTATTGAAATTAATTATTATTATAACTAAAAAAACCTAAATTCAAATATTAAACTTGACCGGAGAGGCAGTATCTTTTTTACTTAGAGTGCGTTGAAATATTTTTATATTGTAGATTTTTTAGTTTTTCATTTGTTTTGTTTTTTTTCTTTCTATTTTTGATTTGTACTTTTAGAGACATATTGTCTTTTTGTCCATCTGGTTCACTAATTTATAGTCTATCCCAGTTCCTGTATTTATGTATGTCCAGCTTTTTTCCGGATCCTTTTTTATTTTAGTTTAGAATTTTTCATCTATTTTTTTGTACCATTTTGATGTTCTTTTGTTCTTTTTATCTTTCATTGTTTTCTAACGCGCCCTTCTTTTGTTTAATTTTTTTTTTATTGCATTCAAAACTCCGCTTATTAATCAAATTATAAACTTTTTACTTTTGTCTTTTTTTCTTCTTTCTGACTTATCTTTTTCATAAATCGTTTTTGTCTCTCATTTTTCACCTTTTCTCAATATTGTGCAGCTAAATATTTAAGCAAATTTACTTGATTGTCAGTGTCAAAAAACCAATTTAGTCAGTTGTCAGTGTCAAAAATTAATGTCAAAAATCAAGGATAGCTTAAATTGATCAAATTTAAATAGGCAGCAGCTTTAAAATTGGTTTTTCTTAAAGATGTTTTCAATTTGCTGAAACTGTTTGAATAGAAAAACACGAGACGGAAGAAAGTCTTGAAAGTCAAATTTTAGCGCCAAAGTAAAGGCCTCCCTTCTTCTATAATAATTATCAAAATTATTTTCGAAATGACAAATTAATCACATTTTAATGATCGAACTACATATATTGTAACTTATTGTTCCAGTTTTCTTTCAGTCCCTGCTGTCCAATTGTCTCAAATTGACTTTTGGGCTGTGTATACTAAATATTTAAAGCCATTTAATAACATTTTTAAAAAGTAAGTAAATTCTTTTACAATAATTTTCGAAAAATTAAATTTTTTTATTGACTTAAGTCAGAATGAGCCAGCTTTTTCTCGACCAGTATTTTAAATCTAACAAAAAACGCTCTGGACTTAATGAATCGACGCCGCCCCCCTCAAAGCTATTAAAACTCGATGAGAATCCGTCATCGTCAAAATTTGAAAAAAGTGAGACGTCTTCTGAGTTGCTGCTCAAAAAGAAAATTTTGGAAAGTGTCAAAAAGCAAGAGCTCATCGCATCGTTGCAAAAGCTTCAGAAATTGAAGGGATTTTTAAAAGCTGCTGAACAGAAGACCGAGAAAGTTAATCACCAATTGGCAGTAGGTCTGAAATCAGGGCCTGAAAGGTATAATATATATTATTTTTTTTTATAAATATTTTGTTTATAATAATTAAAACTTTCTGGTTAACTATTTTTGCATAATTATAATGATTCAATTATTCGTATCAACATAATTTTCAAAAACGCAAGAAAATGCAAAAATTGCTAAAATTAAGCTTAAAAATTAAAAAAAACAGTCTACATTCAGAAAATTTTGAAAAATAAAAATTTTGATAGATTTTTAAAACAAAATTTTTTCAAAATTAGAAAAACTGCCATAAAGTTGAGTTTTTTCCAAATTTCTTGTGATGTAGCATCAGTTTAAAGGTTTATTATTGTTTTTCTGATATGATAAAAGACATCTAATACCAAATTTCGACTAAATCAGACCTGTAAAAAATGCTTTATCGATTTTTATAACTTTAGGCTTTGTGAGTTTTTTTTTGAGTTATGATTAAAAACATTTTCAATTACGTTAGCTTTCACATAAAAAAAATTAGATCAAAATTGGTTCGACCGTTTAGCAGCTAGAGAGCGACAAACAGACATACAGCTACACACATCAAACTTATAACACTCTTTTTTTTGTCGCGAGCTAAAAACAAATGAAGTTGATAAAAATCAACTTAATTGTTGCAAAATTAAAAATATATTTGTGTCTTTTGAGTTGGAAATTTGGAAAAACGCTTCAAAATTTTGATGTTATTATTTACATTTAGTGATTAATGAGCCGATAAATCACCAATAAAAGGCATTAAATCAATATTATTGTAAAATTTGCCTCTTTCTAATATATTTTCCTCGAAAAATTTTTCCAGCAGCAGTTTAAATATTTAGCTAAATGCAGTAAAGTAATTTTTGATGTTTTTTGATCGGTAATCATTATTACTTTCTAAATACCGAGTGATTCATTCTTAACTCTTCAGATATTTTTTTGAAATTGGTACAATTTGTTTGATTAAACACAAAAATTAACCCAAAATCTGCGATTATGTCAACGTTTTAGTCATTTTTTCACCTTTTCGCCTATTTTCATTTTGAAATTATCAAAAAAAAATGTTTTTGAATATTTTCCTAAAAAATGGATAATTTGTCTTTTTAGTTTTAAAGGTGAACAATTTTTGTGACAGATTTGTGAAATAAGAAGAAAAAAATTTTTTCTTAAATATGTTAACGTAATTAGAAAAGCAACAGGCAATTTAGAATTTAATAAATTTAGAAAAAAAGCTTGTTTTTCGGTAAATAAATTATTTATCTTTCCTTAAAGCCAAAAAAAAACTACAATAAATATAAATAACAAAGAAATATGAAATAAAAAGATGCCACAACTTTTCAAACAAATAAATAAGAATTATAATTCATCTCAGTACTCTTTGAACCTAATAAGATAACAAAAGGACTTGATTAAACATTTTGAATTTACAGCGGTTTATCGGTCAAAAACAAAATGAAAAAATCGGTTGGAAATTTTAAAAGATAAAACGTGTAATAGCTGTGCCAAATTCTATATAAAAATTTAATCTAAATCGAATAAGACCATTTGGCAGATTAGACAAATATAGCCGAGCACGCTTTCAATAACAAACTATTCATACAGTTTTACCACTCATCAGGAGATAAATTAAACTGACAAAAATAGTGATGACCACTTGGTGATCTAATAAACAAACTTTTTGGCAAGTGGTAAATCTGTGTGCATAGTACAGCCGCCAAATTTATTAAAATCTATAAGACCAAGTCAAATGCTCTAAACAGACCTTTAGTCAGGCTTTAAAATCAAATGAAAAATATGAGAAAATCATTTTACACTCAAAAAAAAAAAGATTATTTTGACGTTTGAAGCAATTGTTTTAAAAATTATGTCTGATAGGCATGGCCAACTACGACGTCAAGTTTTTAAAAACACCCGTTACATAAAATTCTATAATTTAATCAATATTTTAATTTTTTTTTTTTTGGTTTTAGTATATATTAATGATCTATAAATCAATTTTGACGCATATTTCGTTCGATGGATAATTAAAAATCTATTTCGATTACTTTTGTCAAAGATAATCACAAAAATGTTTTATTTGATTAGAAACTAATGATGGTAGTGTCATTATTCTGCAAATACTCAAAAATATTTGTCACAAGGATCAATAAACAGAAATGAATCATGACAAAATAAGTAGGTACTTGCCTAGGTTTATTTATTTTCATTTTATATTTAACAAAAGAGCTTATATACCAATTATTTAGATCAATTCTTGCTGCGCAATTTAGCTTCATACATTTTTATTGGATTGCGCCGACAAACGTCAAAGATATCATCCGATAATACACAACACGCCTGTATCTGCGTATGGACTAATCAAAAAATGGTCATACGTTCAAAATTTCATAGCAAAAGTTGTAAATTCTAAATAATTTATAAACGCACATACGTTATTTTGATTTTGATTTTTATATTCTATTGCCGACAAATGTCAAACAAACGTCAAAGCTTCGTACGTTTCTGCGTATGTATATAAAATTCCATAGCAAGCGTTGATATAAATACGTAAAAAGCTTTTAATTAAGAGGAACAGTTCTCTTATTTACCATTTATCATTATGTGTTCTGATATCAAATATCATTTTGATATGAAAACATACAATAAAGCAAATTGTTTATTTGTATGGAATCCTTGCAATTGTTTATTTAAGGATACATTTCGAAAAACAAAAGAAAGCTACAATAATTAATTTAGAATGGGCCACTTAAAACATATACTAAATTAACATAATTTGTAAATGGAATTAAACTTCACTTTATGCTACGATAATGTGTTTTTATAATTATTATCAAAATGTTAATTGAACCAACATTAAGTTAATTTTCAATTCGTATTGGGTGTCACAAATTAATTGGAATTCAACATTTAATTTAATTTTTATATATTTTCCTTGGTCGCCACTTCAATGCCAATGAAGTGTCTAAGCAGTGTTTGTCTTTAAGCAATAATTTAGCAACAACAACTAAATATTTGCTTGTAATTTATTATTTAGAATCTAGGATTAGAATGAAATTATTCTATAATATTTTCAAGTTCAAGCCAAAGCGGAGGCTAAACACGAAGCTCAAGCCAACCAATCAACGCACTTTCTGCCAGTTCATGTGATGGCTCAGCCAATAGAAACGCTAATGATCTCAAATCACGCGCGATTTTTTTCTTGAAGCTCAAGTCTGTTTAGCCAACCAATCAACGCACTTTCTGCTAAGTCATGATATGGTTCAACCAATAGAAAAGCTAATGATCTCAAATCACGCGCGTTTTTTTCTTGAAGCTCAAGCCTGTTTAGCCAACCAATCAACGCACTTTCTGCTAGTTCATGTGATGGCTCAGCCAATAGAAACGCTAATGATCTCAAATCACGCGCGATTTTTTTCTTGAAGCTCAAGCCTGTTTAGCCAACCAATCAACGCACTTTCTGCTAGTTCATGTGATGGCTCAGCCAATAGAAACGCTAATGATCTCAAATCACGCGCGATTTTTTTCTTGAAGGTCAAGCCTGTTTAGCCAACCAATCAACGCACTTTCTGCTAAGTCATGATATGGTTCAACCAATAGAAAAGCTAATGATCTCAAATCACGCGCTTTTTTTTCTTGAAGCTCAAGCCTGTTTAGCCAACCAATCAACGCACTTTCTGCTAGTTCATGTGATGGCTCAGCCAATAGAAACGCTAATGATCTCAAATCACGCGCGATTTTTTTCTTGAAGGTCAAGCCTGTTTAGCCAACCAATCAACGCACTTTCTGCTAAGTCATGATATGGTTCAACCAATAGAAAAGCTAATGATCTCAAATCACGCGCTTTTTTTTCTTGAAGCTCAAGCCTGTTTAGCCAACCAATCAACGCACTTTCTGCTAGTTCATGTGATGGCTCAGCCAATAGAAACGCCAATAGTCTCCAATCACGCGCTTTTTTTTTCTTTACATCCACTTCAACTTTAACTTACTAAAACATTTTGTTCTATTATTTTTAGCTTTCCTAAATCTCAAGTTTTGGAAAAGCCCCAAAAAAAACCAGTGCTAACCCCAGTTAAAAGCGCTTTAAACAAACCAGCCCCTTCTAATGTAAAATCTGGTCTCAGACTTCCATTTAAATATAGAACAGTCTATGAAATATTCCATGCAGTAGATGTGGTGGTACAAATAATGTACAATCGAAAAGAGATGATTACATTAAAAAAAATTAAACCAGCAGTCGAAGAAATGTGCAAAAAAACGTTTACTAAAAAGCATTTGGCTCAGATATGTGCCATATATCCTGAAGCTTTCGACTTCAGTCAAGGAAAAATAGTGGAGTTTGGGAGTGGCACCCGACATCAGGAGTGGCAACTCCTCTTAAGCCCCAAAATTGAAAACGGAGGAGATATGACAGCAGAAGTTCTGCTCAGTAGAAGAAAAAATCTCTACAACAAATTAATGCGTCTTGCCCAAAAACACCATAATGACTTTTTGGTAACGTTAACACCACCCATGGTTATCAATATTGACAAAATTCTTCATTGGCATCCCGAATTTGAATTAGAGAAAATACCTGACGTGGAACAAGCTCCATTACCGGAAAAGCCCCAAGAAGAAACCTTCAAAAGCGGAAAGGAAATGCTGGAAAAAGCCCGAGAAATGTTCGGCCATAACTCACGTGTGGAAAAAGCTTTAGCCAAACTGGCTGAAGAAAAAAGTTCCATTGCAGCGCCAAAAACAATTGCATATAGCCCGCCTAATCTGAAAGGCATTCCAAAAAGCTTGCTGGAAAAGGTCCGACAACGGCAAGCAGCAAAAGCGCTGCTAGCGATGACAAAATCGGCCGATAAAGAAAACGAATTTCAAATCTATTTGCGACTGCCAGAGATTGCTAGACTTGTTAGAAATTTATTCGTAACCGAAAGGAAAAATGTGCTACAACTGGATGTTGTTGTGGAAAAACTACAAAACAGCTATAGAAGCTTCTTAAGCAGGAATGAAGCGGAAAATCACCTAAGAATGATATCTGAGGAAATTCCAGAATGGTTAATTTTCAATAATGTGAGAGAGCTCACATATTTGAAATTAAATAAAGACTCAAATTTGAATGATATTGTCAAAAAATTGCAATCAAAATCGAAGGAAATGTCTGGAGAATATTAGACCATTATCGAACTAAAGCATTTTTTATTTTTTTTACATGGAATTATAGCTTTTTACAGAAAAACATGCAGCAGTGAAGAATTTTTTATGTTAGGTTTGTAGCCGATGAACAAATGCCCTTTGTGTTGTCTTTTGTTTTTATTTGAACTTTGTTTTATTTATACGCCCAAGCAGAAACCGGCTATAGTATTATGTATCAGTTCTGATTTTAACAATTAAACTCTTTTATGGAATCCCAGCAGCTTCGTTTTATTTTATCAGATTCCTAATGGTCCTTACAGGCTCTCTATCTCTAGCGACATCTAGACAGTCTTGCGTAAAAGACTTTGGTCTTCAAGTTCTCCAGACTTATCCCCTATCGAAAATGTGTGGGATATGATCTCACGCCTCAAACACCTTAGGAGATTTGCGAAACCAAACGGCTGAAACCGAAATTAAACAAAATATATAACATTTTTTTTTTATTTATACCCGAGCAGAGGGGGTTAAATTTTGGTTATCGAACAACTCGTTTATTTTCAATTTTACGCGAAAAATAGTTATCACAAAAGTTGTTTAGAATCAAATTTCCTACAATTTTTGTTCATATCAATTTTTTGTAGGATTAATATTTTTTTATTTATAAAAAAAAAAAAAAGAGGATGAAGTCTTATCATTGCATTATCACGTTAATTGTCAATTTTAGGAGAAAAATTGTAATAGGAAAAGCTGTTTAAAATAAATTTTCCTACAATTTTGATTCTTATCAGTTTTTTCGTAGGGTCGATATTTTTCAATTTATACCTACTTTACTTCTTTACCTTTACTTTACATTACTTTTTGTTTTAAGTGGGGGTAAAATTTCCTCACTTTTTACAATAAAATTGTAGAAAATTTTATTTTAAACAGTTTTTGTAATATCTTTTTTCCCGTAAAATTGAAAATAAACGTAACAATACATGATGAGATTTTACCCCCACTCTTCTGAAATATAAATCAAAAAATATCGATCCTACAAAAAAATTGATGAAAATCAAAATTGTAGGAAATTTTATTTTAAACAATTTTGTGTATTACAATTTTTCTGCTATAATTGACAGTTAACGTGATAATACAATAATAAGATTTTATCTCCTTCTTTTCTCGGGGATAAATCGAAAAATATCGATCCTACAAAAAAATCACCAAAATCAAAATTGTAGGGTATTTTATTTTAAATAACTTTGTTTATTGCAATTTTTTTGTTATAATTGACAGTTAACGTGATAATACAATGATAAGATTTTATCTCCTCTTTTTTTCGGGTATAAGTCGAAAAATATCGATCGAACAAAAAAATTACCAAAATCAAAATTGTAGGAAATTTTATTTTAAACAATTTTGTTTATTACAATTTTTTTGTTATAATTGACAGTTAACGTGATAATACAATGATAAGATTTTATCCCCTCCTTTTCTCGGGGATAAATAGAAAAATATCGATTCTACAAAAAAATTGATGAAAATCAAAATTGTAGGAAATTTTATCTTAAACAATTTTGTTTATTACAATTTTTCTGTTATAGTTGACAGTTAACGTGATAATACAATGATAAGATTTTATCCCCTCCTTTTCTCGGGGATAAATAGAAAAATATCGATTCTACAAAAAAATTGATGAAAATCAAAATTGTAGGAAATTTTATCTTAAACAATTTTGTTTATTACAATTTTTCTGTTATAGTTGACAGTTAACGTGATAATACAATGATAAGATTTTATCCCCTCCTTTTCTCGGGGATAAATCGAAAAATATCGATCCTACAAAAAAATTACCAAAATCAAAATGGTAGGAAATTTTATTTTAAACAATTTTGTTTATTACAATTTTTCTGTTATAATTGACAGTTAACGTGATAATACAATGATAAGATTTTATCCCCTCCTTTTCTCGGGGATAAATCGAAAAATATCGATCCTACAAAAAAATTACCAAAATCAAAATGGTAGGAAATTTTATTTTAAACAATTTTGTTCATTACAATTTTTCTGTTATAATTGACAGTTAACGTGATAATACAATGATAAGATTTTATCCCCTCTTTTTTTCGGTTATAAATAAAAAAATATCGATCCTACAAAAAAATTACCAAAATTAAAATTGAAGGAAATTTTATTTTAAACAACTTTGTTAATTACAATTTTTCTGTTATAATTGACAGTTAAGGTAATAATGCAATGATAAGGTTTTATCTCCTCTTTTTTTCGGGTAAAAATCGCTAAATATCGATATTGAGAAAAAATTAATAAATACCAAAATTGTACGAAATTTAATTTTAAACAATTTTTGTAATAGAAATTTTTTGCGTAAAATTAAAAACAAACGAGTTGTTTGATAACTAAAAATTCAGCCCCTTTTTGCGGCTATAAATCGATCGTAGGAAAAAATTGATAAGAACTAAAATTGTAGGAAATTTAATTCTAAACAACTTTTGTAATGATAATTTTTTGTGTAAAGTTGTAAATAAACGAGTTATTCAAGAGACAAAAAATAACCTTTTAATTCAAGATGGCGGCTGACGCAACAAGTCTGGTAGCATTACAATTCGATTGGAAATTTTGCAAATTTCAGCTCGCTTTTCAGCTGGTTCGAATGGGGGTTGGGAAGAAAGTTTTGTGTGCATCTTGGAAATACTTGACCGTTTATTCCCTTGACACATAAATAACAAACTATTACAGAAATGATATTTTATTGAAAAAGACAATTATAAACATCCATTAATATTAATTTATAAAAGTTCATCTAACACAATAAGATCATCATCTTCCTCGGCAGCTTCAATCTTGCGTCTCTTACTGGATGATGCCCCATCAGTTTCAGACTCTTCGCAAAACACAACAGCATCATCTGCGCCATCTTCATTCTCTTGTTTATCCTTTTCAGTTGAGTTATTTTGATCCGATGAACCATTTTTGACAGCTGCAACAACAAATTACAGAATTCACCCTACAAATAACGCCGCAAACATACCACTTTGAGAAGCTTTAAGTTCTTCTAAATTGGCTATAATCTTAAAAGGTGGATCTTCCTTATCTTTTGGCTCATAATGATTCACATTTATTGTCAATTCGTAGTTTTGTAAGAAATCGTCAGCTTTTAAGATACTTCCATCAACAATTCCCAATTCATTCAAGACTTTACCATTGTTCACCTGCATAATAAAGTGTACACACAATTGCCAAAGTACGATGCGATCCAAAAGTCATTCTATTAAGATAGAAGCACTTTTTGATCACACGGTACTATTCATACACAAAATAAGTTATATATACCTCGGTCTCTCCTTCTTCAGATGAAATAACAACAACTCCTTTGCCGTCCAGAATCACGTCGGGCGCCACCATATTCAAAGCGTTCTTCAGCACTTCAGTTTCCAGCTCAGCAACTTTCATGCTATTGACATTTACAAAAACATTGACAGTTGGCTTAGGCGAGCAAACGTAGCACTGTGGATTTGCCTTTTGTATTTCGTTGTCAGCTGCCAAAATAATTTTTGAATAGATTGATTTCTGTCTCAAATAAATCGCTGGACATTGCAAAAAATTCTCTTCCAATAATCTGAGCGCGTAAAGTACGACGATTCCGGCGATTAAAGCGTTCGCTGTAGCAATAGCGGGGATTATATTGCCAGCAATAGCTAAAAATCAAAAAATTATCCTTCAATCAATTAAACAAGTCGATTATTTACATTTTGCTGCAAATTTCGATTTTCGTTGAATAGAGAAAATGTGCGAACGGATGTTTGCACACACTGCAACAAAGTCCATTCCAAGCTTGTCGTCTTTGTCCCAAACCAAAAACGATTTTCCTTCAAGTTCTTTCTTCAAAGCGGCAACTGAATCAGCGAAAATATTTGCGCACTGACTCAGAGAAAGAATTTGCATTTCAATGGATTTTTGCTTTTCTGCAGTTTGGTTGTTCCCTTCATCGGTAATGGCCACAGCTTGCTCCCAAGAGAGCGGGCAAGGCGGTTTTCGAGTTTTCCACAAATTTTCTAAACAAAGCATTATTAATAAAGATTATCGACCGTTTTGCAGGATTCAAAATCGACCGGCAGGCTTAAATTGGCATGGCCAACTATGACGCCAAAGTAAGAAAAACACTCATTATATACATACCCATTGACAATAAATAATTTATGTCATCTTGGAAAAATTTATTAAAAAGCTTCTTGGCGTCATAATTGACTTCTTGCGCCCACTGACGCGTAGATGTTCGCTTAACATCGCCAGATTCAGTCTCCGTAAACCCCTCTTTATCTTTTTTTAATTCTGGATCTTCAGTATCTGGAGACACATCTTGGTCGGGATCCTCCTCTCCAAATAACTGACTAAAAAATAAAGAATAATCAGTTCAGAAATAAAATTGTCATTGTCAAACCAAATTGACATTTTTATATAAAAAAAAACTTGTTTAAATTAAAGAAACAGAAGAGTGTACAATCTTCATTGAGTGGGCAACCCTCTCGCCTGTACCCTTCATCGGTAAGCATCCGAAGGGTGCGCAACTCAACTCTCGTTGCAAAAACAAATGATATTCTGAACTGTCATTAGATTAAATGGTTCAATGGTGAAGTATCGACACGCACACTTTTCCTGAATAACCTCTAGGAGTCTTACTTGAAAAGATGTTTTGCCCAAACTATGCAGTGGACTGGTTCTGAGGGTGTATTTCGTATAGTGCAGCCTGGATATGTCCTTTGGGTTGGTTTCGGTTGGCACTCATAGCATTGTGTGACTCCCTTTTTGATAATTTCAACTTGTCCCGAATATCCCGCTGTTCCCGATTCGATGAGAGGGACGTCTGCAGCTAGGCACATCCTATTGACATGGTTTCTTGCGGCACGATTATCGAGTGCGTTTAAAACCAGCTTAAAGTTCTTGAAAAAGTTCACACCGTAATCTTGACTAAAAAGGAAGATTAAATTAAAAAGCCCTTAGGTAAATGCTACATACTTAAAAATGCTATCATGATAAGCTTTTATTTTTATATTCGAATTAAACGTTAGAATGCTTTCTTTCGCAACATTTGCCTTTGATTTTCCAACATGCTCTTTGCGAAACAGAAATTGGCGATTTAAATTACTGACATCAATAGTATCCAAATCGATCTAGAAGCACATTATCAATAAAATAGTATACAAACCAAACTGCCAATATAACGCTTACAATTTCAATGTCTTGGAAGCCTGAAAGAGCCAAGTTCTTTAATATTTCACAGCCAATACCACCCGCCCCAACTACCAAAATTTTCGAATTTTTAATTAATGGTTTCAACTTTTGATGAATTGGGAATAATACTTCCGGTCCTTCAGACATTGTTTACAGCTTAATAACGACACAAAGATGCCGCTAATAGGTTAAGTTATTGACGCGGTCCCGTCCAAGCAAAATCAATCATAGACTCAAAGGAAACCATAGAATAATAATACAGATTATATGTACCAACCTATAAAAACATAAAACATTAAGCTAAAAAGCTCTAATGCTTTTATAAATATTCATTAAAGACTCCATATTGAAACATTCATACGCTTATTAAACACTCAAAATCAGAAAAGTTAATTAAAACGACTAAAACTGTGTTTTAAATGTTATAAAGCCAAATTATGAAACTTTTCGGAGCCGCTGGTTCATCAACTGTCATTTGACATATTTGAAAGCGCCTCGTTATTTGAATTTAAATTGATTTATTTCAAACATTAAATAATAACATTCATATCTTATCGTGAAAAGTATATTTTCCGTGGAACCAATCAACTGAAAAAATCGTAGGAAAATTAACATTTTTATTTCCACTGTTTCTTAAAACAAATGCACATCGAGTGAGTTTTCCGCTTTCCCAGTAAGTTGTTCATCGGTTTTCAAATAAAAGTAAAGGAAATAGTGACGTTATGTGAAAAACTAGTGCATTAGTCTAATCCAAGAAGAAAAACCTCTTTAGTGTTGTATAATTTTCCGGAAAATCTTTTCGTCAATACGGCATAAATAAAGAATTTCGGAAAGAAATACTGCACTTCTGAGAAGATGTATGACAATTATAATGGAATCGGAATCTTTCAAATTCCTAAGCCGGCGCTGAAAACAAATGATTGTTGGCGTGGGTCGCCATATTAACTTTTTCTCATTTTTGCATTTGTGTGGCGTCGAGTGAGGTGTTTCTTTGAGAAAAATCGGAAAAATGTAGAAAACTATTTAAAATAAAGTGAAGTGAGTGTCTATTAAGCGCTGTCCAATGGAAAAATGAAGGAAAACTGTCCGAATAGGTGAGTTTTTCAATTTTCCAGCCGTTTACAAAAGTTTTCATACTTTCCACTTTTTCCACCCATTTAATCTAATTATTGTAATTTAAAGCATATAAC
Organism: Lagria hirta; assembly: GCA_947359425.1. Taxonomy (NCBI): domain Eukaryota; kingdom Metazoa; phylum Arthropoda; class Insecta; order Coleoptera; family Tenebrionidae; genus Lagria; species Lagria hirta. The sequence goes on along the minus strand of OX375800.1, from coordinate 23,871,718 downwards.
GGATTAATGCGAAAAGTTTTTAATAAGTTTATCAATTAATAATAAAGAAAAAGTGTAAAAATGACAAACCGAGTAGGTCTTAATGCTGAAGACCTGTTCTTGTTTTCAGCAGGAAAATCACCGTTATTTGTTGAAAAACATTCAAACTATTACTCAGTTTATAGCTTAATAGATGTATTTTTCCTTTTCAGATATCAAGAAACAGTTGAAAATACAAAGGTAAGTCCATTTCAAATTGAATTTTTTCACCCTAGAAAATCAGGTTGGCAGTCGTGAAAGTTACCAGCTTCATAGTATAATTTATATACCAGGCGATCATTTAAAGTAGGCGTTTTACGGACAATAATGTCAATTGACTAAAGATATTCAAAAATTATTAAGTTTTATTGACTTTAAACCAATTACTGTATTGTGGAAATTTAGATTTTTTCGTTAAATCAATAGTTTTGAAATAGTTTGCTATAAAGCAGCGCCGACCTTTGTTTTAAACCGAAATATTGCTTTAAATTTCGCAAAAAAGTAAAACTATTACGCGATTTGTAGCTTGGAATGTTCTTTTTTTCAGAATTTTTGGAAATTAGAAGTGTCGACACAAGGTAAGTGGATATATATTTTTTAAATTTAACTTGAGCGTCTTGATAATATACTAAGCGATTATTTAAATTTATAATTTAAGTAGGCGTTTCAAGACTAAACATGCCAAAGTAATTTTTTTTTTTTACAAATACAGCGTTTGAAAACAGTAAAATCTAATTATTGTGGAATGTTTTTACAACTTTTTTGATTAATTATGAACAAAAATTAAGTTTCTTGAAAAAAATACATTTTGGAGCTTAAGTCTCTACACAAGATAATTTAAAAAAAAAATTTGTTTTCAATTTAAGTTGGGCGTTTTTAACGCTCTCAATCAGTTACAATATACCAAGTGATCATTTAAATTTATGCGTTTCACTAAGAGTAATAACTTTTTCGATTAATTGATTAAAAATGTGTAATATTTTCTAAATTTTTATTGATTTCTTTCGATTATAGCGTTTAAAATAAAAAAATTGAGTTATTACAGAAGTTTTTTACAACTTTTTGATTTATTGTCATTTTTGTAAAATGCACGAGAGCGGAAAATTTCATGAAAGTATAATGCAAATCCCAAAAACCAACTTTTTGATTTATTATTATGAAAATCTGTTTTTTTTTTGTTAAATCAAAGAATATTTTGAAACCATTAACTATAAATCAACGTCTGCTTTTGCTTCCGAGAGGAATATGGCTAATAATTTCGAATTTTATTAAAAAAAAGGTCCGATTTGTATCCAGTTTTGAGCATACTCATAAAAAAACACCATTTTTTGCTGCAATTATTTTTATTCAATACATCCAACGCTTGACTCGCTTCCTTAATGTGATGCGCTAAATACTTCAATTAGAATTATATTAGAGAGTAGTATCTGCTCTTATCACTTTTCATCATAACTATTACATAACGTCTTATAAAATATAAAATCATAAATTTTCTAAAATCATTTAAATACAAACTAGCAGTACTTTTCCAATACAGAAAAACATCTGCTTACACAACATTTTCCAGAGCTTATTGAATAAAACATCGGAAAACCAATTGTAATTGATGAGTTTTTTTTATTATTGAACCACATTTAAAAAAAAAGACAAATTGGTTGAGTATCATTCCCACTGCTTGTGTTCTATGTTAAAGGCACGGTTTAATGGTTATTCATGTCACTCATCAACAACGTATTTGGATGTTCCAATTTTTTGTAAGCTCCAGTAACAATGAAAACAAATTTTAAAAAAATCTTAAACAACTGTCGTCTAGTTTACCAACAATAAAACATTAAACATCGCAACTCCTATTATATTTAACAATACTTTTTAACAAAATCAGCGTGGAAAGCTTGGAATTTATCGAGCATATCTTTCAATTTTTCAGGCTGAGGTAAAATAGTAGTACGGAAATGGTAGGTACCAGGTTGCTGGCCAAAGCCGGAACCTGGAACGATACAAACGCCGGTGTTTTCTAACAATTGAAAAGCATAGAAAACGTCTGGTGCTTGATTTTCTTTTTTAGCCGCTTCGACGGCTTTTGGCGGTAGTTTGAACTGTGGAAAAGCGTACATTGCTCCTTGAACAACGTTACAACTATAGCCCTCCATGGAATTGAACGTATCGGCGACCATTTTGGCACGTAGCTAAAATAAGTCAGTTAACAGGGGCTGAAGCTTATAAGTAAAAGTTGGATTATATATTCTGCTCCAGGTCGTTTAAAAAATTGTACTTTATCTTAACAGATACAAGCCCCCAGGCCACAGCTTAAATAAACACAGAAGTAGTGCATATTTCTTAACTGTTTGGTGCATATAATCCAAGCTTTACTTATTAGATCTGTTGTTTCAAAATTAAAAAAAGTATATATTTAGAGAATTGAGCTCATGACAGGCTCTCATCACGCTGAGAGACTGTCATAACCTAAGATGCCTCCGTATGTTTACTTAAAAGTTGACGCCGGTTCTTATCAGTTTCCACATCACATTTCTATAATATAACTTACCTTTAATGATGCAAGTACTGCTGATTTTTCTTTAATAAATTGATCGTAACTTATCTCGCCGGGTTGTGGTGGATTTACTACACAATCTAAAGCTGCTTGACCAACAACCGTAGGACATAACATAGCACTAATAGCCTTAAGATACATAGCCTTTACTTTAGGACACATATTAATAACTTCTGCATAACCACCTCTTAATCCACATTCACCCATATAGCCTTTCGAACAAGACATAAAACTGGCTAATTCGATATCGCTATATGGTTTTCCCATTTCCGTCATCACCTAAAATTAAAATAAAATAAACGAGTTTTCATAAAAACCTCTATTACTAGGCCTATCATACTAACCTTTTTGAAAGAATAGAATTTGGAGCCGTCTGCATAAACATTATCTTGATATACTTCATCAGCCAACAAAAACAATTTCTCTTTATAAGCAAATTTAATAATTTCTTCAATATTAGCCCTAGATAACACTTGTCCAGTGGGATTTCCAGGATTAATAACCACTAATGCCCTAGGATTAGAAGTTTTCCTTGCTTCATCAATTGCACGCTAAAATCTCATTTTTTAATAAATTTTTAAAAAAGCGCCGAAAAATTACTTGTAATTCTGATACAGAAAGAGCCCAATTTTGTGACTCATCCAAATAGTAACCAATTTGTGCCATATCAAATTCGGCTAATGTTGCTGAATAAAGCGGGTATTGTGGAATTGGAATTAATACACCCGGCTGCTTACAATCAACTTGACATATTAGAAGCTTTAAAATGTTTTTGATAGCATCACTCGCTCCTATAAAAATATAAACAAAAATGCTGTACAGATTCAATAATAAACTATTTGTGACTAATAAGACCTGATGAGATCAAAATATGTCTCACATGATTATTTATTAATCGAATTGACAAATCAATTTAGTCATATGTTTAAACTGAGCAAGCTAAAAGCTATATAATATATACTTATTTTAAGTATCTCGAAAATGGCTTCAACGATTTTAATGAAATTTTGTGTTTCGATAGAGTTTTGTTTTTCAACTTTGTCTGCCTAATAGAAATTCTGCTAAAAACGCAGTATTTTTCCAAAAAAAATATTTTCTAATTTATTACAGTATTCAATCCACTAGCGCTATCTCGCTAATTTTTGTATTACATACTTGCATTGGCAATCTACTGTTATTTCGTAAAAATGGCGCTGTTCAGCATTGAGAAGCTGAAGAGCATCTTTGCCGTAAGGTCAAAACTGATGCAAAACGCGTGGCTGAATTGAGGACCAATATGGTTGTCTCGCCAGGCCCGGACTACTCAGAGCTATGACCGATTTTTCTATACAGATATTATAAGTAAATGAAAAATCTAAAACAAAATATAGATCAACAGTATAACAAAATATGTAGTCATTATGTAAACCATGATATCGGTTATCAAAAATCATAGCAATATAATTACGTTCAAGTCACTTTCTTTATCTGATTAAGATAATAACAGCTCCGAGTGAATTAATTTTACCTTGAAAAACCTGTTAGTAATTCACACACTTTACATAAATAAAAAAATCAAAGCATTATAATTGATTATACCGGTTGACTTTAAATAATTGTTACTATTTCAACGAAACTAACACCTGGTATGTAAGAAAAAGCTTACCAGCACTTAAAATAATATTTTGCCAATCGGACGGAATTCCCTCGTCTCTTCTTTCAATGTAGCGTGCTGCGTGCCTTCTAATTACTTCAATACCCGGTGAGTCAGTATAAGAACCAACAGAACCCCCGCGACATCCTCCTAGAATTGTTCGAGCCCTCTCTTTAACATCATCTGGAAATTCATTACTGTCCAAAAGCTTTGGATAAGTAACAAGAGCAAGAACTTGACGAATAAATGTGAGTGGCTGTTGACCCATTGCATGGCAATCGCCAATATTAGCTTTGATTACTTCAGTAAAAGGTTTTTTGACACCCTGAAAAAGATTTTAAAATTATATTTAATATAATGACTCCAAAATAATAAAGAACAACAATAATATATAAAAAGAGAGAAAAAACAAAATAATAGTGGCAAGGCTATTGAAATTATATTTAATCTACTTCCATTAGTGTAATATGCAAATTACAAGTTACACATTTTTTATTGCACTAGTGCAGTAAAGATTTAATTAAAACTATTTATTAGATGGAAAAAATTTCAAAAATTATCAGCAACCAATGAAAAGCCCATTACTTCCGACACAATTATTTGCATTTTGACTTTTGTGAGCATACGCCAGTAATGATGATAAAGATCATCGAATGCAATGGCCTGTTTGTGCAGATTATAGGTACCATAAAAAAGCTTGAAAATAGACAAGGACTATTTGTTCAGAGATTTTCTATGCAAGATCTGGTGTAAATGCTCATTTAAATAATTTTTTTTCTGTTAAGTCAGCTAGTGACATCTGTCTTCGGGAGCTCCGTTAGTTGATGAAAAACGTTTTTCGACCTCGATTCATAGGTGGCTCTATCTACTACATTTTATAAGTGATTACCTTATAATTCACTAAGGGCTAAAAAATATATAAAGCACTCGTAAAACTATACCAAAAAAAAAACTTAACAAATTAAATATCGAAATAGATTTATATTTCAAACGTCTGATATTTTACCAGCTTTCTAGTATACACACAGTAAAAATAAATTGATATATAAATAGATTAATGTTGAACTCCATTTATGCTTTATTATTAGGACTTCCTTGTTGAAAACTGCATAGAGCTTGGCTAATTACACAAAAAATAAAAATTTAATTTCCAGCAGTTCCAAACTTTCGATTTTAAAAGAAAGTTAAATATAAACAAAAAAAAATGATGACGCAAATGGTGATAATTTAATTTCTCATCTGTTTTTCAAAATTATAAAGTTGAAGAATATATTTTATCAGCAGTAAACAGATAAGCGTCATATAATCAAATAATACGTTTAATTGTGATAATAACGGTTTTAGAAAGAATGACCCAAAACAAATGAATCGGTTTCAAAAATAACTACAGTTGGTAACATTGACGTTTATATGCTTATAGCAACTGACAATGAGGTTATATTATTATGACATAAGTATCATTTTGAGATTTTGAATAAAATCTTAAAAGGGTTTCAACAAACTTCCGGAACGTGTGACAATTATATTTATTTTCCAGTCTACAAATTTTATTATTTATACTTTCAGATTTCTGTTTTTTCAATATTTTCAGCTTTTTCTTCAATTTCTACGTTATATAGTACCTCAAAGTATTCTCTCAATTTCTCTATAATTTCTTTATCTTGTCTTACTATATCTCGTAGTTTGTCTTTCTTTTTTTTAGAACTTGAAAAAAGCTCTGGTTGCTTACCAGAGCTACCTCTAGTGCTTTGTGTAAATAAGTAACAACATATAAAATAGTTATTTACGTTATTAGTGCGGCAAGTGTCATTTTACAGCGCAAGGTTTTAATTTTGAAGCTCGACGGTCTGCGGAGGTTTTTAAAAAAACCGCAGATCAAAGTGACAAATGGAAGCTCGGCATGTAAAAAAGTCTAGTTACCATAGAAGTTGACAAGAAGTAAATATGCTGTTTACAATCGACGAGGCTAAAAAACAATTTCACCAACGATTCTAGAATAGAACACAATTTTATCGTCAATCCCTTAATGGATCACGCAACATTGAGTCTGTGGCGTCATCTATGAACAATCAAAAAATTGAATCTGGCAGTAAAATAGTGTGAATAAATATAGAATTTGCACAAAATCTGCGTTTTTCTACATCCAAATAAAACAAGACCACAAAATTAGTAATCTTGACGTAAGAAAAGACTACAAAAAGTCTCACTGATGAGAGCTGATAAGTTGGAAACATCCCTGAGCCTATAGATTTTTTGTTTAGAATAAATTTATTTTTGTAATAATAAATAAAAGACACTTTCAAGTCAGTTTTTTTTTATTTATTTGAGCAATAATAATTGATCTTAAATATGACGACAAAGAATAAAATAATTATGATCAACAATACATGAAGGTCACTTTAAAGCATGATTTTTCATTTTTCTGTAAACAAAACTTTCACAAAACAGCATAATTTGGATCAAAATTAATTAATTAATTTCCAATTGGAATATTTTTGGAATTGGAATAGATTATTAGTGATTATTCCAATGATTTTGAGGAAACTCAATAAGATACAAAGTTCAGCAATAAAAGAAAATTTCAATTAATTCTATTAATTGTGTACAAAATGTATATTTGGCATCGAAAACAGTCATTTTTCATTTCAGCGCCAATTTTCTTAAATTTTTTCCTTTGTGGAAAAATGATTAGTGATCACGAGTTTTTAAAGTATTATTATTTAATAATTTTTTATCTAAATTGAAAAGTGTTTCAAAATGATTAAATCAATAAACCAATTAATCAAACAACTCCAAAATGCTCAATTGCAATGAATGTGATCAATGGACCTCGAAATTAAATGATCATTTGATGTTTTTGCGGGATTAAATTACTCTTTTTTGAGTTTTTATTTTAAAAGTCCATGTTATTTATTACCTTCTCCAGTTCTTTTTCGATTTCGCCGGCCCGAATGACTAGCGGTCCCCTCACCGCATACTCCATAACTTTGACATTAGGATTGAGGTTCTCCAACGTTAAATGAGGCCCCGCCGAAGACATTTCTCTTCTGCTCTCAAAGACACTATTACCACCGAGCACAACGTTACCAACAGCCGTCCCACGCCTCAGACTGTTCCATAAAACCGACGCAAAACGGTGATTCTGTCGGCGCACCACATACCCGTGGGGGAGAAGTGGAGATAACAATCTGGCTGCTGCCGATGCCGACATTTTCATAAATCTCAATCAAAGGAAATTTACTACTTTAATAAAAATTATGTAATATGGGGGGATTACTCGAATTGAGATGAGATAGTAGAGCTTGCAGTTGCAGCAACGCGCACAAGCACACGGGGGAACAATAGCCGGGGAACTGGTTCGGGAAAAACGAACCGAAAGCTGAAGGACTTTAATTCACATCGTTGATACTCAAAATAAAATATTGTGACGTTTTAATCGCATTCGACGGTCAAAAGTTTATCTTTGAATCTTTATTATTAAATTTTCAAGATTCAAATCAGAAATATCTTCAAAAATCTTAAGATGACAGGCGACAGCTGGAGCTGACAGCCGAATGACACTTGACAGCTAAAAGTAACATTGCAATTGAAATAATAGTAATGAATGTGATTAATGGATCTTAAAATTAAATTTTTGCGGGATTAATAAATTATTCTTTTTTGAGATTTAATTATAAAAATTCATGTTATTACCTTTTTTAAATTTTTATCTTTAATACCCAAATAAAATATTGAAACGTTTTAATCGCATTCAACGGTCAAAAGTTTATCTTTGAATCTTTATTATTAAATTTTCAAGATTCAAGCATTGAGTAAAGGAATATATCCTTTACTCAATGATTCAAGTCAAAAATTTTAAGATGACAGTTGACAGCCGAATATAGTTGACAGCTAAAAGTGACATTACAATTGAAATAATTGTAATGAATGTGATCAATGGACCTCGAAGTTAAATTGTAATTATTTGATGTTTTTGCGGAATTGAATTACTTTTTTTTGAGTTTTAATTATAAAAATTTATGTTATTTCTTTTTTTAATTTCCATCGTTAATATTCAAAATAAAATATTGAGACGTTTAAATTGCATTTGACAGTCAAAAGTTTATCTTCGAATCTTTATTATTAAATTTTCAAGATTCAAATCAGAAATATCTTAAAAAATCTTAAGTTGACAGATGATAGCTGACAGTCGAATGATAGTTGACAGCTAAAGCTGACATTGCATTTGAAATAATTGTAATAAATGTGATCAGTAGACCTCAAAATTAAATTGGAATTATTGGATGTTTTTGCGGGATTAAATTACTCTTTTTTTGAGTTTTAATTATAAAAATTCATCTTATTTTATTTTTTAATTCCAATCGTTAATAGTCAAAATAAAATATTGAGACGTTTTAATCGACGGTTAAAAGTTTATCTTCAAATCTTTGTTATCAAACTTTCAAAAATCTAATCAAAAATCTCAAAATAGAAAAATTAAAATATTCTATGAGCAGCGTAAAACTTTGAAAACTAATAGATTTTAATTTCTATCTTTTTTTCTCAAAAAGTCTCAAGGGATCGTCTCAAAATAATAAGTAGATTTTATTGTTTGTGAAGTAAACAAAAGAAAAGTTTTTGGCACAGCTCTGTTTGTTAAACTTGGTGGAAATTTATTAATCAACAAATAAATTAAATCTACATGAAATTTTTAATTTTTGAAGTAAAAAATTAAATTTAGCAAAAATCTCATTTTGGAATATTAGTTTTTGAAAAAAAAAAGGCATTGCCTTTCAATCTTTGGACCGATTTTGTTGAAAATCTGTCAGTTGTCACTAAATTGTCGGCGTAGAAATAAAACTGTCAAAATTGTAAAATTTGTTTATGAAGTATAGCGTATAGCAGTTAACGAGAAATTAAAATATTATATAAAAATCAAAGATTAGTTAATGAAAACAACAGGGCTTGATGCAGATTTCCATAATGATTAAATTTTAGAATATACTATATAATATTAAACTAATATTGTTTATTTATTTATTAAACTATAAATATATATATTATTTCGTGACGCCATAGCTTCATATTGGAATGACAAACCCTTTATAATTTTAGGGTAATTATAAATGTAACAATAACAGTTTTAATATAAGCCGGTTTAACCTAAATTGTTGATATAGTTACTATATTTTTTGTTTTCTACCAGATATCTTATAGTCTTTAACATAACCAAAGGCAACTTAATTATTTCTTTTATTGTTTGGTGTTTTATTGACCCCAACACTGCTCTGTTCGTTCTAGAAGTGTTTAAACTGTGAAATTTATTAGTTTTGTTGTTGAGTGGTATTATTAGGTTGGCTATTCTGTAAGAAAAAAAATTGAATGGAAAAGTGCGAATTGGTAATAATAAAAAATCTTACAACGTTTTTTCTTTTAAGACAAAATCTGAAAGTTTTAACGTTTGTTAAAAAAAATTCTGCTGTCAAGAGTCACGGCTTTAACTATTTGATTGATAAATATTTAATAATGTTGTTTTTTTAAAAAAAAACTTGGAAATGTTAAAAACTAATTAAAATTTTTTTTTTTGCTTTACAACTTTTTTAATTAAAGTTTTGTTGAAAAATAATTAAAGGAGCCTTAATTAAAACAACTGTTGGTAGTAATAACTTTATACTTTTTATAATATTTATTGAACATTTTCTATTAATAATTATAAAATAAAATCATCATTTACAATTTGCTCTATTTCTGAAAGAATGGTAATTAATCGTTTCTTCACTTCATCTTCGGATGCGGTTCTAGGTTTTCCAATTTCACTGTCAGGATTCGCGCACTGTCTCAAAATTGATGCTAATTCTGATGGAGTATGCTGAGACATTAATAAACCTGAGACAATGACCGTATTTGAAAGTCTCCAGCCTAGAAATATTTTTTCGCAAACCATTTGTAGATTATTGTTACTAACAAATCCACTACATTTATTAGTCTCATGGATACATTTTGATCTACAATCATAAACATCACAATCGTCATCACTTTCGCAGCTTGGAATATTTTTTATAATTCTATTAATTACAGATCTAGGATAAACACCATCTAAATCAACAAATTTGAGTTTATTGTTTCCTTTAACATATCCAAAATGTTCTAATTTAATATCACATAAATGTAGCGGTTCCTTGAAATTTGTCTCGAGTTCATCTAAAAGATCCAAAATTTGCAATGATAATCTTAATCTTTTCGCCCAATCTTCTCTGCTATCACTCAAACTGAGTAGCATTGAAACATCTCGGATTGGTTCCAGATGTTCTACAGCAAAATAATAACCACAAGTTCCAAGCAGTTCTGGAAAAACTTCTTTTTCATTGTAAATAACAGACAACAGATATTCATTATCTTGAATTAAAAGCCAAAGATTATCCATTTCCACTTGTCGCTTAATCATGTTTTTCTCTTCGTATGAAGGTCTGAGATGGGTCAAGCGTTTAATCATACCATTATCTAAAGAAATATTCAAGTGATTCTTTACAAGCGTTCGAATAATTGCTGAAAACTCTTTTTCAGTTGGATATTTAAGAATACCATTGTCAAACCAATGGAGAATACGAAGATTAGAAGAAACTGATTTGAATACGAGATGAATTTTTTGCCATTCTATACTAAAAACTGCTTCTTTTGTTGTTCCAAAAGTGTGACATGTAATAGATTTACTTTCTTCTTGTGAGCAAACATGTGGACATAAAGATCCAACAGCTTTGCCCTCTTCATACAACTTACACTATAAAATAATTAGTAAATTTGATAAAAGTGCGTATTTTGTATTATTATAAGTACCATTTTATTCATATGATTCCATGCTTGAACATTAAAACAAAGCAAATTCCATTTAAATAAAACATAAATAAATACAATTAGCAGTGCTAGTGTAAAATATAAAGTAGATTTATAAATGTAGAGAATTCCAGGAAGCCGACGATGGAAAATCATCGAAAATATGCTTGATTTATTATCTTCGGAATGTAGCAGAAAAAATAAAAAAATAAAGAAAAATTATATAACTCATTGTGCTGTACATAACCCAACACTAAAGTTCGTAGTCTTTTCTTTAAAAAAAATTGATAATAATTGTTCTGCGCAGTCTTTTTAGACGTATTTTAGCATAATATTGATCAGTTTCATAGTTAGTTTAATGAAATTCTAATAGAGGACGCTTAACTTTAAAAGTTTTGTTATATGTACCTTTATTAATAAACTCTCTATCAGTTCTATGAGAGTTGACAATTTGTATCCAACTTTTAAGCTAAGCAGAGGTGAATAGATTAGTAAAAAAATAAAGATTTATAATATTTTATAGACTTTAGAAAAAATGGTGAAAATGGCGGAAGCGCCAAATAGAAAATTTATAGTGAATTAAGAAGAAATAATGTTTTTTTTATTTATTTTGATTCAAATGAGTTGTTTCTATTTTGTAATATAACGTGCTTTTTGTTAAAATTATCTCTATTTTTTGCGACTTTATTAGTTTTCAAAGTGCTGTAACTTTTTAAAATTTCCAATCAGGTTATTTTAAACATTGACTAATATAATTATTATATTTAGTCGAATAAATTTTTTTTTAGCAAATCCGGTTACTGTTCCGGAAAGCTAATAGAATAAAGAGTTCGATGCTATTTTTTTTTCAATTTTTGATCGAGTGGTTATTTTTTTATCTAACTTTTAGATTACATCTATATGCCACCTAGTATGCATACCTAAATTTTAAAGAGGTTTAAATATTTTCTGTTTGAAAATTTTTTAAAATAATTCTCGTGTTGAAAATGTTTAAAACCTTTTCAAAGCATTTAAATAATCTTTTTAAACAGTTTTCAGTAATTTATTTGCACTTTTAAAAATTTTTAAACGTATTATTAAATTTTAAAAATTAAATATAAAAACTTTATAAATGAAATTTTTTAAAAGTTATCAAAAATTTCTTAAAAAATTCTAAAAATCTTTTAAAACTCAATAAAAATATAAGTTAAACCTTAAAAAATTATTAAAAATGCTTAAAACAAATTTTAAAGAGGTTTAAATATTTTTTGTTTGAAAATTTTTGAAAATAATTTAAATTTTGTCTTGAAAATGTTTGAAACCTTTTCAAAGCATTTAAATAATCTTTTAAGCAGTTTTTAGTAATTCATTTGTACTTTTAAAATTTTTTAATCGTATTATTGAATTTTTTAAAAATTAAATATAAGAAGTTCAATAAAATTTTTCAAAAGTTATCAAAAATTTCTTAAAAAGTTCTCAAAATCCTTTAAAACTTAATAAAAATATAAGTTAAACCTTAAAAAGTTATTAAAAATGCTTAAAACAATGTTTAAAAACGTTAACATATTTTTAAATTGAAAATTATTGAAAATAATTCAAATTTGGTGTTAAAAATGTTTTAAATCATTTAAATAATTTTTTTAAGCAGTTAAAATTTTTAAAACTAAAATTTTTAAAACGTATGTAGATGAAAAAAATCCCAAAAAATTACCTAAGCTTAATTGCAGTTTTTTTATTTCAAATCAGGTATTAGTGTATTTATAGTCTATGTTTTAACAAAGAAAAGTAGATCCGTGAAAAGATAAACATTTATAATATTTTATAAACTGTTAGTTAAAAATAGTAGTCCACCATTTTTCAACATTTTACCATTGCCACAAATAGAAAATTTTTAGTAAATTGTTTGATGTGTTTACATTGTTTTAATACTTTTCTTTGAAATGCATGGCTTTAACTGATTTTCAAGTTTGTAAAATGTACACTTTAGTCTATTTTAACTTTTCATTTGTAAATGTATAAAAAGTAATAATTTTGTTTTATAAACTAAAGTAGTCTTATTATTTCAACATATTATCAATTTGAAATAGTGAACAAATTATTATTATTGTTATAAATAAAATGCCATTATCACAACATTTTTAATTTATTACTTTCAAATAAAAATACAATATCTATAAAAATTTTGATTATTAAAAAAATCACTGCTTAGGTAGGTACACCTAAACTGCAATTGAATAGTCCAAAGAGTGATCCAAGTCATCTGCCTTGGACCAAACAGTTTTTAAGCCTAATTTTGTATTTGGAAATCGCTCGATGTCACATTCTGCTTCGCTAGCCTCTCTCTGCTGTAAAGTTTGATCACTTCTATCTGAACTAGTTTCGGTAAATGCAGTTTCCACAACCGATAAGTGAGCAAATGTATGTTTTTGAGATGCACTCCGATTATGTGTTAACCATCTGAAAACAAAATTGGTTATTGGATGGAAAACAAAAGAATGAGTTACCTGGCTCGAGATCTTCTTTCGGCGGATTTTTGTTCAGACATCAGAGAGACGTCAGAAGATGTGCTTGACGGAGTGAAGACGAAATCTTAAAACAAAAACAATTTTACCTTTTACACATAAGCTGTTGTTTACTACACAAGACGCAGTAAAAAAAGCGTGTTAATTAAATTTTGTTTTTTAGAAATAAAAAAATTAAAAAAAAAAGAAATAATATTGTATATTTCTATAAGACTGGCAGTCTGCTGTTCTGTCTCTGAATGACTTTGCAATAAATAGTATTTTTTTAGAAATCAAACTGTTTCTATGCTTCTAAAATATACAGTGCGCGTCAAAAGTATGAAATAAATTCATTGAAAATTAAACAAATTTTTTTTATTTATTTAGGTAATGCCAATCGACGTCATCAATATTTTTTTAAAAATAAAAACCGTCTATTTTTTTTAAACGACGCTATAAGCCTTTGTTATTTTACATATGGAAAAAAAACAAAGCTGGATAAACTTTTCTTTACAAAACTAAAAGCTATCAGTATCAAAAAAAAAAAAATTTCTGTTTAAAAAAAAATATTGATAACTCTAAAACAAATGACTGCTTGTGTATAAAAATTTTTGATATTAAATATATCAAAACTTACGTTTAGTGCTTTTGTACTTCTTATCTAGGTGATTGGAAGACCTGGTTTTACACGTTGTTATTTGTTCTGATTCAGATTCGCTGTCTTCTGTATAAGAACTGTTTTTTTTAGTAAAACGCTTTTGTCTATGCTCGTCTCTATTTGGAATTTCTTGCTGAAATAAAAAAATCAAAAAAATTATTTAATTTAATCGTGATGTTACACTAAAAATTATTAATAAACAAACAAAGCAGAAAAGTACGCAATAAAAAAAAGATGTTTAGTACTGCTTCAAAGCAAGTTTGTGTTAAAAATTAAATAAAAATCTTAATATTAGACAAAAAATTTAAAAATTATTTTTTTTGTTTAATCTTTTGTGACACAACCACTTAATCTTAGAATGAGAAACTTTTTATCATTATACGGTAATAATGAGTAAGTTTTTATTATAATAGCCGACCTAACCTACATTATTGACATAGTTACTACTTTGGTTTTTTATTAAAAATCTCATATTCTTCAACCTAACCAAATTTATGGCAACCTAGAGACCAAGCTTTATATTATAAGCTACAATAAATAAGTATAATCATAGATAAAAATTACCATATCGTAGCAAGTTGAATTCACGCGCATAGTAGATAATGCAGGAGGTGTAGAAGCACAACCTTCGGTCATGGGATGCTCATGGTACATAAAACTATGAAGCATCGTATTTTGTGGTAATGTTTCTGAAAGCTGAAATGTTGCATATGGTGATATGTCTTCTGATGTTTCTGCAAAATATAAATGTTTTTGCAGACCTGTGAATAATATAAATTCTTATGTAGAGAAGATATAAATAAATAAACAATTATTTAAAATATTCTAAATTTTATTACAAAAAAAAAATAGATTTTTTAGAAAAAAAAGAGACAAAGATACTTCAAATGATATTAGGAATGAAAGAGGAATAACTTCTATGAGTTGTCAAGCTCTTAGGTTTTGACTTAACTAGCCCAAAAAAATTGCTTAGATCCAGCAAAACACTTTCTAAATTTTAATAAATTAACACACAAAATAACATAAAATTTTTTCGTTTTTTCTAAAACAAAAATTCACTAATACAATAAAAGGTTAATTGAGATAATGTTACAGTAAACAACTTTTGTAGCTTGAATGATATTATTTAAAGCAAAAAGTCTACAAAAGCTACAAAATAGTGATTAGAATGACTATAATGACAATGACAATGTTGAAATAAATTTTAAAAGAAGCTGAAAAACTAAATTTGACAATCTTGTACATTTTTATCTTTTTTGCTTTAATAAAACAATAAATAATAACAAAAATGATATTATAAAATAATACTTACCAGGTATTTTATCGCCAGGTTGTATAGCACCCTTGTGTATTGTTGCATAATAACGTTCTTTTTGAGTTTCGGTATTTTGCTGGTTTTCTAATTGTTCTTTTCCAATGTGAGTACGTTCTGAAAAACAATAAAGTCAAAGCAAATATAACAAAAAAAAAATTTGTTGATTTAAAAATCTTTTGGCTTGACAAATTAGCGGTTGTAATTGAACCTGACTACATAAAATGTAGTCAAGTCAGGTCATGTCAGGTCACTACTGATCTACTGACCATATAAAATAAGCAACTGCAATTGATAAATACTTACTTCTTCTAAAATAGATTATAAATCCTGTTGCTAAAAGTGCTATCACAAGAAGTATACTAAAAAATACAAGCAAAACTTTTAGCTCTAGATAAAAAGGCATTTTTCCATCTTTATGTCTGTTACTGTCCAAAAACGGTTTATCTGAAAGCAACAGAAATAACCAGTAATTAGCACAGACAAGTTAAAATTAGACTTGACTAATTTCATTATAACACTAGTTATATAATAAAAAAAGTTATTAATTATTGATTGTTACATTTCAAAATTTGCAAACTAAAAATTTTGATAAATTTTCGTCAATCTTTTTTCCGTTTAATTGTTAAAAAATTTGTCGCCGAGTTTGCTAGAAAAGAAGCAGACGGTCTTCGGTAGCAATGTTCAGTATAAGTTTTTTCATGTTCTAATTTTAAAAATAAAGTTTTATCGTATTTTTTTTTTTAAATTAATAAAAAATAAAAATAGTTTTATATTTACCATTATTATAAATAACTATTCTAACTGTTAGATAATGTAATCCAATTTTACTCACCTCCGTTTCTTGACAATGTAGTAAAAGCAAACTCATCAGACGCAACTCCCGCAATATTATAAGCTTCTATTCGTACAACGTATTTTGTCGAAGAGAATAAATTTCCAATCGAAATTTGTCGTTGAGGTTTTAACGAATTTGAAACTAAATAAATTGATAATTACAATGAAATAAATTCGAATTTAAAAATAAATTTTACCTAAACTCCATTCAGAATCGGAAGCTTTCCGAAACTGTATAACAAAATAAAGAAGTGGGCATCCGTTGTCAGGCCAAACATGAAGACGAAGAAGAACAGAAGTTGTATTAGGCAATAACACGGAAGAAGCTAAAGGAACGGTTGGCGGATATCCCTGAGTACGAGCACGCAATATTTGACTTCCTGGACTACTTCCAATTTTATTATGTGCGGTTAGATATAAATAATATGGAGTTCCACAAGCAAGATTCTAAAAAATATATAGAAGATTTGTATCACAAACACTATTTCTCGTTAACAACAAATACTTTGATCAATTTTAAATCACTTTTTTCAAAAATTATGGTAAATGTCATTCGATTTGGAATGAGCAACTAATCTTTTTTTGAAAACTTTAATAAACTGGATTTCATAGACATTTCTATAAAAGTACTAGTGCTCTTTCGAGGTTCTTTTTTTTATTCAACAAGTTAGTTTTGTCTAAAAATTTTTAAAATTCATAGAATAAAAGAATAGAAAAATTTAAATTTAATTCAAAACTTGAAAAAATATAAGAATCTTATGTTAAGAGCGAAACATTCCCTACTTTTTCTGAACAGACAAAGTTGAAAAATTAGCAACTATCTGCTTAAAAACGCTTAAAATATGCACTAAATATCGAAATTATGCAAAAAACCAAAAAACTTAAAAATATGTTTTTTCGTTACTTTATATGCATTTTTTTTGTAAATAAAAAAAAATCTTACATTTAATAAACAAGCAATTTGCATAAGACATGAGATTTCAAGAACCTAATCTTTAACTTTATAATACCAAAAATTGTTTTTGAAATAATTGTATTTTGTATATTACTTGCTTTGTTTACCTTTAATTCGAAGCTGTTTAGATGTTTTGACAAGATTATTTCTTCTAAGTTCCCATGTTCTTTACGATAATTTAACGTAAGACTATTTACTCGAGCTCTTCCATTACTTTCAACTTTCCAATGAAGTAATAGACTAGTACTAGTAGCACTTGCAACAAATAACAATGGCGCTGTTGGAGGTGTTTGAACGTAGAGAAAATATGTAATTTTGTCCGATCCTTGATCATTGTCAACAGCACATGTATAATTGCCCATATCAGACAATTGCAAATTTGCTATAATAAACTCGCCGGTGTTTAAAATTTGTTTATGAGTATTTATTATGGGAGTGATCTTTGCTTCCTCAAAAAACCATTCATGTTTTTGAGCACCGACTGATTCACAAGCCAAAGAAATCGAGCTTCGCCATGGACGCAGAACCATTCCACCAAATGATAATATCCTTGCCGGGACTGTATTTTAAAATTAGTACCAAATTAGTAGTTTTACAATTGTCACAAAAAAGATTGAATATACTCTCAAAACTTTATTTGTAAGCGGTAGATTAACTTATCAGTGCATAATATGATGTGTCTAAACGAATCAGATAACTTTTATAAGTTGTGTTTGTGTTAGAGAAAAATAACGACATCTGTTAGAAGCTTTTTACATCAAAGTCGAGAAACTAAGTTTCTACATGTCGATGCTTTAGGTCACTCCAAATGACCGATCAAAAAATTTTGAATCTATTTTTAAGCATAGATAATAAAAGAAAGTTGAATCATACGGTTGTTTGTTATTATTTCTCTGGAGATATTTAAACTTGGTTTCAAAAATTTTGACTACATAAAAATTTACCTCTAGCTGTAACAATTTGTGATACCACTTTTGAACTTTGTCCTTCTCCAATTCTAGTAGAAGCCGTTATCCAAAATTGATATTCAATATGAACCTGTATATTTTTAACTTCGTAAACCGTGTGTTGAGAAGAAATGGTCTGTTTTGCGTGATCGACTTCTTGTTTACCATCCATACTTCTTTTATAAATACTATATTTTGTTAATACTCCATTGGGCTCGTCAGGAGGAATCCAGGACAATTTTAATGATTGCGGTGAGCTGACAACCACTTTAATGTCAGCTGGTGCACCCGGAACTGTGAAAAAATCAAATAAAATTTTATATAAAAATAGTATGAACCTGACACTTCTATAATACATGGTTTTGTCATTTAAAATATGCACCCACTGAAACTTATTTTCATATTAAGCATATATTTATTAAAGTAATAGTTACATGAAAAAAATATAAATTTAGTTTAGTTTAATTATTATAAAAAAGTTAGATCAAACTTGGCTTAGCTTTTTAGTGACCAGAGAGCGACAGACAAATCCTTCTAAATATAATTATTAAATATAAATCAAAATGTTAACAGATAACTCACCATCTTCTTCAGTTTGACAATATACTGGAGATGCCAGAACGCCATCACCAATTTTAGTAAATGCCAAAACTTGCAAACTGTAGTTGGTAAATTTTCTAAGACCTGTAACAACAGTTGTTAAGGCAGACGTTTTGCGGACCTCAACGTCGTCGACTCCTGAAAGTAAAACTTATTTTACTAAATAAGTTTAAGTTTTTCTCAAATAAACACGAAAACACAATAATTAGAAACTTGGTAATCAATGTTGAGTATTATAAGTAGTATTATTATTTTAATTATAAGACAATACAATAGAATAGTTATGTATTTACTAAATCTAGTATTATATAAACACTCTAAATTTTTCTCGAAAAAGTTGTATACAATGTTTATTTTTTTTAGTTCTTTTTTACTGATATATTGGTAGCGCTGCCTGCAACTGGCAGCTAGAGTTATGAACATAATATAAATAAATCTGGATGTTAATAATCAATAATACGCCACTGTATTTTGTACGTACGGCACTGGAACAAATTTGCTTCCTTGTTCGAGAAAAGTACCTATGAAAAAGAAAGTTATCAAAAAGTTTACTGATAAATGATTATTTGATTATTTTACAAAAAAAAAGTTAAATTAGATTTGCACCAAGGCCTGGACATAGATAATTAAAATGAACAACAAAATTTAATAAAAATCATCAAAAGTTTTCAATTAAACAATTTTTAATATTAATTTAATAATTATAAAAAAAATAAAAAATAAATTAGTAAAATTTATTATTAAAACAAATACGGTTTTACCATATTAAATCTAAAAAATAAAATTATTAAAAATAAATTGGATAAACAAGATAATAACTTTTTTTAAAATAAAACCAAAAATTGTAGATTTGTTAAAGAATTGAGGGAATTTTAATTTTAATGAAAAAGATGGGATAGATAAAAAGCTATTGTAATTTATTTAGTAAAACTGTAGTGTTTATAACTAGTAAACAAGCTGTGCGATTGTGGTAAAATGTCTTGTGTGTGATGCGAGCGCCAAATTTATTGCCGATTTCGAGAGATTGACGCTCTCTTTCGGCTTTTATGTACAAAATTATCGCATAAGACAATATTTTTTCTTTTAGATATTATTAAAAGTATTTTAAATAATTTGGGTAACTGCGACTGTAGTTAATTTGAAATGTTTGTTTGTTTGTTTTCTTAGACCAAATCTTGCAAGTTTAATTAGAATTATCTTCTAAGTAGACTTTAAAAAAAAATTAAAGTCTATACGATTTAAAAAAAATCGCATTGAAGTCGGTGTTTCTTTGCGTGCTAAGATGCTTCCGACAATCACGCACATATGACACTTGTTTTAATAAAAAAAAATTATATACCATCAACAAGTATTAATTTTTCTTTCTCACGGGACAAAAATCAACAAAAAAATTAACATTTGAGCTCTAAAAATTCTGTCAGAAAAACAGTTATATTTCTGTAAGCAATTGAATCAGCAGTTTTTTTCTTGGCTTTAAGCTATTATTAAGTAGCATTATCTAATCGCGTTCTCTAAAGATTTTTCAAATTAGCTAGCTTTCTTAAAAAAACTAATTTTGAAGCATTGCTTATATTTTCAAAATAACTACCACAAATTTGAAATGCTTTAACTACTACTATTTACAGAATACATTGCATTTATATCGTAAGAATTGACTCATGCTTATATTTTTTTCTGTAAAAGCTAGACATTTTTGAAGCCGCTGAAGATAACTAGATAAGAGATTAATGAAGCTGGACATTGAAAGCTTCAAATGGTGATGGTTAGCAATGATTAAATTTCATTTGACAGACAGCATCGCATGCAAGATTTGGTGTAGAAGACTTACCAAACATTTACTCTGCTATTAAAGGAAGACCAGCTCATGATCAATCGTAGAGAGCTGTAAAAGAAGAAGTGTCAAAACTTTTACAAACAATTCTTGAAATATTGAAATTTGACTCTCAAAACCTTTATTGGATAAAAAAAGACATAAACTGTAGAGTGAAGCACATTTTTAAACTTCTTGAAAAACTAAAAGTTTTTTCTATAATTTCTAAGTTCAATATTTTCTAAAAAATATTATTAAAATACCAATTGTTTTGAAGTTTAAATATAAAGAGCGATAATAATAATAATTTGACTAAATACCTCAATTTTGTTAGCAAAGAAACTGACATTAGAGAAAATAATGATAAAAAATGCTATAATAACATATTTATTAGGCGCATAACTTCTTCAGTTATAAACCGATTGTTTGAAAGAAGATACTCCAAGAGTAATTCTATAAAAAAACCTCTAGAGTATGGAATTAATTAACCGCAAACTGGTCAAATTTTGATTTCTATCAGATCAAAAAAATCTAATATTATGTTTACATAAACAAACTTTTTCAAATTTCAACAATTTTTGATAATTAAACCAAATCAAATAAAATAGATGATTAAATAAAAGGTGTTTCTAGATAAGTGCGAAAAAATGAAGGAAAAATTGTTTTCTCAATTTTTTCAAACTTATTCTTTTCTCTCCCTGCTTGAAAGAGAAAGTTATGTTGTTTACAACTTTGTCAATTCTTAAAGATAATATGAATTAGTTTAATAATAGAATAAAAATAAAACAGTTCATGAAATAAAGTATTTTATTAAATTATAATTTATAAACATTTTTTTTTGAAAAAAAATTAGACTTAAAAAACACTAAAATTTTTGTTAAATTGCTAACTAAAACTATATTGTTCCTTCATTCGGGATTCATTAAGACTGAGTTAATCAAGCCCTGATGAAGAAACGATTTAGTTTCAAAACGTTGGCAATTTAACAAAGTCTTAGTTTTTTTTCGGGTCCAATTAGCCAATTGTTGTCTTTTTGAAAAAAAAATATTAATAATTTATTTCTTGTTATATTATTAATCAATGCAAATAATTATTATTCCAAATTACAATAAAAAAAATCTATAAAACAGCTTGGCATTAATATATCAACATCAAAATTGATACAGAGGTTTTAAAAGATGTTTCTCAAGTTTTTTTACAAAAAAAAAACAAATAAAACTTGCAGTGACCTCACTAAGTACCAATTGGTTAAGTTTTTGACCAAATGAGTATATAAATGATAGAAATGATACATTTCAGATCAGAAGATTTGTAATTTTTGTTTATTTACGTAATCTTACTGTTAAATTCTGATAAAGAATTAATTGTCAAAAACTCGATTATGAATAAAAAAGTTTTATTATATGGGCTCTAAATCTTTATACTAAAAATGACTATTTCTGAAAATTCATTTTTATCATTTGTATTTGTATATATAATGGACATTTAACCTTTAGCTTTAAAAATAACCCGCTTTTTGTCAAACGAATGGTTCATACTCGGTTCAATCAAGAGATTTCAACGCTTTTTGGTTCCATGTTTCACACTAGGTCTAAGACTTGTACCAATTAAAACTTACCTCTTACTCACAACAATTAAAATATTTTTTGGTACATACCAGTCCAATCGTCTTCTAGGATTGGTTCATATGTTAATTTATAGCCCTGTAGGAGACCATTGCAATGTTCTGTAGGTGGTGGTTGCCAGCTGATTTGCAGAGATTGTGAGGTCAATGCAGCGCATCTTATATCTTCCGGAGGCATACTAGGCACTGCAAAATTTAAATGTTTTCTGCATATACAGAAAGCCAAATAAAACAAAGACAAAAAAAATTTTTTTTTTTATTTTGTAAAATTTTACGTACCATCTTCTAAAGTTTGTGATGTATGAGGTTCAGATAATGGACCTGGACCAACTTTATTGAATGCCTGCACAATAATGCTGTATCTTGTGTATTTCTTAAGACCTTCCAACAAAAAATCATAATTATTCTCATCATCGCCCATAACAGTAGTAAAATTATATGATCTCATATTGCTTGTCTGATATCCTATATTAAATCCTTCAATATTTCCATAGCGTAATTCGGGAATAGGAGGTGACCACGACACAATGAATGATGTTGAAGAAACAGGACGGACAGACACATTTATTGGTGGTCCAGCTGGTCGTTGAGGTTTTGTTTCTACTATTAATTCCATACTTGGTGAACTTCTACCAGCTGGACCTTCGGCAATTATGCGAAATATATACTTTGTTGCAGGTTTAAGCTCATCTATGATTGCTGAAGGCGAAGATGTTTCACGAGTGATAGCTTGGTCCCAGTTTTCTAGAAAAAAAGTTTCTTGCAAATGTATGCTATAAAAGCTATCTCACATAGAAATACTCGAGCGCGTTAAATGTTATAGTGTATGCGCTATCAGAGGAAGGAAGAGCAGGAAAAGCTCTTACTTCTCGTTTGAAAGGCTGACCATCAAACGTGACAAAAGCTAAAAAAATAGAAAAATATATAAAAATAGCTATTTTTGGGATATGAATGAGTTTGTGTGTTTCTTACTTTCTTATATGACGTTCTAATTGACAGACTAGTACAGTGTACACTGTCTAGAATAGAAACCTGCTATAACGCATCCGAGTATTTCTCTCAATGAATAAAAATTATAAGATTCAACTACTCACTGTCTATTTCTCGATATTCTAAAATAAATTTTAATACATCTTCGCTACTTTCCGCTTCTTGCCGCCATTTTAAATTAACCGAAGTACTTGTAATAATATCAGCTTCCGGATTCTGTGGACTTGCAGGTGGTTCTTGTACTAATAATTGAACTAATTGTTGTTCTCTTCCATACATGTTACTAGCTTGACAGAAATATGCACCGCTATCAGCGGTTTCTGCGTTAACAATTTGTAATTCCGAAATAACTCCTTCTGGGGTAACATCTTGTTTGATGTGAACTCGAAAATTTGATGACGGGTTTAATTCGGTTTTACCACCACGAAGCCATATAACATTTAAAGGCTTATCACCGTTTACATCACATCGTAGTAACGCAGTATCACTTTTCCTTGCTGTTACAAGCCGCGACGGAGTGGCAAAGTAAGGAGAGGCTATAATATAAAACAATTTTTTTATTATAAATAAACTGTTATTAATACTTTTCAGTTTTAATAACAACAAACTTTGTCAGAGCTGATTGAGTAAAAAGCTTATATTTATAAACAATTACTTACAATTGACTCGTAGATAAATAACTTTTCCTATTAATGGTCCTATTCCATTCTCAGCCTGACAAAGATAGTAGCCTTCTCGATCTTCTTTCACATGCTGCAAAATTAATGTACCATTTCCTAACAATCTTGTGTACACATGATCTTTAATAGCTTCATAGTCACCGGATTTACCTGCTAAAATATGTTTATCAATTAGCCACTTTTATCCAAATTTAAACCAGCTTATTAATAATATTTTTGCCGGTAATAATATTAATCTTTTTGTATCAAGCTGCGCAATTTAGCTTGATACATTTTTATTGTCGTTGATACTATGATTGCGTTGTCACAATTCAAAGCATCTCATAATACATAACACGCTTGTATCTGCGTATGAACTAATCAAAAAAATGGACATATGTTCCAAATCTAAATTAAATCATTTGTAAAATACTCTTAAAATTATAGCCAAAGTGAGTAAAAATGTAAAAAGTGAGCAAATAGTTTTCAGATTAGAGAAACCTTTGGAACTATTTTGTATGTGTTTGAGTAAACCATTGAAAAATCAGTACCGATGAAAAGCAAATCTTTCAAAAGTAGATGTAAATTCAATACTCAATAAAATATTCTGGAAAAGAGCCTGGTGTACTGTCTTAACTTGTAACTTGCCTCGAAATTCCTCCAAGCAATTGGCAATCGAATTGGTCTGTTTGTCATTTTCTTTTTTGCATTACAAAAATCCGTTGCAATCATGAAAGATCATTTTTCAAATGTGAAAACTATTGCTATTTATTGAAAAAAAACAAGAATGTGAATGTAACGCGAAGTAAATTGTTTGAAAAACATCTTCATCGTATTGTTTTTTTAAATTTAACTGCAATGTTAAAAGATTAAAGATTACAGAGACCTGTTGATTCAAGATTTTAAAATTAAAATCAAGATTACTGGTCAAACCTTTGGCACGTTTCCATGTAACGGTTGGAGTTGGTACACCTTTTGCCTGGCAGTGAATAACTATTTGATGGTCTCTTTCAACTCTCATGTCAACAGGTTCTATATCCCAACGTGGAGGTACTGCAACAATGATGGTATTAAAGCAATGAATAATTAAAAACATTCAAATATTATACATTAATCTATTAATTGCAATTTGTGCTCTCAGTGAAAACATTGACCACAATCTACACGGTTTTCAGGAGGGTGGCTACATTACTGGTTTTTGCTGCAATAAGCAATTACTCGTGAGAGGATTATATTCATATCTCCTTAACGTGGTGGTGTGTAGATTAAAGTTATATAGCACTACTTAAAGTAAATTGCATGCTTTTTTTATAATTATTAGAAAAATAAAAAAAAATGTGCAACAGTACCTTGACCTGGGTCCAGTAGACGCATGTGCCAAAGCAACGAAAGGGGAGGTTGGGAGTGACGTGAAGAAGGAAACAGGCTGGGTGGTTACCTTTAACCTGTAGCATCGCGGTGTACCTGACCTCAGCAGCTGAATTGCTTGCAACGCAAGTGAAATCTCCAGAGTGTCGTGAGTCAAGACTAGAAATGCTGAGGAGACTAGAATAGGAATCAAGGGTTGAAACGTTGACGCCAAGAGCAGGCGTCAGCGGTTGCCCGTCTTTGAGCCAAGAGACCATTACCGGTGGGTCTCCAGAACTCACGCCGCAGACAGTACGAGTTCGCATGCCTTCTGAGAGCCCATCTTGGAAGGAAAAAGGCTCAATAATAGGAGGAACTGAGAGAGAAAAGAAACAAACATCAGAGAGAGAAAAGAAAGATTAAAACACGCGACACGGCGCGTCCAATTACCATTCACTACCAATTGATGCATATGTGATACCTCAGCTGCTGGATTACGAACCACACAGGAGTAGTTTCCGTTGTGTTCAGATGATAATTTTTCTATAACTAGAATGCTAGTAAATTGATCCACTTGTGTAATAGACACCATATGGGCAGGATCTACGATGTTACCGTCTTTGTGCCACGAAATTGT
Source organism: Lagria hirta (assembly GCA_947359425.1). NCBI lineage: Eukaryota > Metazoa > Arthropoda > Insecta > Coleoptera > Tenebrionidae > Lagria > Lagria hirta. The sequence goes on along the minus strand of OX375800.1, from coordinate 23,845,850 downwards.
TAATGGTGAATCTCCTTTAGTAACAGAACATGTTAAACTTGTACGATCACCAACGTGTAAACTATCTTCCACATAGAAAGGACTAATCTTCGGAGGAACTGCAAGAAACAATTCAAATATCTTCATACATTTAGCAACATCCTATTGTTGTAGACATCAGATCTAACAAAAGTTTCAAATTACCTAGACAAAATGGGATTGAAAATATAGATTAAAATTACAATTTTACAGTATTGTAGAGTACAAATACTCTTAGATGAGAACAGTTTATTATCCACGCTAAACGCGCAGTGGAGGAGCGAGAAATAAAAGTGGCTTTACCCATTAGCGTAAGAGTATCAAGAGTTGGCGCATCTAAGGATAACTCAGGTGTACCCTTTTAAGAGTATTCGAACTCTAAACTGTGTCAGAATGTGTAATGTTTAAATAACATAGTTGATTGAACGTTTTCAACATTGACACAGAAGCGACAAACTGATATTTGTCAGCAAAGATTACGTCTGCGTTGTCAAATGCTAAACTTTCTGTACCGATTGTAAAAACATAGTATTTATTCACCAAATATTTGATATGCTTACGTACATAACTTTGTAAAATCATGAACATCGTGCAATTAAATACTGCCATACACACTTTGACTCAGTTTAATTTAGTAGTGCTCTGCTGATGACTGACTAACATTAGCATTTCAAGACAAAAAATATCACAAAAGATTGAATTTAAAATGTGACAGTATCTTCAAAAATAAAAATTATGTGATCAAATCTATTCATATTATGTGACAATTCTAACTTATATTTTTTGGAATTACAAAGTTAGATAAACAAATAAATACACTTTTATGTATGTAAACTGACAATGCTGATCGAATTCGAGATTCAAAAATATGACAACGGAACAAGAATAAAAAAAAATCAATTTTTACAAATAAATTGTTAAAATTGCTATTTATATTAAGTTAAGAGAAGATAAAAATGTAATTACCATTTGTGAAAAATGGTAATTAAAATTTATTTTAGCTTGTAAATCTGTTATGAAGAAAATATCTGACCTATAACAGCAACTTCTCCACTCCGTCGAGCGCTATGCCCTTGTTTATTCCTCGCCCAACAAGTATAAACTCCAGAATCACTTTTCTTTTCAACAGAACTAATTATCAATGTGCCATCTCCAAGGACCTTTTGCCTTAAATCATCCGGAAGCTCTCTTCCACCACGCTCCCAGTGAATTTCTTCGATGGGATATCCTGCGACGGGACACTTGAGTTCCAATGTTTCTCCAGCAACAGCAGTAATTTTTGGAATTAAGCGAATGTACGGCATGCCTAAAATTCAATGAATGTGTTAAAAACAATTAATATTGTACTAATAAGTATAATACATTTAGTTAATATCAATATTATAAAAGAAATCATCTTTTATGATGACTGCAAGCCGCAAGCAGTGTAGATATCAAAAAACATACACTGTGATCTACATAAATATTTAAATGATCTATTTTGCTCTCTACATTTACTAGCATCTACGGCCAGACGAAATCCTTCTTTATTAGAAAAAGCTTAGATGGGATTTAAACCCACTCGGATCAAATGACTCGGTTTTAGAATACTATCTCGGACTTCTAAACTCGTGTAAGATAATTATTACTACTAGAATTTTTAGCAACTAACAAAACAAAACCCACCATTAACAAAAACTTACCTTTTTGTAATCGAAAACTTTTAGTACGACAGTTTTGTCTTATAGGCAACCATTTTCTGGAAATAACAAAAAACATTTTTTTCTAATTTAAAAATTTAGTAGATATTTTTTTTTAATTGAGCTAACATTACAATGTAATCATAATAATAAAACGAAAAAATGTGCAAAATGAGTGCACAAGGAACTATGAAGCTACAGGTATGGTTGACTACAAGACAGGATACGTTATACAGACGTGATTAAAGTTTTAAAAATTTTGTAGAGTGCTTTTTAATTAAATCGTACACTTTTTATATTTTTGTTTTGTGTATTTTTTCAATCATTTTAAAAGTTATTTTTGGTGCTACTTAAAAAAATCTAGTTAATATTTTTTTATAGAAGTAAACATGCTAAAATCTATTATTAGTCGTAAAAAATAGATTGAAATTAGATATTTTAAAGAAAGATTTATAAAGATTAAAGATGTAACAGAGTCTAATCTTTCCTATAAAGCTGTTATTCTAGTTCGTAGTACCCAACTCAGCTGATAGTTGTATGCAAATAAATTTTTTTTTTCTTGTTTTGTAGAGAGAAATTATTATATTATTAAATTTTCCGGGCTCACTTTTCCTAAAAAACGTATTTGTGCATGTGTGATAATTATTAATAAAAATATTAAAAGAAATAAGATTGACTTTACTAATTATTTAATAAATATATTTACCATAAACATTTAAACGTGCAGAATGTGAAGTTTTTCCGGCACGATTTTCGGCTGTGCATGTGTATTCACCTCCATCTTCTACCATAACGTGACTAATATTTACATGACTAATTACATCACCGTGTATAGTTGAATACTGTCCAATCACAAACCTACAATCCAAAAACGTTTCTGGGTTTATTTTCAATTACATAAAAAGCATATTAATAATTACATATTTTACAATAAGAAAGTCTCTCACAAAGCAAACATCAACAAAAATTAATGTTTTATTATTTAATTAGAATAATTAAATACTTTGATGCAAATAAAAAACATAAGTGAAAATGTTACCTTCCATGACTTGGTAGAGGAAAACCATCAAGACTCCATACTATTTGTGGTGTAGGATTTCCTGACGCGCTGCATTTTAAAGAAACTGTAGGTCCTGGCTGTAAAGTTTGCTCTATAAAACTGTATAAAAGCACTGGAGGAGCGTCTAAAACCAAAATGTTCATTACGAATCATTATTGTATATAATAATCATTTATCTACACAATTGAACAGAAGTAGAATAACTTAGAATTGTTTTATGTCTATTACAATATTAACTATTAAACAAAAATAAGGTTAAAGCAAATTTATTCAAACTAATTCTGTAGACTTAGACATGTTTCCACCTTATTAGAACTCTTCAAAAAGTTGCAACTGGTGCTTATTTGAATAAATTTGAGGTGACAGTTTAGATCTTGTATTTTCTCAAGTGCTTATTAATTTTGTAAAATGGTAAAAATAGCGACATCTCTTAACATTAGAAGCTTTTTACATCAAAGTGGAGAAACGATGATTCTACATGTTGATGCTATAGGTCACTCCAATTTACAGATATCGATTCTAATTTGGAGAATTTTGAGGTGAAAGAAATCTAATTTGGAGAAATTAGAATTTTGAGGCGAGAAAGATATTGGTGATTTTCAAATATAAATCTGTTGATACTTGCTGGAGATTTAGTTTGAATAAATTTGCTTTGTTTTTATTTTTTTTCTTTATTTTCTGTTGAATACATTTCTTATAATGTATTACAGTTCAATAATTAATTATTCATTCGTAAGTTTGTGTTGATAAAATGTAATAATTTTAAGTTTTTAAGGGTTTTGTTAAATTTAAAAATTTGAATAGTTTTTTACCTCCTAGTTGCAATTCAGCTGCTGCTTGTGCAGTATCTCCTTCACTTCTTCGTGCAAGGCATTGATACATTCCTTTATCTTCCCGTCCTACATTGTTAACCACAAGAGTCTCACCGGACGTTCTACTAGTTGTAGGAATTTGGCGGCCATCTTTATACCATGTTATGACATAAGGTATACTACTACGAGTTGTTACTGAACATTTAAATTCTGCACTAAGTCCCATATGAATGTTTAAAACAGTTGGTGAGATTTCGACAAAAAGAGGCGTTTGAACTACCAGTCTTATGTCAACACTGACCTCTCCACCAGCATTAGAAGTGGAACACCTATAGATACCACCTAAAAACAAAAAACAAAATTTATTTTTTTTTGATTACTTTCTTTTTGAGGCAAGATCCTAAAACAGCTATTTGCGGGTGTAAATACCGCAATGTATTTATGCTCTAGAGCTACAGACGCTTTAGACCCCCTGGCGTTATTAAATTCAACAATTAATTCAACATTAATTTATTTTTCTTATTTCAAATTTCTCTTATTTGCAAAAAAAAACTACTTTTGTTACAAGCTTACTAGAAAATTTTCTAGAATTGGCTCAATTGAGTAGAAAAAGAAGTTTAGAATTACTTTCTAAAAAATTTGTTTTTTTTTTACAAAATCGACATTGTATTAATTTAGTACTTACCATCTTCTAGTGTTACAGCCTCAATCGCTAGAACCGGTCCTAATTGACGTATTCGGGGTCCTGATGATAGTATATTGGTTTCCAAATCGGAAAAGGAAAACCACCTACAAAAAAATAAGTTTAAACTTAAAATAATAAAAGAAAATTTAATGCTATTCCAAATTTTTTTTTAATATAGTATAGATGTTCAGATTAAAATAAAACTATTAAAAATTTGTAAATTTACAATTGTGTTTTATATATTTAAAAAAAAATTATTGCGGGAAAGAAATAAAAATACATATTTACCGGTATTCTGGAGTAGGACAACCTTGAGCAATACATACTAATGCAGCACCTTCATCTTGTGAAACTATTGTAGTTCCTGAGCTTTCTACTATTACAGGAGATGCAATTCCTCGATGTTCTGAAATAAAAACATATTTTATTTAAATATTAAACAAATTAAGTGTAAAAGAATAACTATTATTATTATTATTATTCCAACGATCATGTGACAGTCGGCAGCTTTCGAAGTTTTTGAATAAAAAAGAAATGTTTAATAATCTAGAAAAGGTAGCAAAACCATAATGGTTATAAAAGTTTGAAACTCAAACCAAAAGCGTATTTAATAACAACCCTATCTTATCGTAGCATAGAGCCGCTCTGAAACTAAATTTATTTTCATTTTTAGTTCATTTCTGACAATCGCAATGTAAAGTTGGGGTAAACTTTGAGTCACACTCTTCTTCATATAACATTTGTTCCTGCTAGACTTTCTGCGTATGATGTTGCAGATTATGTTTATTCCACCGGAAATCATGACCGATTCTATGAAATAAACAAATCTAGAAATGAAGACTATTTTGTAATAAATTTTATAGTAATTTTCTATAAAGTATAATAATTTTGCAAGATCTATCTTATAAAAAAAAATTAGAAATGGCTTATTATCTCTTGTCTATTTCTGATTTATTATCTCTGATTTATTTTTTAATTTATCTGTTTCGTCTTGTTTTTTTTTATTTAACTATTGCTTATGACGTATGTACTAGAACAATAGAGGAATATTAATAAGTAAAACTTTATCAATCGTGACAATAAATGATAGATGATAATTTAAAAGATTTTAAAAAAGATACTTTTTCAAAATGAAAAATTCTTATGTCTATTAGTTTTATTTGCTGTTGACTTACCTGTTATCCGAACACTGGCAGCACTGCTAACGACTATTTGACGACTTAGACGATGCATTGATCTGCAACGATAAACAGGAAATTGATCGCTAAATTCTAAGTTGTGTATTAGAAGTTCTCCAGAAGGAAGTTGATGAAATTTCCCATCTGAAACATAAGGGATTGTTTTTTCAATTTAGACTTAAATATTAATAAAAAAAAAATGATTGCACATTTATTTGCACTCGTTAATTTTTTTTGACTTTGTTGTCAAAGCAAAGAAAGTTTTTAGAGTTTATTTCTTTATCTTACCTCCTTGCAGCGATGGATAAATAAAAAACGACGGTTCTTGAATCCAAGAAGTAATTCGAACATAATCTTTAACAAACGATGGTAGTACACATTTGAGCACTGCTGTACATCCCCTTGCTGCAGCCATCACTTCAACTTTTATGTCAAATGTTTGAGTTACCACTAAAAACAAAAATTTAATTTTAAAACAAAATATAAATGAACTTTAGCAATTCAGAATGACAACCCAAACTTCTTAGTAGTTTTATAACTATAGTAAATGGCTATAGTAGAATCTTAGAAATTTAGATCCTAATATTTAATTGTTTATTTATGGCATTTGCAAGTTATTTTTTGTTTCTAAGCTAGCGACACTCGCAACGTTGCAGGAGTTTTTGTAACTCAGAAAAACGATGTTTTTTTTTTATAACTCAGAACTCTCAACAATGAAATTAACAATAGTTTTAATAATCTTTCAAAAATTACTTTATACAAAGCTTGAGTTAAGCTGCAATTTTGAAGCTATGATACCACAAACTTTTTGTTATTAAGCGGTTTTCTACTAAGATTTTTTTTTTTTTGAAGAATAAACCTTGCAGTTTCTTTAAGCTTTTGTAAGATTGTTATCGAAAGAGTTTTTAAAAATTAAAATAAAAAGGCTTAAGAAAGTTTCATTTTGAAAAATCTCACCTGCTTTAACTTGAACGTCGCGGCTTATTATTCGTCCTACAGTGTTTGAAGCGACACAACGATAAATAGTGCTGTGAATGTCTTGTCGGTATGCGGCGGCGGCAAAAGGTTGTAAAAATAAAGTACCGTTTCGATGTACTCTTCTGATTCCCGATACGTCACCAACAGAAGTTCCGTCTACAGAAAGCCAATCGATTGAAGGTGCTGGATTTCCAGATGCTGAACAATCCAGCCATCCTCCACTTGAATTTGAGAATTCTAAAAGTGATGGAGGCTCCATAACAAAAGATGGTCCACGCATGTGAGAATTGAAGCTTTCAACACATACTGCAAAAAATAAAACAAATGTATAAGCTTTTAAAATAATTTCATCGTTAAAACAGTTTTTGGTGATACTAGTGTGCGAAGTAGAGCTTTTACGCACGATTGTCTTTGCTAAAGCCCAAGCTAAAAGCAAATAATAAAAGTTTTTCACACACGTATGTCATAAATTAGAAAAAAACCTTATTAAGAAAAATTATTCTATTATTTTTACAAAATTTTTTAATTGTGGAATTTGTAGTTATTTGTGATAATCTTTCACAAGTAATTAATATCTAGCTCATTTAATTTGTTGATTGTCACCGTTAAGACTAAAAAATTCTATTTTTGGTTTACAAAATTATAGTGAACTATAAGATTATTGGAGGTTATAATTGGCACAATAGAGTCGTAAAATTGTGGGTTTCTTATTAAAAAGGCATAGGTTATAGCTGCATTGAATGGACGGTCTGGTTAAATTTTATGATACAATTTTACGGCACACAATAGCTCTACGAGTCTCTTAAGTATTTTTACCAACCCATTGTGTGAAATACAACCCCTAATAATCTTGAGTTTTACATTTACTATACTTTTGTTTTGTTCAATGTTGCTTTGCGACGCTAGCGTTAAAAATCCTTCAATAATCTTAATCTTATTTATATTGAATTATACACAATTTTATACTTTACGCATGTATTTGTTTATTATGCGATGTTTGTATACAAAACATTTTTTAGAAAATATAGGTAGGAAGCTAAAACAGAAATTTTTATTTCTGTTTTTAAAAATTTTTTAAACTTTATTTTGGTATTTAAAAATATTCAATTTTAAATATTTTTTTCTATAATTTTTTCCACTTTTAGTTCTAAAAATTAAAAACATTTTGGAGCTTGGAAAGTATCGCGTCGTGCAATAAAACGTTGTATTTTACTTATTCTTGCATTTTACTTCTTAACTGCCTTAATTTTAAAACCGCATCAGAAAATAAGCTTTAATAAACTCACAAATAGTAAGATTGCTGAGTTCTCTAAACCGATATTTTTGAGCTCACTTGGTTCCCTCGTAATAAGGGCTCACGAATGATATATAACTTTAAAAATTATCTAAGCGTCAGCAAAATTACTGAGAAATTTAAATTATATTAAAAGCTCAGCCAACATCTGAATGTTTAGCTTTTTTTACTTTATTATAATATTTTCACATTTTTCCAAATAAAATTTCTAATTAAAATTTTGTTTTTTTAATAACTACGTCAGCTATTAGTTTTTTTAATTTTTGTGAATGCAAGAAATATAAAGGGCAGTATAATGATCTGTGTGAATCAGACTTGACGTAATATGGGAAAAAAAGTAGTGCATTGTTTTAACAACAAAAATAAAAGTGCGTGTAGTTCAAAACCGATGCCTGAACTAAACAATCTGTAAAAGCATAAACTAGACATAAAAAGTCTTTTGCGTTCCACCAGGATAGCAAAAAATCTCATCTACTTAAGAATTAAAAATTTTTTTTGTAATAACATGCGTTTATAAATTATTCAGATCTAGTCTTGCTGTGTAATTTAGCTTGACATATTTTTATTGTTAGTAACAAATGTCAAACAAACGTCAAAGGTGGTTTATAATATGATATGTGTCTGCGTATCTCCTAGATAATTAAAAAATGAACATATGTTTAAAATTCTATAGCAAGAGTAGATCTGAACGCAGTGCATAATTAAAGTAGACAAAAAATAAATTAATAAGCAATAAAAAATTTAAATTCTATATTACGTCTACTAGATTTTCTTGCATTTTAATCTAAATTTACTTAGCAGTAAGTTACCAGTATTTGAACTTTGTAGTTACAGCCAAAAGTTTTATGACACTTTTTACTCTAATTCTTTTTCATTCTCTTTTATTATTTGTGTCTTTTTTAGTTTGCTTTTTTTTTCTTTTTTCCTCACCTTACTGTTTTTCTTTTTTCTTTGCACTAATTAATAAAAAATTACCTAAGCTTAATTAAAGCTTTCTGAATGTGGTTTTTGTTTAGGATTTTTTGTTTGGGTTTTATCTTGAAAATAAGCTTTTTAAAATAATTTTTTTTTGGTCTACTTTTTTCCTGATATCTAAACTAATACATTTTTCTCAGCAATTCCAGTTACTGTTCCGGATAGCTAATGAAATAAGGAGTCCAGCAACAGAAACAAATTCTCTAGCTTCCTAATTCTTATTATTGGAGCTATTAAAGTAGTTTACATCAAACATTGAGATTATGTTGTAGAATTTTAAACAACTTTTCTGGCAACTTAATTTTTATTGTTGATTTTTAAAGGTTGTTTAGAAAAAAATAAGTGAGCTTTATTTGGTTTCAAAAAACAGCTTAAAAACTCATTTTAAATTCACACTACTTATCGTAAGAATTTAAAAAAATTATTTAAATTTTACAAATTGTTCTAAGTTTTACTCTATTTCCGAGCTAGATAAAGGCAAAAAATAGAAAGAGGCAGAAAAGATGGTTTAGATGGAAAAAAAAGAGCAAATATGATAATTAAGATATCAAATATGACTAGAGATGTGTCGAAATATTTCAACAGCTACACTTAATAGGAAACATATAATGTGACAATGAAGATGAATGTAAGATTAAACTGGCTAAACATAGAAAGAAAAAAAAGATTCTGTTCAGATAATCAAGAAAGACAGACCTCATAAAGATAGAAACTTCCCAAATAAACTTGAAAAAATTAACAAAAATACCAACAAAAAAAGAAGAAAAAACAAATCAATAGACAGCATATTAATATCTTTTTGAATACAATTTTAAACAATGCGATGACAGCAAGAAGTACGGACTTCAGCCCTATCGAGTATTTGTAGAATGCTATAAAGCATATAAGTTTATAAATAAGACCTTTTCTTGTACTGTTTATAAGAAACAGTACAATTCAACTTTTAGGAATGTTAATCAGCCTTGCTTTTGAATTTTTATCGAGTGAAAATTTTTAAAAGTTAAATTTTTTTAAAGTTAAAAAGAATTGTTGATGTTGTTTTTGACCAATTGGTTAGAACTATATAAATAAATAAATAAATTTATAATTTGTTACTTTTTGTTAGCTTTGTTTGTGCAAACATTTTCAAAGTTTACTTTGTTTTTTAATTGACTTTAAAAATTGTTTAAATGTTATTCATTACATTACATAATTTACATGAGGTAGAGCTATCAAACAATGGTAATACTGAATCAGGTTTGAATTTTATTTCATTTTCGTACAAATGTTTTTTTTTTAATATCTACTTAAAATATTTTTATAGAAACTATAATTTTTGGTGGGTAAAAGAAGTGTTGATTTTTTTAAAGCAATATTAAAATAAAGATATTAATTATTCAAAGATAGGAATAGTAAATTTTGGGCTTTGTCCAGGGCGGCTAAATAACTAGGTCGACCTCTATTAATTATTATGCAGCCTACCTCTCTACTATTAATTAAAAATATAATTTAATTGTAGCTTTTTTTATGATGCTTTAAAATAATATTAAGATTTAAAATTTCAATTTATATAATGTTTGAATCGTCTTGATCTTACAAAATAAAGAAAAAAGTTTTTCTGCTTCCAGCTACCGTATGTTTGATGGGAAATAATTTCTCTTATAAATCTTTGTTGGTGTAGGTCATAGTAATTTTATTAATTAATTATTATTTTAATTTCTGATTATCAAAAAAAAAATTAAATTACTTCTTAACATTAATTAGGAAAAGTAAAAGTGGGTTTAGAAAAAAAATGCAGTTTGAAAAAAAAAAGTCAAATTGTTTTTCAAGACAAATTCCTTACCTGAAATCGCGGCAAAGAGAAGAAATTTCATTGTAATATTATATTTACGGGAAGCTGTGGGTCTAAAAGGAAATGTTCCTTAGAAAACAGATTCTAATTAACCTATAACGCATTTAACAAAACATTAATATGTATTGGTTTATTGTTTTGAGGCCATATCAAACCGACGCTACCGTGACACTAAAAGCTTTAGGGATGCTGAGCTTGCGCTTCCAGATTAATTCGGGGGCGTCGTCTTGTCAGCTCCAGTACAGCATCCTGCGTAAGCCAATAAATTCTAGTCTTCGTTTAGTATGTCGCTACTAAATACTTTTAACTTTACTTTAAAACAAACAATTATTTATTTAATTTTAAATAAACAAACTGGCAGTGTGACTTTTTACGCATATAATTATTGTGTGAGTAATTTTTGAAAAAGTACAAAAAATTATCGGACTTTTACAAAACTAACGTAAAGTTTTAGTAGCGACAGGATTCCGACTGCAACTCTTACTTACTTACTTAAAACTCTTTTGTTTATCTTTGAGTGACGAGTCTTTGAACTTGTGTTGCGTTGTTGACAAATCAATAATTAAATATACATATTTGTTCCATTACAGCATAAACTTTATTTACACAAACAAGTGACATTTATGTACCTAGTTTAAATTTAAAAGCATAAACTTTTAAATATAATTAGTTTCTTTCGGTTCTGTTGCCTTTTGTGACAAATTTTCTCGCCACTTTTTTGTTAATTTGTAAAATAATATAAAAAAAATGCCTTTTGTGTTATCAAATATTGACATAAATCAGTTTATTTCCAGCCAAATACTTTGCGGCTTTAAGCGAGATCTCTCGCCTCAAACATTTCCAGAAAAACTCCTTCCAAAATACCTTCTAAATATGCGTATTTTGTTTTGCAAATTTCGTTTTGTGAATACAGAATTTTGATACGTTATTATGGAATAAATGGTAAAGTCTTTTTCAAATGGTTTTTATTGTTAGCTTAGAAAAAAGATCTTACTAATAATCTAAAAGTATAATTTTTGAATTAATGCAATAAAAAAATGCTCAAAAATATAGGTTTTTTTTAAATTAGAACATGAAGAAACTTATACTGGACATTGCTACAGAAGATCGTCTACTTCTCTTCTGGCAAACTCGGGAGGCAAATATTTTAACAATAAAACGGCATGGTGGTTGAAAATCTAACTCGGTCGCTTAAGGGCATATTGACGATTCGATAAAAAATAAAAAAAAAAACATTAGAAGAAATTCTGAGAGATGAAGATGAACAAGTGTAAAAACCTAAGTACAAATGTTAAGTTTAACGAAAATTTATCAAAATAGTGAACCATCTAGATGGTAAATTTAAAATGTTAATGTCAATATTTTCAAAATTTGATAATTAATAATTTTTTTTATTATTCAACTCGTGTTGTAATAAGTAAGTATAATAAAACTCAAATAAATTACATTATGAAACAGCTGCAGATAAAATATATTTTTACGTTCTATAAGTAAACATTTAACAAAGCTCAAACTAATTATAAATAACATGCACCTATAAATATGTGTTTTGTATAATCAGACTATTTATAAACATTATTTTGTTGACTTTTTAGTTTTCTTTATCTTTTTCTTTTTAGTTTTTTCTAATTTAGAATCTTCTTTATTTGAGTCTGGTGACATATCGGCACTGATTTCAGTTGCTTCTTCTGATTCATTTATATTTTCTTCTCCTTCTTGTATTTGATCGTGATCTTCTTCTAAATTCTCTTTAGTTTCTGTTTTAATGCATGAATAGAATTCAGATTCTGCTTGCACAACATTATTATCAGAAAAAAGTGCTTCAATATTAGCCGCTTTTTTTTCTTCCGTTTCCGCTTCTACATTTAAAGTACTAGTCTTAGCTTTTTGCTTCAATCTGATTTCGCGATTGCGTGCTTCTAGTATTTTTTCTCGTTTACTTTCTCGCTCAAACATTGCAGTTAACAACATTTTATCGTTTTTATTCGACATTTGCAAATTCTCACTAAATTCAACAAGATAAGTGGTTCCTTTCTGATTACCAACAGCTACTAGACGACCCATATCATGAGTTCTCATACATTTTAACGATTCATCGCAAACTTTAACTCCAAGACACGCTTGTTGTTGTTGCTGCAAAATATCCCAAACGTCTAAAATTCCATCACTTCTTGTTGTAAAAAAAACCGATAACCTTCATAAACAAGAATAATTATTAATGAATTATTAAATAAATAGTTTTTGTTTACCTTGTTGGACTCCATGCACCATCAGTTAACATCGCTTTGTGAAAACTAGTCCACATCACCGAACTTTCTTTACAATCTTCTGACCAAATTCTAGCTGTCCAATCACCAACTGTTAAAAAGTTTTTCAAAAATGCTGGATTTCTTTGAAGAGCAAGAACAGGCCCAAAATGTGCTGAGAATTTGTACATCATTTTTTCAAGTGGAGTTTTGCCTTTTCTGTTACATGAAATTACTTTTCCTTGTTCAGTACCTACCATAAATCGAGTTGGAATTGTCGATTCATATTCTAAACATGAAGCGCCTAAAGCACTGGACATTGTTTGCTCTTCTTTTGATATATCTAAAATTAGGGTTTCGGTTGGTTCCGACAGCTTGCGTGTATCCCACCTAAAAATTGAACCAAATCAACTTTTTTGTTTTCCAAACACTAAAAGCCTAGTTTGATAATTGATAATTAAAACTGATAAAAAATTTAGCTTTATTCTATTTAGATTTTATAAAAATGCTTTATTATATTCATGTCAGATTCCTCAAGTGCTCTTAAATGTTGGAAATGGTTCAATAATTTTTTTAATTGTATAATACATATTTTATATTGACTATTAATCTATATATATAAAAGAAAGTCGTGTTAGTTACACTATGTATAACTCAAGAACGGCTTTACCGATATAGCTGAAAATTGGTGAGGAGGTAGCTTAGAGCCAGGAGACGGACATAGGATACTTTTTATTCCGGAAACCACCCTCTAAAAGAGGGGTGAAAGTCAAAATTGGTATATGGGAAGTTGTCTCATGCGATGTCGGAAACGTTCGGTGAGGCTCGGCAAATTACCGCTTATGACGTAGGCGCTATACATCCAGGACCATTTTTTCGAATCAAACAGCGAAGATTCTAGGTACGTTTAGCAACCTGATGCTTAAAAAGAGCATAAACACTTGATAAGGGTAATAAAAGTGAATATTTTTAAAGTTTTTGGGGTCGTTTATTTTAAAAATCTATATCTATTTATGACAGATTTGACTGAAAATTGGTTGTTTAGAACCAGTAGCCTAACAAAGAATACTTTTTATCCCGTTTTTATTTATATCGTGTGACGTGTCATAAAACGTAAAATATAAAACGTAAATGCATCTGACATAGAATCACAAAACAAGTGACAAAAGAAAGAAAAATGAAAAATAAAATAACGGAACAAAGTTCGCCAGGCCAGCTAGTTTTTAATAAAACTAGATACATTTCTAGTACAAATACTTAGTGACATACCATTTAATTTGCCCATCTGTTGAAGATCCAAAAAATTCTGTTCCAGATTTCGAATTTATCCATAAAACATTATGTACAGGATCACGATAACTGTTTTCGATCAGACTTAATTCTACAGGTTCGGGTCCTTTTCTTGTATCCCAAACTGCCACTTGTCCATTAAACATACCACTTACTAAAGAATTTGGATCTTTCTGATTATATTCTAAACAAACAATTGGATGTTCTGGTCGTAGGGTAAGCAATGGATTGTTGGGATTTTCTAAAAATAAAAAACAATTGAAAATAAAATAAAAATGTAAATTATGACAAATCTCAGAATAGAAGCAAAATTTGTTGCTTATTAGGTATGCCTAAACATAAATTAAATGATTAAAGAGAAAACATTTATATTACAGCTTGCTGATCAGCTAGAATTAATAATAATTATTATTATAAATTAATATCAATTATCTCAAAATTTGTCAAAAAATTACTTAAACGTTTAGAGTTTATTGCTTTTGAGTGTCTTTTGTGTAAAAAATTTGATTTTTTTTTTAAATAACTTAATTATTATTTTTTGTTATTTGACAAAAACATTTTAATTGAAACTTTACTAGATTTTTTAGATTACAAATTGCAAGAAGAATTAGGCATTGTCAGACGAAAGCCATTCTATTTTTAAAAAACTTTTGTCTGGGTGGGACTCGAACCTACGTCGCTCATACGGTTAGGCTCTTAAAGTACTATCTTTAACCACTTAATCATTCATCGCATATAGATTAAATGTACACAATAGATTAGAAAGCTATTTTTTTAAGTACATACCAACTTGCCAAATGTAGGAATGAGCATTCTGATTTGGTATTACCGCTTGAAACATCAAATTACAATGTGAGACTGCCAACTTTGTTTGATTGTCTGGTGACCAAGAAATGTGTGACACTGGTCTAGTTGGAATACTTTGATCTTGATAGACGTTAACAGTTCTTGCAGAACTTCGCTCAACTAATGGAGTAGGCTCCACATCAGAAAAATATTGTTGATATATATTAATTGCATTATTTTGTAAAATACAATTTTCCATATTCTAAAAGTATTTGATCAAATATATTATATTTTATTAAAATTTACAAAACTTTGCATAATTGCATGACAGTATGATAAAATCCTTCATCTTTCTCTATTTTTCTTCTATATCGTTTAGTTTGTTCTTCGTCTGCCGTATTAACATCTTTAGGCCAGCCGCCTTCAACATGGTTCATTGTTGTGTTGGTATACACCGCTCGGGTAGTATTGAGATAATGTTCCGCTTGAATGGGGGCGCATTGCGTTTCTTGTGTAACTGGATCTCTAAAATAAAAAAAATTACTATTTTTTCTTTAAATTTTAATGTAATTTAGAAAGTATTGTTTAAAGTTTTGATTAGTCAAATGTAATTATGATAGTATCGACTTTTAAAAAAGTCAAATGTAAATTAGAAATCAAAAACTTAAATTAAAAATCCGTCAATTAGAATTTCTTAAATTATTAATTGAAATTAAAAAATTGTCAAATATAATTAAGAATAATATAAAGCATATTGACAATCAGTAGAATTAAAGCCAATAAAGAAAAAAATGTGTACCTTAAAATATAGTTGGAAAGGAGTTTTTTGTTAGAAACAAAATTATCGATCAGATCTGGACCTTTATCCGAAAACAAACATTGTTTTCCAAATTCGCTTCTTTTTTTCTGATAAACGTAGGTAATATCCATCTTAAAAGAATTATATTCGTATGAAAAATTTTAGTTTTGAAGTAAAACCCGAAATGTCACTTGTAACAAATATAATCGTTATCTCTATGGTATTCCGCATAGTAATCGATCAAACTAAAACTAATAAAAATTAAAAATAAACAAACAACTTTTTGAAAAGATTGATTTTTATTTCAAATAGATTTCTGTATTTTTTTTTTTAAATAATTACATGAAGTAATGAATATTGTCATTTTAGCATGCAAAACTTAGTTATGAAAATAATTTTAAATATCCGTGTGATTAATGAGAATCGGTGAAAGCGTCGAGACGCATCTGACTGCTATTTAATTTATTAGTAGATCTCGCGCAAAACTCAATCATGAAACTTTTAAACTTTAGAGAAAATTTAAAAGCTTTTTCAGGAAGAAGTTTACGTTCTCTTTTCTAAATGAGAAGAGTGAAAAGTTTATAAATGCAAGAATTGTCTAACTCGACTTTGAAGAGTTTTATCGAAATGTTTTTTTTTAATTGCATTTTGAAAGTTCTTTCGACCACCATGTGGTCATAAATAAAACTCGTGGTGGTCGCAAGAGCTCTTAAAATTTAATAAAAAAAAAACTTTTGGCAAGTGGTAAAACTATATAATGAGTGCAGAGAATTTATTCTATTTTTTAGTAATTGTTTAGCCATTTTAGACGAAATAAAAAATTCTCATATTATTTTTTATTAGAAGGCTTTTTCGAAGCTGCCTTTGAGCGTAGTGTTTTATTATAAAAATTAAATAAATAGTTTTAAATTATTTGTAATCACTTCAATAGCAATAATTATTTATAAATCATGTAGACCGTTAGTTTGACATGAAGCTATTTATTTTTTCAACTGTTAATATGTTATATTTTTAAAAATTATTATTTTATCTATAGTACGTTTAATAAAGATTATCATTGCAGTAAGCTGTGTTAAAATTATATTTATTATAGTGCTTAAATTTACAATTTCTTTAATATATAACTTCTTTTTGAAGTTGCTTTTAGGCGTAGTTTGTCATATAAAAATGAAATTAGCTGGTAACAATGCTGTCATAAATTGGTTCTTTACTTTCAAAAGAATAGCCAACTTATTAGAAAAAAAGTGCCAAAAATTCAGTTTTCAGCAATGTTATTATTGAGTTGATATCTTGATCACTAAAGATAACTAACGTATTTTTTTAAATCATAGCTGCCAACTGCTAATGTGTCATAATCTTAAAAATTCTAAATAGTACGTTTAATAAAGATTGTTATCGCAATCATTTTTTAAAATTTATGATTCTTATAAAATCTATAGAACAGTTACTTTTGAATCTGATAGATTAAGTAAATGGTGCGCTTATTATTTAGTCTAGAATGCCACTTTTTATTAATAATCATTTATTTTGAAATGCATCTCTGATAAAAAAAATAATTTTAAATTGGACTAGTTTTTATGAATTTGCATTTGCATTTTCCCTTCAAATTAGTTATATAATTATGATAATCTTTAATTTTCTGATAAATTTTTTTTTTTATTTCTTATCAGTTTTCTTGGCGCAAATAGCAACTTTTTAGTAGAATTATGTAATGTTCTTTGTTCTTTTCAAGAACACATTAGTATTGTTTGAAGCTTTGCGGCGATCAGACGTTATTTTGTTTATAAAAATAAAATATTTATATTAAATTTGGTGATTGTCCTTGGTGGATGCTGGAGAAGAGATTAAACTACCAGCACGTAGGGTTAAAGCAACGTGGGACAGGAAATAAAGGTCAGTGGAAATCTTAAAATTATTATAAAATTGTCAAAATCTAATTTTTTTGCTTAGCAAACTTGCTTTATACAGATTATTTTCAAAAAAAATTTAATTTGATTTATAAGTACATTTTAATTTTTCAAAATTTGGTTTAATTTATGCAGAATAGTTTTAAAAAAAATCGTTTTATTTACAGATACTGACAATTTTAGAAAAAAACTTATTTAATATAAAATCTCTAGATAAATAATTATTTTGTTAACGTGCTTTTTTGCTGAAATTATCTCTATTTTTTTGCAATTTTTTCAGTTTTTGAACTGCTGTAACTCTTTAATTCTTTCAGATGAACTTTATAAAGTAAAATTAATATTGATTGATTCACTTATTGAAACGCGTTTAATTTCAGCAAAAATAAACTTATTTATTTTTTGATAATTTCGATTTTATTTTTTCTGAATTTTTTTGAGTTTTTATTTTATATTATTAATAATCTAACAAACAAAACAATTTCTATTTTAATATTTCTCATAATTTTTAAAATATGACGTTTTTTATTATAAAACACCGTCACATTTACAGACGCTATCATTCTTAATCTTTAAAGTAAGAAAAAATAACAAAAAGAAGAAGTTTTTCTTCATTTTTGGTTGAAATAAGTCATTATTTTGTAATTATTTTGAAAATTTAATAAAATTAAATAGTTTGTTTTTGAATTAGTATAGTAGGTATATTCAAGATACTTATATAACATGTTTATCAGTTTTCCTTTGTCCAAAAAGATGATAAGAAAGAATAAAACCATTGGTTTTTTTCTTTCTTATCACTTTTTTGTAGTCTTATGTAATGTTTTTCTGTTGCTTTCAAAAGTATTATCTACTTTAGTGCAGTTCTAAACGTCGTACAGTGTGCCACGCAATAATTAAATGGAAAAATTATTTAAAAATTGCTTTTTTATTTTGTTTATAGGCGCGATCTTAAAAATACAGTGTAAAAGTCAGTTCAAGAAATAAATAGAGTGAGTTTGTTTCAAGATATAGTTGATGTTTTGTAAAAAAAAATATTTATAAAACGAATCAATTTTGCTGTTCACCATTTTTCTTTTTATCAATGGAAACATTTGCAGTAATTAGTGTTAAATGTATATTTATTATTCTTAACTTTGTTTGGCTTCGCATAAGTGCACGATAATCCTCACTGAGGAGCGGTATCAACTCTGATTCTTTGTAAAATCCGAGCCTCCAAAACTCGTTGGGAGTCGTTAAGGAGTTAGGTATAACAGTGTTTCTTATAACGATTGTTTCTTGCAATCGGCATGGTCTCTCTGTGAATATGTCTTGTACATACATATGTGAGCGCATGTGAGCGGGGTCGGCATTGTGGGGTAATTAATATACATTTGATGCTCTTTGCTGTTTATGTATTTATTGATAAAACATTTTCAAAAACAAAGGACTTTTTTTTGCATTGATTGCAAACGCGTAATTTTTCTAAATATTTTTTTGTTTGGCCTCTAGCGGCATCTTTAAATATGTACATGTAAAAATTAGCTGTTAAAAAATCAAATTAGTTAAAAAGTTAAAAAAATAAAATCAATGATAATAAGGTCACATAGAAGATGGACTACAACGAATAATATGGAAGTGGACTCCAGATACAAAAAGAAAATGGAAACGAAAAAATAAAAGATAAAAGCTCTTTAAAAACTTGTATATTAATATTATTTTGCTTTAGTATAATGAGTATCCAGTTATAACATTTATTTTGAAGTGTCAAGTTCATAACACTTTTGAAGGGATAATCTCTATGACAAGATGGCGTCTAGAGATACTTACTTAACTATAAGTGCCTAACAGTGAGTAACAAACTATTTTAAACCAATAAACGTTTTTTACTGATCATTGTAAATAAAGTTGTTTTTGTATTAGATGTGTTTTTTTGATTTTTATTGACGTTTTGTGTTTATGTGTTGCGATGATTTATCTATAAAAATGCGGAAATTTTGGTCAGATTTTAAAATGCGCACTGGTGTCGTTTTCTGAGGGGAGAAAACGGATGTGAGATCTCAGCAAATAGTTTTTGTAGTTGTTAGGTGGCTGGTGTCGTTTTCTGAGGGGAGAAAACGGATGTGAGATTGCAGCAAACATTTGTTTGATTTTGCAATATTTAGCGCTTTCTCTTATTTTAACAGTGGATTAGGCCTACTGGGGACACCATTCACTGTACCTCATAAAGGTGGTGTGGAAATCAGTGAAATAATAAAACAAATTATAATAATATTTATAATTTTACATTGTAATACTGTATTTGTAACTTAGTTTTTAATTTTTAGAAAAATTTGTAAACTCTGTTTTATAAACTTAATACTTTTGACATAATTGTAGATTTTTAATTTTTGTAAAAAGCTGTAATAAAATTTATTTCGTATATTGTTGTTTTCTTTTCAACCTACAAAAAAAAAGATATATTATATCGCTATAATCAAGTAATCCGGATACTTTCTCGTATTGAATTTTAGCATTAATTACTGTAGCGCAAGGTTTTCTTATAGAAAACTACGTAACTGCTTCTTCTGCTGAATGTATCATCGTTTGTCTCTGCTTTTGTACATTCTAGGGGATATAAATCCCAAATATTTTGATAACCAACTCAGATAAAGAAATATAAAAATAAAGTTTTTTTTTCAAAATTCAAAGAATACAAAAAATATTTATTAGTTTTTCCAAATCTACAATAATTATACAAATATTTTTACCCTCGTCGATTGTCAACTGCTATGGTGCCTAGATTTTTCCATATAGCCACCGATCTGTCACTTTGATCATTCGTTTTTATTTTTTTTTGTTTATAAACGGGAAACCGATAACACTTTTGAAATAATCGATTACAAGCCCCATACTCCTCAATTAAAATTTAGATGATTCAAAAGGGGTTGAAAGTAGGGATTACATTTTTACGTTCAAAATGTCAATTTATAATTTAAACTTGATGTGTTTCGGGTTTTCTCATAAAATTCTATACAGTAAGCGACGCAATGAATTTATTCCATTTGGCTTGTCCACTCTGTAGTGAAAATCTAAATAAAAAAACAAGTTTAAACAAAACCTTTTATTACATATGGTATAATATACAACTTGTTCCCAAAATTACATTAAAATTGATTATGTACAAAAAGTTCCGCTTTTAGATAGTAAAAACCATGGAAAACTGTCCTAAGTACAACTTTACTAAAATCGTGAGAGCATCGAAAAAGTAGTCAACATTGGTAATTTTCACATAAAAAAAAATTAACATTATTTGAAACTTAACAGTAGAATTGCGTAAATAAAATTACAATTATTAGATAACAGTTCAATAAAATTTCAAATCAGAAGCAAACAAATCGTTTTATTTTCTAATTGTATTTAGCTTTAGTGGACGGTATCAAAACTGAAACTATACCTTCGAAGATGGCCTCGTTGCGTCGTCATACACCAATAAATAGGTTTCTGAATATAAAAAATAAATTAGGCAACAGGTCATCTATATTTAAATTGAATAACTACTAAATTATTATTTATTTGATCTATATTTACAAAATATGGAAGAGCGTAATTATACTTTACGTTTAGTTCATAATGAAGTAACTTTTCACTTTGGAATTTATATTCGATAGAAGGTGTTAATGGCACATTTATGAAAGATAATGAATTTTTGCCACTTGATTTATCTACCAACACCTTTTTTTTTTTACAAAAAAGACCACTTCGACATTATTGGATTGAACATAGCGCTAAAGCATTTTTTTTTATTTAAAAAATTGAATAAAATTTTTCTTTGATTTATGGTTCCGCTACCTTTTTGTAATTGCCAGCGCTAACCAGCGACTTAAATAATTATTCCTATATCAGCAGTCTTCTTCTACTAGTTTTTGAGTATCTTTTCCAGTATCAGCTGCAGCTGGATCAAGCTCACGATGCTGCATTTGAACTTGGGGTGATGATCGATGTGTTACACTTGAAGGTGCTATCACAGCACTTGGAGGTTCGGTAAAAGTGTCACTTTTCGATTTTATATCACCGGGAACTTCATATAACGCTAAAATATATCATTTAGAAATAATACCGCTTCTCTAAAGCAAAATATTACCAGAGCTACCATTTCCTACTGTTTCCGGGGTATTTTGCACTGCATCGTACATTGGATTGTGGAAATCTCTATTTTTGTTACTTACTGAATCTAAACTATAAGCTACTTCTAAAGGTTCCGCATTAGCAGTACCACCATTGCCATTAAATGCGTTACCTCCAAATTCTACATTTGTTCCTTGTCTAAATGACACACTTTGACTACTTGTTATACTTCCCAAAGTACTTCCCTTCCCACTAAAACCAAAAAATATTAATTTCTCTATAAATTATAATAATTTACATTCCTTACAATGGTCTTTTATGTAGAACAAACCAAGCTCCAAATGCTACAGCTAACAAAATCAAAATGACCAACGGTACAACAATAGCGACAGTACTGGACGCCGCATCAGCCCGACTTTGAGCTGCTTGAATTCCACAATACTGTCCCTGGAATTCTGGCGGGCACTCGCAAATTAAATCTACCGAATCCGTTTCTCTGCAAAGACCCCCATTTTCGCATAGACAAATTTTAGGGTCGGGTCTAGGCCTTTCAGCTGCTGCGTCGCATTTAATTTCCGCTTTATTTCGATGGGATGGGACGGTAGCGTCGGGGCATGTGCATCTGTGACCTCCCGGAACCAGCAGGCATAGATGAGAGCATTCGTTGTTGCCACAAAAGTTGTTGATTGAGCGGTTGTACCTCAATTGATGATATACTATAAAAAAAATAGAAAATCTTAGTGTATAATGAGTGAAACGGTTTTTCTTTTGCGACTTCAACTGACAGTTCAAAGAAAATAGTCTTCGGAAATGAAATAAAAGAGATAATTGCAAAAAAGACGCAAATTCATTAAATTCATAATTGCAAAAAAAACATTTAAAAAAAACAACGGAGAAAAATAAGAAAAAAAAAATTGGAGGTATTGTTCTTCTGTTAGCTCGAGGCCAAGTAGCCTAAATTTAGTTTTTCTAATAAATTTAATTATCTTTTTTTTCTTTCAACGACTGATGTTTTTGTTTACGTCACAATATTATGTAATTACATTGAATACAAACCTTTGACACCGGAAGGATTCAATAAATCTCTTTGTATCGTAACTGGAACGCCGCGTCCAAATTTGTCGTGCTTTATTAACTCTCCCGTATCCTTTGTTATCCAATAGAGGTCAGATTCAAAGACATCCAAAGAGATAGGATGTCGAAGTAATTCTCCTCGTAGAATAGTTTTCCGGTTTGAACCGTCGTACTTAATTGACTCGATTTTATTCAATTTGATGTCGACCCAGTAAAGAGCGTGATCCATCGCAAAATCCACTGCCAATCCGGCAGGCTGTCGGATTCCTTCGATGATAAGTGGACGTCGTTTGGAGCCATCCATCCAAGACACTTCAATTTTGGGGGCCGAACCTGCATCACTCCAAAACATTCGACCCAGTCCGGGATCCACTACAAGCGATGTGGGGCTTTCGAGGCCGACATTGACCAAAGCGCGACGGTAGCGACCGTCTGTTTTAGCTACCATAACTTTACCTTTCGGTTTTGAACCAGCACGATCAGTTTCCGTCCAGTATATATTATCGCCAATCCAATCTATCGCTAAGGCTGTAGGCTTGGAATTCCCTTTCATATCCAAGTCCTGCGCATATCCTACTTTCACTCGTCCATCTTGGGCATCAACCATGTACGAACGCTTGATTGTTTTGTCGTAGCTGTCAGCCCAGAAAATCATCTGCGTCTTTGGATTGTAATCCAAAGCCTCAATGCGTTTTTCTTCGCTAATCACATCGTTTTCTTCGTTATTTTTAAGCTTGTAAGATCGAATTTCGGGACCATTTGCAAAGATTAAGACCACATCGTCTTCTTCCGCTTTGCAAATACCGGACATTCTATCGGAAAGTTGGAAGCCTTTTTGGCACGAACAACTGTAGGTTCCATTTAGGTTTGTGCAAACCTGCGAGCATTGATGGGTGCCAGTTGCGCATTCGTTAACGTCTAAACATACTTTGCGGTTGTCTTCGGATATAATAAAGC
Organism: Lagria hirta; assembly: GCA_947359425.1. Classification (NCBI taxonomy): domain Eukaryota; kingdom Metazoa; phylum Arthropoda; class Insecta; order Coleoptera; family Tenebrionidae; genus Lagria; species Lagria hirta. The sequence goes on along the minus strand of OX375800.1, from coordinate 23,822,201 downwards.
CTGAGAAGCAGGCGCAGATATAGCCACCATCTGTAAGATTCATGCAGTGGTGTTCACAGCCTCCACGATTTGATTCTGTACAAACGTTGTTGTGGTGGCATCCCAGTTCATCGGAACTGTCTCCACAATCATCGGCAAAATCACACACTTGTGCTTTATCTATACATTTCTTATTTGCACATTTATACTCTGTGAGTACGTTGCATGGTTTGATTTTAGTTGAGCATAAAGTAATGTTGTTTTCGTCAGAACCATCGCCGCAATTGTCGATACTATCGCAAAGCTGGTATCGTGGAATACATTTGTGATTGTTACATTGGAATCTTTTGATTGCATCGCAATTGAAGTTTGTACATAGAGATGGTGCTTCGTCTGAAGCATCTCCACAATCATCGGTACCATCACAAACGTCTCCTTGACTAATACACAAATGATTATTACATTGGAATCGTGATTCCGGACAATAGCGCCCATTAGGGAATCTTGGGGGACAATTTTTCTCATCAGACATATCTCGACAGTCTCTATCACCATCACAACGGAAGTACAAAGCAATACAATGTCCAGAATCGCATTGGAAGGTACCATTTTTACATTGGAACTCCTTGCAATTAATCTCGTCAGAATTATCGCCGCAATCGTCTTCGTGATCGCAACGCCATTTGGTTGAAATGCATTTACCATTAAAACATTTGTATTCAGATTCAGAGCATTCTCGGAATGTGCCTTTGCATAATTCTTCAGTTTCATCGGAACCATCACCGCAATCATCTGAGAAGTCACATTTCCATTGCTGGGGAATACAGCGATTATTCTTGCACTTGAAATCATTTTCGGAACATTTCGGGCAGTTTTCTGGCAGCTCGTCAGATTTGTCGCGACAATCATCTTTTCCGTCACAGAACAGCCATTTTGGGATACATCTAAAAGATAATTATTTCAAAATGAAAAAAAAATGCTAAAATCACTTATGGCGACAATGGGAATCTAAGATCTACATACCTGTAGTTGTTTCTTCCCGGACATCTTTGCCAGCCGGTGGTACAATTCTTCTGTCGGCACATGTAAGCCGGTTCGTCCGAATCATCTCCGCAATCATTATCATAATCGCACATCCATAATTTTGGAATACAGCGACCATTTTTGCATGAAAATTGTGTTGCCGGATCACAAATTTGTTTGTGACAAATACTGGGATCTTCATCAGAGCCATCTTTACAGTCAGCGTCTCCGTCACATTTCCAACTACCCAAAATACATCGTCCGTTTGAACGACATTTGAATTCTAATTCTGGGCAAGGCATGTCACATTGTTGCTCATCGGAACCGTCCCCGCAGTCATCGGTGCCGTCACAAATAGTCGACGAAGGAGTACAGTTGCCGTTCTTGCATTGGAATGTACCTGCCCGGCACTGTCTTGGAGGACAAGTAGATGGTTCATCGGAGCCGTCTTTACAGTCGCTTTCACCATCGCATCTAAAAGTTTTTTAAAGTTAGATTATTAACAAAATTAGGAGTTTAAAGGGAAATCTGGTAAACCTAGTGCAGCGAGTATGGAGCGGCTGAGCCAGAAACGTGGCGGGTACGTTTATCTTAAACCTGCTTGAGATGCAACTTTCATAGCTCTGACTGTACGCCACGCTTCCCGCTAAAGCATTACCACCTACTTTGCGATTGTTAAAATAATTTGCGTTTGTAAACTTACTGCCAGAACCATGGAATACATTTCTCATCAGTTCCTTTACACTGCCATTGTCCGGTCGTACAGTTGGCAATACAAGTCTTGCCGTCTGGCCCCAAATAGAATTGATTTGGACAAGCGCATTTATAGCTGGTAGACCCCTCTTCTCCATACTCAATGTTCAAATAACTTGAGATAATTGGAGGTGCAATTAAGCAAAGATGGGAGCATCCTCCATTATTATTAGCGCAGGGATTGGGATACGGTAGCTGTCTCAATGGATGAACAATGTGTATATCATATGGTTTGTGAGTGGTATTTCTTAGCATGGCCAAATCTTTTCCAGTGTATTTATTGGCTCGGCTTATTGCTTTAAGATTCCAGTCGGTCCAGTAGATAAAATCGTCAAAAAGTGTGAGTGCGAAGACATGAGGTACTGAATTGCCAGATAAAACAACATGTCTGTTTTTACCATCCAAGTCTGACATGGCTATATAGTCTAAGTGAGCATCTGCCCAATATAGTCTATCGGTGAAAAAGTCTATGGTTAAGGCATTAGGCCAAGCAAGATCATCTTCCCATGTTAAAATTGTTGTAAAGTTAGAACCATCCATGCCTAACTTCCCTATATATGATTGTAAATGCCAAGAGCTAAAGTATAAGTAGCCTATTCCAGGATGGACAACTATAGCACGTGGATCACTAATACTAGTCCTAAGCGTCTTCCTCTTAGTACCATCAAGCTCCGCGACATCTAAGTTTTTAGAATGCCGATCTAACCAATAAATCTTTCGTCCTATCCAATCAATTGAAATACCTTCTAATCCGTGCGAATCATGCCGAACAACAGCTTCTTTCTCACTACTTCCAATCGGTGATCGGTATATTGTTTTAGCTGTTACATCACAGAAGTACATTTTTTGATCTTGCATATCGAAATCTAAAGCTACAACATTCATCAAATCTTGGTGCACTAAATTGTAAACTGAAGCGTCTATTGTCATGTTACGAATGTAGTATTTATTTGTAAATATAATCCATGGTTGTACGTTGTCTTTGCGTTTACATGTGTGTTCGTCTGCCTCTCGTTCGTAGTATTGATCGTTGCACTTGCAGTAAAAGCTACCTGGCGTATTGGAGCAGTACTGAGAGCAAACCCCTGGGGTTTCTATACATTCGTCAACATCTGCGCAGGCTTTGCCGTCTTGTAATAACCTGTAATAGAACAAACAAACGTAAAACCAATCAATACTAGAATGTGAATAGTCTACTTACTTGTATCCATTGTTACATTCACAATAATATCCTGTCAAAGTGTCAACGCATTTATGTCCACACTGATGAATTTCAACCTTAGCACACTCGTCCACGTTGCAGTGTAGAGGCTCATCGGAATCATCAGTACAATCCGAGACCTTGTTACAGACAAGATGATAATCAATGCAGTTTCCATTATTACATCTAAACTGTGTAGCGTCCGCACAAGTGGTGTTCTCTTTTTCTGAAAGAAATCACACAACTGTAGGCATTTTGTTTTCTATGTGAGTGGTGAGCACGTGAGCCGGATCGGATTGGTCAAAGCGTCTCGCTAGTTTGACCAATTCGGTGCAACTCACTTGTATCCACCAATCCTAGCAAAAAAGTACAAAGTATAGTAATATACGTACTGCAGCCAACTTCATCTGAATGATCCCCACAATCATCTTCACCATCACATCGATATTGGTTGCGAATACATTTGAAGTTTTGACATGTGAATTCCTTTGACGAACATGTTTTGTACTTGGAGTTGCATTCTTTCCCTTCGTCTGTTCCATCCCCACAGTCATTATCGTGGTCACAAAGCCAACCCTATAAATATTCAACCCTCAGATGAGTTTAATTATGCATATTTGATGTTGGAAAACATACTCTGTTGATACACCGTCCATTGCCACAAGTAAATTGCTCTTCACTGCAAGGCTGCGGTGTTGAGCAGCTGTGTAGCGTAGAGTTCTCGTCAGCCCCATCCACACAATCCGGATCACCATCACAAAGCCATTTCTTGGGTATACACTGAGCCCTGCCCCAATCTTTGTTGGCTTCGCACGTAAATTCAGTTTCTTCATCGCATTTTCTGTCATCTGTTTTTACAAAAAAAAGTTTTATAACAATTGGTTTGAATTGACTTTGTTGCCATAAGAGCCAATCTGCATAAAGTCACCTTGTTCCTACTTTGATGTACCTATTTAGGAACTTAGTACCAAAATTTTAACAGTTTGAGTAGAAAGAGAGATTGGCTTTTATGGAAAAACATTGGGGTTTGGAGTACTCACTGCATTCATGTCTGGCGTCTTCATCACTGTTATCTAAACAGTCATTATCACCATCGCAAATATAGATACGGGGCACACAGTTGCCATTATCACAGGTAAAGAGGTCACCAAAGCAAGTCCTACCTTCACTTTTACAATATTCTGGAGGCTCATCGGCCTTATCACCACAATCATCATCTCCATCGCAATACCTATCGATAAAAAATCGTAAGAAGAAAAAACTGGTTGTTTTCCAAAGTACTGGTTATATAGACAGTACAGACATGAATGCTTACCACGTTGCTGGAATGCATCGATGGTTAGGGCATCTAAAGCTATTTTGTGGGCACGTTCTATGTGCACAGTGCAAGGGATTTTCATCAGAGTTATCCCCACAGTCATTGTCTCCATCACACAACCAGTATGGTTCCACGCATATGTTAGTCTTCTCACATTTCAAGTGATTTGTCGGACATGTCGTGTTTTGTGGACATCTCTCATGGGTTTCATCTGATGTTACATTGTCTTTACAATCATTGACGCCATTGCAAACCTAAGCAAAAAGTAAATCAGTTTATTACTAAAATTGTACTTAAAAATAAAGTACCTGAGCTGTTGGAATACATCTAAAGTTTGCGCAAGTGAATTCGCCAGCGGCGCACGGAGGGTACTGGCAATCCTTTTCATCAGACCCATCTTTGCAATCATTCTCATGATCACACTTCCATGATTTGAATATGCATCTACCATTGGCGCATCGGAACTCGTTCGGTGAACATGAGTGAAAAGCTACGAAAGAACTTAAACTTTTGGATTCACCACAACTAAAATACTTACAGCAATAGTTAGTGTCTTCATCGCTGTTATCCCCACAGTCATCTTCCCCATCACAAGCCCACATTCGAGAAATACAGCGTCCATTGGCACAATAAAATTTACTAGAGTCACACGTCAGATTCTTGGCAACACACATTCGTCCCTCATTGACAAGCTTTGTTTTATCGTTACATTTACATTCTGCCGTACCGTTAGGTCCTGGATGGCAGCTTTGGGCACATCCGCCATTGTTGATTAAACATGAATTTACAGCACATGCTTGACGAGTTGCACTATAGACTTGGATATCTCGTGGACTGTCTTCCAATCGCTTTACCATTTCTATCATGTTGGCACCTGTGTGTTTTTCCGCACGATAAACTCCACGAAGCTGAAGATCGGTCCAGTAGATATAATCTCGAAAAACTGTTATTGAGAATGGATAAATAGTTGCCGAAATCAAAACTTCTCTATTTTGTCCGTTTAAATCTGAGCGTTCGATTTTTTCCCGTACTGCATCTGTCCAGTACAACTTCCGATCTTCATAATCAATCGCTAAACCTGATGGCTGTGCCAAATTTTTATCAATAATAACTTTTTTCAAAGAGCCTGCCATTGTGGTTTTGATAATTTTTCCGGTGGTACCAAACTTACCCCAATCTGTGAAGAAAAGCGTTCCGTTGCATGGATCTATGACAATTGCTCTTGGTCTTTCAACACGTGAAATCATCACTAGCTCAGTACCGTCAAAATTCATAGCATAGATACTATGATTAGATGAATCGGTCCAGTAAATTTTTTTTTGAGTCCAATCGTATGCAATACCTTCTGGATTTATACCACGACTCAAAATATTTTTCACATTTTCTCCAGATGGATTAGTAGCTGGCATCCATCCAATCCTTGCCCATGGTCGTATTTGTGTAAACAAAATCTTCTGATCTTTATAATCAAAATCTATACCCACAACATTTGTCATGTTTCCAATGGGGTTAAACGGCACATTAGTTGATCTAGGATCCAAATTAATACCCCGTATCTCGGTTCTTGTCGAAAACACTAAATATTCATCTACTGATTCACACTTTCTTCCATCTGGTGATAGCCTTCCAGTTGAACAATCACATTTTAAGTTTGTTCTAGCTATAGACGCTAAATCTTGAGGAAAAGAAAAACATAATTGTTCACAGCCCCCATTTCTAAACTTGCAAGGATTGCTCTCGTCCGTTGGTTGATTAGTAACATCAAATATGGCAATATCTCTCAGCTTTTGTAAATTGGTACGTACTCGCGTTGGAAGAGTGGTATTTCCCGGAATCTTACTCGCTTTGAAAACAGTTTCTAAATTACGGTCCACCCAAAAAACTTCACTTTTGTAAACTGCAATACCCATTGGATTCGGCAGATTTCCACGAATAATCTGACGATTACCGCCACTAGCAGAAATTCGTTGTATCATATCTAGTTTTGAGTCAACCCAATAAACATCATGAGTGTTCATATCTATTGTCAGATCTTTGGGGTTACTTATTCCAGAAGTGACTAAAGGAGTCCAGTTTGATCCATCCAAGTTAGCTTTGCCAATTCTTGGATATTGTCCATAATCGATCCAATATAGGATTCGTTTTACCGGATTTACTGATAACTCTCGTGGAGCATCTGTAGTTTTCTTAACAATAACTTTTCGGTTAGTACCATCTAACCAAGACACCTCCACGTAATTTTCGTGTGGAAAAACGTTCGTAAAGTAAAGATTGCCCGCAATCCAATCAATGGTAAGCCCCCGAATTCCATTGCTACCTATTCCAGTTTTGATAATGTGCTGAAGTTCAGTACCATTTGGTCTTATCCTAAATATACCGTTCCATGTTCCTCGATTAAATTCAACCCAGTAAATCCAACTTTGAGCAAAATGTACGTCCACATGAAGAATGTGATGTCCTAATCCAGAGATTGGTACAATTGCTTCGGTACTATCTTTCAAGCTGTACCCTCGAGCAATGTCAAGTTGTGCCACAACAGCATATGTTTTATGCGGAGAACAACTAATTTCGTTTTCTTTTTTGTAACCAATTCCGCAAGCGCAAGTTCTCATTCTATTATCTGAAGGAATACAAATTTGCTCACAGCCTCCATTATTTTGAAGACAAGGATGATCCACCATTTGTCTCTTTTTATAAATTGTAAACGTCTTCAAATCTTGTTCATTCTCTAAGATAAATTTAGGGTTGCTTCCAGTGGGCAAATCAACCCGAACCAGTTTTTCATACAATGGGTCTAAATAGAACAGCCTGCTACCGATCACTCCTAAAGCTTTTGGTCGGGCTATGCCATTTTCTTCGGTTAGAATAACTTTCTGATTCTTTCCATATACGTCAACTGACACAATTCGCGGTTGGGATCGAGTACTGAAGTATAGAGTTTTTGAGTCAATATCAATCGTTAGCGCATCAGGCTTTTCAACATCCTCCACTAAAATCATTGCGTTCGAACCATCCATATTAACCTTTCCAATTTTCTGTGGTACTCCCAAGCCTCCCTCGTCGGTCCAGTACAATTTCCCATCAGTCGGATCTAGACAAATTGCTCTTGGTTTAGCCACTGAGCTTCTGTTGCCGTCATTTGCAAGAATCACAGTGCGATGCTTTGCTTTGCCATCAACTCGAATTACTTCAAAGTTACTCGATAAGCGGTTACCAATAAAAAGATTTCTGCCTAGCCAATCAAATGCGATACTGGAAGGCGAGCCAACAATTCCAGAGTCGAGACCAAGGAATTGTGTTTTATTACCACCGCCGTAAGGAGTGGTCCATACAGTATACTAAAACAAATCAGTAAAATAATTACTTTTTCTTGCTACTCCAGTCGAAAGTACGTGGTTCCGGCTGCGATTCCACGGCAGAAAGTGTATCTTTCATGCACTGGTAGAACTATGCGCGCGCCTTCTTTTAGCGAGAGTAAATAGCCGAGGGCATCATGGCGCGCAGTTCAGGTCCTGCACGTGCTGCCGTGGAATCGCAGCCGACACTAGGTACTGTCGACTGGAGTAGCAAGAAAACTAGTATACACTACACGGGCAGAAAGTTGTGCGCGCCATGATGCCCGAGGCGGTCATTATGGCGCGCAGTGCAGGAATCTCAACTTTCTGCCCTTGTAGTGTAATATACTATAAAGCATTTGAAATATATTTACATTGCCGTCTTCATCTTCCACACCTTGAACCCAAAAAATGACACTATTCCGGCGGTCGAAATCAATCTGAACTCCATTATCAACTCCAACAATTGGAGTTACAAAACCAGCTGATTGGTCACCTGGAGTTGCTGATACATCTATAATTTGTGAACCTCGCATGACCATCAAAAATTGCGACTCTTCTTCCACGCAACGGCCATCGGATATTAATTTGAAGCCAGGCTTACATTTGCATGTGTATCCACTCATTGATGTTGGTGAAAGGAGACAGATGTGCTGACAAGGTTGCGATTGGCAAGAGTTTTCAGTAACAGGTTGCAGGGATGGATGATGAACATGGATGCTTAAAGGTTGCGATATCAAATGAGAAATAACTGTTTGGTTGTTTCCTTTGAATTTGTGAGCAGATAGTACTCGGTTTAACTGGCGATCTGTCCAGTAAAGAGTGTCTTCGAATAGGGTTAGAGAGTGTGGATGGAGTAAATAGTGACTTCCTGCAAGCACCTGTTGCCGACCAGTACCATTGTAATAGCAGAAATCAATGAAATCAAGTTTTGAATCTGCAAAATAGACTCGTTGGGTTGTAGTATCTAGAGTTAAACCGTTAGGCCAGTAGATCTTTGTGTTGATGATTGTAGAACGGTTCGTACCATCCATGCCCATTCTTTCAATTCTAGGATTCTCACCCCAATCTGTCCAAAACAACCAACGGGTTCTAGAAAAAAAAACAATAAATAGATAGAATGAAGAAAAAAGAGAGAAGATTAGAATAGAATCGAAAATAAGTGTAAAATATTGACAAAATGTTGAAATGACAAAAGAATGAAGAAATGAAGTACCAAACACTTACCCAGGAGCTGGATCCAGACACATCCCTCTTGGTTGCGTTATATTCTCTTTAGCGAGAACAATTCTGTTAGAACCATTTTCCTTAGATACTTCAATGGTATTGAGTTTAGAGTCAAGCCAGTAAATGTTGCCCCCAATCCAGTCGTAAGCCAGTCCCTCAACTAAGTCCAATCCAGTGGAGATAACATCCATAGGTTCCCCGCCGCGATCTAAGCGCGAAATTTTTTTAAGTTTCATATCGGACCAGAAAATAGTTCCGGTATGCATGTTCGACGCAGTGGCAACCACATTTTCGACAATAATCGGCACACGTTCAAGACCTTGATCCTTAAGATCGGCAACGAGGATAGAATGTCGATTTGATATAATTAAAAATGCGGAAGAATGATCTATTGCGGAAGAAAATCAGATTAAGTAAAAAACTGAAGAAGTGTGGTAAACATACTGTAAGCTTTGCAGCTGTGCTTGTTTGGTTCTAAGAGGTACCCAGGTACGCAGCTACAGAAGTATGATCCTTTCGTATTCGTACAACTTTGTGAGCACAAGCCTGGAGGATCGCATTCGTTTAGGTCTTCGCAAGTAAACTGGTCGTCTTTTAGTGTTTCGCCTTTTGGACATAAGCATAGAGGACCTTTTGAAGTTTGTTTGCAGCCGTTTGAACATAAACCTGACTGATGTTGGCATTCTTTAAAATCACAATCTGGACCCTCATCGGCGCCATTTGGGCAATCCGGTTTGTTATCACAGACATTTGTTAAGTTGACGCAACGCTCGCTGACTCCGGGGCAAGCCCATTGCTGGTCTGGGCATCGGAAAGGTGGCTTCTTACAAGCGTGGATGTAGCTCTCGTCGGAGCCATCGCCGCAATCGTCTCTTCCATCGCAAATATAAGCCTACAACAGAAAAGAATAAGTCGTACAGCTTATTTAAAAGCCAAATTTAAAGGAAACTATCTAATCTGCGGAAGCAGATTAGTAGTTTATGCCACTTACTTTAAAGACGCATTGTCCATTTTTGCACATGTAGTAATTCGTGGCGCAGTTAATTTCTCCGCAACTGGCTGGCTCGTCGGATCTATCATCACAGTCTGGAGTACCATCACAGTACCATGCTTTAGGTATGCAGATTCCTGACTGTTTACATTGGAATTGCTGTTCATTGTTGCATTTATCTGGCGCAATTAATGCTGAAAGAGTAAGAGTTTAAAGACAAAATTCCTACTGGTTTTTCTCAGGAAACTTACGACATCCAAGCTCATCACTTCCATCATTACAATCGGGAATACCATCACACTTGTAGCTTTCTAGAACACACTGCCGCAAATCAGCACACTTAAACTGGGTTCCTTGACAAGAAATCGGCGGACAATCTTGCTCATCCTGCTTATCAAAGCAATCATCATCACCGTCACAAACCCAGTTCTGTGGTATGCAATGCCCCGTTCGAGGGCATGTGAACTGATAGTAGGCGCAGGTCTTCTCCGCACAAGACTCTCCCTCGTCGGAGCCATCTCCGCAATCATTTTCCGAGTCACATTTCCAACTATTAGGAATACAACGACCATTATCGCAGTGGAATTGCGTAGAGCTGCAGGTTACATTCACACAGCCGGTCTCATCACTAAAATCTCCGCAATCATTTTCAGCATCACATTTAAATGTCATTGGGATGCAACGACCTGATTTGCATTGGAATTCGTTGGCTCCACAGGTCGGCTCTGTGTGAAATAAATTTTAATAAGAATATATCAAATGCGAGAGAAAAAGGAAAATTCAACGATTTGGCACAAAAGAATTTTACGATTTGATCCGACCGTAAATATTTATGCAAGAGTAAACTTTGCTGAAATTTACGAGTTTTAAAAGGAATATTTCAGTGTGTCAAAGACTCGCTTAGAATTTGTTTATTTTTGCGATGTTGAAAAACTTTTTTCTTGCTACTCCAGTCGAAAGTACGTGGTTTCGGCTGCGATTCCACGGCAGAAAGTGTATCTTTCATGCACTGGATTTCTGCCGTGGAATCGCTCGACTGGAGTAGCGAGAAAACTAGTATACACTACACGGGCAGAAATTTGAAAGCCCTGAACTGCGCGCCATGATTATGGCGCGCAGTGCAGGAATCTCAACTTTCTGCCCTTGTAGTGTAATATACTATGTTTCTTACACCAAAACTTTAAGTTATTGCTGCAGAAATAGAGCTCTTTGGGTATTATAGTAGCTCTACAAACTGTTGCGCATAGTTACTGGCGAGGTTTGTAGAGAGTTGGGTAATTGTACAGTGATAAAAAAAAGAAAGTCTCCAAGAACGAATAAATCCACCGTTGAAAAAGATTGGCAAAGAAGGAAGGGCTGGAAACAAAGCCGTATTGCAAGTTGCCAAAAAGATTTCAACGCTGACCCAAAGGGATATAGATGGCTGTGGTATATCCATAAACCTTAGAAAATCTTAGAAACCAACACTTACTTGTACAGTTTTGTTCTTCATCACTATTATCCAAGCAATCATCATCTCCATCGCAAACCCAAGATTTCGGAACGCATCTCTGGTTGTTGCACGTAAAATCCCAACTGTTTGGGCATGCTTGCACTGGAGGCTCGTGACTTGGATCCGCCTGACATGTCTTTTGGTCTGCCATCAATGTTTCACCGTAGGGACATCCGCATTTTGCTACCAATTCCTTGTTTCTTGCATCCTTTGGTACGGCAAAACACAGCTTTGCGCACTCTCCATTCATACTCCAGCAAGGGTGCGAAGCGTCGATGCGTTGCTCCTCTTCGCTGTAGATCTGGAATTTTGCAAAAGCAGAGTAGTGTCAGTAAACGAAAAATGGAATATCAACTAAGCAGAAAGACATAAGACATGTCAACAGAAAAAGAAAAAGAGCAATTCATTTTGCAAATATTATCAAGTAACCAGCATCTTCCAACAACAGCAGCTAATAGAAATAGAATAATTCTAGTAGTGAAACCAAACACTTTTTTCTATTAGAAAAATAAAAAGAAAAAATAGATTTTGATTACAAAAGATTAAGAAATAAAAATAGAAAAATCCTTGAAGTAAAAAAAAACCATTTTTTCTGTTAATTTTCTTAAACTTGGTAAAAACCAACAATAATACACAAAAAATTAAGTAATGCTTGACACCAGTTAATCTAACTTAAATGAAATAGACAAAGTTTTAATTTTTTTTTAACTGTAATTAAGTAAGTAACCGTTGTTAACACAATGTTTATATTTAAAATTTGTTGACATGGCTTTAGATTAATACTCTAAACAACATTAAAAGCTTTTCTTGAGAGTTGTTAAAGTCTATCTACCAAAAACTAATTATTAATTACATATATAAATTAATTACAGTATATAATTGATTAAATTTAAATCACAATTAATTATCTTAAATTTTGTAAAAAAACTTGTTTAATGAGCGACAACAGTTAAACTAGTTTTAATCGAGAAATAAAAACTTAAACGGATAAATAATTACGCGTTGTAAGTATAAACACAATCTTTAGTAAAATAATATAATTGTTTTTTAAATCTTAAACACAGTTAATTTGTCAAAAGTTAATTATTCAACGACCAATTAATTGAAATTTAGCATCAATTACAGTTAAAAATCAGTTAATTTTCTTAAACTTGGTAAAAACCGACAATAATGCACAGAAAATTGAGTAATGCTTGACAACAGTTAAGCTAACTTAAATCAAATTTTCAAAACATGAAAGATTTTTTAACTTTAGTTCAACAATTAACCGTTGTTAATACAGCGTGTATAAATTTGTTGACATGGATTTAGATTAATTCTCTAAACAACATTAAAAGCTTTTTTCGAGAGTGGTTAAAGTCTTCTCATTAAAATTTTAATCAAAATCAAGAAGACTGTGTGTAAATATTTACAGTTTAAACATAGACAGTCAATACGTCCATAGTTGATTATTTAACAATCAATTAATTTCAATTTAATAAGCGTTATATTATTATTATAATTCTAAAAAATTATATTTTTGTTTATTTAGAATTCTCAAAATTTCATGGAGTTTTCAAAAAGTTTTTTTTATTATTTTGGTATTTCGACAAAAACTAGTTCATAAACTTAAAAACAATTTATTTACTTATTTAAATTTTTTGTTATTTTTAGTTTTGGAAGTTTTGATAACTTTATAAACATTGACTTAGTACAACTGATAACAACTTGCAAAAAATTGAACAGACTCTTTTTTTCATTTTATATCCGTCTTTTTTTTTTAATTAAACAAAAATACATTTACTTTTTGCTATGTTTTTGTTTTATAACAAATGTTCTGTTTTTTGATACTTTTTGTTTCTTATTTCATCAAAGACTTTTCGCATTTATTTTTCTCTGCATATTGTTTCTTCTTTTTTTATTTGTTAATACACTTTGAAATTTATACATTTTATACAAAGTGATCAGTGTCATCAACCGAGAATTGTGTAATCATTAATCGCCGTTATTAACACACTTGTTTATTAATCAACTATTAATTAGAGAGTGTTCAAGAACTAATTGGTTTTTTTTGTGAGTATAAATCATAAAAAAATAAAAGAAGATGTTATGTTGGTTATAGGAAGTTAAGAAAAAAAATTAAGTCTGGGATTACGTGAACAATGAGTTCAAAGATGGAGAAAATGAAGAATAGAGATAGATATATAAGCAGACAAAAAAAGAAAAGAGAAAGCAGGTATAACGAAAAATACAATAGTATTAAATGAAAAATTGAAAAAAAAAGATGATAACGAAATTTAGGTGCGCAAAGAAAAAATAGCTTTTGGGTGCCCAATTGAACAAAAAAGAGATTATTTGAAAGTATGTATTCTACGGAAAAGATAAAAATAAAGAGCAAAACGTGTTATAAAAAGGCAAGAAAGCTTTGGGAAGATCAAGAAAAACGTAAAATGGGAAAATCTGCTGCAAATGATAATGATGTAATAGTATAAAGCCCTGAACTGCGCGCCATTATGGCGCGTAGTGCAGGAATCTCAACTTTTTGCCCGTGTAGTGTATACTAGTTTTCTTGCTACTTTAGTCGACAGTACGTAGTGTCGGCTGCGATTCCACGGCAGAAAGTGCAGGACCTGAACTGCGCGCCATGATGCCCTCAGCTATTTACTCTCGCTAAAAGAAAGCGCGCGCATAGCTCTACCAGTGCATGAAAGATACACTTTCTGTCGTGGAATCGCAGCCGAAACCACGTACTTTCGACTGGAGTAGCAAGAAAAAGCGTTTTAGATGTGAGTTCGAAAAAAACTCTAAAAACATAGGAAGGGTTTTGATACTAAAAAGTAATGCCGACAGATGATACTGCATCAAATGCAATTTTCTCTTTGCCGCATATTGAAATATTTCAAATTTGCTCACCTTAACTCCATATAAGCGGTTGGTTTGCGGCTCCCTGATAACGGTTTCTTCCAGTTCTCCGGTGATTTTGTGCAGTTTAACAATTGCATCTAGACGCCAATCGGTGATGTACATGTATTGCTTATGGATTACAATACTGAAGGGATGTCGTATTAAGCGCGAATTGACAGTTTTGACGTCGGTGCCGTCCAAGTTTGCATGTTGGACGTGGTCTAAGAGAGCGTCGCACCAATATAATCTATCTTCATCAAAGTCAATCGAAAGTCCATTTGGCCAGCCGAGAGTGAGATTTTTAAAAACAACCAGACTATTTCCATCAGTGGATGCCCTCGAGATATTAGCTGGACGATCCCATTCGGAGAAGAAGACGTAACCTTTATTAGGATGGACGACAATTGCTCTTGGCCGCTTCAAATTGCGAAGTAAAGTCCTTCGATATGTTACATTTCGCGTCGAAAGCACATTTAAAGTGCCTTTTCTGCTATCAATGTAATAAAGATTTTTAGACGCCCAATCGACGGCCAGTCCCTCGACGCCTTCATTTTGCGAAGCCAAAACGATTTCTTTGGCGGTGCCGTTTCTATGCACGCGATAAATGACGTCTTGTAAGACGTCGGAATAATAAATTTGCTGATCTCTCGCATCAAAGTCTAAGCCGACAAATCTTGCACGACGTGAAACTACTGGTAATATAGCATCGCTGAACCCTTCAATAACAGGATCCAAAACTTTCCCCTTGATGAATCTCTGCTGAGAATACATTAAGAACTCCATCACTAAATCACAGGTTCGCTCATCTGACGTTAAACGATAACCGATATTACAAGCGCACCTGTAGCCGAGGAGATTCTCGCCCGTGTTGGTGATGATACACATATGTTGGCATCCGCCGTTATTATTTCCGCAAGGGTTTCTGGCGAAAGGCTGCGTTAATGGATGAATAGCTTTAACAGCTTTTAGATCTCGAACATCTCTCAATCGGCAGATTGATTGAATTGAACTACTATCGTATTTATCTACTGACATCACTCCTTGCTTTGTTCCATCCGTCCAATACACTGTACTTTCAAAAAGCGTCAGTCTTGCTGGACTTGGTACGGATTGTCCACGGACGACAAGGAATCTCTTCTGGCCATTATAATCCACAGTTTCTATGTAATCTAGTAGAGAGTCACAATAAAACACCCTCTTGGCAATGATATCAACTGCAATTCCAGAAGCTTTGTAAGCTGCTTCTGCCACAATAGCGTGTGCATTCGTCCCATCCATATTCGCCCTTAATACTTGAGAACTGTCTGCAATAAACATATACCCGACAGTGGGATCCAACGCAATATCTGCCGGATTAGTCAGATTAGAGCCCAAAACTACAGCATGCCAGCGTGCTGGAAGCTCAAAGACATCAATTTTTTGGCCTACAGAATCAGCCACGTAAAGTTTGTTTCCGACCCAGTCAACTGCAAGAGCAACAGGTAACCACATTCCGGGGAGAGCAATGTCGATATCGGCAGGAGGTGTCAGACCGTTGGTGGACATTCGCAGGGGTTGGGAGTGGATCTGGAAAACGCAATTTAGAAATGGCTTTCTTGTAATAACATCGTCTGCTTTTTTTCGTTATGCTCAGAGAGCTAATTCAATCTTTGAGGTTGAAAACACTCTCAATAGACGCCCGTCTCGACGCTTTTCTAAGAAGATTTCATTACGAAATAGACATACTTCAAGCTTTTCTACTTTTTCTATCTAACATCTTTAAAGTTAATTAATAACTTCTTAAAAGACCGAAAGCAAAAAACAACTGAAAAATATTTTGGTCAAATAATTCTACTTTGAGCTGAACGAGCCGAACGGTTTTCTAAAAAGATGTCATTAAGAAATGAACAAACTTCAATTTTTGCTACAAAATATTACTTTGATGCCACTTTTCCAAATTACATTTTTTTAAACCTTCAGTTTTTTTCATTTATTTGGCTCCTTTTTATCGTTTTTTATGATTTTTTTGTTTAATCACATTTTTGTTTTTTTTTCTTTTTTTTTTACTTTAATTTTGCTGTTTAAGAAAGGTCAGTATTAATTTTTATTTGAATAAATTTCTGTATTTTTTGTTACATTTTTTCTCTTTTTACTTATTATTTTTTCTTATCTTTTTTTTTATATTCAGTTTTTCAGCTTTTTGTCTTTTAATTTTTTATTTAAAGTCCACTTTTTTTTTGTGAATAAATGTCGTTTTATTGTTAATAAAATATCTGAAAAAGTGTATAACAATTCTTTTGATATAAATCTTCAATTTTTGAAAAGTGCTAGTTTAGAGGCCTTGGCCTTTTGTTTTTTCTTACAAAAAGTCAGTTTCCTGGCTTGTGATCCAAAAATATCTACTGTGATGATATCTTTGTTTATCATTTTTAATTTTGTTTCACTTATTTGCTGTTTTCTTTACTTTTACATTTTTATGTAGATCTTAGTATTTTTTTTAGTTAATTAATAACTTCTTAAAAGACCGAAACGTTGTTCATCACTGAAAATTTTTACAAACAAAAGCAAAAAACAACTGAATAATATAGTTGATTAGTTTTTGGTCAAATAATTCTATTTTGAGCTGAACGAGCCCAACGGTTTTCTAAAAAGATGTCATTAAGAAATGAACAAACTTCAATTTTTGCTACAAAATATTACTTTGATGCCACTTTTCCAAATTACATTTTTTTAAATGTTCAGTTTTTTTCATTTATTTGGCTCTTTTTTATCGTTTTTTATGTTTTTTCTTGTTTAAATTTTGTTGTTTAAGCAAGGCTAGTATTTTCATTTGAATAAATTGCTATATTCTTTGTTGTATTTTTCCTCTTGTTACTTATTATTTTTTCTTATCTTTTTTATTTATTTTCTGTTTTTCAGCTTTTTGTTTTTAAATTTTTTACTTATAGCTCACTAGTTTTTTTTGTGAATAAATGTCGTTTTATTGTTAATGAAAATGGATGATATAACAATTTTTTTGTTATAAATCTTCAATTTTTGAAAAGTGGTATAGAGGCCTCTATCCCTTTTGCTTTTTCTTACAAAATCTGCCTTGCAAAAAGTCAGTTTCCTGACTCGTGGTACAAAAATAGCTACTGTGATATCTTTGTTCACTATTTTAAATTTTTTTTCCACTTATTTGCTGTTCTCTTTACTTTTACATTTTTATGTAGATCTTAATATTGTATTTTTTTTAGTTAATTAATAACTTTTTAAAAGATCGAAACGTTGTTCATCACTGAAAATTTTCACAAACAAAAACAATAAACAACTGAAAAATTCAGCTGATTAATTTTTGGTCAAATAATTCTACTTTGAGCTGAACGAGCCGAACAGTTTTCTAAAAAGATGTCATTAAGAAATGAACAAACTTCAACTTTTGCTACAAAATATTACTTTCATGCCACTTTTCCAAATTACATTTTTTTAAACCGTCAGTTTTTTTCATTTATTTGGCTCCTTTTTATCGTTTTTTATGATTTTTTTGTTTTGTCACATTTTTATTTTTTTTCTACTTCAATTTTTTTGTTTAAGAAAGACTAGTTGAATAAATTTCTGTATTCTTTGTTGCATTTTTCCTCTTTTTACTTATTATTTTTTCTTATCTTTTTTTTTATATTTAGTTTTTTCAGCTTTTTGATTTTAATTTTTTATTTAAAGTTTACTAATTTTTTTTTGTAAATAAATGTCGTTTTATTGTTAATAAAATGATCTGAAAAAGTGTATAACAATTGTTTTGATATAAATCTTCAATTTTTGAAAAGTGCTAGTTTAGAGGCCTTGGCCTTTTGTTTTTTCTTACAAAAAGTCAATTTCCTGTCTTGTGATCCAAAAATATCTACTGTGATGATATCTTTGTTTATTATTTTTAATTTTGTTTCACTTATTTGCTGTTTTCTTTACTTTTACATTTTTATGTAGATCTTAGTATTTTTTTTAGTTAATTAATAACTTCTTAAAAGACCGAAACGTTGTTCATCACTGAAAATTTTCACAAACAAAAGCAAAAAACAACTGAAAAAAATAGCTGATTTATTTTTGGTCAAATAATTCTACTTTGAGCTGAACGAGCCCAACGGTTTTCCAAAAAGATGTCATTAAGAAATGAACAAACTTCAACTTTTGCTACAAAATATTACTTTCATGCCACTTTTCCAAATTACATTTTTTCAAACTTTCATTTTTTTTCATTTATTTGGCTCTTTTTTATCGTTTTTTATGATTTATTTTTCTTATTTTCTGTTTTTTCTACTTCAATTTTGTTGTTTAAGCAAGGCTAGTATTTTCATTTGAATAAATTTCTGTATTCTTTGTTACATTTTTCTTCTTTTTTCTTATTATTTTTTCTTATCTTTTTTATTTATTTTCTGTTTTTCAGCTTTTTGTTTTTACTTATAGCTCACTAGTTTTTTTTTGTAAATAAATGTCGTTTTAGTGTTAATAAAATGGTCTGAAAAAATGTATAACAATTGTTTTGATTTTTGAAAAGTGGTAGTTTAGAAGCCTCGGCCTTTTGCTTTTTCTCACAAAATCTCCCTTGCAAAAAGCCAGTTTCCTGACTTGTAATACAAAAATAGCTACTGTGATGATATCTTTGTTTATTATTTTTAATTTTGTTTCACTTATTTGCTGTTTTCTTTACTTTTACATTTTTATGTAGATCCTAGTATTTTTTTTGTTATTTTTTTGTTTTTAAGTGTTTTAGTTTTTTGGTGTTATTTTGTTTCTTCATTATTGTTTTGTTTTCGTTTGTTTAAAAAAATGTGTTTCTTTTGTAATTTAGAATGTTATCTAACAAAAATGGAAATAGTTTAAAAAGTGCTTACCCGCTTCGTTTTAGTATCAGACCAAAACAACACGTTCCTGCCATAATGAAAATCTAAGCCGCTGGCACCAGTAGTGTTGGTAATCACTTTTGGATCGCTCCCATTGGGACCCATCTGGTAAATGGCTTTATCATGGACAAACATAAGACTCAAAGACGACGCCTGATTTGCAAAACACTTTGTATTATTTCTTAGGGAATATCCGGGAGCGCAGGAACACTTATAGCTGCTATCCGAA
Source organism: Lagria hirta (assembly GCA_947359425.1). Taxonomy (NCBI): domain Eukaryota; kingdom Metazoa; phylum Arthropoda; class Insecta; order Coleoptera; family Tenebrionidae; genus Lagria; species Lagria hirta. The sequence goes on along the minus strand of OX375800.1, from coordinate 23,802,917 downwards.
TTTGTACAAATCTGATCGCAGAATCCCCATTCCATACATTCGTCTCTATCGATGCAGGTTCTATTGTCTGGAGCCAATTTTCTGCCATCGGGACAATAGCATGAGCCGCCAGTGAGCGAAGCCTGACATTTGTATTCACATCCAAGGGAAGGACAGGATAATTTTGCTGGAAATATAAATAATATGTTAGAACTTTCTGTCTTTGACAAGATCATCCCGAAAAGAATACACTATTCTTCATAAATAATAAATATTCACTAAAATTCAATAGCGCTTCTTCAGCTATAGAATCAATTTAGTATCAGAAGTGAGATATTACTTCATATAAACTATATTTTAGTGACTTTGACCTCACAAAACGCTATCGAATGGAAAATTCAGATTCGCGATTCCCAGATTTCTTAAATATTTTTTCTGGAACTTTATACACTATCCAGAACTTGAATTTCATAAAAGCTTTATATAATTTACTAATTACTCCATTTGGTTTATGACATGCTCTCATAAAAGAACCAATTTTCATCTTAAATTTCAACTAAAAATTTCTAACTCAAAAACCATTGAAATTTGTTGAAATATTTAAATTACATTTTGGAAATTGCCCTTACGATGTATAAATAAGACAATAGCCCATCTGGCCTCCCTAAGGTTGCAAATATATTTACAACGGGTGTTTTTTGTTTAACTTTAAACTGTGAACGTATCTTTACCTTCAGTTATTAATTTGACATCTGAACCTAATCTAACCTCACTTTTAATTTAATAAATCGATAGTTCAACACGTTAATGAGATTGAATTATAAGCACTTGAAAGCAGTTGTAGTATTATAACAAAAAAAAAGAAACGTCAATGAGGAAATGAGGTTTATAACAAATACATAGACCTGGCCAAGTATGGCGCCAAATTTTAAATTATATATATATATATATAATTATTATATATTTTAAATTATTATACACCTATCATAGAAAAAAATGTAAAATTAAAAATTTAAAAAATAAAGTTTAATTTAGCTAAACATCAAATTATTATTTTAATTAATTTAAACAAATTATACTGAAAGCACTTTGAATCAATTAGACAAATAAAATAATTGCTAATCATCAGTTTTTTTTAAATTTTTATATACTTATGTATATAATTATTATATATATTTTATGTATTTTATACATATACAATTTTTATATATTTTAAATTATTGTACATCTATTATAAAAACATATAAAAAATTATTAATTTACTTAATTTAAACAAATTATACCAAAATCAATTTGAATTAATTAAATAAATAAAATAATTGCTAATCATTAGTTTTCTTCAAATTTTTATATACATATATGTATATATATAATTATTATATATGTATTTTAAATTATTATACACCTATTATAGAAACCAATGAAAAATTAAAAATTTAAAAAATAATGTTTAATTTAATTAAACATCAAATTATTATTTAAAAAAATTATACCGAAAGCACTTTGAATCAATTAGACAAATAGAATAATTGCTAATCATCAGTTTTTTTCAAACTTTTATACATATACTTATGTATCTAATTTTTATATATTTTATACATATATAATTTTTATAAATTTTAAATTATTGTACATCTATTATAAAAACAAATAAAAAATTATTAATTTACTTAAATTAAACAAATTATACCAAAAGCAATTTGAATTAATTAAATAAATAAAATAATTGCTAATCATCAGTTTTTTTTAAATTTTTATATACTTATGTATATAATTATTATATATTTTTTATGTATTTTATACATATAAACAATTTTTATATATTTTAAATTATTATACATCTATTATAAAAACAAATAAAAAATTATTAATTTAAAAAATAAAGCTTAATTTAATTAAATATCAAATTATTAATTTAATTAATTTAAACAAATTATACCAAAAGCAATTTGAATTAATTAAATAAATAAAATAATTGCTAATCATCAGTTTTCTTCAAACTTTTATATACTTATATACCGGGTGTCCCAGAAGTCGCGCACCCCATTGTAGGGATCGAAAGAGAAAAATATTCTAAGACGAAAAGTCCTGAGCCATTTTTTAATCAGACGCATAGGTAATTAATTATTAATTAATGAAAGTGACCAATCAGGAGCGCGCGACAGAAGAATAAAAAGTGAGTGAGAAGGCGGTAAGAGACGCGAGAGTGAGACGCCAGAGCTACTGCCGACTTCTCGAGCAGTAGACAGAGAGTGGGGACAGACGGCCGTGGACGGCGGACCTACGTTATGCTAGGTGAATGTGTGAGATCGTGTACTAGTGTGAGTGTATCGGTAACAATGCACGTATGAATGTGAGTAAGGATATTTTTTTAATAATAGACACAAGATTTAATGAATTCGACGGGAAAAACAAGAGAACTTACTAAATCTTGTGCCTATTATTAAAAAAATATCCTTACTCACATTCATACGTGCATTGTTACCGATACACTCACACTAGTACACGATCTCACACATTCACCTAGCATCACGTACGTCCGCCGTCCACGGCCGTCCGTCCCCACTCTCTGTCTACTGCTCGAGAAGTCGGCAGTAGCTCTGGCGTCTCACTCTCGCGTCTCTTACCGCCTTCTCACTCACTTTTTATTCTTCTGTCGCGCGCTCCTGATTGGTCACTTTCATTAATTAATAATTAATTACCTATGCGTCTGATTAAAAAATGGCTCAGGACTTTTCGTCTTAGAATATTTTTCTCTTTCGATCCCTACAATGGGGTGCGCGACTTCTGGGACACCCGGTATATATAATTATTATATATATATTGTTCATACATTATATATTATATAAATTATGTTCATACAAATTAGTCAAACGAAACCGTCATCCTGGTTCAGACACTGCCTCCAGCCAGCGGAAGCATCCTCATGGGAGGCCAATTTGGATTAAACTTCCTTCCTGATTTTATTAGAAACTTGAATACACAACGTAAATCAAACTTCATAAATTTCATTTACGATGAATAAATAAGTTTTGAAAACTCCTTCTACAGTTTTCCAAATTTTATCATAAAATTTGTTATACAAGGTGAGACCTAAATTATAGTATATTACACTACAAGGGCAGAAAGTTGAGATTCCTGCTCGGCCCCGCCTCGGGCATTATGGCGCGCAGTTTAGGGCTCTCAACTTTCTGCCCGTGTAGTGTATATGTACTAGTTTTCTTGCTACTCCAGTCGACAGTACGTAGTGTCGGCTGCGACTCCACGGCAGAAAGTGCGCCATAATGCCCTCGGCTATTTACTCCTGCTAAAAGAAGGTGCGCGCATAGCTCTACCAGTGCATGAAAGATACACTTTCTGCCGTGGAATCGCAGCCAAAACCACGTACTTCCGACTGGAGTGGCAAGAAAACGTTTTTAATCACACAATATATTAGAATTAAAGAAAAACGCATATGTCGGAAATAAATTCTGGAAAAACAATTTAATAAATATAATCATAACTTACAACAAGCAGTCTCTTCATCAGCTCCATCTTCACAATCTCTTTTACCATCGCATAATTTGCTCTTCAGGATACATTTGGGAGATCTGTTGGCGTTTCCTTTAGGACATAAAAACTTATTGTCGGGGCAGGCAATGGCGGTGCAATTTATTTCATCAGAACCATCAGAACAATCTTGATACCCGTCACAGTGAAATGCCCCGGGAATACATAAAGCGTTGGCACACCTGAACTGAATGCCATGAGTGCAAAGAGGAAATTCTGGAAATAAATAAATAAAAATGTCAACAAGTCAAATAAGTCTTACGTCTTAAAATGTTTTTCTAATTCGGCGTCACCGATCTAAGCGTGACGCGTGAGCTTTCATGAGTATTTCTATAAATACTTACTGCAAGCAATTTCTTAAAGTCTTACGTCTTAAAATGTTTTTCTAATTTGGCGTCACCGACTTAAGCGTGACGCGTGAGCTTTCATGAGTATTTCTAAAAATACTTACTGCAAGCAATTTCATCCGAGTTGTCTCCGCAATCATTCTTATGGTCACACTTTTGCGAATGTTCAATACATCTTTGTCCATTGGCACATCTAAATTGATCAAGCCGACAAGCGACCCCCGCAGCACACCCTTGCTCATCTTTCCCGGATCGACAGTCCAGATACCCGTCACATTTCTTTTCTTTGGGAATACAGGGATCGGAGGTCTTTGATCCACAATGGAAATCGTCCTGTAGACATTTTCTATACGCTGAAATAGATTCGCATTGAAAAAAAAACACACAAAAGCTTTTTTTTATAAACTTACTGCATTCGGTTTCGTCTGAACCATCTATACAATCCACGGTCATATCACAGCGGTAATGGGGAGGCATACAGTAGGTTTTATTCCATATATATTGCCTACAAGTAATCTGCCCTGGTTCACAGTCGGGTGGCGCTGAAAGGAAGAGAAATAAGGGAGATTAATAGAGATAAAGTAAAAAAAGTATTAGATAGCAGCACTGCTAAATCGCATTCCATATATTCGACGCTCTCCTAATAGATACAATGACAAAACAATTTATTAAATTCTTCATAAAGAATCCCACTTCTGAGTTGAAACATCTTGCAACTCAATCAATTATTTCTGGCAAAAGCAAAATTAGCTAATTCACGAATGTACTCAACCTTACTCAATTTGATATAGGATAATTTAATAAATCTATAATTGTAGATCACTGTAAACAAAAGCAATTCTATTAGATGTAAATTACAAAACGTATATTCTTAAATAATTTTCCCATGCGCGCGCTTTGGAGGAATAAAATGTAATTATCTAAGACACTTTTTGTGTAGTTTTGAATTTTTTGTTTATTTTCACATAATCATTTTTGTCTGAAATCACTCTCCTATTGATTACTTTTCTTTCTTTGCATTGTTTTTCTTTGTATACATTTTTAATTGATGCTTTTCCTTTTATTCTTCAGGTGACATTTTTTTCAAAATGCTTCTTTGTATTTTTTGTTTATTTTTAGAGCAACTTTTGTCTAAAATCACCCTCCTATTGATTACTTTTCTTTGAAATATTGACATTTTCCGGAAAAGACCGTGTCGACGAAGTTTGATGAAATTGTCGACGTTTCGCACTCCATCGGTGAAGGCGTCATCAGGACAGAGAAATAAAAAATTACTTTTCCTTGCTACTCCAGTCGAAAGTACGTGGTTCCGGCTGCGATTCCACGGCAGAAAGTGTATCTTTCATGCACTGGTAGAGCTATGCGCGCGCCTTCTTTTAGTGGGAGTAAATAGCCGAGGGCATCATAGCGCACTTTCTGCCGTGGAATCGCAGCCGACACTGCGTACTGTCGACTGGAGTAGCAAAAAAACTAGTATACACTACACGGGCAGAAAGTTGAGAGCTCTGAACTGCGCGCCATGATGCCCTCGGCTAACTTTCTGCCCTTGTAGTGTAATATACTATTCTTTCTTTGTTTTTCTCGTGTACATTTTTAGTTAATGCTTTTCTTTATATTCTTCAAGTAACATTTTTGAAGATTCTTTTCAGAATGCTTGTCTTCTTTAGTTGTATTTTTTGTCTTCATGTTTCTTCTAAGTATCCTTTTTCGTTGTTTTTATTCCTTTGGCTTTTGTTATTTACATTTAATAGTAAATAACATCTTATTTAAAGTACCAAATAATTTGCTATTTATCAAATCTTTTTTCATTTTTGCGTCGTGAAAGGTTCAGTGGATGATTAAAATCTTCACAGCGGCCATTTAGAAAACCAAACACTTCTGATCATTTATTGTCTCAGATCATAATTTATTGATCAATAAAAAGAAAATATGAGAAAAATTATAGCAGCAGCGTCCAGTTTCTTTTCATCGTTTTCACAAATAACTACGCCCCCATAAATTGACGTTTGCACATTTTTTTTGCATTTTTTGTTTCTGTTTTTAGAATTGTTTATGTTAGTTTTTAAATATTTTATTGACATTTTGTTTCTTTGCGAAATTCATCCATAAATAGCTATTGACCTATGTTTTTTGTTTAATCTGTAAAAATCTTTTGTTAAAACTATCATTTATTGTCGCGATCTATAATTTATTGAACCATAAAGGGGAAATATTGAAAAAATTCATTGTCTCTTTTCATTGGCTTCGCCCGTTTAATTGCAAAGGGCATTATAACCAACCCTTCTTTCGTAAATTTTTATGACTCGTTGGTGATAAGAAAATGTGGTGCTGCGAATAGGACCGATTATCTTGTTTGCGACACACAATACACTTTTTCCAGTTCGGGAAATAACAGTTTTAATAAAATCGTGGAAATAGCTGCAATGCATCTTTTCTAGCAAGAATAATGTTTGGAAGGGAAATTCCGGCTCTTCCCGTCGAGGAAAGATGAAGAAAATTTTGGGAAATTACGGAGGTTTTGCCGGAGGTGAAATTAGTGGCTAATGTTAGCAAAGTTTTTTCTTTGTCTGCAGAAATGGCGGCAATAAAATATCTTAAATGTCTTGTAAATTCAATTAAAGTTAATTTACTATATAACCTAAATACTTGAAATATCCCAGAAATGGATGACTTAAGATTAATCAATTATAATTAATTTCTTTAATTATTAATTATTTTAAGCAAAAACTAATTTTAATTTAAACCAATTTATTTTTGCACTCTTTTTTATTGAAAGATTTAAAAAAATCGATGCTTTTTTTAGTTCTCTTATTGCTTTTTCCACATTTTCCCAATTTTAACAAATTTAATTAATTTTTCTACTAAAAAAAAGAGGTTAGATAAATAATGTTACTACAAAGTTGAATAAAAATATAAAAAAAGTATAAAAAAAAACAATAAAAAAAGAATAAGAAAAAAAATTTTTAATTTAAACCAATTTTTTTTCAAACATTTCAAAAAATGATAATCTCACACGATTAAGATTAATTTTCAATTCTAAAGCAATAGCAAATATGATTGTTTTTAACAGGACGCAACTCTGTTTTATATTTTTTGATGTTTTTTTTAGTTTTCTTATTGTTTTTTCCACATTTTCCCAATTTTAACAAATTTAATTAATTTTTCTACTGAAAAAAAGTTGTTAGATAAATAACGTTACTACAAAGTTGAATAAAAAAAGTATAAAAGAAAGCAATAAAAAAAGAATAAGAAAAAAAAACTAATTAAATTTAATTTAAACCAATTTTTTTTTTCAAAGATTTCAAAAAATGATAATCTCACACGATTACGATTAATTTTCAATTCCAAAGCAATAGCAAATATGATTGTTTTTAACAGAACGCCACTGTCTTTTATATTTTTTGATGTTTTTTTTAGTTCTCTTATTGCTTTTTCCACATTTTCCCAATTTTAACAAATTTAATTAATTTTTCTACTAAAAAAAAAAGAGGTTAGATAAATAACGTTAGTACAAAGTTGAATAAAAATATAAAAAAAGTATAAAAGAGAAAAAAAAAAGAATAAGAAAAAAAAACTAATTAATTTTAATTAAAACCAATTTTTTTTTCAATGATTTCAAAAAATGATAATCTCACACGATTAAGATTAATTTTCAATTCCAAAGTAATAGCAAATATGATTGTTCTTAACAGAACGCCACTGTGTTTTATATTTTTTGATGATTTTTTTAGTTTTCTTATTGCTTTTTCCACATTTTCCCAATTTTACCAAATTTAATTAATTTTTCTACTAAAAAAAAGTTGTTAGATAAATAATGTTACTACAAAGTTGAATAAAAATATAAAAAAAGTATAAAAGAGAAAAAAAGCAACAAAAAAAGAATAAGAAAAAAAAACTAATTAATTTTAATTTAAACCAATTTTTTTTTTAATGATTTCAAAAAATGATAATCTCACACGATTAAGATTAATTTTTAATTCCAAAACCATAGCAAATATGATTGTTTTTTACAGGACGCGACTCTGTTTTATATTTTTTGATGCTTTTTTCAGTTTTCTTATTGCTTTTTCCACATTTTCCCAATTTTAACAAATTTAATTAATTTTTTTACTAAAAAAAAGAGGTTTGATAAATAACGTTAATACAAAGTTTAATAAAAATATAAAAAAAAGTATAAAAAAAGCAATAAAAAAAGAATAAGAAAAGAAAACTAATTAATTTTAATTTAAACCAATTTTTTTTTTCAAAGATTTCAAAAAATGATAATCTCACACGATTACGATTAATTTTCAATTCCAAAGCAATAGCAAATATGATTGTTTTTAACAGAACGCCACTGTCTTTTATATTTTTTGATGTTTTTTTTAGTTCTCTTATTGCTTTTTCCACATTTTCCCAATTTTAACAAATTTAATTAATTTTTCTACTAAAAAAAAAAGAGGTTAGATAAATAACGTTAGTACAAAGTTGAATAAAAATATAAAAAAAGTATAAAAGAGAAAAAAAAAAGAATAAGAAAAAAAAACTAATTAATTTTAATTAAAACCAATTTTTTTTTCAATGATTTCAAAAAATGATAATCTCACACGATTAAGATTAATTTTCAATTCCAAAGTAATAGCAAATATGATTGTTCTTAACAGAACGCCACTGTGTTTTATATTTTTTGATGATTTTTTTAGTTTTCTTATTGCTTTTTCCACATTTTCCCAATTTTACCAAATTTAATTAATTTTTCTACTAAAAAAAAGTTGTTAGATAAATAATGTTACTACAAAGTTGAATAAAAATATAAAAAAAGTATAAAAGAGAAAAAAAGCAACAAAAAAAGAATAAGAAAAAAAAAACTAATTAATTTTAATTTAAACCAATTTTTTTTTTAATGATTTCAAAAAATGATAATCTCACACGATTAAGATTAATTTTTAATTCCAAAACCATAGCAAATATGATTGTTTTTTACAGGACGCGACTCTGTTTTATATTTTTTGATGCTTTTTTCAGTTTTCTTATTGCTTTTTCCACATTTTCCCAATTTTAACAAATTTAATTAATTTTTTTACTAAAAAAAAGAGGTTTGATAAATAACGTTAATACAAAGTTTAATAAAAATATAAAAAAAAGTATAAAAAAAGCAATAAAAAAAGAATAAGAAAAGAAAACTAATTAATTTTAATTTAAACCAATTTTTTTTTTCAAAGATTTCAAAAAATGATAATCTCACACGATTAAGATTAATTTTTAATTCCAAAGTAATAGCAAATATGTTTGTTTTAACAGGACGCAACTCTGTTTTATATTTTTTGATGTTTTTTTTAGTTTTCTTATTGTTTTTTCCACATTTTCCAAATTTTAACAAATTTAATTAATTTTTCTACTAAAAAAAGAGGTTAGATAAATAACGTTAGTACAAAGTTGAATAAAAATATAAAAAAAGTATAAAAGGAAAAAAAAGCAATAAAAAAAGAATAAAAGAGAAAAAAAAACAATAAAAAAAGAATAAGAAACAAAACTAATTAATTTTAATTTAAACAAATTTTTTTTTCCAAAGATTTCAAAAAATGATAATCTCACACGATTAAGATTAATTTTTAATTCCAAAGCAATAGCAAATATGATTGTTTTTAACAGAACACCACTCTGTTTTATATTTTTTGATGCCTTTTCTAGTTTTCTTATTGCTTTTTCCACATTTTCCCAATTTTGACAAATTTAATTAATTTTTCTACTAAAAAAAAGAGATTTGATAAATAATGTTAGTACAAAGTTGAATAAAAATATAAAAAAAGTATAAAAGAAAAAAAAACTAATTAATTTTAATTTAAACCAATTTTTTTTTCCAAAGATTTTAAAAAATGATAATCTCACATGATTAAGATTAGTTTTTAATTCCAAAACAATAGCAAATATGATTGTTTTTAACAGAACGCCACTGTGTTTTATATTTTTTGATGTTTTTTTTTAGTTTTCTTTTTGCTTTTTCCCAATTTTAACAAATTTAATTAATTTTTCTACTAAAAAAAGAGGTTGGATAAATAACGTTAGTACAAAGTTGAATAAAAATGTAAAAAAAGTATAAAAGAGAAAAAAAAAGAATAAGAAAAAAAAACTAATTAATTTTAATTTAAACCAATTTTTTTTCAAAGATTTAAAAAAATGATAATCTCACACGATTAAGATTAATTTTCTGATTCCTAAGTAATAGCAAATATGATTGTTTTTAGCAGAACGCCACTGTGTTTTATATTTTTTGATGATTTTTATAGTTTTCTTATTGCTTTTTCCACATTTTCTCAATTTTAACAAATTTAATTAATTTTTCTACTAAAAAAAGAGGTTGGATAAATAACGTTAGTACAAAGTTGAATAAAAATATAAAAAAAGTATAAAAAAGAAAAAAAAAAGAATAAGAAAAAAAAACTAATTAATTTTAATTTAAAACAATTTTTTTTTCAATGATTTCAACAAATGATAATCTCACACGATTAAGATTAATTTTCAATTCCAAAGCAATAGCAAATATGATTGTTTTTAACAGAACGCCACTGCCTTTAGATTCTTTGATGTTTTTTTTAGTTCTCTTATTGCTTTTTCCACATTTTCCCAATTTTAACAAATTTAATTCATTTTTCTACTAAAAAAAAGAGGTTACATAAATAACGTTAGTACAAAGTTGAATAAAAATATAGAAAAAGTATAAAAGAAAAAAGAAAGCAATAAAAAAAGAATAAGAAAAAAAAAAAGTAATTAATTTTAATTTAAACCAATTTTTATTGAAAGATTTCAAAAAATTATAATCTCACACGATTAAGAATATGATTGTTTTTAACAGAACGCAACTCTGTTTTATATTTTTTGATGCTTTTTTTAGTTTTCTTATTGCTTTTTCCACATTTTCCCAATTTTAACAAATTTAATTAATTTTCCTACTAAAAAAAGAGGTTAGACAAATAACGTTAGTACAAAGTTAAATAAAAATATAAAAAAAGTATAAAAGAAAGCAATAAAAAAAATAAGAAAAAAAAACTAATTAAATTTAATTTAAACCAATTTTTTTTTTCAAACATTTCAAAAAATGATAATTTCACACGATTAAGATTAATTTTCAGTTCCAAAGCAATAGCAAATCTGATTGTTTTTAACAGAACGCCACTGTCTTTTATATTTTTTGATGTTTTTTTTAGTTCTCTTACTGTTTTTTTCACATTTTCCCAATTTTAACAAATTTAATTAATTTTTCTACTAAAAAGAAGTTGTTAGATAAATAACGTTAGTACAAAGTTGAATAAAAATATAAAAAAAACAATAAAAAAAGATTAAGAAAAGAAAAATAATTAATTTTAATTTAAACAAAATTTTTTTTTTAAAGATTTCAAAAAATTATAATCTCACACGGTTAAGATTAATTTTCAGTTCCAAAGCAATAGCAAATATGATTGTTTTTTACAAGACGCGACTCTGTTTTATATTTTTTGATGCTTTTTTTAGTTTTCTTATTGCTTTTTCCACATTTTCCCAATTTTAACAAATTTAATTAATTTTCCTACTAAAAAAAAAGAGGTTAGACAAATAACGTTGGTACAAAGTTGAATAAAAATATAAAAAAAGTATAAAAAAGAAAAAAAAGCAATAAAAGAATAAAAAAAAAAACATAAATAAAAACAAAAACTTTTTAATTTAACATATTAATAATAATATTGATTAGAGATTTGATATGATTTTAGCCGACCATAAGCTTTATTACTACTCTCATCTAAATAATACTTTTTGTAGCTTTCATCAACGACACTTAATAGACTTAAACCAAATAAATATTTTTGCAAAATTGGATTGATTTTTGAAAATTTGAGAGAAATGTGAACAATATCTTAATTTTAAAATTTTAAAAATTTTCTGAATATTTGTGAAAATAGATCGAATTTTTTCTAATAAAAATTATTTAAAAATGGCTGCAGCCCAATGTTGTAAATATAGGAAAAAAATCATTGTAAAGATACGAATTTAAGTAAACAGCAGCTAAAAATAGGGTCACATTTTATCAGACAATATATTTTTTATAACACGTCATTTTCAGCTGTTGTTTACCTCAAAATTTGAGATAATACCATTATTATATTAAATTCGTATTTGTACCCTGTCTCTACACCCACCCTTAGAGTCACACAATCACAGGTAGCTCTAACATTCCATTTTCCCCTTGTCCAATATTTATCAGTAAGCCAACACCCTCGACGCCATCAAAGAAAATAAGAAATAAAATTTTGTGTATTTTTGACACCTTTTATTACCCTACTGAAGATAAAAACAACCCCTAAAAGAAAATTGTGCTATCAACGCATATTAGATTCATATATTATTTACACAAAAGGGCTTATTTTCGAACTGGATTTGATAAAGCTTGGAATTATGTTTGTATGAGAAATTCTTTTCCAAAAAGGTATTTTTCAATTTATATAACTAATTGTTGATAATGGTTTCGGTCAACAATGGATAGAAACAAGAGAATGATCGGTATTAAATAATATTTTTAATATTTAATTTGCATTCAGCCAATGAGGCCAATAATAAATTTTCTGCAATTATATAATAGATAAATATGCTATGAAATGTGTGATATTAATATAAATTCCATATTTTGGCCATTTATTAATTGAATTTATGAATAATTCAAGCGTAATAATAACTATTTACATATTTTTAATTACAACCCCTAAAGCAATATTTTTAATAATCAGAGATTATCATAAAGAACACACAACATTTAAAAAAGCAAGATAGAAAGAACAATATAAAAACTAATACAGAATAACATTTATTAATTGAAAAACAAAGAAAACAACAAATATAAAAAAAATATAAACAACGCTACAAAAAATTATTACAAAGAAAACAAGAAAAACAGACAGAAGCAAAAAATAAAATGCAAAAGAAAGAAAATTGTTAAGTACATGGATAATAAATATTAAAAAAAAAATAGACAAAAAACGTTAAAGAAAAATAAAGTAGAGATGTCATATTTTACTTATTTGCAATAATCCAATTATTTTTAAGCTTTTATCAGTCTAAATTTAATATTACAGCAAGACAGATTGCTTTAATAAGTATTTGAAACTGTTGGTAGCAATTTGTTCAAATTAAACTCAGAAGTGAGATTTACAATTCTTTTGTCTTTGTAAATGTTGACATTTATTCAATTACTTACAACAAGATTGAAATTCATCTTCTCCTTTGTCACAATCTTTCTCATAGTTGCACACCCACGATGACGGAATACATTTTCCTTCGGGACAGCGAAACATTCCAACAGGACACACAACTCCTCCAGGATCGCCACCTGAAAAATAATAAAAACAATATTAGTTATTTCTACACCCTGTAGATTGTCATGTCGTAACATATAATCATAAATTTGCATATTTTACTATGCAGACAATAACTAATTTTCCCAGATTTTCCTACTTTGAATACCAAATTACGTCAGCTGCTTGCACTCAATTAAAAATTTCCGGTTGTATTGTAGTACCGAATATGAATCTGAACAATGTGCAATTAGAAAGCTAGCTCTATTTTCCTCTTAGATTTTCTGAAAAGGCTATTTTTGTTTTTTTTAAATAGTATTGAATTTTCAATTCTGAAGAGTTTTTGGAAATTTTGTTATAATCAATGTGACTCAAACACCGCCATTAAAAGGGTTTTTTGACGTTCGACGTCATCTTATTTATCCAAAAAATAATGTAAGATGAAAAAGTCTGAAATATTGAGAAAGAGTTCGATTAGATCAAGACGATACAAAAAAAAATAGAGAAAAGAGAAAACAAAAAACATGAAACCTAGGAAAAAGGTTTGAAAATTTACAGAAAAATAAACAAAAAATTATAAAATAACAACACAAATGGCTGAAAAATTGATTCAACAATTGAATAATCAATCGGTTCTTTTGTATTGTTTTAAAAAAAAATAAATTTTTTTATGACTTAAACAATATATGGCCAAAAAATAAAACAAAATGATAAAATAAGAGAAACTCAAATAAAATAAGGTAAAAAAGTCTGAAATAATAAAAGAGAATAGGATTAGATCAATATGATAGAAAAAACTAGTGAAAAGAAAACAAAAAATATAAAATGTCTTGTTTATTTGTATTATATTATATTTGCTAAAACGGTGTCATCAAATTAAAAATAAAAATTTTTTTTTGAAAAAGTTGAACGTTTTACAAAAAAGTTATTATTTTTTAGAAAAATATGTTTTTTTTTGAAAAAATTGCCAAAATGTCTGGTTTATTTGTATTATATTGTATTTGCTAAAGCGGTGTCATCAAATAAAAAATAAAAAATCTTTTTTTGAAAAAGTTGAACGTTTTACAAAAAAAGTTATTATTTTTTGAAAAAATTGCCAAATAATTGAAAATGAAAATTACCACATATTTTAATAAAGTAATTTTCGGATAACGGGCACGCTAATAATTTGCATAAATCCCTTTAAAACTCCCAAGAAAGGTCCTTAAACTTCTTAATTACCATTCAATATGATAATTTAATCATAATAGTCCTGAAGAATGAACATTTTCTGAGATCATAAACGAAAATAATGGCTGTTTTCTAGAGAAACTCCGTTACAGATTATTACTCGTCTCTAAACTCCTCGGAAGTTGTGCTCGTCGTTGTGTGAAACTGCTTTGTAACTTACGATTCCAAAGGGCTAACGAGGTTGAAACTTATCTTTATTTATATATTTTTTTTCGTTAAAAGTTTTAAAAGTGTTTTATGAATATTGACTCAAACCGGATATAGGTATCAACTTCCTTTGTGTAGTCATTGACCCGCTGAGCCATGGTTGGAGTTTCATGGTAAAAAGGCATTATTAAATTTGTCTTTGTACTAGCAGACAATGCTACAAGCAGCTTGTCGTGAATTGCCTTTATATTATTATCAAAATGTCAATATCATAACTAAAGGCTTAATATAAAAAAGAAAATGTTTTTCAAAAAGCTATAATTTTTATATTTAATTGGTATTTGATTTTTCAAAAATTTCTGTTAATCTAAAGGCTTTTTCTGTATTTCGAAATTTTTAAAAAATAAATAAGGGCTTTTTCTATATTTCTCAATTTTTAAAAAATAAATAAGTCAATAAATATATATATTGACTATATATATATATTGCTATAAGCTATAATTTACATATTTAATTGGTATTTGATTTTTCAAAAATTTCTGTTAATCTAAAGGCTTTCTAAAGGCTTTTTCTGTATTTCTCAATTTTTGAAAAATAAATAAAGGCTTTTTCTATATTTCTCAATTTTTAAAAAATAAATAAGTCAATAAATATATATATTGACTATATATATATGTATATTGCTATAAGCTATAATTTACATATTTAATTGGTATTTGATTTTTCAAAAATTTCGGTTAATCTAAAGGCTTTTTCTGTATTTTGCAATTTTTAAAAAATAAATAAAGGCTTTTTCTATATTTCTCTATTTTTAAAAAATAAATAAGTCAATATATATATATATTGCTATAAGCTATAATTTACATATTTAATTGGTATTTAATTTTTCAAAAATCTCTGTTAATCTAAAGGCTTTTTCTGTATTTCTGAATTTTTAAAAAATAAATAAGTCAATATATATATATATATATAGACTATATATATATATATTGCTGTAAGCTATAATTTACATATTTAATTGGTATTTGATTTTTTAAAAATGTCTGTTAATCTAAAGGCTTTTTCTGTATTTCTCAATTTTTGAAAAATAAATAAAAGCTTTTTCTATATTTCTCAATTTTTAAAAAATAAATAAGTCAATAAATATATATATTAACTATATATATATATATTGCTATAAGCTATAATTTACATATTTAATTGGTATTTGATTTTTCAAAAATTTCGGTTAATCTAAAGGCTTTTTCTGTATTTTGCAATTTTTAAAAAATAAATAAAGGCTTTTTCTATATTTCTCTATTTTTAAAAAATAAATAAGTCAATATATATATATATTGCTATAAGCTATAATTTACATATTTAATTGGTATTTAATTTTTCAAAAATCTCTGTTAATCTAAAGGCTTTTTCTGTATTTCTGAATTTTTAAAAAATAAATAAGTCAATATATATATATATATATAGACTATATATATATATATTGCTGTAAGCTATAATTTACATATTTAATTGGTATTTGATTTTTTAAAAATGTCTGTTAATCTAAAGGCTTTTTCTGTATTTCTCAATTTTTGAAAAATAAATAAAAGCTTTTTCTATATTTCTCAATTTTTAAAAAATAAATAAGTCAATAAATATATATATTAACTATATATATATATATTGCTATAAGCTATAATTTACATATTTAATTGGTATTTAATTTTTCAAAAATCTCTGTTAATCTAAAGGCTTTTTATGTATTTCTCAATTTTTAAAAAATAAATAAGTCAATATATATATATATTGACTATATATATATATATTGCTATAAGCTATAATTTACATATTTAATTGGTATTTGATTTTTCCAAAATTTCTGTTAATCTAAAGGCTTTTTCTGTATTTCTCAATTTTTAAAAAATAAATAAAGGCTTTTTCTATATTTCTCAATTTTTAAAAAATAAATAAGTCAATAAATATATATATTGACTATATATATATATTGCTATAAGCTATAATTTACATATTTAATTGGTATTTGATTTTTCCAAAATTTCTGTTAATCTAAAGGCTTTTTCTGTATTTCTCAATTTTTAAAAAATAAATAAAGGCTTTTTCTATATTTCTCAATTTTTAAAAAATAAATAAGTCAATAAATATATATATTGACTATATATATATATTGCTATAAGCTATAATTTACATATTTAATTGGTATTTGATTTTTCAAAAATTTCTGTTAATCTAAAGGCTTTCTAAAGGCTTTTTCTGTATTTCTCAATTTTTGAAAAATAAATAAAGGCTTTTTCTATATTTCTCAATTTTTAAAAAATAAATAAGTCAATAAATATATATATTGACTATATATATATATATGTATATTGCTATAAGCTATAATTTACATATTTAATTGGTATTTGATTTTTCAAAAATTTCTGTTAATCTAAAGGCTTTTTTTGTATTTTGCAATTTTTAAAAAATAAATAAAGGCTTTTTCTATATTTCTCTATTTTTAAAAAATAAATAAGTCAATATATATATATATATATTGCTATAAGCTATAATTTACATATTTAATTGGTATTTGATTTTTCAAAAATTTCTGTTAATCTAAAGGCTTTTTCTGTATTTCTCAATTTTTAAAAAATAAATAAAAACTTTTTCTATATTTCTCAATTTTAAAAAAATAAACAAGTCAATAATAGAAATAAAAACAGACACTTAACACCCAATCCTAATCTAATTTATTGTGAAACGTTTTAAAGCCAAAAGACCTATTAAATTAAATTAAATTTCTCAAAATAGATAAAGAAAAATAAACAAATATGAAAAAAATAAGATTAGAGCAAATTAATTTAAACTAGATCTGTAAACTTGGGCATGTTTTGTTGTTGATGGAACTCTTCAGCTCCAGGATCTAGTTTGAATGAATTTGCTTCGACTTTACTTTTCTATTTGTCGGTTGAAACCAAAATAGGAAGATAATATTGCGTATCTTAAATATCCGTTTCAGAATCAATACCAAGCCTATAGCATCAACATGTAGAAACCTGGTTTTTCGACTTTGACCTAAAAAGCTTATATTAGATGTCGCTATTGAAAATTCAAGTGTAAATTAACGTACTTCGCAATAGTCTGGAAAACATTTTTCATTTCAAAAAGCAAATTCTGATTAAAAAGAATTGATTTCCCATTAAAACTCTGTCGAGTTATTGGCATAAAAAAGCACAGGTTAATCGAGACTCAAAAGCTGAAAAAACAAGTATTTAGAGCTTACCTGCAAAGCTTAAATTCTATTAATTGAATCCTCTCATATTCAAAAAGGCTATTTAGATTGGATTACAATTACGAGTACAGAGAATTGAATTAAAAGTTTTAAATCCGCTGGATTAACCCATTAAAGGCACATTTTAAAGTTTTCGGATAGAAGCAAAGTTTAATGAAATTACAAAATATAAAGTTTTTATGGTTTTGTTAGAATTAAAAAAAGAAAGTGAAATTTTATGATCATAGGGCCAAATTGAATTTAGGTGAATTGACTTAGTGACAGTGACAGTTTTAAAAGTAATTAGCTTACTTTTTTTTAAAGTTATTTTTTTGAATAACTATTTTTTTTTCAAAAAAAACAATTTTTTACATAATAAATTTAAGGGGTGGCTCGGTGGCCAGGTGGCGGACGATAGTGTGTTCAAAACCTGGCCGAAGGAGTGGCGTAGGTAAGGCTAGTAGTAGCTTATAATATTATTAGAAAAAAATATGTTTTGAAATAATTATAAAACACTTTTTCCTTGAATATTCTTTCAAAAATAATAAACAAAACAGCCACCAGTCATAAAAATAAATAAATAATGTCAAAAATTATTGGAAAAAATTGTTTTTTTTTTAATTATTAAAATAGAGTTTTTATTCAATGACTATTTGAAATTCAACAAAAAGTTTTTGAAGTCTGTTTTGTTCTTTGTTTTAATCCATTAAATTATTTTCCCTTGCGAAGTAGGTATTTTGTATTTTCTTAAGCTTCTCCGCTACGCCACTGGAATTTTTCGATAAAACAAGCCCAAATGCATTTTTGAGCTTACTGTAATGAGCTTCACGTCATTCTCAGCCGAGAAAATGACAGTTTATGTTTTTTTTTATGCAATTTGCAATAGAGCAGAACGCAAAAAAAATGTGCTAATAATAACAGGAAAAGCATTTGCATTTAAACTAGATCCATTAACTGTAAATTGGCTTGCAGTTAGTTTTTTCTCAAGGAAAATCCATTTTGGCCTTATCAATGAAATATCTAATTTTTCAAATTGGATTTTTAAAAAACAATTGATTTTTTATGCTATCGCTTTTGTAAAAAAAAGTTTTAATTTAAAAATTAGAAAAAAAAAAGTTTTAAATTTAAACTATAGTTTGACAAAAAATATTAATATTTTTCAAAATTCGAAGAATGGAAGAGGCATTTTAAGCAATAAATATAAAGAGAGAACAAATAAAAAAAAATATTTTGAATTATTAAATTAATTAATAAAAAAAAAAACTATACAAGAAAAACATCAAACAAAGAAGATAAAGCTGTTCCAACGAAAGTGATAATAAAAGCAAGAAAAAAAAATTTGAAGTTTAGTGGGGGGCTAAAAGAAGTATGAGGGAAATTGTAAAAAAGAAGAATAGACAGACTTAAAATAAGAACTAGAAGACAATCGGAAAACAAAAATTATAAGATTATTGAAAGAAAGAAAGAAGAAATAGAAAAAGTAAAAAAATCTAAATGTTTGAGTTACACCTTCAACAAAAAAAGCAAAAAAAAGCATTTACAAAAATTGTAAGAAAAGCTAACAAAAATGAGGAAGAAGAGATCAAAAATTTGGAGACAATATAAGAAGAAGAAGAAGAAGAAGAAGAAGAAGAAGAAGAAGAAGAAGAAGAAGAAGAAGAAGAAGAAGAAGAAGAAGAAAGAAGCATTAAGTAAATAGTTTTAATAAAAACAAAAAGAACAGGATAAGAGTAAAAACTGGAAAAAGAACAGTAAGATTTGAAAACAAGAAAGATCATAAACAAGAATACTGAACAGACATAGAAAAAGAAAAGACAGAAGAATGGGATAATTCAAAATGCTGTGTCTGGGGAAGTAATTGTTGTTTATTGTGTATATTTTCAATGCTCTTTGCAGTTTTTCTTCTCAAAGAAAATTTATTTTGGTCTTATCAATATAATATGTAATTTTTCCAATTGGATTTTGAAAAAACAATTGATTTTTTATGTTTTCCTTTTGGTAAAAAAATGTTTTAATTTAATAATTAGAAATAAAAAGTTTTAAATTAGATAAAAACATAATAGAATAATAATTTGCCAAAAAAATATTAATAATTTTCAAAATTCGAAGAATGGAAAAGGCATTTTAAGCAATAAATGTAAAGAGAGAACAAATTAAAAAAATTATTTTTAATTATTAAATTAATTAATTAATAAAACTATACAAGAAAAACTTTAAACAAAGAAGATAAAGCTGTCCCAACAAAAGTGATGATAAAAGCAAGAAAAAAAAATATGCAAAGATTAATGTGAGGCTAAAAGAAGTAGGAAAAAAATTATAAAAAAGAGGAATAGAAAGACTTAAAATAAGAACTAGAAGACCATCAGAAAACAAAAATTATAAGATTATTGAATGAAATAAAGAAGAAATAGAAAAGTGAAAAAATCTAAATGTTTGAGTTACGCCTTCAACAAAAAAAGCAAAAAAAAGCATTAACAAAAATTGTAAGAAAAGCTAACAAAAATGAGGAAGAAGAGATCGAAAATTTGGAGACAATATAAGAAGAAGAAGAAAAAGAAGGAAGAAGCATCAAGTAAATAGACAAAAAGGTCAGGATAAGAGCAGAAACTGGAAAAAGAACAATAAGATTTGAAGACAAGAAAAATCATAAACAAGAATACTGATCAGAAATAGAGAAAGAAAAGACAGAAGAATGGAATAATTCAAAAAGCTGTGTCTGAGGAAGTAATTGTTGTTTATTGTGTACATTTTCAATGCTCTTTGCAGGTTTTTTTCTCAAAGAAAATCTATTTTGGTCTTATCAATGTAATATCTAATTTTTCAAATTGGATTTTTAAAAAACAATTGATTTTTTATGTTATCGCTTTGGTAAAAAAAAGTTTTAATTTAAAAATTAGAAAAAGAAAAAGTTTCAAATTAGATAAAAACATAATAGAATAATAATTTGATAAAAACATATTAATAATTTTCAAAATTCGAAGAATGTAAGAGGAATTTTAAGCAATAAATATAAAGAGAGAACCAATTAAAAAAAATATTTTAAATTATTAAACAAATTAATTAAAAAAAACTGTACAAGAAAAACATCAAACAAAGAAGATAAAGCTGTCCCAACGAAAGTGATAATAAAAGCAAGAAAAAAAAATTCGAAGATTAGTGGGGGGCTAAAAGAAGTATGAGGGAAATTGTAAAAAAGAAGAATAGAAAGACTTGAAATAAGAACTAGAAGACAATCAGAAAACAAAAATTATAAGATTATTGAAAGAAAGAAAGAAAGAAAGAAGAAATAGAAAAAGTAAAAGAATCTAAATATTTGAGTTACACCTTTAATAAAATAAGCAAAAAAAAGCATTAACAAAAATTGTAAGAAAAGCTAACAAAAATGAAGAAGAAGAGATCAAAGATTTGGAAACAATATAAGAAGAAAAAGAAGAAGAAGAAGAAGAAGAAAGAAGCATTAAGTAAATAGTTTTAGAAAAAACAAAAAGGTCAGGATAAGAGCAGTAACTGGAAAATGAACAGTAAGATTTGAAGACAAGAAAAATCATTAACAAGAATACTGATCAGAAATAGAGAAAGAAAAGACAGAAGAATGGAATAATTCAAAAAGCTGTGTCTGAGGAAGTAATTGTTGTTTATTGTGTACATTTTCAATGCTCTTTGCAGGTTTTTTTCTCAAAGAAAATCTATTTTGGTCTTATCAATGTAATATCTAATTTTTCAAATTGGATTTTTAAAAAACAATTGATTTTTTATGTTATCGCTTTGGTAAAAAAAAGTTTTAATTTAAAAATTAGAAAAAGAAAAAGTTTTAAATTGGATAAAATCATAATAGAATAATATTTGACAAAAAATATTAATAATTTTCAAAATTCGAAGAATGGAGGATGCATTTTAAACAATAAATGTAAAGAGAAAACAAATTAAAAAAAACTATACAAGAGAAAAATCAAACAAAAAAGATAAAGCTGTCCCAACAAAAGTGATGATAAAAGCAAGACTAGAGAAAAAATATGCAAAGATTAGTGTGAGGCTAAAAGAAGAATGAGGAAAATTGTAAAAAAGAAGAATAGAGAGACTTCTAAACAGACTAACACTTGAAGAAAACTTGAAATAAGAACTAGAAGAGAAGAAACCGTGCTCAAGTTTAAAGCATTGAATAGATAGAAAACCATCAGAAAAGAAAAATTACAAGATTATTGAAAGAAAGAAATAAAGAAGAAATAGAAAAAGTAAAAGAATCTAAATATTTGAGTTACACCTTTAATAAAATAAGCAAAAAAAAGCATTAACAAAAATTGTAAGAAAAGCTAACAAA
This sequence comes from Lagria hirta, assembly GCA_947359425.1. Taxonomy (NCBI): domain Eukaryota; kingdom Metazoa; phylum Arthropoda; class Insecta; order Coleoptera; family Tenebrionidae; genus Lagria; species Lagria hirta. The sequence continues at coordinate 23,780,801 of OX375800.1, read as the reverse complement.
AATGAAGAAGAAGAGATCAAAGATTTGGAAACAATATAAGAAAAAGAAGAAGAAGAAGAAGAAGAAGAAGAAGAAAAAGAAGAAGAAGAAGAAGAAGAAGAAGAAGAAGAAGAAGAAGAAGAAGAAGAAGAAGAAGAAGAAGAAGAAGAAAAAGAAGACGAAGAAGAAGACGAAGAAGAAGAAGAAGAAGAAGAAGAAGAAGAAGAAGAAGAAGAAGAAGAAGAAGAAGAAGAAGAAGAAGAAGAAGAAGAAGAAGAAGAAGAAGAAGAAGAAGAAGAAGAAGAAGAAGAAGAAGAAGAAGAAGAAGAAGAAGAAGAAGAAGAAGAAGAAGAAGAAGAAGAAGAAGAAGAAGAAGAAGAAGAAGAAGAAGAAGAAGAAGAAGAAGAAGAAGAAGAAGAAGAAGAAGAAGAAGAAGAAGAAGAAGGAAGAAGCAGGGGCAGTAATTGTTGTTTATTGTGTATATTTTCAATGCTCTTTGCAGGTTTTAAGTGGAAAAGCGACTTTTGAAAGTTGCCTTTGCCATCATAACTCCACCTTTTCAGCTGTAAATCATTTTCTAATTAAGTCCTCCTACCTTTTGCTGCTTTTGAATACAAAAACATCTTTGCTAATTGCTGAACTTCTTATCGTTGCATTTCTTAAACAACACAACCAGCCCTTAACCGTACTCTAATTAAGATAATACTGGAATACTCTCAAAAGGAAAGAAATTAAACAAAATAATCTTATTTAGACAAGCGATGCACGTCTGACGTTGATTAAACAGAATTAGGATTGAAATTTTATCAAAGCGATTGTAAAAATAAAGATGGAAAAGATCCAAATTAAATTCCGGCACATTTTCTTCACGTAATGCTACGCAAGCAAGCAAGCATGAAAAAGTCTACAATTTTTGAGAAGCCTTGGAACATTTGTGAGGGGATTATATAGAATTTCAATGAAAGCGGGGGTGGCGTGGAATTATTAAATGATGCCGCAGGAGAGGGATGGATTAAAACGGTTTAAGCCTCTGCCGCCGCCAGCAGAAACAGTACAAGAAATTAGTTTACTTATTCTAATTAATCAAGTGAAAATATTTAAGCTTTTCTTCGGTTTCCTTATCCAGGTGTTGTCGGTCTTTTCAAATGATTTAAAGGCAGGATTAAGCTCATTTTTTTTAAAGCTATGGAAAAATTAGGGATGATTTTCGGCGATTATTAAGATAAGCGGAAAAGACATTGTCTAAATTTCCAATTTCCATCGGAGGTAATGGTTATGTTAAAGCAGTTTAATTAAAAAAGCTTCCGACAGATTTCCGCCTATCAAAATGTAAAGTTTAGAAATTATTAACCTTTAAAAACGGACAAAATTTCGTCTTCAAAAACATACAACGGCCAAATCAGGTCAGAAATTCTCAGAAATGGGAAAAGATTTCAAAAGATCTTTGTTGGCAGAACTGGCAAATTGACGATATCTGATAAAATCATGCGATTTAAAGTGGCCAGCGCGCTTACCTGATTTGGCTTCGTGTGATTTTTTTTGGAGGCATACTGTGAATCCAAGACTTATGACAATGGTTCTATAACTACGACCTTTGGCTCAAAGACGATCATACTCAAATTTTCAATGATGAAAGTTTTTTGATTCAATTTAGGAATCTGTCCACTTGTGGCGCTCCATTTTCTTTTCAAAACAACGATTCTTTAAATTTTCAAGATTTTTAAATATTCTAGATTAATAAATAAATCTAGAATATTCAAATCTATACTTGAAAAATCTAGAATCTAGATTCTTCAAATTTCTGATAATATCTTTGTAGATGCAAAATTATCTTCATAGAATATAGAAAACTTGTTGGATCTTGAAAATTGATCAGTTAAAAGATAAGATTAGTTAAAAACAGTTGTAATAGGAAAGAACTGAAACGTTAGGACATCAACAGCTAAGATTTTGAAGATTCTTTAAGCTTTTTAAGTTTTTTTTTTAATCTTTCAGAGTACCCAGATACTTTAAATGCTTTAGATTCTTCCAATTCTTCAGAATTTTGAGATTTTTTAGATGCTGTTATAGATTTGTTAAATTTTTTTGATTTTTAAGACTTTTTCAATTATCTACTTGATTCTTTAAATCTTCAAAATTCTTAAGATTTTGAAGATTCTTTAGACTTTTTAGATTTTTTTTTAGTCTTTCAGATTACCCAGATACTTTAAATGCTTTAGATTCTTCCAATTCTTCAGATTTTTGAGATTTTTTAGATGGTGTTATAGATTCGTTAATTTTTTTTTTGTTTTTTAGACTTTTTCAATTATCTACTTGATTCTTTAAATCTTCAAAATTTTTAAGATTTTGAAGATTCTTCAGACTTTTTAGATTTTTTTCTAATCTTTCAGATTACCCAGATACTTTAAATGCTTTAGATTCTTCCAATTCTTCAGATTTTTGAGATTTTTTAGATGCTGTTATAGATTCGTCAAATTTTTTTGATTTTTAAGACTTTTTCAATTATCTACTTGATTCTTTAAATCTTCAAAATTCTTAAGATTTTGAAGATTTTTTAAACTTTTTAGATTTTTTTTTAATCTTTTAGATTACCCAGATACTTTAAATGCTTTAGATTCTTCCAATTCTTCAGATTTTTGAGATTTTTTAGAGGCTGTAATAGATTCGGTAATTTTTTTTGGTTTTTAAGACTTTTTCAATTATCTACTTGATTCTTTAAATCTTCAAAATTCTTAAAATTTTGAAGATTCTTCAGATTTTTTAGATTTTTTTCTAATCTTTCACATCACCCAGATACTTTAAATGCTTTAGATTCTTCCAATTCTTCAGATTTTTGAGATTTTTTAGAGGCTGTAATAGATTCGGTAATTTTTTTTGGTTTTTTAGACTTTTTCAATTATCTACTTGATTCTTTAAATCTTCAAAATTCTTAAGATTTTGAAGATTCTTCAAACTTTTTAGATTTTTTTCTAATCTTTCAGATTACCCAGATACTTTAAATGCTTTAGATTCTTCCAATTCTTCAGAATTTTGAGATTTTTTAGATGCTGTTATAGATTCGTTAATTTTTTTTGATTTTTAAGACTTTTTCAATTATCTACTTGTTTCTTTAAATCTTCAAAATTCTTAAGATTTTGAAGATTCTTTAAACTTTTTAGATTTTTTTCTAATCTTTCAGATTACCCAGATACTTTAAATGCTTTAGATTCTTCCAATTCTTCAGATTTTTGAGATTTTTTAGATGCTGTTATAATTTCGTTAATTTTTTTTTGATTTTTAAGACTTTTTCAATTATTTATTTGATTTTTTAAATCTTCAAAGTTCTTAAGATTTTTTAGATTCTTTTGACTCTTTGGACATTTTAAATTCATTAGATTCTTAAAGTTTTTAATGTTGATTTGTAAAATTCTTGTAGAAATAACAATTATCTTTTTAGAATTTAAAGAGTTTGGTGGATCTTACAAGTCAATCAGTTAAAAGATAAGATTAGTTAAAAACGGTTGTAATAGGGAAGAACTGAAACGTTAGAACATTAACAGCATAGATTTTGAAGATTCTTTAAACTTTTTAGATTTTTTTTTTAATCTTTCAGATTGCCCAGATTCTTTAAATGCTTTAGATTCTTCCGACTCTTTAGATTATTAGAACTAAAACGTTAGGACATTGACAGAATTTTAAAGATTCTTTAGACTTTTTAAATATTCTAAAGTATTTAATCTTTTGGATTACGCTTTAGATTCCTCAACCTCTTCAGTTTCTTCCAGGGCTTCAAAATTTTGAAATTTTTTAGATGATGTTCTTGATTCGTTATTTTTTTTAGATTTTTACCATGTTTTAGATTTTCAATACTTTTTTAGATTATCTACCTAATTTTTTAGATTCTTTTGACTTTCTGGACATTTTAAATTCATTGGATTCTTCAAGTTTCTGATGGTAAAAATTTTGTAGAAATAAAACTTATCTTGATAGAAAATGAAGAGTTTGTTAGATCTTGGATGGGTTAGATTCTTTAAACTTTTGAATTCTTTAGATTCTTCAGATGCTTTAGATTCTTTAAAGTCTTTAATTTTTTCAGATTCTTGAGATTTCATAGATTCTTTAAATTTTTGGTTGCCTATTGTAGATTCTCTAAATTTTCTACGATTTCTTAGATTCTTTAGATATTCTAGATATGTCAGATTCATTAGATTTGTCAAGTTTCTGTAGATGATCTGTAAAATTCTGGTAGAAGTAAAAATGATCTTAATAGAATATGGAGAGTTGGCTGGATTTTGGAAGTTGATTTTCCGGCTTGAAAGGGATGTGGAGAAAGCTTAAAAGTTCGAGGATCGCTTCTTTTGTCGAATGAAGCGTTTCTAATGATTTTAAAGTTCTGTGGCTTTAATATAATGCTCTATTTACGATACCCGTTAACCCTCTTAGCGCAGTTTAAAGCCAGCGCCTCTTGTCTTGAAAATTATCACGTCTTCATTCAAATGGATTAATATAACAAAACACTATTAATCCAAAGCACGTACATTTCGCATTTATGTGCGGAAGAGAACCAGTTGCCAACTAAGCTTTCCGCTATAAATTTTTTGGGCAGGAGGGACCTATTTATTAAAAAGATTGAGACGCCACATGCGATTCGTCGGAGAACTCTGAAATATTTATAAGCTTTTTTCCATGCAAGAATTATTGTATCATTTCTGCATAAATAGGGATTTTTTTTTTTTTTTTGGAAAATGATAGTCTTTTTTATTCACTAGTTTATCCATTCGGAATCAATAGATGAATAATTCATGTCAGCGTCATATTCATACACCTGCATTGAAGTTTAACCTTTTCCTTTTTGGGAAAAAATGAGCCACTTTGGCTCAATCGCTCTATAATAGCTTATTGAAACTGAAACCAAAGATACTTTTTACATTTAAAACCATCTTTGTCTCAATCTTTGGTCAATTATAATAAAACATGACGAAATAATTCTCTTAACCTAATGATGATATTGTATATCAAAAACTGACCAGTAGTCGCATTATTTTGCCTTTTTTAGACATTTTGCTGATTTTTATTCAGAATTTTTATTCTATTTCTAAAAGAAATAGCAGCAAATATAAGAAAAAACAGACGAAATAAATTTGAGAGAAAAAAACAACAACGAAAAAAGTAAATTATAAGATTTAGATCTGACAGAGTAAATCTAGAAAAAGTGAAGAGATAAAGATACAAAACAAAGATCTTATAAAATTTCAAAATAAAACATCTGGAATAAAAAGAAGTTTTAAAATATACTAAATTTAGAAATAGTTAGATGTAAAAAAAGTCATTTCTAAGAAAAAACATAATAAAAGAAAATAAAAAAATAGTAAAGTCACAGTTAAATGTCAAATGAGTTTTAAAAATATCTGTTTAGCTTTATTTAATGTCTTATAAAATTAATACATTTATTTAACAAATTAATTATATTTAGACAATATACTAATTATTCGAATTAATAAAAATTGAGTTATATTTTCCCCGGCGCATCCGCCATCAGCGACGCTTTTATGTATCTTAAAAAACCGCAAAGTAATCGGTCTGTTGTAGATTGGTGATAGTGTTGTAGAATATTTTAGACAGGTTTTAACTTATAGACAAAATTTTTATATTATAAAGGATGCATTAATTAAAAATAATTTTTAAAAACCCGGCGCATCCGCCAATTGTAACGTTCCTGGGTATTTAAAAATTATCGAATTCTCTCTGATTTTCGCAGAATTTTGAAATTTAATATTATATTATTATGATTTGAAAGAATAATAGTAATAAAAATGCTATAATTGCTTGAAGAATCAAGTTGTGTTATCTCTGAGATCGAAGTGATGTAATTTTCTTGTCAAAAGTCATTGATATTGTATATCAAAAACTGACTAGTGGTCGCATTATTTTGCTTTTTTTAGAAAGAAAATTACCACCTTTATCAGATTGTTAATCAAGAACATTTTGCTGATCTTTATTCAGAATTTTTATTCTATTTCTAAAAGAAATAGCAGCAAATATAAGAAAAAACAGACAAAATAAATTTGAGAGAAAGAAACAACAACAAAAAAAGTAAATTATAAAGTTTAGATCTGTAAAAAAAGACATTTTTAAGAAAAAACAAAATAGAAGAAAATAGAAAAAATAGTAAAGTTAAAGATAAATGTCAAATGAGTTCCAAAAATATCTATTTAACTTTATTTAATGTGTTATAAAATTAATACATTTATTTAACAATGGAAGCTTCACAGAGATTTGTATATTGTCTGTTGGGCTTTCTTTTGTTATAAATTAATTATATATTGACAATATACTAATTATTCGAATTAATGAAAATTGAGTTATATTTTCCCCGGCGCCTCCGCCATCAGCGACGCTTTTATGTATCCTAAAAAACCCCAAAGTAAACGGTCTGTTGTAGATTGGTGATAATGTTGTAGAATATTTTAGACAGGTTTTAACCTAATTATGTATACTAGACAGAATTTTTATATTATAGAGGATGCATTAATTAAAAATAATTTTTAAAAACCCGGCGCATCCACCAATTGTAACGTTTCTGGGTATTTAAAAATTATCTAATTCTCTCTGATTTTCGCAGAATTTTGAAATTTAATATTATATTATCATGATTTGAAGTAATAATAGTAATAAAAATGCTATAATTGCTTGAAGAATTAAGGTGTTTTATCTCTGAGAATTTTCTTGTCAAAAGTCATTGATTTTGTATATCAAAAACTGACTAGTAGTCGCATTATTTTGCTTTTTTTAGAAAGAAAATTACCACCTTTATCAGATTGTTAATCAAGAACATTTTGCTGATGTTTATTCAGAACTTTTATTCTATTTCTAAAAGAAATAGCAGCAAATATAAGAAAAAACAGACAACATAAATTTGAGAGAAAGAAACAACAACGAAAAAAGCAAATTATAAGATTTAGATCTGACGCGGTAAATCTAGAAAAAATGAAAAGATAAAGATACAAAACAAAGATCTTATAAAATTTCAAAATAAAATATCTGGAATAAAAAGAAGTTTTAAAATATACAAAATTTAGAAATGGTTAGATGTGAAAAAAGTCATTTTTAAGAAAAAAGATAATACAAGAAAATAAAAAAAATATTAAAATGTGTCAAAAAATTAATACTTTCATTAATACATTTATTTAACGATGGAAGCTTCACAGAGAATTGTATATTGTCTGTTGAGCTTTCTTTTGTTATAAATTGAGTTATATTTTCCCCGGCGCATCCGCCATCAGCGACGCTTTTATGTATCTTAAAAAACCGCAAAGTAAACGGTCTGTTGTAGATTGGTGATAGTGTTGTAGATTATTTTAGACAGGTTTTAACCTAATTATGTATACTAGACAGAATTTTTATATTCTAGAGGATGCATTAATTAAAAATAATTTTAAAACCCGGCGCATCCGCCAATTGCAACGTTTCTGGGTATTTAAAAATGATCTAAATTTCTGATTTTCGCAGAATTTTGAAATTTATTATCATATTATCATGATTTGGGATAATAATAGTAATAAAAATGCTATAATTGCTTGAAGAATCAAGTTGTGTTATCTCTGAGATCGAAGTGATGTAATTTTCTTGTCAAAAGTCATAAAAACTTTTTGAAAAACGGAGATTTCCCTCAAAAAAACGTTAGAAAATTTCGAATTCTCCGATTTGTATGACGAGCATGGTACAAGCGGGTACGAGGATTGAAAGAGAATGGAACAAAGTGCAGGATATTCCCAATCAGCGTTCATGCTATTCACACCTTACGACCACTTCACTTGTTATTATTATTTAGTCTTATTCACAAACTTGTTGGAATCATTAAAATAATTATTTAGAATTTTAAATAGTTATTTTACGTTTGAATGGAATCTCAAGGCAAAATGGTACCGCATTGCACTAAAATATTAGATCCTAGCGCGGAGCCAGCCTCCCAGCTCTAATGACATACTTCAAAATAAGAGGAAACCAACTTTGTCCAAATTGCATATTATTAACATGATTTGACATAATATCATCCGCAAAAAATGCCACATCTAATTAAATATTCCATTTCAGCGAATTTAAATAATTACATAATGTGCCTTAATTACTAATCTAACAATTTAATTAACGACCAAACAATTCAATTTAGCAAATATGCCACTAAATTCCTCTCAATTTTCAAATTTCCCGCTTTTTATTTGCGGCTATGGTATCCCAGTTGCTTTGATAATGTAATTATACAAATAATTTAGAGCCGATATCGGAGGATAGGTGCCCCTTGCTCCATCGGGCATTGAAGTCACCGAATATCTAATAAAAAAATCATATCGTGCAAATCCAATTTGGTTAAAAATTTAAGCTGCTATTTTTGACATTCATCACACAGAAAATCTCAAAATTTAAACTTAAGAATGAGAAATTAATTAAAAAAAACTGTATCCCTATTAATTGCTAAAGAAAAAAACATTTTTGAGAGTATTTAATATTTTTATTTAATATTAAACATTTTTTATCATTATTGTTTGTTTCTTAAATAAAAAACCACAGAGAAACTAGGTACATATCAGACATATTTTTGTTCAGTTTAACAAAAAAAATCTTTTTTATTTAATTTAATTATTTTCTGTAACTATTTAGTTTTGAAAAATCTGTATTTTGAATATTATTTCTCAACTAAAAAACGTAAGAAAAGAAAAAAACAAAGAACGATGATATGTATGCCAAAAATGTTCAACAGTTATCTAAAAAGTTAATATTTTTTCCGTATTAATAATTGTTTTTTGTCAAATTTCAACTAAAATAACAAAAAAATCAAAAAAACCATCTATTTTTTGTCATAATTTTGTTTTTTTTTGCAGCCGTTGTTTGAAATACCTCGAATGAGAAATAATTAAAAAAACTGTACCTATATGTAATTCAGCAAAATACATTAAAATCCCTATTAATTGCTTAAGAAAAAAAAAATTTTAAGAATATTTTGTTTTATATCATTAATGTTTGTTTCTTAAATAAAAAACCACAGATAAACTCGAAACCGGACATATTTTTGTCCAGTTTAACAAAAAAAATGTTTTTTATTTAATTTAATTATTTTTTTCAACTATTTAGTCTTGAAAAATCTGTGTTTTGAATATTATTTCTCAACTAAAAAACGCAAGAAGACAAGGAACAAAGGAATATCAAAATTGTGAAACTATTAATAATTGTTTTTTATCAAATTTTAACTAAAATAACATAAAAATTAAAAAACCATGTATTTTTTTAACATAATTTTTGTTGTTTTTTTTTTGCAGCCGTTGTTTGAAATGTTTCTTCCATTCTTTTAACGTTGTTTTATCTTCAATAATTTCTGTAATTATATTCTTCTTTTACCGCCTTTATTGCTTTGAATTCTTCTTCTTCTTTTTACAGCTATAGTTCTTTACTTGTACCTAGCAATGTTATCTATCCACTTTGAAGATTATATTGAGACGATTTACCTTTCGAAGAGTTCCAATAAGAACAAAACACAGATCTAGTTTAAATAAATTAGCTTAGACGTTATTGGTAGATATGCATATCATAGATATTCGTTTCATACGAAAGGCAGTAATCTGACAAAAAACTTAGTGGTCTGATCAGCCATATCCCTTTCTTTTGAAATTATTTCAGAATCAATATCTGTGATTTGGAGTGACCTAATTGAGTATCGACATGTAGCAACCTGATATCTCGATTATGATCTAAGAAGCTTTCTAATAGATGCCGCTACTTGCTATACGTCACTCACAATAAAAAAATGTCTCCATTTTTGCAATTACTCATTTAATTAGAGAAGCTTCTGGCCTCAAATTTGGCCAATTCTCTTAATTATTAATTACTTTTAGTTTAATTCATTTAATAAGTTAATTAGTTACTATTTCTGTAATAAAATATTTATCCCTATCAATTGCTAAAGAAAAAAAAATTTCAAAAATATTTAATTTTTTATCATTAATATTTGTTTCCTAAATAAAAAACCACAGATAAACTAGAAACCGGACATATTTAACAAAAAAAAATGTTTTTTATTTAATTTAATTATTTTTCTGTAACTATTTAGTTTTGAAAGATTTGTATTTTGATTATTATTTCTCAACTAAAAAACGCAAGAAGACAAGGAACGAAGGAATATCAAGATATGTAAAACTATTAATAATTGTTTTTTATCTAATTTTAACTAAAATAACATAAAAATCAAAAAACCATATGTTTTTTGTCATAATTTTTTTTGCATTTTTTTTTTAGCCGTTGTTTAAAATGTTTCTTCCATTCTTTTAACGTTGTTTTATCTTCCATAATTTATGTAATTATATTCTTCTTTTATCGCCTTTATTGCTTTGAATTCTTCTTCTTCGTTTTACAGCTATAGTTCTTTACTTGTACCTAGCAATATTATCTATCCACTTTAAAGATTATATTGAGACGATTTACCTTTCGAAGAGTTCCAATAAGAACAAAACATATCTAGTTAGTCAGACGTTATTGGTAGATATGCATATCTTAGATATTCGTTTCATACGAAAGGCAGTAATCTGATAAAACTTAGTGGTCTGATCAGCACTATCCCTTTCAGAAACAATATCTGTAATTTAGAGTGACCTAATTGAGTATCGACATGTAGCAACCCGGTTTCTCGATTATGATCTAAGAAGCTTTCTAATAGATGCCGCTACTTGTTATATGTCACTCACAATAAAAAAATTTCTCCATTTTTGCAATTACTCATCTAATTAGAGAAGATTCTGGCCTCAAATTTGGCCAATTCTCTTAATTATTAATTACTTTTATTTTAATTTATTTAATAAATTAATTAGTTATTATTTCTGTAATAAAATATTTATCAGACATTTATATGAACTGAGTATTTTAGCTAGTGGGAGCGAGGTTGATGACCCATAGCCAGGTACTGTTATTTAGACCATCCAAAGGAAGAACCTCAACAATTCATACGTGGCTGATTCGACTGAACTATAGTAGAGGAGACCGAGACAAAAACGGCCCCCGCACCTCAAAAACATTGCCCCTTTTTGCTTTTCTTAGACTCAATTTATTTGGCTTAACGTCATTTTTTTTTCAATCTTATTATATAAAGATCTGACCTTCTTCTGAAGCTTAAGTAATCAGTGTAATTATCAGAGCGAAGAGGTACTCCGGGTAATTATTATGCGTCGGCTATTTACGATGGTTTTTGCTTTATTTTGTCTGCTAAGCTTGTACAGGTTTTTTTATTAAGCCTAATAGTGAATCATCATCGATAATAAATTAGTCCCTAGATTTAGGAATTTTAGTTGATAAGTTGCCATCAATTTTATTAGGTTGGAAACTATGAAATTTCTAGTGGAAAAATAAAAATTCCGTAACCATGTCAATAATTTAGGTTAGGTCGGCATATGTGAAAACTTATTTTACTCGTAATTATTCATAAAAAGTTAGTCACTCTTGTCTTGGAATAATAAAAATAAAATTCCTACTGTCTAATTTTTTGTAAAAATTGGTCATGATCTGTATAAAAACTTCTCATTTTCATAAAAACATAAAATTCTAAAATAAAATCTTGCAATTAATTATTATTGACAGATAATACGTCAACTGTGAACACCAAGTGTAGCCAACCTTAAGCATTCAAAATTACTTTTAAAAATCGCTGCTATATGAAAAATTAAAAAGATTATTATCTGAAAAAGTGGCTTATTTATAAAAAAAAATTTTGCTTAAAATTCAGCTCTCTATCACATAGTTATGTCCAGCGTTATATTTCACCCTTCAAAAGGGGCGCCATCCCCGATTGACTGAATAATAAACACGACCTTTTAGTTTTTCGGCACACTAATTTAGCCAAAAATATCAATTTTTTTAAAGCAATTTTCAGCACGAAATTTGTTCTAAAATGACATTACATAATTATGAAAAAAAAAATTTCAAAAAAGCGAGCAAAACAGCAGCAAAAAGTGTTTTTTTTTGTTCAAACTTATTTATTATAAATTCTACAAAACTACAACAAACTTTTAAATGAAATATTTAAAATAATTACAGAAAATGTATTAAAACGCCCAAATTTGTAATAACTTTAAGAGCAAAAGCTTTGAAAGTCTTATTAGAGTGTTGTAATAAAATTAAACAAGTGGTAGCTGATTAAATTTTGACGTTTTGTCAAAAATTGTCAAAATTTGTCAAAATTTATTGCTTAGAAAAATGTCAAATGGCAAATTTGTGAGGAATAAACAATAAATTTAAGCAAAACGTTGTCTAAATTTATTAAATTTTATAATTTAATAACAAAATTATTATTTTTAATAAATTAGGTCAAAACTCTTTTCGTGCCACGCAGATTATTTAGAATATTTATTTAGATTACTTTGCATTTTTGGAAATGATTGCAAAAAATTTAAAAGCGATCGAATTAAATTTTGACGTTCCAAATTTAATCTAGGAACATTTGATATTTTGTTTCAGTTAGTGTTTTCATTATGTTCTGCTTTAGGGAGAATTATTCTGGCAAAAAAAACTTTTTTATCAACAAAATGGTGGCCAATTATGAGCGATCTCTCTATTTCCCACACAAACTATATGTATTATATTGTCAACCGGGTATACAAACAAATTATGCAAGCCGAGAATTTCTTTCTCAACATTTCTAAATGAAATATCACCACACATATGAGAATATAAATGACAATGCAGTTTATTATTGCTTAATTCTCAACAATTACCTATTTAAATTTGCCACATCCGTGACTTCAACTGTTATCGTTTGTTAATCAAATATTATTACATTGCCAAAGACCCGGAAAATTTTTTACAAATCCTAATGGTCGAACATGGAAATATATTTATTATTAATGCAGAATTTCTCTTTGGAATTATTAATTTTATTCAGGTTTTCCTCTTTTGTCAAAATTTTACTTTCGCAACTTAAGCCTCCTTTAAGCAGTGTTTATTGCATATTTATGGCGATTTTATATCAAGAGGGCCGTGTAAAGCTTTTATTGGAATTTTATAACGATAAAAGATAAGAGGATTCATTACATTTTTTACAAACATTCACAGTACTTAAATATCTAACTATGATTAAACTCTATTATTAAAGATTGAATTAGAAACTTTAATCCAGGTTAAACTTTAATCTCGGTCAACTAATCAAGATATCTGTCAAACTTACAACTTTCTTTTTGACAGAATAAGATTAAAGCAAAATCTGTATAATTTTTTTTCTATTTGATTCATTCGTTTTTGCGTTATTCTGTGAGTTTTCGTTGTTTTGTGTTTTTCGGGATCATTTTCTTTGCCTTCGACTAATCAAGCTATCTGTCAAACTTACAACTTTTTTTTTGACAGAATAAGATTAAAGCAAAATCTCTATAATTGTTTTTCTATTTGATTCATTCGTTTTTGCGTTATTCTGTGAGTTTTCGTTGTTTTGTGTTTTTCGGGATCATTTTCTTTGCCTTCGACTAATCAAGATATCTGTCAAACTTACAACTTTTTTTTGACAGAATAAGATTAAAGCAAAATCTCTATAATTTTTTTTCTATTTGATTCATTCGTTTTTGCGTTATTCTGTGAGTTTTCGTTGTTTTGTGTTTTTCGGGATCATTTTCTTTGCCTTCGACTAATCAAGATATCTGTCAAACTTACAACTTTTTTTTGACAGAATAAGATTAAAGCAAAATCTCTATAATTTTTTTTCTATTTGATTCATTCGTTTTTGCGTTATTCTGTGAGTTTTCGTTGTTTTGTGTTTTTCGGGATCATTTTCTTTGCCTTCGACTAATCAAGATATCTGTCAAACTTACAACAGTTTTTTTTGACAGAATAAAATTAAAGCAAAATCTCTATAATTTTTTTTTCTATTTGAATTTATTCGTTTTTGCGTTATTCTGTGAGTTTTCACTGTTTTGGGTTTTTAGGATCATTTTTTTTGCCTTCGACTAATCAAGATATCTGTCAAACTTACAACTTTTTTTTTTGACAGAATAAGATTAAAGCAAAATCTCTATAATTTTTTCTCTATTTGATTCATTCGTTTTTGCGTTATTCTGTGAGTTTTCACTGTTTTGGGTTTTTAGGATCATTTTTTTTGCCTTCGACTAATCAAGCTATCTGTCAAACTTACAACTTTTTTTGACAGAATAAGATTAAAGCAAAATCTCTATAATTTTTTCTCTATTTGATTCATTCGTTTTTGCGTTATTCTGTGAGTTTTTACTGTTTTGGGTTTTTAGGATCAATTTTTTTGCCTTTGACTAATCAAAATATCTGTCAAACTTCCAACTTTTTTTTTGACAGAATAAGATTAAAGCAAAATCTCTATAATTGTTTTTCTATTTGATTCATTCGTTTTTGCGTTATTCTATGAGCTTTCACTGCTTTGGGTTTTTAGGATCATTTTCTTTGTCTTCGACTAATCAAGATATCTGTCAAACTTACAACTTTTTTTTGGCAGAATAAGATTAAAGCAAAATCTCTATAATTGTTTTTCTATTTGATTCATTCGTTTTTGCGTTATTCTGTGAGCTTTCACTGTTTTGGGTTTTTAGGATAATTTTCTTTGCCTTCGACTAATCAAGATATCTGTCAAACCTACAACTTTTTTTTGACAGAATAAGATTAAAGCAAAATCTCTATAATTTTTTTTCTATTTGATTCATTCGTTTTTGCGTTATTCTGCGAGTTTTCACTGTTTTGGGTTTTTAGGATCATTTTCTTTGCCTCTTTCTCTTAATCTTTAACTTTATCTGATTGTAATAATATTTATAGTTAGTTGTTATCTCTAGTTTAAATTTTTTTTTTCTTTATTCATTTTATTTTTTCCTTTTTGTCCCTATTATCCCTCAAAACTCTCTTTCTCGCTTAATACTTTTCATTTTTGATTTTATTGTTTAAAGGTTTTCTTTCTTTTTTTTTTCATCTAACATCTGTAATAGCTTTATTTAATAGTAATAATATTTATAATTAGTTGTTATCTCTAGTTTCAAGATTTTTTTCTTTATGTATTTTATTTTTCCCTCTTTGTCCCTATTGTCTCTCAAAACTTCTCTCTTTTTCGCTTAATGTTTTTCATTTTTGAATTTTTTGTTTAAATGTTTTCTTTTTATTCTTTTTCATATATGTTTTTTTACGATGGCTTTATTCACATAAAGTGATAAAAAATTTTATTGTTTGGAACAGTTCTTCTATCTAAAAAACCGCTATTTTTAAAAAGAAAAAAAATTTTTTGAATTTTGAAACTACATTTTCTTGGTACGGCCAATTATGTGGCTTACTCGGCTGTGGAAAATCCAACTTAGCATGAATATTTCGACGGAAAATGGTCTCAAAACCACATAAATTAGGACTAATTAGCATTACAATGAGTATATAAACATAAAAATATGTTTTTCATTGTATTTCATATAATTGAAATAAACAAATTGGAAAAAAATACAAAATATTATTTGAAGCTCCTCAAAGGTCTATACTAAGAATCGTTTTATGTTTATTTAATTCCAAAATAGTAGGTATAGATGGCACTATTATTATAAATCATTACATAATTAATTAAGACGTCAAGATTTTGTGCGACAAACCAAGAGGTAGTAACATTTTTACGGACTTAATACTGTATATAAAACTGTTTATGACTATTATTTGATACCTCACCGAACCTTAAAGCTGTCCAAGCAAGGCGACAATTGGTTGCAGCACCATGGAGTAATGACCGCCATAAACTTCTTGAAAAAGTTAACAGTTTTATATAGGGTATTAAACATTCAGGGTCTGTCGCACTATAATTTGTAACGCTTATTTATGGGTATACGAGTAAATAGTTACTCTTACTACTAATATTGTTTATTGTTTAATTTATGGTAATCAGCTAGGAAACTGGAAATGAACATGAACTGTAAACAATGCTCAAAATCTAAAATAACCATTATTGTATGATTCACCACGTGAAAAATAATGCAAAATCGTGTGATTAGATCTTTTTAGAATAGAACTATAAAGATTGTCTTGGGAAAAATAATAATTCAATCTAAGCCGTACGTTATTATATTATATAAGATATGTATAATGTATTTCAATTACAATAAAATATAGATTATTAGATAACAAGACAGCTATTAATATTTTTTATCTCATTATTGTTTTTTCATACTTTCCTTTTGTTTTATCTCTTTTTTTTCTTCAGAAGTTTCTTGATTTGTTTTATCTTGTTTACTCAATCAAACTTCTTTTTCTTTCTTCTGACATTTTTCCTTCAAATTACTTTTTTAGCAGATAGCCCATGCAATAATGTCAGAAATTCTTTTTCACGCCATTTTTTTTAAACCTCTCCTATTTTTTTTTCGTATTTTATAATATTTCTTCTTCTGTAGTCATCTAGTGTATCTGTCTTTCTTTTGTTTTGCTTTTTGATCACTCTTCTATTGTTATTCTTTCTGTTGTTTTTCACATCAGGGCATCACAAGTTTCAGTTAATTAGATTAATCGTACGCAATTAAATTAAACACTATTTATTAGAACACTTTATTTTTCTATTAGAGCACTCAAACAAGTGTTTTTATATAGCAAAAGCCATGTAAAAAATAGCACCTGTCAACCCTTACAAATCCAAACAATTCTTTCGACCCCCAGTCAGGTACTACATGTTTCAAGTTTGACGTTTCTCTACCATTGATGTTACCAGGTAGTAAACCAATGACAATGGTTTTTTGATTTTTGGCCACAAAATTTCAAAAAAGTATTTTAAAGCCGCTAAGATTTCGAAAATTCCACACTATCTCTGATTACTCGATTAATTAACTCGATTTTTTTCTTCACAAAAACCCCACTTTAATTAAATTTTGATTAATAGTCTTAAAAGCATAAGAGGTCTTAGCCAACGATAAATTATTCATTTACCATGAAAAGTCTTTTGATTCATAGACCATGAATAAAACGCAAGGTTATTGAATTGAAACGACAATTGCGCTCATTTTTCAAAAATCCGAACATATTTTTCATATTAGCATAGGTCGGGAGTCGTAAAGTATAGAGAAAGTGATCGCAAATACTATACAATTAGAGTTAAATCCGCCCTGAATAAATAGCAGGCTAAAGATAGAAAAAAAAAACAAAAGAAATCAGAAGAATATTAGATACAATTTCAATGGAAATGAAAGAAGAATGAAAAATAAAAAAAAAAATGCATAATAAAAAAATAAAGAGATTAAAAGATTAATAAAAAGAAGAACAATGAAATGCTAAGCAAGTTAGAAGCAAAGAGTAAAGCAATAAAAAATATGATTAAAAAATAATATAGAGATAAATATAATAGATAAAATTGAGAGTAAAATTAAATAGTAAAATTAGAAAAATGGAAAAAACTGGTGAAAATCCAAGAAGCAAAAAAAAACGATTACTTGACAGTAGAGAATAATATCAAAAAGTGTTAACAAAAGTAATGAGAGAATAGGATCTGAAAATCATCGATAGAAAAAAAAAGAAACCGTTAAAAAATAAGCATTTTTTTAAAACAGTAGAGAAGAAAATAGAAGTAAACAACAACCAATGCAATAAAACAAAAAAAAACAGAACACTGAATTGAAAAAAAAACAAAAAGGTG
The DNA here is from genome assembly GCA_947359425.1 of Lagria hirta. Lineage (NCBI taxonomy): Eukaryota > Metazoa > Arthropoda > Insecta > Coleoptera > Tenebrionidae > Lagria > Lagria hirta. Next base: position 23,763,217 of record OX375800.1, on the reverse strand, counting down.
TAATAAAACCAAACTGAAAAAGAATTTAATTCAGTTTTAAAAAAAAAGCAGGCTAAAGGTAAAAAAAAAACAAAAGAAATGAGAAAAATATTAGATACTATTTCAATGGAAATGAAAGAAAAAGGTAAGAAAATGCGTAAAGATTAGAACAGAGAAAAATAGAAAGAAAGAAAAAAAAGTATAATAAAAAAATAAACAGATTAAAAGGTTAATAAAAAGGAGAACAAGCAAGTTAGAAGCAGAAGAGTAAAGCAATAAAAAAAAAGGAGTAAAAGATAATATTATAGTCAACGTAGGCATTACTACAAATGAAAATAATAGTAAAATTAGAAAAATGAGAAAAAGTGGTAGAAATTCAAAAAGCAAATAAAAACGATAACTTGACAGTACAGAATAATATAAGAAAAGAATTAACAAAAGTAATGAGAGAATAGGATCTGAAAATCATCGATAGAAAAGAAAATAGAAATAAACAACAACCAAAGCGATGAAACAAGAAAAAACACAACACTGAATTGAAAAAAAAAACAAAAAGGTGTAATAAAACAAAACTGAAAAAGAAAAACAAAAATGAATTGAATTCTGTTTCAAAAAGAATTAATATTATAGACTAATAATAATAATGCTAATTAAATAATAATTAAAAATGTATTAGTTATGCTGATAGAAATTGTTTTCTACAAACAAATAATGATTATATAAATTATTATCACGCAAGGTTATAATGTTTTTGAGTAATAATTAATGTTATTAAATTAATACAATAATTACAAATATTGACAAACTTATTTAGATTATAAATTGCTATTTACTAGAAAACAACGCAGAAATGTCTATATAGTACTCTTGTAGAAATTTCTAATGTAGATAAATCAGCGACATCTATTAGAAGCTTCTTACATCAAAGTCGAGAAACTATATTTCTACATGTTGATGCTATATGATGAAATAATCTTGAGACAGAAAAGTTTTCGGAAAATTAGCCAAAATTAAAGGTAGATTTACACAGAAAAAAACTAAAGTCGTCTGAATAACATCATGAAAAATGCAGAAAAGTGTAGAACTGAAAGGAAAATATTAGAAACAAATAATACTCAGATATTATGCTGTTATTTTTCTACTAGCTATTTGTTGTTTTCTCTGCTTTTGTTGTTTTTTCTCTGTTTGTTAAATATATAACTTGTTTTGACGAAAAATATTGTTTGGCTTTGAATACTTTCTCAAGTATTATAAGCCAGCGCGCTCAAAAAAACTCTTATAAAGCTGCGGTATGACAACAGAAGGAAAATGAAAAGAATTAAAAAGAGCAAAAGTAATTTTATTTACATGCGGAAGACTGTACAAATCTGAAGCAGATCATATTGTTAGACGAGTTTACAACGTACTTTCGTTTGGCCAACTGATCCACCGAGGCCTCGGTGTAGCAATATAACAACAGAAGGAAAATAAAAAGAATTAAAAAGAAGAAAAATAATTTTATTTACATGCGGAAGACTGTACAAATCTAAAGCAGATCATATTGTTAGACGAGTTTACAACGTACTTTCGTTTGGCCAACTGATCCGCCGAGGCCTCGGCGTAGCAATATAACAACAAAAGGAAAATAAAAAGAATTAAAAAGAAGAAAAATAATTTTATTTACATGCGGAAGACTGTACAAATCTAAAGCAGATCAAATTGTTAGACGAGTCTACAACGTACTTTCGTTTGGCCAACTGCTCCACCGAGGCCTCGGTGTAGCAGTATGACAGCAGAAGGAAAATGAAAAAAATTAAAAAGAGCAAAAATAATTTTTTTTACATGCGGAAGACTGTACAAATCTGAAGCAGATCATATTGTTAGACGAGTTTACAACGTACTTTCGTTTGGCCAACTGATCCACCGAGGCCTCGGTGTAGCAATATAACAACAGAAGGAAAATAAAAAGAATTAAAAAGAAGAAAAATAATTTTATTTACATGCGGAAGACTGTACAAATCTAGAGCAGATCATATTGTTAGACGAGTCTACAACGTACTTTCGTTTGGCCAACTGATCCACCGAGGCCTCGGTGTAGCAGTATGACAACAGAAGGGAAATGAAAGGTGTAGCAGTATGACAACAGAAGGGAAATGAAAAGAATTAAAAAGAGCAAAACAATTTTATTTACATGCGGAAGACAGTACAAATCTAAAGCAGATCATATTGTTAGACGAGTCTACAACGTACTTTCGTTTGGCCAACTGATCCACCGAGGCCTCGGTGTAGCCGCAGACTATAAATAAAAAATTAGAAAACATAAAAAAGTCTATTAGTAGCAAAAACAATTATAATAGTAATGAGAAATTAAATCTGACAAAGTTTTGTTCAGCCTCAGCGTAATAAAAACGTCTTAAGACATAAAAATGAATAGAACCTGCGACAAAACGGAAATTACTAACATAAATAAATCAGCGACATCTATTAGAAGCTTTTTACATCAAAGTCGAGAAACTATATTTCTACATTTTGATGCTATATGATGAAATAATTTTCAGACAAAAAAGTTTTTGCAAAATTAGCCAAAATTAAAGGTAGATTTAGACAGAAAAAAACTAAAGCCGTCTGAATAACATCATAAAAAATGCAGAAAAGTGTAGAACTGAAAGGAAAACATTAGAAACAAATAATACTCAGATATTTTGCTGTTATTGTTCTACTCGCTATTTGTTGTTTTCTCTGCTTTTGTTGTTTTTTTTAGTAGTATTATAAGCCAGCTCGCTTAAAAAGCTCTTATAAAGCTGCTCAAACTATAAATAAAAAAGTCTATTAGTAGCAAAAACAATTATAATAATAATGAGAAATTAAAGTTGACAAAGTTTTGTTCAGTCGCCGCGTAATAAAAACGTCTTAAGACCCAAGCAGCGCAAAAAAATGAATAGAACCTGCGACAAAACGGCGCGAAAGGAGAGGAAGAAAATTAAAGAAGCTTTTGGAAAATGACAAAAGAAAAGCGTATGTAAACAATATGAAAATATATTCCCCAGAGTTCCCAATTAAGCACCTTATGTCATCAAAGGCTCTTATTATTAGAGTACGAGCGCACTAAGAGTTTCAACATATTGTTTACTCTTCTTGTTTTCGTTGTAATAAAGTTCTTTTCATAAAGCTGGGCTTAAATACTTCGCCGAGAAGAGCTTTTATGACCTTTGAAAAGGTTCAATTATTGACGACGACAGCAAATTGGTATTTGAATAAAAGGAAATTCAATTGAGGCTGGAAAATTAGAGAAACATGTAATGTGGGAGAACTGTGTGTTTGACTTTTGTTTTGTAATCATCGCCATCAATGGCACAAATTGCTCTTTTCAACAGTCATTATGCTTTGACATCGTAGGTCAAAGGCAATTATCACTATTTGAATAGAACCAGATTTTTAATTTAGGCCTCTATTGATCAAAACAACTAAAATAATGTATCAATAAACAAATCTATTGATTTGTTTTTCTCAGGCTCTTCAAGTTCTCTTAGATCAAAAATCTTTTTTTTTCTCGTCTTTTTCTATTCTTTGTTTCTTCTACTATACTTGTTTTCATGTTCTATTCTATATACTGTCCTATAACTATAGATTTGTCTTGCATAGATTTATTGTCTTTCTCTATCCAAACAACATTTTCTAAATATTTTTTGTTTTATTGTTTTTTTTTAGCTAAAGCTTCTATTTTTTTTATAGTTGCCACTATAAAAGAATGTGTTTCTTCTGTTAGACTAATATAGCCTTTGCTTTTTTTTTAATTATATATATTTGTTATAATTATTGTTTTTTGCATGAGTTTTTACAATCTTCACCTATCCAAGAAACAAACAATTGTTAATCATTGTTTATTTGAACTTTTGAGTTCTTCTTCCCGCAAAAATGTAGTTTGTTACCAAAACTTTGACGTCTTTCATCTCTGTTTCACCTGCGTGTAACCTCATCGCTTTGTCTTTATTTACATATTACAGAATAGAGCTAAAAAGGGGCTTAGCTCGATATTTCCAAAACGGCTCAATCTACAAAAAATCCTAAAAAACCTTTTTTCTTTCAAATTACATTTACTATCTTTTTTATATAAAGTTTTTTTTTCTAAAATTAATAGTTTTTGAGCAGTTTTCGATGTTTCTTACGGTACTACTTCATATACAATAAAGGGGAACATCAAATTTTGTTATTAGAAAAAAAACTTTCAAATAAAAGTTGTAGACAATTGAAAAATATTTAAATATTATAATATTATAATAATTAAAATATTATATTAAAATATTATAAAAAGCAAAATTTTGTAAAGTAAAGGGTTGACTAGGAAATTGTAAAAAACAAAAAAAAATCAAATTTTTGCGTTTTAAACGAGAAATATTTATTATAGAATAAATTAATTTTATAAAAATAATTAGAAAAGTTAATATAAAACAAAAAAGTTGTATTGTTTTTTTTTGTAGCATAAGCCGTTCTGGAGATATTGCAGTAAACAGGTTTTAAGCCCTTATTACTCGCTAAAGATTCTTATTCTACAAAAAAATTAATAAAATTTTTGTGTATTAAATTACATTTGTTATCTTTTTTATATAAAGACTTTTTTTCTTAAATTAATATTTCTTAAGCTATTGCCAATGTTTCTGACGGTACTAGTTCATATACAACAAGTACTAAACCAAATTTTGTTATGAGCCAAAAAACTTTCAAATTAAACTTGTAGACAATTGAAAAATCTACAGTTTTTGTGAAAGGCAAAATTCCATAAAAGTAAAGGGTTGACCAGGAAATTGTAAAAAACAAAAAAAAATCAAATTTTTGCGTTCTAAACGAGAAATATTTATTATAGAATAAGTTAAGTTTATAAAAATAATTAGAAAAGTTAATATAAAACAAAAAAGTTGTATTGTTTTTTTTTGTAGCATAAGCCGTTCTGGAGATATTGCAGTAAACAGGTTTTAAGCCCTTATTACTCGCTAAAGATTCTTATTCTACAAAAAAATTAATAAAATTTTTGTGTATTAAATTACATTTGTTATCTTTTTTATATAAAGACTTTTTTTCTTAAATTAATATTTCTTAAGCTATTGCCAATGTTTCTGACGGTACTAGTTCATATACAACAAGTACTAAACCAAATTTTGTTATTAGCCAAAAAACTTTCAAATAAAAGTTGTAGACAATTAAAAAATCTACAGTTTTTATAAAAAACAAAATTTTGTAAAGTAAAGAGTTGACTAGGAAATTGTAAAAAACAAACAAAAAATCCAATTTTTGCGTTCTAAACGCAATAGCTTGAGAAATATTTATTAAAGAATAAATTATTTTTCCTAAAATTATTAGAAAATTTGATTTAAAACAAAAAAAATTCATAGTTTTTTTTGTAGAATCAGGCGTTCTGGAGATATCGCAGTAGACAAGTTTTAAGCCCTTATTACTCGCTAAAAATTCTTATTCTACAAAAAAATTTATACAATTTTTGGGTTTTAAACTACATTTCTTATCTTTTTTATATAAAAACTTTTTTTCTTAAATTAATATTTCTTAAGTTATTGCCAATGTTTCTTACGGTACTAGTTCATATACAACAAGTACTAAACCAAATTTTGTCATTAGCCAAAAAACTTTCAAATTAAACTTGTAGACAATTGAAAAATCTACAGTTTTTGTGAAAGGCAAAATTCCATAAAAGTAAAGGGTTGACCAGGAAATTGTAAAAAACAAAAAAAAATCAAATTTTTGCGTTCTAAACGAGAAATATTTATTATAGAATAAATTAATTTTATAAAAATAATTAGAAAAGTTAATATAAAACAAAAAAGTTGTATTGTTTTTTTTTTGTAGAATAAGCCGTTCTGGAGATATTGCAATAAACAGGTTTTAAGCCCTTATTACTCGCTAAAGATTCTTATTCTACAAAAAAATTTCTACAATTTTTGTGTTTTAAACTACATTTTTTATCTTTTTTATATAAAAACTTTTTTTCTTAAATTAATATTTCTTAAGCTATTGCCAATATTTCTTACGGTACTAGTTCATATACATCAAGTACTAAACCAAATTTTGTTATTAGCCAAAAAACTTTCAAATAAAAGTTGTAGACAATTAAAAAATCTACAGTTTTTATAGAAAACAAAATTTTGTAAAATAAAGAGTTGACTAGGAAATTGTAAAAAACAAACAGAAAATCCAATTTTTGCGTTCTAATAGCTTGAGAAAATATTTATTATGGAATAAATTATTTTTCCTAAAATTATTAGAAAATTTGATTAAAAACAAAAAAATATTTGTAGTTTTTTTTGTAGAATCAGGCGTTCTGGAGATATCGCAGTAGACAAGTTTTAAGCCGTTATTACTCGCTAAAAATTCTTATTCTACAAAAAAATTTATACAATTTTTGTGTTTTAAACTACATTTCTTATCTTTTATATATAAAAACTTTTTTTCTTAAATTAATATTTCTTAAGCTATTGCCAATGTTTCTTACGGTACTAGTTCATATACAACAAGTACTAAACCAAATTTTGTCATTAGCCAAAAAGCTTTCAAATAAAAGTTGTAGACAATTAAAAAATCTACAGTTTTTATAAAAAACAAAATTTTGTAAAGTAAAAGAGTTGACTAGGAAATTGTAAAAAACAAACGAAAAATCCAATTTTCAATTTTGGTTTTGCTTTAGTAATTTTGGCAAATAGCGCCTTTATGTTCAGCAAGTGGCTTCCTCTCCTCTTGTATTGAGAGCTTCAAAGGAAAATATGGTTTTTGCTTTAGACACAACTTATGAACAAAACAGTTTAACCTACAAAGTTTATCTAGTTCGAACTTAGAAGAAGCACATATCATATACGTCAAAGAATAAGTTCTAGAACTTTTAGAAAAGTTAGTGCAAGAGATTATGTTACTACTTCGGTTTTGTCGGATAAAAAATAATTTAGAAGATCCGAACCGCTGAAGTTTTGTTAATTATATGAAAAAGCACTTGGAAACTGTATTTTGAAATTGGATATATGGAGTAAAAGTTAAAAAGCTCTGACCCGTAACTGCTTCACCTGGTAACCTACAGTAAGCGTTAGCCGCAAGAATGGTGATTGCACTCAAGATAACGCTCCTCCCCACATTGTTTGGGACACAATGTGAGCCCTGACAATAAATTTAAATTTAAAATACATTCCGTTTTATTTGGTACAAGATATTACGTTCATTTAATGAAAAGTCTAGTACTTTGACCGTCAAGACATTTATCAAAAACGCCGTTACTTAAGCGTACTAACGGAAATTGAGGTTAGTGGTAATTGTAAAAAGTTTTTCCAAATGAAAAACTTATTTAACTTAAGTAGACTAAAGTCTGGACTTATTATGTGACTCAAAGAGTGATGATATTATTTGCTAAAGTGGATTGGCGTTGCCAAATTTAGAGCAAAAAAGGGGTTTAGCTCGATATTTCCAAAACGGCTCAATCTACAAAAAATCTTAAAAAACCTTTTTTCTTTTAAATTACATTTACTATCTTTTTTATATGAAGTTTTTTTTTCTAAAATTAATAGTTTTTGAGCAGTTTTCGATGTTTCTTACGGTACTACTTCATATACAAAAAGCGGTACATCAAATTTTGATATTAGCCAAAAAACTTTCAAATAAAAGTTGTAGACAATTGAAAAATCTACAGTTTTTGTGAAAAGCAAAATTCCATAAAAGTTAAGGGTTGAGTAGGAAATTGTAAAAAACAAAAAAAAAGCAAAATGATTCTTCTAGACTTTTCTATACATCTACTAAATGATGCCTTGCCTGCAAAATCATTTTTTCTCATTTTTTTGTATCAACTTTTTTATTTTTCAGTCCAACATTTTCTTTCTTGTTCCATTTCTTTCCTCTTCCACTTTTTAACATTTTTCATCAAATCTCTTTTATTCTAATAATAACGGTTTTTCTCATAGCACTTCTTCTGCTAGTTTTTAACTAATTTTTTGTATGTTACTTTGTCTCTTTTTGTGTTTTTTATGTCTCTTCTGTAGGTTATTTTGAAAAAACAGTTTTTTTTTTATTTTTTTTGTACCAATTTTTTTAGTTTTCAGTCCAACATGTTCTTTCTTGTTCCATTTCTTTCCTCTTCCACTTTTTAACATTTTTCATCAAATTTTTTTAATTCTAATAATAACGGTTTTTCTCATAGCACTTCTTCTGTTAGTTTTTAACAAATTTTTTCTATGTTACTTTGTTTCTTTTTAGGTTTTTTATGTCTCTTCTCTAAGTTATTTTATAAAAAACGTCATGTCATGGCTTAACTTTTTTATTTCTAAAATATTGATACTCTCATTGCTAAATAAACAAAAATGTAATTAATATCTTTTAATTTCAAAAATAAAAATGGAGATGTTTCGGTTATTCTTCTTCATAATTAAATTGTCTGCGTTTTGAGTGTTTCCAGTGCTAAATATTAATAACATAGCTGTTACTTTAAGATTTGCATATTCAGAAAAAGAGGAGGAAGGAAGGAGTTTACCAAAAATCACAATTTTAATTAACGCGAAGTTAGCGAACCATGGCTTCATTATTTCCGCTATTGAATATTAAACAATGAATTTTAAGCCGTCTAATGACTTTCTTCTCTCAAATCTTCAAACGATACTGCAGCTTTGTAGTTCGAAGATTATCCGCTTAGATTTGTACAGTCTTCCGCATGTAATAAAATTATTTTTCTTCTTTTTAATTCTTTTCATTTTCCTTCTGTTGTCATACTGCTACACCGAGGCCTCGGTGGATCAGTTGGCCAAACGAAAGTACGTTGTAGACTCGTCTAACAATATGATCTGCTTTAGATTTGTACTGTCTTCCGCATGTAATAAAATTATTTTTCTTCTTTTTAATTCTTTTCATTTTCCTTCTGTTGTCATACTGCTACACCGAGGCCTCGGTGGATCAGTTGGCCAAACGAAAGTACGTTGTAAACTCGTCTAACAATATGATCTGCTTTAGATTTGTACAGTCTTCCGCATGTAATAAAATTATTTTTCTTCTTTTTAATTCTTTTCATTTTCCTTCTGTTGTCATACTGCTACACCGAGGCCTCGGTGGATCAGTTGGCCAAACAAAAGTACGTTGTAGACTCTTCTAACAATATGATCTGCTTTAGATTTGTACAGTCTTCCGCATGTAAATAAAATTTTTTTTTCTTTTTAATTCTTTTCATTTTCCTTCTGTTGTCATACTGCTACACCAAGGCCTTGGTAGATCAGTTGGCCAAACGAAAGTACGTTGTAGACTCGTCTAACAATATGATCTGCTTTAGATTTGTACAGTCTTCCGCATGTAAATAAAATTATTTTTGCTCTTTTTAATTCTTTTCATTTTCCTTCTGTTGTCATACTGCTACACCGAGGCTTCGGTGGATCAGTTGGCCAAACGAAAGTACGTTGTAGACTCGTCTAACAATATGATCTGCTTTAGATTTGTACAGTCTTCCGCATGTAAATAAAATTATTTTTGCTCTTTTTAATTCTTTTCATTTTCCTTCTGTTGTCATACTGCTATATCGAGGCCTCGCTGGATCAGTTGGCCAAACGAAAGTACGTTGTAAACTCGTCTAACAATATGATTGTACAGTCTTCCGCATGTAAATAAAATTATTTTTCTTCTTTTTAATTCTTTTCATTTTCCTTCTGTTGTCATACTGCTACACCGAGGCCTCGGTGGATCAGTTGGCCAAACGAAAGTACGTTGTAGACTCGTCTAACAATATGATCTGCTTTATATTTGTACAGTCTTCCGCATGTAAATAAAATTATTTTTCTTCTTTTTAATTCTTTTCATTTTCCTTCTGTTGTCATACTGCTACACCGAGGCCTCGGTGGATCAGTTGGCCAAACGAAAGTACGTTGTAGACTCGTCTAACAAAATGCTCTGCTTTAGATTTTAAAATTTTTATTGATAAGCTTTTTTTAAATATGTTTGCTTTGTTTTTGTTGATTGATCGACTTAATCCCCGAAAAAACCTATAAACGTATTTAAAAAAAATAAAAAATGTGCAAAAAAGGTTAAGAATATAAAAAATATTAAATAATTAATTTAGCAAGACTTTCTCCACTGCTTATTAATTACGTCAATTCCAAGAAATCCCCTTAAATTAACAATAAATTATAAAAAAAATTGCTGCCACACTAATAAAAATGTAAATTTTGACATTTACAACAAGGTCACGCACATCTCCTCACTCTTATTAAACTTTGATTGCGAAGACGACTCTTCGACGATATTAGTCAATGCAATTTCTAAATGAAAGTATGTCAAAAAAAAAATACACAACAACTTAATGTTATACTTGTCGCAAGATGAGCTAATCATTTCTTTCACGTTGCGAAAACAGTGATTAATTGTTACGCCACTGCTTTTAAGGGAGACACTACTGGTATTCCACAATATGGTTACTTTTTTAGCGGAAAAATAAGCTTTTTAGCTCACTTTACTGATGTGAAGGTACATTAGCGAAGCTTTTAAGTGCTCTGCTTTAAAATATACACAAAATACTTTTATGTAAAGGGTGATTTTAAAAAGGGCATTAATTTTGTTCGAAAAATAAGCTGTTATGCACTGGACATTGAACAGAGTAAAACTAAAATTAAGTCTATATAACGCTATTTCAACTTTGGAATATTAACAATAATAATGGTAAAAAGGCTATGAAAGTCATTTCAATTTGATGACATTAGGAAAAGCTGTTACTCTCAAAACTTCAGTCTTATGTAATTATAGTGATTGCAACGGCTAAGGGACATGGGGCGTGGTTTCAATCTGCGTGAACGTTTGGCTCCATAGGCGTAGTGTAAATAAAAGAATCCAAAAAATAATTTTATAATATGTTTGTTTAACACAACGCAGATCTAAACTATAAGCGTTAACATACAAATCAAACTTCTGTCATCAACTGTCAAAGCAAACTGACGGAAACCACGCCCCATGTCCCTTATTTTTTGCGATGACTTTAGAAGGCTTTCTCGACAATTTTGTGCTATTTTGTACTTTCAATAATAATTTATTTTAATACTATCAAGCTATAATGGCTTTCATAGCTTGTTCATTATTTTTATTGATAAAAAATTAGGAATAGAAAGCAATAAAAAAATTGAAAAGATGGCTGAGCCGAAAGTGAAAAAAATCTTACAAAAAAATTCATAATTTCCTTTAAAAAATACACAAAATACTTTTATTTAAGCGGTTATTTTAAAAAAGAAATTACTTTTGTTCGAAAAATAAGCTTTTATAGACAGAGTAAAACTAAAATTAAGTTTATGTAACGCTATTTCAACTTTGGAATATTAACAATAATAATGGTGATAAGGCTATGAAAGTCATTTCAATTTGATGACATTAGGAAAAGCTGTTACGCTCAAAACTTCAGTCTTATGTAATTATAGTGATTGCAACGGCTAAGGGACATGGGGCGTGGTTTCGATCTGCTTGAACATTTGGCTCCATAGACGTAGTGTAAATAAAAGAATAAAAATAATAATTTTGTAATATGATCTGTTTGTTTAACCCAACACAGATCTAAACTATAAGCGTTAACATACAAATCAATTTCTGTCATCAACTGTCAAAGCAAACTGACGGAGACCACGCCCCATGTCCCTTACTTTTTGCCGATGACTCTAGAAGGCTTTTTCGACAATTTTGTGCTATTTTGTACTTTCAATAATAATTTATTTTAATACTATCAAGCTATAATGGCTTTCATAGCTTGTTCATTATTTTTATTGATAAAAAATTAGGAATAGAAAGCAATAAAAAAATTGAAAAGATGGCTGAGCCGAAAGTGAAAAAAATCTTACAAAAAAATTCATAATTTCCTTTAAAAAATACACAAAATACTTTTATTTAAGCGGTTATTTTAAAAAAGAAATTACTTTTGTTCGAAAAATAAGCTTTTATAGACAGAGTAAAACTAAAATTAAGTTTATGTAACGCTATTTCAACTTTGGAATATTAACAATAATAATGGTGATAAGGCTATGAAAGTCATTTCAATTTGATGACATTAGGAAAAGCTGTTACGCTCAAAACTTCAGTCTTATGTAATTATAGTGATTGCAACGGCTAAGGGACATGGGGCGTGGTTTCGATCTGCTTGAACATTTGGCTCCATAGACGTAGTGTAAATAAAAGAATAAAAATAATAATTTTGTAATATGATCTGTTTGTTTAACCCAACACAGATCTAAACTATAAGCGTTAACATACAAATCAATTTCTGTCATCAACTGTCAAAGCAAACTGACGGAGACCACGCCCCATGTCCCTTACTTTTTGCCGATGACTCTAGAAGGCTTTTTCGACAATTTTGTGCTATTTTGTACTTTCAATAATAATTTATTTTAATGCTATCAAGCTATAATGGCTTTCATAGCCTTTTCATTGTTTTTATTGACAAAAAATTAGGAATAGAAAGCAATAAAAAAATTGAAAAGATGGCTAAGCCGGAAGTGAAAAAACTCTTCCAAAATAATCCATAATTCTTTTGTTTTGTGATGGAGTGAAAGCCGCCTAATATTTATTAACCGAACAAAAACAAAATAAGCTTGTTTTCGAGTGGTAAATAAAGTGGGAAGGGTGCAAATATTAATACTTGAAAACATCAATAAATCAGCTTTATAAAAGCTTTGAAGATGTAGATTCGGATCAGTTTTTTATGAAAATATTCGAAAATTTTTGAGGAGTTTTTATTTTAAAAATTAGGGCCTAAATAGAGAAAAATGTGTAATTTATTGAAAAGCAATGAGGGAGGATGGAGCTCGGTATGTAACTAATTTCTCTTAATATTCTGGAGATTGCTTTCAACCCCAAATCTGCATATTTCTGGATTATATAGGGATAATAATGTTTCACTTTGAAATTTCCACTAGATTGACAGTAAAAATTTATGGAATTGGATCTGAAGAATTGACAGCTCTATTGTCTTTAATTGAAATCTATAGTTATTTGAAGCCTTAGAACCGAAGGGAAAAAAACGGGAATTTATTAGGAAAGGGGCTCCGGCTAGGTGCGTAAAGAACATTTGATACGCACGAGTTACTCGCAAAATTTGTTTATCGAAAGAGTCAGGCACTAAATAAATTACGAAAAAATAATGCAAAATGGGCCTTGCTTTGAAGAAATACCTAATTTATAGCTTTTACAAATAATAACAAAATCTAAGTCAGAGTAAAAAATACGTCACCGTGAAATACTCGAGCGCGTCAAAAAAAAATCTAGTTTCTCAAATTCCGCCAAAGATTTTATCTTATTTTCAATTTATTATTTATTTATTTTGTAAAACACAAAAACAATTGTCAAATAATCAGTAAATTACGGAAAAATAAACGTTATTATTTAGATAATTCAAATAAAAATTCTGAAAAGTATAGAATTATCAATCATTTACAGCCTAATAATAGCGCAAGGGCCGTCTTTTGAAACTTTTAACAAAAATTCTTTTTTGCAGAGCATTTTATTTTTTTTTAATTACAAAAAAATTATAAAAAAAACAAAACTCAAAATGGATCAGTAGAAACTATAGAAAAAAAGTTTGGTTGATTTTGAATAGTTCAGATATTTAAGTTTTGAAAAGTGTGTCGGTCCAAGCGACATTTTTACAATTTACAAAATAAGAAAAAAGAAAAAATTTCAAAAAAATTTAGAAAACCGTTTAAAAATATTTGAAAAAACTCAAAAAAGAATGGTACTTTTTTTGACAAGAGCTCATAAGTCAGAATTTCGAACAACTCCATTTCAAATTTTGATTTTATTCAAAATTTCAGAACCAAAAAAAAATTAACTTCCTAAATTTAAACAAAATAAGTATTTTCCATAAAAGAAGTTAAAAAAATTAAAAAAATCTCTTAGAAATATTTAATAAATCTCAAGAAAATTGGAGCTTTTGTTGACATAAGCTTATGAATTTTAGAATAAAATATTATTATTCTTAGCCAGAATTTTCCCATCCCATTCCAAATTTTGGGTTTTTTCAAAAAACAAAAAAACAATAAAAACAAGAATAAGAAAAATTGAAAAACTTAAACAAAATAAGTATTTTCCATATTTAGAAAAACTCAAGAAAAGTGGTGTTTTTTTGGCATAAGCTAATGACTCAAAATTGTCAACAACGATGCCATTTTGAATTCCGGCTTTATACGAAATAAAAACAAAAACATTCAATTATAAGTTCCCGAAAACTTCATTAAAAAAGTATTTCCTTACTATAAGCTAATCAGTTACCAACAAAAAATGATTTAATTATTTTAAATTCGGGCATTGAAATCACCACTGAAATTAATATTTTAATTGATTTATTTTTAGAAAATAGCAATAATTCTCAAATAATGAGTATTTTATAGCAAAATATGATTATTTATTTCACATTATAAGACTAAAATGTATAAAATTATCAATAATTATAATCTCATAATCGGGCAATTAAAAATAATTCCGATCACCCCTCTCCGACTCGAATCTGAACTTTGTAAATCAAAATAGATTTGAGACCTTTTACCTTCAAGTGGCACTTAACATATTTTAAAATACTCGTAAAAAAACTGAACCCAACGCGTGGGAACCGTTATTTTTAGAAAATTTTGAAAAAAGAGCAAATAATTTCCAAAAAATTATAAAAACATTTATAGCCTAATGGGAAAAATTTTAAAAATTGAGAAAATTCAAGTCAAAATTCCCATTCAGTATCTTCAAATTCCAGCATTGAAATCTCCACTAAAATTAATACATTTTAGCCTTATTTTTTATTTATTGGTGTTTTTTTTTTGATAAATAATAAAAATTCTCAAATAATGAGTAATTTCTAGCAAAATATGACTATTTATTTCAAATTATGAGTATGAAAAGTAAATTATCTTCATAATAGTGCAACGTAGGAACCGTTATTTTTAGAAAATTTTGATAAAAGCGCAAATAATTCCCAAAAAATTATTTTTTAGAAATTGCAAAAAAAAACATTTATAGCCTAATGGGAAAAATTTTAAAAATTGAGAAAATTCAAGTCAAAATTCCCATTCAGTTTCTTCAAATTCCAGCATTGAAATCTCCACTAAAATTAATACATTTTAGCCGTATTTTTGATTTATTGGTGCTTTTTTTTTTGATAAATAATAAAAATTCTCAAATAATGAGTAATTTCTAGCAAAATATGACTATTTATTTCAAATTATGAGTATGAAAAGTAAATTATCTTCATAATAGTGCAACGTAGGAGCCGCTATTTTTAGAAAATTTTGATAAAATCGCAAAAAATTTCCAAGGAATTATTTTTTAAAAATTTCAAAAAAAAATATTAATAGCCTAATGGGAAAAATTTTAAAAATTGGGAAAATTCAAGTCAAAATTCCCATTCAGTTTCTTCAAATTCCGGCATTGAAATCTTCACTAAAATTAATACATTTTAGCCGTATTTTTGATTTATTGGTGTTTTTTTTTTTTGATAAATAATAAAAATTCTCAAATAATGAGTAAATTCTAGCAAAATATGACCATTTATTTCAAAATTCCCACTCAGTTTCTTCAAATTTCAGCATTAAAATCTCCACTAAAATTAATATATTTTAGCCTTATTTTTGATTTATTGGTGTTTTTTTTTTTGATAAATAATAAAAATTCTCAAATGATGAGTAAATTCTAGCAAAATATGACTATTTATTTCAGATTATGAGTATGAAAAGTAAATTATCTTCATAATAGTGCAACGTAAGAACCGTTATTTTTAGAAAATTTTGATAAAAGCGCAAATAATTTCCAAAAAATTATTTTTTAGAAATTGCAAAAAAAAAATATTCATAGCCTAATGGGAAAAATTGTGAAAATTCAAGTCAAAATTCCCATTCAGTATCTTCAAATTCCAGTATTGAAATCTCCACAAAAATTAATACATTTTAGCCTTATTTTTGATTTATTGGTGCTTTTTTTTTGATAAATAATAAAAATTCTCAAATAATGAGTAAATTCTAGCAAAATATGACCATTTATTTCAAATTATGAGTATGAAAAGTAAATAATTATTTTCATAATAGTGCAATTGAACCCAACCTAGGAACCGTTATTTTTAGAAAATTTGGAAAAAAGAGCAAATAATTTCCAAAAAATTATAAAAACATTTATAGCCTAATGGGAAAAATTTTAAAAATTGAGAAAATTCAAGTCAAAATTCCCATTCAGTTTCTTCAAATTCCAGCATTGAAATCTCCACTAAAATTAATACATTTTAGCCTTATTTTTGATTTATTGGTGTTTTTTTTTTGGATAAATAATAAAAATTCTAAAATAATGAGTAATTTCTAGCAAAATATGACTATTTATTTCAAATTATGAGTTTGAAAAGTAAATTATCTTCATAATAGTGCAACGTAGGAACCGCTATTTTTAGAAAATTTTGATAAAATCGCAAAAAATTTCCAAGGAATTATTTTTTAAAAATTTCAAAAAAAAATATTAATAGCCTAATGGAAAAAATTTTAAAAATTGGGAAAATTCAAGTCAAAATTCCCATTCAGTTTCTTCAAATTCCGGCATTGAAATCTTCACTAAAATTAATACATTTTAGCCGTATTTTTGATTTATTGGTGTTTTTTTTTTTTTGATAAATAATAAAAATTCTCAAATAATGAGTAAATTCTAGCAAAATATGACCATTTATTTCAAAATTCCCACTCAGTTTCTTCAAATTTCAGCATTAAAATCTCCACTAAAATTAATATATTTTAGCCTTATTTTTGATTTATTGGTGTTTTTTTTTTTGATAAATAATAAAAATTCTCAAATAATGAGTAAATTCTAGCAAAATATGACTATTTATTTCAAATTATGAGTATGTAAAGTAAATAATTATCTTCATAATAGTGCAATTGAACCCAACCTAGGAACCGTTATTTTTAGAAAATTTTGAAAAAAGAGCAAATAATTTCCAAAAAATTATAAAAACATTCATAGCCTAATGGGAAAAATTTTAAAAATTGAGAAAATTCAAGTCAAAATTCCCAATCAGTTTCTTCAAATTCCGGCATTGAAATCTCCACTAAAATTAATACATTTTAGCCGTATTTTTGATTTATTGGTGCTTTTTTTTTGATAAATAATAAAAATTCTCAAATAATGTGTAAATTCTAGCAAAATATGACTATTTATTTCGAATTATGAGTATGAAAAGTAAATTATTTTCATAATAGTGCAATTGAACCAACGTTAAAAAAAAAATTTCCAAAAAATTATTTTTTAAAAATTGCAAAAAAAAACATTTATAGCCTAATGGGAAAAATTTTAAAAATTGGGAAGACTTAAGTGAAAATTCCCAAATTCCAATCAGTTTCTTCAAATTCGAGCATTGAAATCTCCACTAAAATTAATAGATTTTGCCTTATTTTTGATTTATTGGTGATTTTTTTGCGAAATGATGAAAATTCACAAATAATGAGTAAATTCTGGCAAAATATGACTATTTATTTCAAATTATGAGTATGAAAAGTAGATTATCTTCATAATAGTGCAATTAAAATGTGGCCCCCTGTACGTCGATGGAAAGAAAAGTATGCAATTTTCTGGTTATTACAAATGAATTATCCAAAGGTCAATGGTTATTTGCAGAAAACATAATTTATTTGACTTAATGGCCATGGAAAAAGTGAGAATTTGTGAAGAATAGATTATTAATTGAAGAAGATAATTTTTGGTTTGGTTTATTAACCCAGAATTTTCTTCATTGGAAAATTAGAGCAAGAGAAGGGTGACGGAATGAAGATTTTATCAAAATGAAGAAAAAAACTTTGTAAAATCGAAAACAAATTTACAAAGTAACTGTAGAAGTCTTGCAGATATAGATATAACGGTGTCTTGAAACGTGGCAATTTGAGTCGTAGTTTCTAAAGTTGAAATAGATATTTTAATCGAATTTGAAGTTTTTTATGATTATTTAGAGAATTTATCAATTTTTGTAGTGTTTTTTTTTCTATAGAAAATTCTAGTTGAATGGTTTTTTATTGTAAAAATCAGGTTATTCACCTGCGACATGAAGAGAAAATCGTGTGACAAAATTCTGAATAGTCATTATTTAATAATCCGAGGCAGATAGACAAAAAAGCTCGTACCTGAACCGGAAGACGTAAGTCTGGAATCCGCTAGAACCAAAAAGGTTGTCCAACAACAAAACACCAAAACTGATAAGTAATTGCAAAAACTTGGGCTTCCCCCAAAACACTTCATTTTACACATGTCGCAGCACCCACGCACTCACACACTAAAAATTACCGAAAAAAAAACTAAACACAAAACATAATAACAAAATCAAAACGATGGAAAATGTTTCTTGTTCTCGGCGTTTCGGTGCGGAAACTAAAACATTACAACACTTCACCAAAATTCAATTCCATCCTTTCCGGTGACGGAAAAACGGCGGCGGAAAACGGAATCGGATGAACGACGACGTCGGCAGCGAGCTTTGCAAAAGGTTTAGACGCTCTTCCTCGACGAGGACCGGCCGCGAACTGAGGATTTCATAGACGCAGGCAGAGTGATCGCCATTCTCGCGAGCCGCGGCGCTTGCCCCGTCCCTGTACCAGGTAAAAGCGTAATGGTACTTATTATTATACGATTCAATTGTGTCGGTACCAACCTACCCATATAAACCATTCAAAGACCAAAAGATCACTTTCAATTGCGAAAAAAAAGAGCTTTCCGAAAAAATGCTGCGCCACACACATAATTAGCCATTCTGTGAAAAAAACTACTTCCTTCACCTATTTAACCCTCATCAGAAGAACACAATCTAATATTTATAAAACAAAACACCCCTGAAACAGCGTAGCTTTATCTTCCAACAAAATAAAGCTGTTCTAGATTATTAATTTCTCTTGCCACAGGCTACAGAGTTTAACATTCTAAAAATTTTTCAAAAAAAAATGGTTTTCCAATAATATATAGGGTCAAACTGTGCTCTTTCTCCAGTGGCGTGACTCGCTGACCAGCAAATAAAAATAAACAAACTCTAAATTGCAAATATCGCATCGATTTTGATTAATGGCGGATTAGACCTCCTCATATCTGTGCTCAAAAATAAGCTAAACGTTCTTTTGACAGTTAATACGCATGTCTAGACAGAATTGTGTTTCGTCGCTGAAAACGACTTATTCCATTCTGACACTAAAAGTGATGAGTTTTGAAATATTTCATTAATAAACAGTTTTGGGTGATTTTTAGTGACTAGCCTACTATATGTACTCAGTTTTTGCTTATGTGATAAGTTGATAAACACAAACATACTAGATGAGGGGAGGCGGTGGAAAACAAAATCAGACTGTTAGCTTCATTTGTTTCTAGACAGAAACAGCCGTTGTTTCTAGCCGCCTCCTTTTATGTAAATAATTGTAGATCACACGGTATTTATATTTCCGTACATATTGTTTTAGTGATTTGTTTATTATTTTGCAATTTGCTTTTTGCACTACAAGCAGCAACTTATTAAAGTACAGCAAGTTTTATGAATTTTTAAACAGATGGCATCTACTATCGATTTGTAACTTTTGTCCTCTATTCCACAACTTTGAGTTCAAAGTTTTAAAGTAGAGCTTTTAGGACGTGTTTTATTCAAAAAAAAAAAAAAACTTTCCAAATTTGCAATTATAGACTGTACCAAAGGCTTTGATATTATCGCATTTTTGGGAATAAAACCTTTTTTGATAATGCGATAATTAGAATTTTTGATAATTGGAAAAAAATTGATTTAATAGCGATTTATTAATTAGTTATTACAGTTATTGACACTTTTTCTCAGCTCGTGCACCCAAAAGGCATGATATTATAAAGAAAAATTGAAGCTAAATTCATGATTTATGGCTAGTAATGAGGATTTTTGCGCAGCCAACCGCCGCTTGTAATAATGAGTTGTCGCCATAAATTCATATTTTTTAAAAACAGTTCATAATGTTTTTATAATTTAAATTACAAAAATGTCATCCAATAAAGAATTATATGTCATAAATTATTTTTCAAAATATAAAAAATTGAATTTTTATAATTAAAACATTTTTTTTTTTATAAAAAACTGTATTTGTTTTTATCTTTTTTTTGTAGCCGAAATAAATATTTAATTAAAATTGAAAATAATTTGTTACGTGATTGGTTGACGTTGCTACCAATCAGACATCTTAATTTTGAATTTAATTGTAATTAGCTTAATTTTGGGTTAATTTCTTTTTGCAAGATTTTATTTAAGCGGAAAATTGTTGAACAAACATTTGTAATTCTACACTTTTTCTGAAAATAAATAAAGAGATAAGCCAATAAGATCTTTTCTTGACTTTTTATTAATTGATTATCTAGATATTGTATGTCAAAATTCAGTTTATAGATAATTTATTTTGTTTTTTATATATAACAAATTGTAATTTTTTTTTTAAGAATTTTGAAAATGTGAAGAAAAACTGAAGTTATGTTCATGATTTATGACTAGTAATGAGGATTTTTGCCCAGTCAACCGCCTCGTTTTAATAAATTGTCGCCATAAATTTCTTCAGCTTAAAACTGGGGTTTTCAAATTTAAATTGATTCATAATGTTTTTAAAAAGTTTTAAAAAGTAGAAAAAGCCATTTTGTAGTAAGTATAATAATTATTATAGATTATTGATAAAAATATTTAATTTTTTTGTTGTAATTACAAAAATGTCATCCATTAATGAATTATGTCATAAAATATTTTTTAAAAAATTATGTTATAAAATATTTTTTAAAATATAAAAATCGAATTTTTATATTTAAAACATTTTTTTATTTCGAAAAAAACTGTTTTTGTTTTTATTTTTGTTTTTTAATGACATTTTTGCTTCTTAAGTATTTTTGAATGCTGAAATTTTTACCTTACGCTCTTTTTTGTTATAAAATTTCTATAGTTTTTTTTTGTAGCCGCAATAAATATTTAATTAAAATTAAAAATAATTTGTTACGTGATTGGTTGAGGTTGCGACCAATCAGACATCTTAATTTTGAATTTAATTGTAATTAGCTTAATTTTGGGTTAATTTCGTTTTTGTAAACTTGTTTTTAGAGCTTTTAAGATTTTATTTAAGCGAAAAATTGTAGAACAAATATTTGTAATTCTACACTTTTTCTGAAACTAAATGAAGAGATAAGCCAATAAGATTCTTTCTTGACTTTTTATTAATTTTTTGCTACCTGATGATGATATTGTAGTATGTCAAAATCTAGCTTATAGATAATGTATTTGGTTTTTTATATATAACAAATTTTAATTTTTTTATTAAGAATTTTTGAAAATCAGAAACAATACTAAAAACTACAGTCCAATTTAGACTCAAATTAGAAAAAATTATGATTTTTTGTTATGCAATTGTTTTTTTTTAAATATTTTCAGAAAGGGGGGTGACTAAATATTTCAGAAGGCTTAGGGTAGATTTATAGTAGCTGAATTAAATATTTAATTAAAATTACAGTTAATTCGTTACGTGATTGATTAAATAACCAATCAAACATCTTAATTCTATTATAAAAAATTTTGAAAAAAACTTTTGTAAATCAGTAACAATACTAAAAACTGAAAACACATTTTTAAGAAAATCTAGAATTTAAAATAATTTGTGTTTTAAACTGCATGAAATTTTGCTTCAAAATTAGAAGAAAATTGCAAAAAAAATTATATATATAAAATAGAGTCAAATTTGACAAAAAATTCTAGGAAGTTTGAGACAAAATAATTCAGTTGACAAAACCTAAAAAACTATACATATATGTACAGCGTGGTCAACAATAACTGCTTGAGTTGGCCATTCTACATTTCATTTTAAAATGGTACAACTGCAACCACTTCCTTTGACACTGACCACATCATTGATAGATGTCAATTAAAAAGTTAGTCGCTGTGACATAACCTACAATTTTTTCATGAGTGTTATGTGAAATATTTGTCAAAGAAGCGTATCCGGTTACAGGGTTGCAAATAGAGAAAGTCTCTAAAAAGTGTTGCCAACTCAAACAGTCATTGTTGACAAGGCTGTATTAGCAATGATTAAGAATCAAGCCTCAAGATTAGAAAAAAATTTTCAAAATAAAAAAAAAATTACACAAAATTGAAAAAAGTTCTAAAACTAAAAGCTAGAAGCTTGGAGTAAAAAAGAGACAAAAAAAAATATGTAGGCAAACAAAAAGAAATAAAAAGATACGAGAAATTAGCTAAAATAAAAAGTATAAAATATCAATAATAAATAAAAGTGTAGAAAAACTATTAAAAAAAAATTAATAGAAATAAAGAAACATGATAGGTAGGTTTAGGTGTGGAAATAGAGACAATGAAAACAAGTACTAGTTAGACAAAAAAAGAAAACTAACAAAAAACGCTAAAAGAGGTTAAAGAGTTGATAAATGAAGAT
Source organism: Lagria hirta (assembly GCA_947359425.1). Lineage (NCBI taxonomy): Eukaryota > Metazoa > Arthropoda > Insecta > Coleoptera > Tenebrionidae > Lagria > Lagria hirta. The sequence goes on along the minus strand of OX375800.1, from coordinate 23,740,847 downwards.
GAATAAAAAGCTAAAAAAAAAGGAAGAAAACGTCTGAAAGTTGACAAAAAATTTAAATACTACGTTTTTGTTATTTATTGACATAAATAATAGTGACTTTTCATTGACGAAATGTTAAGTAGTCAATAAATAGACTTCTAGCCAAAAAAAACAAACTTTTATAACTTAAAAAAATGATTTTATTAGATTGATCATTAGAAAAAGTATATTTCTCAACCATATATGGCGGATTTGTAAAAAAAGTAATTGAAAGTTGGATATCTATGGAAACTGGTCCTTGGCTGTAAAATATTGCTTTCCGTCATCAATTCTTCTTGTTGTTCAGATAAACTTTATTGTTGTTATTGAAAATAAAGAAAGGTAAAGTCCTATGACGTAATACATAGAAAAAAAAGCAAGCGACCATGATTGATGCGCCAAAAATCAAGGCCAAAAATAAAATATTTTTTTGAAAATTGTTTTGATGGTGGAAAAACAGATGGAAAAGGATAATTAGGTTGTTGAACCATCGACGAAATGATGATTGAATAAAAACGAGATTGTTGCTCGAATTGAAACTAGCTTTGTTTGGAGGGCCTCGAGGCCATTCTTCAAACTTTTAAGATATAAAAAGTTGCAGAATTCTTTACGACTTGAAGAGTATTTTGGATTTTATATCAAAGGAAATTGGATAAATTTCTATTTACCGATCCAATATCAATCCGACAAAACGTGACCAAACAGGCTTTTCGTGTTACATTTTCAAAGCATTATACATTTAAACTAACAACCATTACGTCAAATTGAAATAAATTTGAGTTTTTTTTTTTAAATAACAAATGAATAAATATTTGTTTGCTTTTTTTTTCAGATAACAAATGAATAAATATTATAACAATTTGACTTCCGGGCCAATAATTGCTATTTTGTCCTCTTTTGCCAAACTATACTTTCACATTATTGTGTGACACTTTTATAACATTAGACCAAAAATGCCGATTTGCAAATGTCTTTTAGAAGTTCACGTTTAACAAAACATTTTGACGTATTTACTGCCCTTTTCTCTACAAAGAAATTTTTCTCTGATCTATTCCTATAGTTTTTTATCAGTTTTAAGTGTATTTTTCTTCTTATTTTAATTTTAGATTTTCTAGTAATCAAATTTGCAATATTCTCTATCGTTTTATCAGCGAATTTGCCTTAATTTTATAAATTTCAATTAAATTTAAATAATTAGTTGTTCTTGCAACGTCACGTAACGAATTAACATTGATTTTAATTAATCATTTAATTTCGCTACTTTGAAACCATTGTCAGAATAGAATAATGGCGCAATAGCTGTCAAAAACTAAGAAAGCTTAGCTGTTGAAAAAATTGGGTATCACAGGCCTTTTAGATCTAGCCACCCTGTCTGCCAGATTTAAATTCCATTGAGCATCTGTGGGATATGATACGTACAATTATAAATACTATAATAGTATAATAATTATTGAAATATTACCGCTAAAAATAAAAAGCGACTATGACTAAATTTTATTTATATAAAAAATGCTTGAAAAAGTATAATGTTTAACACAGTTGTCGATAAGAAAAAACAAATGAATCTGGCGTTTCTCAAGGCAGTATCATAGGTCTTTCAACAATTTTCACCGTTTATATATTGAGCGAATTTTTCTGTTGGTTGATTTGCTCTCATCTGTAAAACAAAGAGGTAATTTTCATAATTTTGTCTACATCACAAACTTCAAAGAGCATTTCGTCTTTATGAATTTGAGTAGAAATGCTCGGCAAAGCTCTCTAGATTATTAGACTTTATTGACATTAATGATGCTTTTATAGTCGAAATACAAGAATATAATTTAAATTCTCATAATCATGCTCGAGCCGTTTTTCCTCTTTCTATGCGAAAATAATTGCAAAACAAATAAACTTTCTAACTAGACGAGTCTGCAACTCATCAGAAACTTCAATCGTCTTTCATTCATTCACCTTGACTTTTAAATGGTTTAATTTCACACATCAGTTGCTCAGCGCTCACCATTACAATGAGGATCTGCCATTGATTGGCGAATTATCATCATGTAAGACGGGAAAAATTGTTATTTGATCTAAAAGAGAAATCCGGCGTTTTAAAATAGCAAAAAAAAATTAAAAAAATCGAACGGAAACAACACTTTTTGTCCGATTGAGCTGCTATTTTTTTTAAGTCAAAGCTTGCAACTATAGATGGCGTTTTTTCAAACTAATTGATGACGTTTTTCAAACATATTGTAAGCTACTATTTTAAATATTATACTCTTGAAAAATCGTAACAAAAGAGTCTAAAGATTCTTCAGTTGTTGTTTGAAGGAACACTTGAGTATCTATAAGGTATCAAAATAAACTGGGAGTAGGAATAAATAGCAATGTATGCTTCTAGATGATGAGCTACAGAAGCAACAAATTCAGAAAAGCTTCTAGTACTTGGTTCCGAAAAAGCAATTGGACCAGCATAAGCTTCCAAGCATGGATTAGTACTACTACCTGATCCTCCCCATTTATGAGCAAAATTTCGATTAGGATCTGTGCCCACACATTGATAGTACGGTACTCGCGTTTTTCTCCAGAGTCTATTCTAAAATTTAAGTAAGAAATCAATGCAGAATTTTTCTCCAACTCACAGTATTGTGGGTGTAAGCATAATCATCAGGGTTTACAACTGGAAAAATGTACCAATCGTGAGATTCTGCGATCTGGCGAACAATTGGATCACTGCTGGACAGCAACTCTTGCAAGATCCAAGTTGTAACAGCATTAGTAATCCTATCAAAGCACAAATCATAAATGTTTTTGAAAATTGAGAGTAGTACCATTCTCTGGCATGAATGTTGGATTCAAGAAAAACCCCTCTGTTGTCATTCCCAGATGCAAAAACTAATTTAACACCAAGAATCTCTCGCTTCTCATAAGTAGTACCAGCTTTGATTAGAGTTACTCTAGAATCGGTTTTTGCCAGATCTTGCCACCAATCGTTGATCTACATACAAAAAATGCATTATTAAACCAAACAAGATCAAAAAGTACTTCATCAAGGCTTCTATAGTCATCTCAGGCAAACCTAGTACTTCGGTTCTGTGCTCTTTCTTCACCAATCAATTTCTGTACATTGTTAATTATAATGTTATGCTGGAAAAATTGAGAAGACAGAATGTTGGCAAGATATGGCTCTACAACTGGAGATACCATCAAATCAACTGATCTTCCAGTAACTGTCGGCTCTTGCCAGAAATCAAACGTTTTATTTAGCTGAAAGGTTTTCAAGATTTCTAAAGCTGTGTCAGTTTGAGGCCAAATTCTATAAACTTTGAAATTGTCAAAAACGGTTTTTTTGGCAAGTACCGCACAAACGAGGCCGGCAACTAAGAGACAATGTTTCATCATGCTAGACTAATGATTTATGGCAAAAATACACAGCTTTGCTTATCAATTATTTAAAATACAATTATGAAGTGCCTTGAAAGATTTACGACAACAGATTAAAATGAATTTATAGATTATAATATTTTATTTTTGGTAATTTAAGACAAGATTATATCAAATTCTTGTAGCATGGTTAGAAGAGAATCTAAGGATTCTTAGATAAAGCTGATAAATGTGCTTATAGATTTAGAGCAACAGACGCAATACCCTCGGAATACTCTTTGGTACTATGTTCTGATAGTGGATTTGGTCTGGAATAGGTCTCAAAGCACGGACAACTGATATTTTCTCATGGAAGTGATTTTTGAAATTAGTACTAGAACAGTTGTTTTATGGTACTATAGTTTTCTTCTACCCGCGACTCTGATTACAAGATTTTAAGACATCTAGATTTACTAGGGAAATGTACCAGTTGTAGGGATCTGCAGTTTTATCAGATATCTGAATCGGTACTACCAAAAAGTTGATTTAAGATCTAGGTGGTAACAGCGTTAGTAATCTTTAAACAGTTTTTATTTCTGCCAATCTCTGGTAGTACCGCTTTTAATAATAGTTATCCTAGAGTCAGTATCTGCCAGTTTTTGTAATCGAACGCTGATCTGCAATTGTATATAACAAAATTATAGAAACTTAAACCAGAGTTCTATAATGATCTCAAGCCATCTGGTACTTTGTACAGTTTTGGTTGTTTTTACCTTAAAATCTTGCACGTTTATCAAAATTATAGAATTGTTCTAGCTCTTAGATAGAATATCTTTAAATTGAGATGCTAATCTTAAAGGTACTATCAAATCAAAAAGCTTTTTTGCCCTTATTAACTTCTGTCTAAAATTGAAAACATCAACGGTGTTTTTTAAGGCTTTTATTGTTTATACATCTTCTGGAATTCTTTAAAATTACTAAAAAATTTCTAATTTTTTAGCTGTTCTTACAATTTAGTCTCCTGGTGAAACAAAACTATATCTTTTGGTATTTTAAATATTACAAGTATTGGGAATTGGTACTTGATATACATGTTTTCTATAACGCGCCATCAGAGTAGAAGGTACTACCAGAAAATAGCGTTTTGTTACTACACAACAATAAGAAAGTGATGCAACATTCTTGAAAGCGAAAGAAAACTGCCAAGACGGCATAATTCCTATACCAAAAAGGCAAATATACTTCTTAGGAGCTAGAAAAAAATCTCATTGCGCACGCTCAATACCCAATAATGGCAAGAAGATATGAATCTCTGGTGCATTAGACTAACTTTTAGAAGCCAGTTGAAACATCAACTAAAATTGACCTGACCTGACTGGACCTATCCAAAATATGGTCTAAAGCTTCAATTAAAAAGAGCATGTTTAGTTCATCCATCATCATTTTCACCTATTTTTGGCAAATTATAGGATATTTGCATAAAAAAATGTTGCTTATTATTGTTTGTTTAGCTAAAGTATTAGATAATACTGGTACAATACTATTCTCGTATGACATCACCGCGCTTAAGGCGCTTTTGTTCTCCAATAATGTCAATGTCTTCAGCGAAAAAAAGTACCATCTATCTGGTGTGAATTTAAAAGGTGAAAAACCTATGCAAAGCTGTAAATTTCGACTTTCATTAGTCAGAGTGGACTACTAATTAATAAATACATAAATAGTTGGTATTTTGGTACTCTCTTTTCCTTTAAATGTCGCCCGTATATTCACGGTAGTACTGTTATGTGAGACCCAATCAAAACCACATTAACGGATTTTCAAGTCACCAAAGGCCTAATAATCTAATGGCTATTAGGTTATCCGTTAGGCTAATCAGCGATTAAAGGAGACAGGCTTTTTTCGGCAGTACTTAATTTTTTTCAAATATGGAAATTGGTTCTATTTTGAAGACAATTAGACAGCATAAATGTGTCATGAACAACAATGATTTAGGACTTTTTTTTGGTACTCGTAACGCTTCCATTGGATGATGGTTATACTAAAAAATGTAAATTTTGTGCAAATAATGATCGTTTTGCAACAACAACAACAATGAGGCATTGGGTTCCAGGCTCCAAGTTGGCATAATCTAATAGGCATTGTGTATGTGTGTGAGTGAGTCCGCAATGTCCTTCACGAGCTGAGTTGACTTGGTGCCAAGCCGTACCATGGTACAACATTGCTTAGCCCCCCTCTTTTCTAGGACCTCATCAGTCAGGTACAACACAACAACACACCTGTTGGATAGATAGGATGGTATCTACACGACTTTTTACGACCCCGATTTGGTACTGATTGCGCGTCTCTTTGCTTCCTAGATCCAAGGTTCTGCAATGGTACAACATAACGGAAAGGTTCCATCGTTAAAAAAATTATGGAACCAATCAGGTTTTTTGCGAATGATGAGAGACCTATTTACATTTTAAATTAAATTTATGCAAAAATAGTTTCTGCTTGCATTACGACACTATTGTAGAATACTTAACAAAAATAAGTTCCAGTTCTCACCTATTTTTGTGCCAAAGTATAATATTGTTGCTTAAAGTATGACAACATTGTAAAATACTCAAAAATATCTAGTTCTCACCTATTTTTAGCCTCTGGTTCCAAAATATTACAATCAAATATAATATTGTTGCTTATAGTATAACCGCATTGTAAAACACTTGAAAATACAAAATCTAGTTCTAGTTCTCACCTAAATTTAAATACCAAAGTGGGTACCATTATAATATAATTAAATAGTTGAAAAAACTAGTTCCAGTTTTTGTTTTTACCTATTTTTAAATAACAATACCAAAATACTTAAAAAACTATTTTTATTTCGAGCTCTCACTGGTTTTTATGTGGTAGTACCAAACTAAGCACCACTGCTATATAATATTAGTACTAAAACTAGAAAAAACTAAAAAAAAAATTGTAATTCTAGTTTTCACTCAAAAATAAGTAGTAGCTCTAGTTCACTTCTTACCAATTTTTAGATAGTAGTATCAAAGAAGGTACCATGTATTACAATATAATATATTATTGCTGCTTAAAGTGCGGCAGTATTATAAAATACTTAAAAAAAATAAATTGTAATTCTAGTTCTCACCTAAAAATAAGCTGTAGCTCCAGTTCTCACCAATTTTCAGATAGTGGTATAAAAGTAGGTACTATTGCAATATAATGTTGCTGTCTAAAATACGACAATATTGTATATTTATACTTAAAAAAGCATTTGTAATTCTAGTTTTCGACTATTTTTAGATAGTAGTACTATAGTAGGTGCTATTGTATTCCGCTTAAAAAAACAGCATTAGAACAAAAATAAGTTCTAGCTCTCACCTATTTTTGTGCCAAAGTATAATATTGTTGCTTAAAGTATGACAACATTGTAAAATACTCAAAAATACCTAGTTCTCACCTATTTTTACCCTTTGGTTCCAAAATATTACAATCAAATATAATATTGTTGCTTATAGTATAACCGCATTGTAAAACACTTGAAAATACAAAATCTAGTTCAAGTTCTCACCTAAATTTAAATACCAAAGTGGGTACCATTATAATATAATTAAATAGTTGAAAAAACTAGTTCCTGTTTTTGTTTTCACCTATTTTTAAATAACAATACCAAAATAGGTACTATTATAGTATAATATTGTAATAGTACCAAAATAGGTGCTATTACAATGCTGCTTGAAGTACAATAGTACTATAGAATACATAAAAAACTATTTTTATTTCGAGCTCTCACTTGTTTTTATGTGGTAGTACCAAACTAAGCACCACTGCTATTAGTACTAAAATTGTAAAAAACTAAAAAAAAATTGTAATTCTAGTTTTCACTCAAAAATAAGTAGTAGCTCTAGTACAGTTCTCACTAACTTTTAGATAGTAGTTTCAAAAGAGGTATCATGTATTACAATATAATAGACTATTGCTGCTTAAATAACAATACCAAAATGGATGCTATTATAGTATAATATTGCTGCTTAAATTACAACAATATTGTAAAATACATAAAAAAATAAGTTCTAGTTCTCACATGTTTTTAGTCGGTAGTACCAAAATAGATGCTATTACAATTGCTGCTTTTTATACAACAGTACTATAAAATACTTAAAAAAATTAATTTTACTTCTTACTTTCACTTATTTTTATGTGGTAGTACCGAACTAAGTACCACTGCAATATAGTAGTATTAGTACTAAAATTGTAAAAAACTAAAAAAAAAATTGTAATTCTAGTTCTCACTCAAAAATAAGTTGTAAATCTAGTTCATTTCTCACCAATTTTTAGATAGTAGTATCAAAAGAGGTACTATGTATTCAATATAATAGATTATTGCTGCTTAAAGTGCGGCAGTATAACGAAATACTTAAAAAAATAAGTTGTAATTCTAGTTCTCACCTAAAAATAAGTTGTAGCTCTAGTTCACTTCTCACCAATTTTTTAGATAGTGGTATCAATATAATGTTGCTGTTTAAAATATAATGTTGCTGTTTAAAATACGACAATATTGTATATATATTTATACTTAAAAATAGTATTTGTAATTCTAGTTTTCGACTATTTTTAGATAGTAGTACTATAGTAGGTACCATTGTATTCCGCTTAAAATCAAAAATAAGTTCTAGTTCTCACCTATTTTTGTGTGAAAGTATAATAATGTTGCTTCAAGTATGACAACATTGTGAAACAGTCAAAAATACCTAATTCTCACCTATTTTTAGCCGCTAGTACCAAAGTATTACAATCAAATATAATAATGTTGCTTATAGTACGATGGCATTGTAAAACACTTAAAAATATATATAATCTAGTTCTAGTTCTCACCTAAATCTAAATACCAAAGCAGGTACCATTATAATATAATTAAATAATTAAAAAAACTAATTCTAGTTTTTGTTTTCACCTATTTTTAAACGGCAATACTAAAATGAGAACTATTATAGTATACTATTGCATATTAAATTACAACAATATTGTAAAATACATAAAAAAATTAGTTCTAGTTCTCACATGTTTTTAGTCGGTAGTACCAGAATAGGTGCTATTACAATTGCTGCTTTTTATACAACAGTACTATAGAATACTTAAAAAAATTAATTTTACTTCTTACTTTCACTTATTTTTATGTGGTAGTACTAAACTAAGTACCACTGTAATATAATATTAGTACTAAAATTGTAAAAAAAAAATTGTAATTCTAGTTCTCACTCAAAAATAAGTTGTAAATCTAGTTCATTTCTCACCAAATTTTAGATAGTAGTATCAAAGAAGGTACCATGTATTACAATATAATAGATTATTGCTGCTTAAAGTGCGGCAGTATAATGAAATACTTAAAAAAAATAAGTTGTAATTCTAGTTCTCACCTAAAAGTAAGTTGTAGCTCTAGTTCTCAGCAATTTTTAGATAGTGGTATAAAAGTAGGTACTATTGCAATATAATGTTGCTGTTTAAAATACGACAATATTGTATAATTATACTAAAAAAAAACATTTGTAATTCTATTTTTCGACTATTTTTAGATAGTAGTACTATAGTAGGTACCATTATAATCTGCTTAAAAGACAGCATAAGAAAGTACTTTTTAAAAAAATAAGTTGCAGTTTTAGCTCTCGCCTATTTTTCGATGGTAGTACTATAGTAGGTACTATTGTAATTTATAATATTGCTAGGTACTAATGTAATTTATAATTGCTTTTTAAACTAAGAAAGCATTGAAAAATTCTTAAAAAACTGGAGTTTTACTCTTATTTTTATAATTGTTTTTTATTAAATTTTAAAAAGTTTTTAAGTTTTTTTTAAGTTTTTTAGCTTTTTATTAGTTTTCATTTCTACATTATTTTGGAAAGTCGCGAATGTGACCAATGTAATTTTTTTTTTTTGTGATTATCTTTGAGATTTGCGCGAGTAATTGCACTTTTATGAGAAATGAGTAACAATCTTTCATGTATTGTGTTTGTAAATAATATTTAAATAAGTTTTTATTTAATTTTTTTATGAAATAAATACAATTTATAGGCTGGTTTATAGTTTTTCACACAATTTTTTTTTTTAAAGAACGCTAAAACACAATAATGTAAAAACATAACCTAAGAAAAATGATTTTTTATTAATTATTTTTTACTTAATTATCTTTATTTCTAAAGATGGCTTTGAAGTAGCAAATCTGCTGAATTATTTATAAAACACTTTGTATATTATAGTTGTTTTATAAAATTTTAAAGTTGATTTTAGGTTCGATACGTTCAAATTTAACTTATTTGATAATATTCCTAACCTATATCTTGCCAGAAAACAAAATTGAATTTAAAAGCATTTTTAAGCCATAAATTTGCTATAAAACGTTAAAAATTTAATTTTAAAATCCCCTGTGTATATTTATATTTTGATTGCAAATAATTTGAGGTTAATTTCTAGACAAAGAAAAAATGAGACAAAATATTTGCTTAAATGCACATTTTCCTCAAAACAAAAATTAAAATTTGTATTTTTTTAATTAATTTAACAAAAAAAAAGCTTTTTATGCTTTAAGCGAAAAAACTTTAAGTGATCACGCGGTATATGCTGACAATATTTTGTTAGCTGCAACTATAGACAACTTGTAACACAAATCTGTATTAAAAGTTGCCTACAAATAAAAAAATAAAACAAATAATTGTAAGACTATTTATTTAGTGGATAACAATAATAACATAATAAAATAATTAAAATTGCTTACAAATAATTTTTTCATCATATTTATAAAAACTAGCGTTAGATGGCACTGTTGACTTTCAATTTTGACATTTGATTCCCGCCAAATCTAATGCGAAGATAAACTTAAACCCAATCTGTGTTAATATTATTACTATTTGATTGATGTTTTATTTTTAAAAAACAATAGTAAATAAGCTGTGTATAAACCGTTTGTTGTGTATAAGTGAAGATAATTAGTATGGCACAGCGCAGCATCAGGCAATTCTAATTTATTCAAATTTGGAGGTTATCATTTCATTTATGCTTGCTTTTAGATCTTTTTTTACTCCATTAAAATCTAACGAAGAAAACGGTGAAGGGTAGGTACACTAAATAAACATGTTAAGTTCAATTTTTCGACGTACCTTTTGGAGCTCTCCAAGTTTCAATATTTGCTTGTTGTTCCCTCCTGTTAGATCCATTTCGGTGTCAAAAGTGGCCTTAGACAGCAGTAGAAACACTACTAAAAGGCCGCGGAAATCCAGCAGCAGTGATGGCTCACCAAATAAAATGTAATTATGCTTAATTTCTTATTTTATTGATTTTAAAGTGCCTCGACGCTACAATGCGATCATTTAGTTTGGCCTAGTTGCGATTATCTTTTGTTTGTTTTTTGCAAATGGCACCTATCACAAATATCACAATAGAAAAGTCAAAATCGGAGCAAATAAATATTTATTAAATTAATATCAATAAAATATTACATAGGCTTTGTGCATTTGATATATTCGGCGGATAAAAGGTAAAACATTGAAAAAAAACTGTCAATTGACAGGTCAGATCAGCTGATCAGCATAAAAGTGAGGTTAGTTTAACTGGTACTCGCTTTAAGAGTTCTTTCCTCATTCTATGATTCTATGAAGAAAATGTTGGCTATTCTTTCTTTTATCTGATAAATTGCTTTTTGCGGAATTTGTCACTGCAAATTTGCTGAAGAGTTCCAATAAAAACAATACATATGTAAGGTTATGAATGAATTTGCATTAATATTATTAATAATTTTTAGTTTTATTTATTATGTTTTTGTCTAACATCTTTAAAAAATATATTTGCCATAGGTTAGTCACTCAGTCGGCGATTCGATTTAATTTATTTAGTTTAATTGCGACCACTGGTTACTATTCTTCGGCTATTGGCAAGACGAATCGGGCATCTTCGGAATTGCACTTAACATACCCTCTTCCTATTGGTTAAGGCAATGTTCCGTTTACACAGCACAATTTTATGAAAAAGCGGTCTCAGCACTGTCAGCCAGACGTGTCAATTTTTCCTAACCTCACTTTTGCCCGTCAAACAAGATTTTTCCTGGATCGTTTAGAGCGCAAAGCTTCGTTCCATGGCAACTGATGTCACATTTTTCTCTACTATGGCGAGTCTTTAGAGATTCCGGTGCTTGTGTGAGGTTATGTACCTGATGCGCGCGGTTTTGCCTTTGCCAAAAAATAGACTATAGTCTATGCGTCGTAGAACGAACTAAACTAATAAATGTAATAATTTTAGAAAATTGTAGTTTTTTTTAATTTCACTTAATTAAATTATTTTATTTAGAAAATCAGCCGTAGCGTCAAAACCAAAAAAAGAAAAATTAAGTAAAAAAGCAGCGGCCATTTTCAGCAGTAAGCTGAGTCCTAAGTCTGCTGTGGATAAGCTAGAGACGAGTGAGAAAACTGGCGAGCCAAGTGAGAAGAAATCTAAACACAACGAAGAAACAGAGAATATCAAAGAAAATGGTAACGAAAAGATCAGTGAAAGTGGAGAATCAAGCGATAATAAAGACAAAATAAATGAAAATGTAGAAAAGACTGAAGAAAATAGTGAAAAGAAAGTTGAAGAAAATGAAGAATCTAGTAAAGCCAAAGGAAGACAAAATAAAAATGTTGAAGAAAAGACTACTAAATCGGTTTTTGGTATACTTATCCCCTATGATTATACATAAATAATACAATTTCTCATCACAGGATCTAATTTGACCTTGAAAGATGATTCAACTCAAAATAGCGATTCGTATAGCCCCGCGGCCAAAAAATATCATCCAATCAAGAACGCTGCTTGGACAAAAGGCCAAAAAGTTCCTTATGCGGCTTTGACAAGGACATTTGAAGAAATTGAAAATGTATCAGCTCGGTTGAAGATTATTGAAATGTTGAGCAATTATTTTCGCTCAGTTATTGTCCTAAGCCCCGAGGATCTACTACCTTCGGTTTATTTGTGTTTGAACAAATTGGGGCCCGCTTATGAAGGTTTGTAGAATACCATCACACGGCATCTTTTTCCCTATCCCAAAAGTCCCGGACGTACCTAAAGAAGTTTTCACTTCAAAAATTTAAAATTTTTATCAACGTATCACTTATTATAATAAGAAAATTTTTAGTTAAATTGGTAATTTATATAAAAAGGGATAAAAATAGAATAATTAATTAGTATTTTTATTTAAAAAACTGTCTAGTTGAAAAAAAAAGTTGCTCTGGCCGGGAATCGAACCCTGGTTGCTGCTTACGGAGCGCGTCACAGATTTTGGTAATTTAAATAAAAAAGTGATAAAAATCGAATAAATAAATAATATAGTGAATATTTGTTTATAATATGCATTTAAAAGCTTATTAATTACAAAAAAAAATGTTGCTCTGGCCGGGAATCGAACCCTGGTTGCTGCTTACGGAGCGCGTCACAGATTTTGGTAATTTAAATAAAAAAAGTGATAAAAATCGAATAATTGAATAATATAGTGAATATTTGTTTATAATATGCATTTAAAAGCTTATCAATTACAAAAAAAAATGTTGTTCCGGCCGGGAATCGAACCCTGGTTGCTGCTTACGGAGCGCCTCACAGATTTTGGTAATTTAAATAAAAAAGTGATAAAAATCGAATAAATAAATAATATAGTAAATATTTGTTTATAATATGCATTTAAAAGCTTATTAATTACAAAAAAAAATGTTGCTCTGGCCGGGAATCGAACCCTGGTTGCTGCTTACGGAGCGCGTCACAGATTTTGGTAATTTAAATAAAAAAGTGATAAAAATCGAATAAATAAATAATCTAGTGAATATTTTTTTATAATATGCATTTAAAAGCTTATTAATTAGCAAAAAAAAATGTTGCTCTGGCCGGGAATAGAACTCAGGCTGCTTGCGGAGCAAGTGAGCTTTTTTCCCATTTTAAATGTGTTCAAGAAGCTTTTGTTTAACATTTCGCTTAAAAATAGGTCTGGAGCTTGGCATTGCCGAAACAAATTTAATGAAGGCGATAGCCTTGTCAACCGGCCGTTCAATGGCGCAAATCAAATCGGATAACCAAACTTTAGGCGATTTGGGTCTAGTAGCCGAACAATCCAAAGCTAATCAGCGCATGATTTTCAATCCATCACGTCTTACCGTTAGAACCGTGTTTGAAAAGCTGAAAGAAATCGCTCATTTAAGTGGTCACTCTGTAAATATAATATTCATCTCCTAAGCTAGATCTAGACATATTTTTTTCTAGTCTCAAGCCAAAAAAGTGGAAAAAATCCAAACGATGTTTGTGGCATGTAAAAAATCTGAGGCACGTTTTTTGATCAGATCTTTGGCGGGAAAGTTGCGGATTGGACTTGCCGAACAATCGGTTCTGCAAGCTTTAGCTTTGGCTTGCGCTACAACACCTCCGACGGCTGACTTGTCTGATGAGGAGAATCTTGATAGAAACAAGAAAATGAGTGCCGAAACTTTCAAGGCTAGATATGATGAGTTAGCTTTAATATTGAAGACCACTTATTGGTAAGTTACAAACAAGAGTTCCACGAAGAACGAAACATGTCTGGGTCTACGGATCTTACATTGAATGAATTTGCTTCGACTTTATTTCATATATTTTTGCAAAAATGTATCTTGTGATTTAGTGAGTGTCCCAATTACGATATGATTATCCCGAAAATCTTATCCCATGGGATCAGAAAACTTCCCGAATTTTGTAAACTTACACCTGGAATACCTCTAAAACCGATGTTAGCACATCCCACTAAAGGAATCCAGGAAGTTTTACAGCGATTTGATGGATTGAAGTTTACCTGTGAATGGAAATATGATGGGGAGAGGGCACAAGTATTTTTTTTTTCTAAATATATCTATAAAAATAATATAATCTTTTTGACAGATACATATTAATGATAAAGAGGTCCATATTTATAGTAGAAATCAGGAGAATAATACCTCAAAGTATCCAGATATTATCTCCCGAATTGATAAATGTAAGAGTGAAAGTGTGAAATCCTGTGTTTTGGATTGTGAAGCTGTAGGATGGGATCGAACAAATAAGGTTATTTTACCTTTTCAGATACTCAGTACTCGGAAACGCAAGGTAAATACTGATTTTTTTTGTTATTCCTTCATAAAAGCCATCTAGGAACTGCCGAAATTCTGTCACTGATGCCAAACCACTATGGTTGAGCGTCAACTGTGCTTCTTCAAAGTTAGCTTTCTATAGTAAGCGCAGCCGCTAAGGGACATGGGGCGTGGTCTGCATCAAAGTGCGCTATAGTTAACACAACAGGTGCGGCGTAAAATGAGCTTTTGTATAATAATTTTTGGCAAAAAATGCGTTGCGCACCGTGTTGCGCATGCGGAGAAGAAGTGGCTATTGCCAAAGCAGTTGGTTTCTAACTAAAAAAATTAATGATTTAGGCACATTACTCCTAGACAATGTGACTTAATAGGCTTTGTTTATTTCTTGTTGAGTGTATGGTTGCCTTTCAGGACGCCGACGAGGCATCAATCAAAGTTCAAGTCTGCATTTTTATGTTTGATTTGCTATACCTAAACGGTGAGCCTTTGGTAAAGAAGCCATTCGTGGAGCGGAGAGCGCTCCTGAAGGAGCATTTTAAGGAAGTAGAGGGCGAATGGTGTTTTGTAACCTTTCTGGATACGACCGCAATGGAAGAGGTACAGGAATTTCTGGATGAAAGTATTAAAGGGAATTGTGAAGGTCTGATGGTCAAGACACTTGAGAAGGAAGCAACGTATGAGATTGCAAAACGCTCACGTAATTGGCTGAAATTGAAAAAGGATTATTTGGATAGTTGTGGAGATACTTTGGATTTGGTGGTGATTGGAGGGTATTTGGGGAAAGGGAAAAGAACTGGAACGTATGGGGGTTTCCTATTGGCTTGTTATGATCAAGATAGTGAGGAATATCAGAGTATTTGTAAGGTAGGGCTTACAGAACTTGTCTGACATTGTTGCTTGACAATTTATTTTTAGATTGGAACCGGATTCACAGACGAGGATCTTCAAAACCACTCAGAACTCTTAAAAAAGCACGTTATTGATGGCCCAAAATCGTATTATCGTTTCGATGGGTCACATGAACCTGATCATTGGTTTGATACCGTTCAAGTCTGGGAGATAAAGTGTGCTGATTTATCACTTTCGCCTGTACATAGGGCAGCACTTGGTATTGTACGTATCAAACTCTATATTCTAATTTTTTTCTTGCTACTCCAGTCGAAAGTACGTGGTTCCGGCTGCGATTCCACGGCAGAAAGTGTATCTTTCATGCACTGGTAGAGCTATGCGCGCGCCTTTTTTTAGCGGGAGTAAATAGCCGAGGGCATCATGGCGCGCAGTTCAGGTCCTGCACTTTCTGCCGTGGAATCGCAGCCGACACTACGTACTGTCGACTGGAGTAGCAAGAAAACTAGTATACATTACTAGCGCGCCATTGTGGCGCGCAGTGCAGGAATCTCAACTTTCTGCCCTTGTAGAAATATATACTGTTTCGCTCCCGAATAGGCTTTTTACGAGTGTTTACAACGTTTTACGGTTTATTTTTGCCCCTAATTCAATAAAACAACACGATGGCGAAAGTATTACCACAGCGTCTCTATATAATATGAAATTAATCCGAACCTGTAGCTTCAACATAGACCATACAAGTCTTTTATAGATTAATCAAAAATCGGAGAATATGGCTGAACCTGACCTGACCTGACCTGACCCCAGGATCAGTTTGGCATTTTAACTGATTGTTTTCAATTTTTTGTGTTTTTTTGCAGATTGACTCTGAAAAGGGCATTTCGCTGCGCTTCCCCCGATTTATCCGCATAAGGGACGATAAAACAGTAGAAGCAGCTACTTCTTCTCAGCAGGTTGCTTCTATGTACTCAAATCAGGAGCAAGTGAAAAACCAGATTCCTACGGGAAAAGCAACAGGAGAAGACTTTTACTAACTTGGTCCGATGTATTTATAAAATATGTTTTGAAATATAAAAAATTAATCGAAATAATCTGAAGTTTTGTATCGCTGTGCGGTAGATTCCTGAACCGGCTTTTTTTCAGGAGTTTTTTTCTGAAATCCAACATTGAAAAAAGTTACAATTATTATACGGCTGCGTTTTTAAATTGGTTGTCATATATTGTAAAGTAAAGGTATTTAACTTCTAGAGCAAGATCCAGGCAATTTAAAACCGCGGCACTATAGGTTGTAGCTTACAAAAAGTGGGGTAAACAGCATATTGGCAACTTTAGTTGTGGCACTATCTGTGTACCCCAAATCCTCTTCAGCCTTATCCAAATCGGCCTCCAAAGACAGTAAAGTGTCCCGGACGCGCCCCACGAGGCTCTCCATCGCATTAATCCGGGCAAATAGGTCCAAAAGTTCCCTATTGGACTGCCGGACGGAATTCAAAGCGTCTGTGGCACCCGTCCGCTCTTGTTTGGCAAAGCAGATCATGGTCTGGTATTCTTCCAATCGGGCTGATATGCAATCAATCGACTTGTTGATGGGGCCCAACTGAAATGGAAAATTCCTAATTTTTCTTAGGTTATATCTGAATCGGGACCTTATTCTCCATGTCTAGTTGCAGGAATTTGCTGAAGTCTTCTGCGGTCTTTTCCAACATTTTTGATATTTAAATAATTAGATTTAATATAAATAAGCAAATTTGAGGTTATGAGCAAACATCCCCACCACCATAGGCGGTTATAAGATAATATTGCTTTGGGATAAATCTGACTAATAAATAACTCAATTTAAGGTGAATAGTGGACCAAGGATTTAAATATTTACAAATATAATAAATTATTTCCTAGGTTTTGAACTTTTAGGGAAATTACGTTTTCAATGTTGCATGTGATGACATTGACAGTTATGCTATACCAACCTTTAGAAACATATCTGTAAGAGCACTAGTGCTTTCATAGATGTCTGGAAATTGAAAACTTGGATTTGGGTGTAATATAAACACATAAGAGCATCTTAAATATTCATTTATTAGGTGCACACACAGATGCATACAAAGACAACTATTACTAACGACAAGACCAGCTTGACATCAATAAATAGCATCTACAAACAAAGAAAAAGGCACACAAAAAGTGTTATTAGATGAGATAAAACAATGAAGTACATACATTTAAATAGAATAAATTAAAATAATTGCTAATTACATTCATTGTTGAAATAATAGAGGGAATTTTGTGCACAGCACATACTCCGCGTACTTAATCCAACATTTTTTTTTTGTATAATAATTGTTGAAGTAATACTTTCTTAGGTATTATTAATATACACATTGATTGGTTAAAGTATATCAATATTTATAGATATAATATTAAATTAAAATATCTATTTATAATAATAATAGTAAATCACACGGTTAACAACACTGTAATTTTATCATTAATAACATTGCACATTTACTGCTAGATTCTAGATAAACTCTGCCTGCATTATCATAAATATCGATAATCTACGAAAAAAACGAGAAAAATAATTAAAAAGGAGCATTTTGAATCCAAAAAACTTACGCAAAAATGCAAATTTGGTTCATCAACATTATTCAAATCAGTCTTATTAGTTTACAATTTAAAAACAAACTAAAAATAGAATTGCCTGTTCAGTCTGGAAGACGTGAGTATTCCACTAGTTACTGTAACACATAAATTACTACATCCGTCCAGCGGACGTACATAAACCAACATAAATTTTCTTAATGTTAACACTATTTGATTCAATGTTTTGATAATAACAACTTGACATAGAATTGCACACACCAAACCACGCAGCTGGGAGATCCGGCTCGAAAGACCAAGTAGCTTATAAGTACTCAATCTTGCTCAAAATACATAGAAAAATTAAGTCTTGACAGTACCTTTCCTATAATCTCCAATTATTAAATCTCATAATGGAACTGCCATATTTAATAATATCATTTTAAAATAAGCGAAAGTTTGTATATAACACTAATTAAGAATAAAAACTAGAAGTATAGTAATCACAACAACTACAGGACATGGGGCGTGGTTTCGATCAGCGTTAACAGAGGCTGCTACAAAACACTGACGTAGACCACGCCCACTGACCTGACATATAGCATTTCCAAGTTAAACTAGAGGTATACAATGGCACCTAGCCTAGCCAGCCAATCCACGCACTTTGTGCTAAGTCATATGATGGTTCACTCCTATTCCGCCATTAACTGGAATACTGTAGTTACTATTTTTACTTTAGACATGACCCTGTACATCGTATTTTCATCTTTTTGTTAAAGTTCATAAATTATTTAGATCTACTCTTTCTGTGTAATTTAGGTTGACAATTTTTTTTTTGTTTTTGGAAGTATATTGTCAAAAAAACATCAAAGCTTGTCTATAATATTATAGACGAGCTTTGACATTTGTTTGACACGTTCCTGTATCCTGTATATAATCTAATCAAAAATTGAAGATACGTTCGAAATTCCATGGCAAGAGTAGATAATTTATGAACGCACTGTATATATATAAAGTGATAGAAATAATTTTTTTTTTTAAAAAACAAAAGAAGAATTTAAACGGTACTAAGTACAGATAATATTGCGATTAGAAATTTCAGATAATTCATTTTAGCTATTTCTCTAAACACGTCTGATTGGCCAAACGCTTGCCAACCACCCACTGATCGTTGTTTACCATAAAAAGTATCGAGTTAAGTAAAAAATTAAGTATAATAGCTTTACTTCATATAATTCCAATTTTCATTGGCCGTTCAGCTATTTCTCTAAAGAAACTTACGATTATTGCCTTAAACCAGAATTATAGATAAGGATTTTAACAAAGACTAGTGATTGGTAGACAAGCGGCCACGTCCGATTGGTCAAATGCTTCGACCCACCCACTGATTATGTTACCACAAAAAAATAAGTATAATAGTTAGCTTTAATTCATGGAATTTCAATTTTCATTGACCCTCTAACAATTTCTCTAAAGAAACTCACGCTCACACCATAATTATTATAAATAAATTGATGTTAACAAAAATCGGTGATTGGTAGAGAAGCGGCCACATCCGATTGGCCAAACGCTTCGACGAATCCGATGCGGCAAGGTGACTCTAATAAGAAACATATGTATGACCTCATACCATACTATAATAATTATAGATAAATGTTATCAGCCATCGGTAGACAAGCGGCCACATCGGATTGGCCAAATGCTTCCACCAATCCGATACGGCTCCGTGACTCTAAGAAACATATTGCAATTACCTCATACTTTAATAATTATAGATAAACGGTATCAGCAATCGGTGATTGGTAGACAAGCGGCCACATTGGATTGGCCAAATGTTTCGACCAATCCGATACGGCAACGTGACTCTAAAAAGAAACATATATGTATTACCTGATACTATAATAATTACAGATAAACGTTATCAGCGATCAGTAGACAAGCGGCCACATCGGATTGGCCAAACGCTTCGACCAATGCGATACGACCATGTGCCTACCATCCACTGATCTTTGTCTACTAAGAAAAAAGTATCGAGTTAAGTAAAAAATCAAGTATAATACTTGGCTTTACTTCATATAATTTCAATTTTCATTGACCCTTTAGCTATTTCTGTGAAGACTCTTACGCTCAAACCATATTTATTATACACAGATAGATTGATGTTGACAAAAATCGGTGATTGGTAGGCAAGCGGCCATATTGGATTAGCCAAACGCTTCGACCAATCCGCTCCGACTACGTGACTCTAACCAACTTGTTTATTACCTCATAGATAAAATAATGTTAACAACGATCGGTGATTGGTAGACAAGCGAATTGGCCAAACGCTTCGACCAATCCGATACGACTATATGCCCACCATCCACTGATCTTTGTTTCCTATGAAAAAAAGTATCGAGTTAAGTAATAAAATTAAGTATAATAGTTACCTTTCGTGCATTTAAATCCAAATAAAAGATAATCAATACTGTACTAATTAAAATTTCGACTTACTTGGCCGCGATTGTATTCCGAAAAATCCCAACTGCCGCATTTTTTCCGCAATTCTACGTCAATCATTCATTTTGATTGCCACAAAAAGAAATAAATAATAATAATTATAACTACACTTTGGCCAAAAAGAGAGAGAAAGAGAGATAAGATGAGGAAAAGGTCTTTGAGCTTTGGTATAAAATGTTAACAAAAACTACAACATTTCGACGCTTGTCCTAAATGTACCGCACAAATGCCCGTCAATTCATTACACACATTATTCAATTGAACCACAGTAGATGATGATTTTCGTCGCGGCGGCTTATCATTTTGATTAATATCACCATCATCACTATTATTTCTTATAACACTCACCGCCCTCTGTCGGCAGCGTAGCACATTTTCGGGATTGAGATTGATCTTATCGCGTGCCAAAGAACTACAAGATTGAGCTTTATAGAGACGATTTTTGGTAAACAGACCCGGAAGAGGTATACACAATTTCTTATGAATTTGAAAATATTTTCCAATCAAACGCATTTTTTTTAAGCCGGAACGATCGCTTACGATTTTGTTCGAAACGCCTGTTTCATTATCTTTTGATTTTTCAGGTTCGATGGAATCGACTGAATTTTTGATTGTATCTTTGCGGGAAATATGCCCCGCTGTGTCAGTTTTTTTCATTGTAAGATTCCAGCCTTGCAGAAGACGCGCTCCAATGCTTTTACTTTTTGGTGCAGCAGGAGCAATAACACCTTGTGTGCCGACAACGCTCGCAGCTACCACAAGAGCGTGAGCTGGATCCTCTTGAACTTCAGTTATTCGATTTAAAGATTGACTCTCTCGAAGTCGAGTCTCACCATTACGACGTCTACTAGCTTTATGTCTTCTTCCTAACATGGTCGCTCCTTGAGTGCCATTTTTCCTTCCATTACTTCCACTTGTATTAGTATTGTCATTTTTGTGATTTGTATTGCTTGTGTTGTTTTGTACTGTTGCAGTTGTTGTTACTATACTATTGTTGTTTCCTCCTGTTCCGGCTCCTGCACTCGGTTCTTGCGAATCGCTGCTATCATCATGACTATCACGACGCCCTGGCAACGGCTTTGGGGTACTATTATTCAATTTGTGTGCCCGTTTCTTACGTTTTTCACTATCATCATCACTCGCATCAGAGGAACTACATGATGCCGTTCTGGCTTTATGAAATTTCGATCTACGTTGCTCATACGAGGTTCGGTTTTGATTTCGACTGACAAATTGCCGGGGTGTAGCACGAGCGGATGAATCTCCCCCAACGTCGCCGCCTTCTTCAAAAATCTCATTCAATTGTAGCGGTGAACTTCCAGCTGGTGGTATACTACGTGTCGGTGATGGCATAGTCTTGTATTTCGGACATGGAATCGTCGTTGTATTTGACGTAATAATCGGAATCGTAATTGTAGACGAATCGGTAATAATCGTAGTGGTCGTAGTACCAATTTTTGGCACCATATCTTTAATTATTTGAATTTGAACTGGGGATTCCACAAGACTTGAACTTTTTCCAGCGTTACGCCATTGTTCCTTAACTGGAACATAGTGCTCTTTGATGGGAGGCTTACGTCTCTCAGATTCGGCTAAACGTTCCTGAAGCGCGAGATTTAAACGCCCTTCGGAACGGGAACCTCTCCGATTAAGCGGCGGTACCAATTCCTCACGACCTGAACAACTAGAAATGTCCTCTTCCTCCTCGTCTTCCTGGACAATACTACATTTGCGGGAGCGCTGCAAACACAAGATTATGGGGAAAAAAATTACAGCATAGGAAATTAGTTACCTGTGGAACATCTCCCGGAGTCCTTGGTACGGTCAGTAAACAAGGTGTAGGACCTGTCCCATTATTATCCCGTTTCGGAGCGGGAGAATTATGTGGAACAGTCAAATGTTCAGGTCTTTTATTTTTTGCTATAGGATCTTGCCGTTTTGCACGTAATTTCCTTTCAGCTAATAAATAGTAAGTGGCAGTAATATGATTATACTCATTTTTATCTAAACACCTATAGAAAAAAAAAAGAACGGTAACTCATAAGCTAAACCATACTGTCTATAGACGACTTACTCTTGAATTTCTTCTTTGGTTGCAATATTTCCGTTTACGATTTTTTGAACTATCACATTATGATCTTCTTCAGTCAATTGTTCGCGAGACACCAATGGAATTGTATCGTGAGATGTCGTATCTGCTTTGCCAGACATTAACCATTTGTGTTTGGATATTTCGCCAAGAGTCGCTCTTTGCTCCGGGTTTCTCACCAACATTCGAGCTATTAAACTATAAAAAAATATAGAAAATCAGCTGGTTATGCTGTGAGACCTTTTTGAGGTTCTATTGTACTCCCTACAGTCACAAACATACACACACACACCCATAAGCCAGACAAAAGCGAGAACACGACTCTTGCCGGGATGGGAATAGAACCACACCTCGTCAGATCACTCTACAACGTACTTTCGTTTGGCCAACTGATCCACCGAGGCCTCAGAAGTCTAATTAGACAGAGATAGCGATATTAAAATAGTACCAACATTCACACACACCCATAAGCCAGACAAAAGCGAGAACACGCCTGGATGGGAATAGAACCACACCTCGTCAGACCACTCTACAACGTACTTTCGATTGGCCAACTGATCCACCGAGACCTCAGAAATCTAATTAGACAGAGATAATGGTAATAAACAAGTATATTATATTGACTATTGCAGTATACAGCAACAGATTAAATCAAATACTTTTTTCTCTCAATGGGAATCTACAGCAGAAGTCGAATTAGACAGAGATAACGATATTAAAATAGTACCAACATTCACAAACATACACACACACATACGCCAGACAGAAGCGAGAACACAACTCTTGCCTGAATAAGAATTGAATCTACACCTCGCCAGACCAGTTTCCGACGTACTTTCGTTTGGCCAACTGATCCACCGAGGCCTCTTAATGACACTACTTACTCTTGGCAGTCTTTCGAAACATGAGGCGGTACTCTATATTTACAATCCATTATCATAGTAAGCGTCTCCGAATCATTAGCCTCTTGAAATGGGGCTTGCCCACATACTAACATGTACAGTATAACCCCCAAACTCCAAATATCTGTAAAATGACAAAAACTATAATATTTCTCTATTAATTGAATTAGTCGACTGACCAACTGCTGGTGCATCATAAGAGTCTCCCAATAAAATTTCCGGTGCTGAATACGCTAAACTGCCACAAGATGTCTCTAATTTCTGCCCCGGACAAAATTTATTACTAAATCCAAAATCTGTCAATTTAACAACCCCTAATTTCTCAAAAAAGACAACATTTTCAGGTTTTAGATCACGATGAACGACATGTAATTGATGACAATAGGAAATTGCTCGAACGATTTGACGAAAATAATCTATAGCTAATTGTTCGGATAAGCCAGTATCGTGACGCATTATATAATCGTATAAATCACCTCCATCCCCTAATTCTAGAATTAAATATAATTTCGTCGCTGTATCGATGACTTCGTATAAACGAACAACGTTCGGATGTTGAACCAACTTCATGCAACGCACCTAAAATAATAATAATAATAATTATTATAGAATATTTTTATAAAAATCACTTACTTCTTGGAAAAGATGCGCTTTTGATACTTCATCTAATTTACTTTTATCGATAACTTTAACGGCAACTTTTTCTCCAGTAAAAACATGTCTTGCTAATTTGACCACAGCAAAATGCCCTCTTCCAAGCGTCTCCTCCAGATCGTAAAGCCCAGCAATTTTCCCTTCGTACGGCCCTGATCGCAACGCCGCCAATGCATTCGAATCCAGATGGCCGCCACCAATCCGAAGACTTCGGTGCATTTTGTCTGCAATAAATAAATTGCATCAGCAAATTTTCATTTGAATATGAGATGTAGAAATAATATTTCATGCTATTAGCGTGTGTTTTATTACGTGGTCACCACGGTCAAGGTCAGTCCTAAGGTTACATAAACTATAGTTTTTATTATATCGCACAATTTCCTTGAATTGTTTGTACATTTGGCAACATTGCGATTTAAAGAAATCTCTGACAAAATCAGCAATTTGCTAAAAAATACAAGAAGTCTTGATTTTTAACAATAAAAAAATCTAATGGGTGACCCCTTTTCAGAAAACCCAATACGAGAGTTGGGTTGCAAACCCTCCGGGTGCTTACCTACCCTCTTCTTTTAGTGAAAAGTTGCCTGCAGAAAAATGTATGTTTTATTAATTTCTAACACCTGATGGTACACAGTAGCGCACTCAGCGGACACTCCTGTCTTAAACCTCTTCACTCTATTTCAAGTTCACTCACTCTGTCGCCTACTTGATCTCAATTTACATTTTGTTTATCTTTTTTATCCTTGCAATCAGTATCTTTTTTAT
Source organism: Lagria hirta (assembly GCA_947359425.1). NCBI lineage: Eukaryota > Metazoa > Arthropoda > Insecta > Coleoptera > Tenebrionidae > Lagria > Lagria hirta. Next base: position 23,716,062 of record OX375800.1, on the reverse strand, counting down.
TTGATTCTCTTTCATAAATTTTGTAATTACCCTAACAAAAGCAGCCTTTAGGTCAGGTCTGGTCAGGTCAGGTCTTCTCTTTTGGATACATTTTTTGTACAAGCTTCAGCTTTATAAACTCTTGCTATTTAAAAAGAAAAAAATGTAATACCTAATAATTACCGTAACAAAAGCAGCCTCTAGATCTGGTCAGGTCAAGTTGTTATTTAAAAAAAAATACCTAACTATAGAATAGACCATCGTGTAGCATTTTAAAAATTAGCCCCTTTAGCATCGATAAAAAAAAAATATGAAAATTTAGAAACAAAAGTCGTAATTTTTCCCTCCACAAAATGGAAAATTTATTTTTAACCTCGTCGATTGTAAACTGCATATTTACATCTTCTCAACTTCTATGGTAACTAGACTTTTTTACATGCAGAGCGAGCTTCCATCTGTCACTTTGACTCACTGGTGTGTTGTAAAATACCAACATAATTTGTTGCTTTTAGAACCCTCCAAAAGTTTAGTTATAAATATAGTTTTTTGCCTCGTCGATTGTAAACGGCTTATTTACGTCTTCTCAACTTCTATGGTAACTAGACTTTTTTAGATGCAGAGCTTCCATCTGTCACTTTGAGTCACTGGCGTGTTGTAAAATACCATAAAAATTATCTGCTTTTAGAGACCTCCAAAAAAAGTGCTCTTTAGTCATAAATATAGCTTGTTTATACCAGGACAATTTACCGCACTTAATAAGACCTATAGATCTTAAAAATAAAGACAATTCAACATTTTTTGTGCAAAATTTAAAACGTCGTCGGCGCCATCTTGTGGTGTGGTACTTAGCTAACTATCGATCAAGCTCTAAACCACAGACTAATTGCACTTGAGCTGCCAACTTCAAAACAAATCAAATTTCGGAATTTTTAAAACAGGCAAAATTGAGTCTTCCTTCTAAAAAGTTGAATACATTATTCGTGCGTTAATCATTTTACAGCCCGCAGTTTTATTAAAGCATACTTTCTCAACTTCTATGGTAACTAGACTTTTTTACATGAAGAGCGAGCTTTCATCTGTCACTTTGACTCACTGGCGTGTTGTAAAATACCATCATAATTTTTTGCTTTTAGAACCCTCCAAAAAGTGTTGTTTAGTCATAAATATATGGTTTGTTTATTTATACCTGGACAATTTACCGCGCTTAATAAGACCTATAGACTTCAAAAATTAAAGACAATTTAACATTTTTGGTGCAAAATTTAAGGCGCCATCTTGTGGTGTAGTAGCTAACTATCGATCAAGCTCTAAACCACAGACTAATTGCACTTGAGCTGTCAACCTCAAACCAATTCAAATTTCGTAATTTTTAAAACAGACAAAATTGAGTCTTCGGCTAAAAAGTTGAACACATTATACGTGCGTTAATCATTTTACAGCCCGCGGTTTTATTAAAGCCCTCCGCAACATTAAAACCTTGCGCTGTAAAATAAAACTTACCGCACTAATAACTATTTTATAAAATAAATTTATCGTTTATCGAAAAAATAGGATGTTTTTTTCACAATTTCACTTTCATGACATTGTAAATTTTGATTACACAAAAGTTGGCACTTAAATAATAATGAATAAATCGGTACCATTAACAACTAAATTTATGATCTATCTTAAACTGTTGCAATAAACGACTCAAATTACTAAATGCTAATTAAATTGAAATCAGTAAGGAAAAATAACGATTTTTTTTATTTTTGACATCATTTAAAATTTAAATTTATAATAAAGAATGTTGTATCGGGTGTTTTGTTAAATTTGGCGTCGAAGATTGCCTACTTTGAATTGTGAACGTACCTTTATCATCGAATCGAAATGACAGTTATTAGTTTGACATCTCAATCTAACCTCACTTTTAACTTGAATCAATAGCTAAAAAGCGCTTGTAGTGTTATAACAATAAACTTTAATGAGGAAATGAGGTTTATAGCAAATAATCTAAAGACATTTGCACTACTAAAATTCGTCAACATTTGATGATTATTTATTAATAATTTCATCAATTTTGGTAACTATTGCCTGACGCAAGCGTTGGAAAATCAGGTTTTTTAAATAGAGCCACAAAAAAGTCACATGGAGTGAAATCGCAGGATCTTGAAGGGTAAGTGATGGCTGATAACTCGACGATTATAAATTTTTTGTATCATATTCGAGGTCTCATAAATAGTATGTGAAATGGTACCGTCTTGCTGAAAGTAGCCGTTCACAATTTTATCGTTATAGAGCTGTGCGAAGAATTTAAGGCGCCGTCGGCGCCATCTTGTGCTGTAGTACTTAGCTAACTATCGATCAAGCTCTAAACCATAGACTAATTGCACTTGAGCTGTCAACCTCAAAACAATTCAAATTTCGAGAATTTTTCGAATCGAAGTGACAGTTGTTAGTTTGACAACTGAATCTAACCTCACTTTTAATTTAATGAATCGATAGTTCAACACGTTAATGAAATTAAATTAAAAGCGGTATGTGAATATGTGGTTCACATACTATGTGAATAGTATGTGGTACCCTCTTGCTGAAAGTACCCGTTCACAATTTCATCGTTATGAAGCTGTGCGAAGAATGGCTGGAGAATCTCCTCCCAATCTCTTGCAGTAGTCAATGTTCCATTAAAAAAAAATAGCCCAATAATTCTACGACTTGAAATAGCGGCCCATACTCCTACTTTTACGGTATGGAATAGAACCTTTAAATAAAATAGGTTTCACATTTGTCACATTCGAGATGTTCGTGGCGCCTCTTCCATTATTTGCCTTACATTTGACCACTTTCACATTTGATTTAATATTAATAATTATATAAATTTTTGACATTTTAAGCTGCCTATTAAGTGGATTTGTCAAATCCCCTAGGACTTCGCCGCCAATAAAAACATCAATGAAATCCGTTCGTAAATATTGGCAAAAATATTGTTTTTTTTATTTATCAAAATCTAATTGACCTATTTTGAACCTAGTCCTGTCATGTTTGCCAAAAATTGTTTCTCGTAGTCATCGTCGTCGTAAGATAGGTATAAGCGTTCCAAATCAGTAGGTGTACATAAATAATAATTAAAGAAAATATTTATTTTTAAATTAAACTAACAAAATAATTTAAAATTTTTCGAATATTTCATCTAAAAGGCCTTGATTTTATTTTGCAAACGATAAATAAATCCAAAAATATCAAAGTAGGCTATTAGTGTTATCGCATTTTCCATTCACACACAGATGGGAATCGTATTTATCATCAAAGAGAGGCACTCAATATTATTGCATTATTTATTAATTACAATTGACGTCGTCCTATAATAAAGCAAATAAGTGATGATCTAATTTTAGTCAAATTATGATAAAGCGGCGCCAAATTCTTTCAGTCAGTGGCGCCACCACTGCTAATTTGTCATCCTTAATCGAGAAGGCAATTATAAAAAACAAAAGAAAAAAAAACAAAATGAAATTCATTTTTATTATGCATTTTCTAGCGCAAGTCTCTTCTAATTACACTTTTACCGTAATTTCAAATAGTTGACATGGCGACCTCGAATTGAGGAATGTTGCACCAAGATCATATTATACATTTTAGTAACATCCGTGAGAAACTTTATGTTATTATTTTGAAAATACATTTTAAATAATTTCATAAACTAAAGATAAATTGATTTTTCGCCATTCTTTGCACAGCTTCATGCCGATGAAATTGCGAACAGCTACTTTCAGCAAGACGGCGCCACTCCACATACAAGAATTAACCTCACGCATGTGACTTCTTTCTGTGACCCTGTTGAAAGAAGTCGATTTTCCAATAACCTCGCTGAATTGCCAAAATTAATAATAATCCTCAAATGTTAGCAAATGTCAGTATAACGCAATTGTTCATAGACTCCGCAAACGACATTTTTCTTATTTGTTATAACACTACAAGTGCTTTTAATTGAATCTCATTAACGTGTTGAACTATCGATTCATTAAACTAAAAGTGAGGTTAGATTCAAATGTCAAACTAATAACTGTCACTTCGATTCGATGTGACAGGTGCGTTCACAAAATAGGCAATCTTCGACGCCAAATTTAACAAAACACCCGATACATTATCAATGATTTCAACATTATAAATCATTGATTTCTAGATAAAGGAATTCGTCATTTTTCCACCTGAAATTAGTGTTCAGAGCGCATCCCACACTAGGTCACCAGGTGTATGACATCAGAAATTTCCGATCGATATGACGTCACTGCTGTCCTGATCTCTTAGAAATCAACAAAGAACAGTTGCGACATTTAGAATTCCATTAAAAATAAGAGAAGAAAAATGCTCTCTTTACATACAAAAATGAATCGTTTATCTCTTTTATAGAATTCTTTCTATACCATAAAAGAAGACGTTTTATAGTTACTTTTTTGTTTTTTTTTACATGATACCAAGCAAACATGAGCTCTGGAGGGGCGTGGCCTGAGGGCGATGGCTTAGCTTTTTTGAGCTTCTGATTGGTTAATTTGAATTTAATCGTGAATTTGCTAATTTAGTTCGCATATTTTCCGAGAGGCTCATGTTTGCTTGGAAGTACTGTATAGAACATATATTTTCAAAAAACTAAATCAAATTTTTACAACTTAAGCCAATATGTCAATTTTTTTTTAAATACCGTGTGATCCACAATAATTTAAATAAAGAGAGGCTATGACTCTTGGTTCAACGTTGAGATTATTTGTTTCTTGACAAACTAACTGGCACTGAATTAAGCTAAGACTCTAATTTTGTTTTCTACAGCCTCTTCCTTTCTAAATAATTGTGGATCACACGGTATAATATATTTAAAAAGTCTTTTAAAAACACACTTTTAGATTCTTCTCAACGAAATCTTTTTTTTTTATATCCATCTCATAAAAGTGTAACGGGTTGCCATTTTGAATTTAGAATGACGTCACATTTTCAAAATACATACCAAATTGTCAGTTTCTTTTTAACAAAACCTTTTTTTTTTATATCCATCTCATAGAGGTGTAACTGGTTGCCATTTTGGATTTAGAATGACGTCACGTTATCGAAATACCAAATTGTCTTTCTTTTTAAATCAAATACCGTATGATCCACAATAATTTAGATAAAGGGAAGCTGACTCTTAACTTGGTTCATCGTTAACATTTGTTTCTTGACAAACTAACTTTTACTGAATCAAGCTAAGACACTAATTTTGTTTCCCACAGCCTCTCCCTATCTAAATAATTGCGGATCACACGGTATAATATATTTAAAAAGTCTTTTAAAAACACATTTTTAGATTCTTCTCAACAAAGCCTTTTTTTTTATATCCATCTCATAGAGGTGCTGGTTGGCATTTTGGATTTAGAATGACGTCACGTTTTCGAAATACCAAATTGTCTTTTTTTTTAAATCAAATACCGTGTGATCCACAATAATTTAGATAAAGGGAAGCTGACTCTTAACTTGGTTCTTCGTTAACATTTGTTTCTTGACAAACTAACTGTCAGTGAATCAAGCTAAGACTCCAATTTTGTTTTTCACAGCCTCTCCCTATCTAAATAATTGTGAATCACACGGTATAATATATTTATAAAAAGTTTTTTAAAAACACACTTTTAGATTCTTCTCAACAAAACCTTTTTTTTATATCCATTTCATAAAAGTGTATCTAACTGGTTGTCATTTTGGATTTAGAATGACGTCACATTTTCAAAATACCAAATTGTCAGGTTTTTTTCAAATAAATACCGTGTAATCCACAATAATTTAAAAAGAGGCTGACTCTTAAGTTGGTTCAACATTAACATTTGTTTCTTGATAAACTAACTGTCTATGAATCAAGCTAAGACTCTACTTTTGTTTTCTATTGCCTTTTCCTACCTAAATAATTGGGAATCATACGGTATAATATATTTTACACTTTTATATTCTTCTTAACAAAACCTTTTTTTTTAAATCCATCTCATAGAGGTGTAACTGGTTGCCATTTTGGATTTAGAATGACGTCACATTTTCGAAATACCAAATTGTCTTTTTTATTTAAATCAAATACCGTGTGATCCACAATAATTTAGATAAAGGGGAGCTGACTCTTAACTTGGTTCATCGTTAACATTTGCTTCTTGACAAACTAACTTTTACTGAATCAAGCTAAGACTCTAATTTTGTCTTCCACAGCCTACCTTTATCGAAATAATTGTGGATCACACGGTATAAGAGCTTTCTAAAAACAAACTTTTATTCTATATTTTTTCCATTACTATAAAGTATTCTTCTTAACAAAACATTTTTTTTCATACCCATTTCATAGAGGTGTGTAACTAATTTGCCATTTTGGATTTAAAATGACGTCACATAGAATGACGTCACCTCCATGTAAACTAAACAACCGAAAATTTGTTCTTCTATTTTGAAGATTTTCAAATTATAAATTTTAGCATTTGTTTTATACGAACTTAAACTTTAAGAACTTTTGTTCTTTTGTTTTTTTTTCATCAAATTTTCATACCTACCTATCAGGTGAATTAAATATATTAAAAATTAAAAGACATAGTCCTAATTTTTTGCTTCACAAAATGAAAAATCGTCTATTATATCAAAGAAATATGATTTTTTTTACAATCTGACTCTCATGACATTGTAGGTTTTGATTACACAAAAGTTGGCATTTAATATAATTTAATTTAACTAAAAAGATCTATCAAAAAAATGTTGCAATAAAAAACTCAAATTTTTTTTTTGGCATTAAAAGACAATTTCAAATTAGGAGCACTTTTAGCCTAAAAATATGTTATTTATTTTATTTTCTCTGTTGAATTTTAAATAAGGACTTCCCTCCCCTCCCCCAAGATGAAAGTTCAGCCCAGAACTCCATCTGATTTGCGGTAGATACCGATAGAGTAGGAACTACCATGGTTCGATTGGTAGGACGAAGTCAATGCAAGTACACTTCCCCCCCCCCCAAACAAATGAACTACAACCACCCAGCTTGTCATCAATAAGACATTATGGAGTACTGGAGTAGACGAAGGGCTCCCTGGCAAGAAAAAAGACCAATAAAGGAAAGAGAGTACCGAGATCCAATCAGAAGAGCTGAAACTGGGAGTCTGGGTACAAACATGAAAGTTCCTCCCCCATCTGATTTGCGGTAATCTGACCAAGAAGAGGGAGTAGAAACTCTCCAGGCCAGTCTTGGCCAATACCAGTACACCTCCTCAGCCCCCTTTCCCAAGACCAACAGGGAGCAAAAATCAGTTCCTTGCCTTCTAATGTTCATACTAATTAGACTTGAGCCATTTTGAAACGTAATTAGGTTTACTTTCAATTTTGGCATCTTATAAAATAAAAGTCAAAGCAAATTTATTCAAGCTAGATTAGATAGACTTAAGACATGTTTCGTTCTTATTGGAACTGTTAAATAAGTCGCAACAGATTTTTGTTTAAATGCCGATTGGCTGAAGTACTATCATGGCTACCTGATGATTTTTATGTAGCTATTTTACTTGGTTTGTTGATAAAGCAATTTTTTTATGTGAAACAATTATAGCCGCATGTAGCCACGCTACGCAATGGGCGATTATCGTCCCACTCACGTCATCTAGCTCACCACACCGAGCTTGGATACCTATAGTGTACTTTTGTAACATACATACTTCAGTTATCATCTACCAATTGTCACCAGAGGTAACATCAAATTTGACTAAAGTGACTGATTATAAAACAATTAAGTTGTGGTAGTTAGATATGAGTTTTTGAATTTTTGTCAATAAAATAATTGCATCAAATGTCAATGTTCTCTCATTTTGCCAATTCTTAAATTTCTGGATTTGTTTTCGGTAGGCTATTTCGAATTTATCAGGTAATACATTCTTAGTCGTTATCTCGGTTAGGTCCCGAATTTTAGGTGGCGTACATAAACTCTGTTCCCCCTAGAGACACTTCAAGGAGAGAGCCTGGACATTGCGATGGCAGGTCTGCGGCCATTTTATATTTATATAATATTATTCATTATTTTTTACTGATGAGTTACGACTAAGTATTTTATTAGTCTTCATTCCACCTTGCGCTCACGTTACACTATTTAACATTTTCATTTTTGACGTCGTTTTCAAATTTGACAGTCACGTGCTGTGAACTAAAATGGCGGCCTTCTCCAGAAAGTTCTCTCTAATTTTTTGTTAAAAATTGAACAAATTATCTCAAACAAAATTTTTAAATCAAATGACCTGTTGCTGTTACCAACCGTTAGCAGCAAAATTTCCGTATATAAAAATTAACATTTTTATTTTTGACAATCACATGCTGTGAACTAAAATGGCGGCTTTCTCCAAAGAGTTCTCATTAATTTTTTGTTAAAAATTAAACAAATTATGTCAAACAAAATTGAGTTTTAAATCAAATGACCGGTTGCTCTTACCAACCGTTAGCAACAAAATTTCTCAGAGCTTAAATGTTTAATTTTTTTTTTATAAAAAATGAAAAATAAAAAGCCTTAAAAACGCGTGTTATGAGGGGTATTAGTGCACTTGTGCGCCAAATCAACCCTTATAGAACTATAGTTCTCAAATAGCCTATAAAACACTATTTGGAGATTTTTTTACGATTCACACTGTATATATTTTTGACACTATAAAATAAAGTACCTTTTAGCATAAAATTCGCTAAATAAATATATTTTTTCAAGATTAAACATCTGCCGGCGCTATATTTTTAGAACACAGCTCACATCTAAATTAATGTGTCAAAAAAACGCCTTTTAGACATCAATGACGCGTTTCGCAAAGAATTTTTGCCGTTTTTTTTTTTTGAAATTCCAGTAATAATAATTATATCCTGACTTTCAAAGCCTATTAACCTTATAAATAAGAAAATAAATAGGTACAGAGTGTAGTGTAATGAGCGCAATTACATTTTAATTTCTTTTACTTAATTTGGTAATTTGGCCGTGAGTTTTATGATATTTAGACGAGGTAAAATCGTCATTAAATTCCAATTTTTTATAGATTTTTCAATCTGGAAATAGATTTTTCCGGCTCTTAGTCGGTTTTTCATTCAAAATTAAAATTAAAGCCAGACGACGACGACGTAAGTTAAGATTTCGACGACTAATGAATTGGACGATTTATTTTTAGAGACGAGCTAGTTCAAAATAATTTTTTTTTTTGATTTTGTAATAATGAGTCGACAATTTTTGGAAAAAACTCTTACAATTCCTGGAAATGTGACGCAAATTCAATATTATTAATTATCATTATCAAATTAATCATGATACAACAATTTTTTTTATCGAAACGTCATTACTTTTATCATTATTTATCTAATTGATCACTTTTATGAATTCAATTGTTTTTGTTTCGTTTGTTTTCCTACGCCACCCTGATCCATGTTTTATTTATAAACTCAGCAAGATAGTACAAAAATAGTAAAATTTCCCAAATCCATTTCGAATACTAAAGCGTTATGAATGAAAATTGTAGCATATGACGTCATAATGTAGGCGGAATCTATATAGGTATCCTTTTGTGGAAACACAACGTGGGGAGATTTCTATTATCGGATGAGAGAAGTTCTATATAGTTCTATAGTTTTTCCGTTTCCGCTTTATCCTTCATTTTTGTTGACGAAAACATCATATTTCTCGTATTTTTCAATGAATGGAAACGTCAAATTGCTAAAAATAGACATAGAAGAAAGCATAAACAGATTATGAGAGTTTGGGAATATAGTTATTACGTTATTAGTGCGGTAAGTTTCATTTTACATTTAACCGCGCGCTGTAAAATGATTAACGCACCAATAATATCAACATTTTAGCCGAACCCTCAATCTGTTTTAAAAAAATCGTGCCAATTCAGTAGAATATTTGAGGATTTTTAAGTTTTAAATTGTTTAGCTTACAAAGATAAAAGTCTTTTTTGACATTGTTCGGTTTTAAAAACAACATTTTTTTTTTTTTACAAAAATAAAAATGTTAATTTTTATATACGGAAATTTTGCTGCTAACGGTTGGTAACAGCAACAGGTCATTTGATTTAAAAATTTTGTTTGAGATAGTTTGTTCAATTTTTAACAAAAAATTAGAGAGAACTTTCTGGACAAAGCCGCCATTTTAGTTCACAGCACGTGACTGTCAAATTTGAAAACGACGTCAAAAATGAAAATGTTAAATAGTGTAACGTGAGCGCAAGGTGGAATGAAGACTAATAAAATACTTAGTCGTAACTCATCAGTAAAAAATAATGAATAATATTATATAAATATAAAATGGCCGCAGACCTGCCATCGCAATGTCCAGGCTCTCTCCTTGAAGTGTCTCTAGGGGGAACAGAGTTTATGTACGCCACCTGAAATTCGAGACCTAACCGAGATAACGACTAAGAATGTATTACCTGATAAATTCGAAATAGCCTACCGAAAACAAATCCAGAAATTTAAGAATTGGGCAAAATGAGAGAACATTGACATTTGATGCAATTATTTTATTGACAAAAATTCAAAAACTCATATCTAACTACCACAACTTAATTGTTTTATAATCAGTCACTTTAGTCAAATTTGATGTTACCTCTGGTGACAATTGGTAGATGATAACTGAAGTATGTATGTTTAGCTTACAAAGATAAAAGTCTTTTTTGACATTGTTCGGTTTTAAAAACACTTAAATGTTTTGAAGACACTACGTCAAGTCAGGACTCTTGGTGGCCAGGTGGCTGACAATAGTACGTTCAGAACCTGGCCGAATGAGTGACGTGGGTTCGAATACCAGCCAGACGAGAGTTTTTTTGTAAAAAAGAAGATAGCTTTCGTCTGCTTACAAAAGTTTGTAGAGAGCTCAATAGATAAAAAAATCGCAGAGCAATATCCCTGTTAATCTTAGCCTTAGACGAAGATTTTAATCTTATTATCTATACTAGCCTCAGTGAAATAACGTTATGTGACAGTACTTAAAATTTGACCTATTATTGGACAATACACCTAATCTTTTCAACCTGTCACGTTTGTCTGTAAGATGAAAGCTGAAGATCTATAGTCCTTTTGTTGGGCTATTTAACCATTCAACATTGTACCATGATCTACTACAATAACTATTTAAGTTGGCAACACTTTTTAGAGACTTTACGACGCTTGTTTGACAAATATTTGACGTAACTCATAGGAAAAATTGTAGGTTATGTAGGTATCTGTCAATGATGTTGTCAGTCTCAAAGGAAGTGGTTGCAGTTGTACCATTTTAAAATGAAATGTAGGATTGCCAACTCAAACAGTCATCCGCTTCAAACTCATCTGTCAAACACTTCTTCTTTCAGACTCATCTGTCAAAAACCAGTCCACAGATATCTATCATACCTTTGCAATTTAAGTTTGCTATTTAAAAAAATTACTTATCAATGCCCAAAAATATAACAAAAAAGGTAATTGTGACTCATTAAACCATTAAAAAAACATCAAATAAACATTCTAACCTACAAATTTAATAAAATACAGTCCATTATATAGCATTTTTCAAAAATTAATTTGTTTTTGAGCGCTAGTTTGACGATTTTTGTGCCATTTTTATTATTATTTTTCCTATTTAAACAAATTGTGTCTAATTATTATTGCAAATTTTGTGAAGGCGTTAATTAGAAATGCTAATTAAATATTTATTTAAACAAAATGTTGTTAGATTATTCCAAAATTCAATTTTGTATAAACTCAGCTCTATCACAAATAGTAAAAGAGAAACCATTTTTAACGTATCATAGTCTACTACAGTGACTATTTGAGTTGGCAACACTTTTTAGAGACTTTATGACGCTTGTTTGACAAATATTTGACATAACTCATAGAAAAAATTGTAGGTTATGTAAGTATCTGTCAATGATGTTGTCAGTGTCAAAAGAAGTGGTTGCAGTTGTACCATTTTAAAATGAAATGTAGAATGGTAACTCAAACAGTCATTCGCTTCAGACTCATCTGTCAAACACTTCTTTTTTCAGACTCATCTGTCAAAAACTAGTCCACATATATCTTTCATACCTCTGCAATTTAAGTTTGTTATTTAAAAAAAATACTTATCAATGCCCAAACACAGGACAATATAACAAAAACGTAATTGTGACTTATTAAACCATTAAAAAAACCTCAAATAAGCATTCTAACCTACAAATTTAATAAAATACAGTCCATTATATAGCTTTTTTCTAAAATTAATTTGTTTTTGAGCGCTAGTTTGACGATTTTTGTACCATTTTTTATATTCGGTTATGTAGGTATCTGTCATTGTTGACCACGCTGTATAATAATAATTCGCTTGAAATGGAGCACCTTGTATAAATAAAAATTTTAATAAAATTTGACATTGTATTGGTTTAAAATAGACGTTTTACAACTTCAACTCATTGTCAACAGGATACATAAAAAATATTATCTAATTTTTATTACATTAAAGTATTTTCCTTATCATTTTGTGTTGTTTTATTATATTGACAATCTGAAAAGATTATAAATTTTTCCTTATTTATTATAATTTAATAATAAAAATTATACTAAATTGTCGATAAAAACTTAATGATCCTATGAAAAACGCTTAAATTTTTGCAATTTTCAGCATAATTAATAATAGCAACAATTTGCATTAATATTAAGCATTTTTATCTATTAAATTCTATACTTTCACATACCAAAACTAGATCGGGTCAAGATTTTATATTCAATAGCTTCTCTTTTAATAAAAAAAAAAGAGAGAACAATAAATGAGAAAAAAAAGAGCTCTTAGAAATTTAATTGTTGATAAAACAATTGCAGCAATATTGTTGCACTTTCTCAACGTTTATTTTTTCTTCCTCTTTCATTTAGCGATATTATTATCTAAATTTGCATAATTTACTTTTAAACGTATCAATTATTCATTTTTTATTTATAACAAGAAAAAAATTATCTATTAATCACAAAAAATTCAAAAAAAACTCGGAAAAATTCTACTGGAATTGCCAAAAAGTCTATTTTTTGTGAGATTTTTCGGGTTGTCCCAGCGTACCTTTCGTCCAACCATTAAAATTAATTACCAACATAAAAAAATTAAATTAAAAAAAAACATAGCTAGCAACGACTTTACAAATCTCTTCTTTTAATTTAAAATAAAATTTTTTCAAATGTAATATTTTCTTTCATCTTTTTATTGTTATTTCTGCTCTGTCTTTTTCTCTAGCATCCGTTATTTATTCTCTTTTTGTCTTTTACAAATTATTAAAATTAATTTCCACCATACAGTTATTAATAATGTAAGAACTGTTACAATTTTTTTACAATTTCGAAAAATTAAATAAAAAAACTTGTAAAGCAAGCAATTTTGATTTAAAAAATATTTTATTTTACTAATATCTGCATAACTAGGAATATTTTCTTTTAATTTATGTATTTTTTCATCTTCTTGTTTTGCTTTTATTGTTATTTCCTCTCATTGTTATTTCAAACCTAACACTGATATAACCTCAAAATTAAAGTTTTTAACATTTTCTATATAGAAATCCTCAAACATTTGTAACTTTAAACATATTCTTAAGCTGCATTTACAATTAAAATAATTTATTTATTCAACTAACTTTTAATGAAAATGCAATTATAGTTTTAAAAATTTATTTATTTATTCAACATTTCTAATAAAAATACAATTTCAATAATTGTCAAATGGATAAATGTCAAAAAATTCAGTGACATTTCATTTTTGCTCACAGTGCAACCAATCTTCATTCGTGTCCATTTATAATTTCAACGAATTAGTTCACTATCCAAAAAAAAAGCCATAAGCATCGTAACATTCCATAACCAAATAGATGATACACCAAAAGCCAGAGAATAATTTTGCTAGACAAAGATGCAATTTTCACGTTTTATCATCTTTAATAAAATATAAAAATTGAGCCATTAGTACATCAAAAGAAAAAAGCCTTTATTTGGTACAAAAGTCCAATTTTTCCTCCTTTTCGGTATTTTCACCTAAAAATACCGCATTTCCTCTTTGAAATACATTATTCAAAAGCAAAAAATGTTCATTTTGGATGATTGCCATTTAACCTACAAATTCGAGCGCCAGTTTTACAACCGATTGCCAGCCAAGTTGTGCAATTGAATTTTGTTTGTTTTAATTCAGACGATCATCATCACCACACAACAGAGAAGGAATTTTTCGACAATCTCAGACGTTATTTTCAAATTTAATTTCGGTACAATGGAATGTTAATGGGATTCAAACCTTTTCTGCTCCACTTTGCCACAATCACATACTTATAAAATAATGAATCCCCACCCCCCCCCTCCTCCTCTTTGTGTGCTTTGTGTCTTCTTAATTGTTATTATTTAGAGAGAACAAAGGATAATATACTGTTTTAGAGTTTCATAAATCAATAGAAAGCGCAAGAGGTTAATTAAATTTAATTAATGCAGTATAAGTGACTTCTTCTTGTCCTTAGATCAAATACCGGACGACCATTTAAATTTATTATTAGCGTAAGCTATGCATTTGAAATTTATAGTGGCGACACTCACTATTGACATCTTAATCTAAATTGTCAAAGCAAAATATTTGATCTAGAAAATAAAACAGATAGTAGGCAAAGACAGAATTGTCAAACTGTCAAATTTTTTATTATATAGTTGTCTAATTGACGTAAAACTGTCCTAAGCTACAAAACGTAAGAAATTTTACAATCTCCCTCACAGCTCCTATTGCCTTACTTTTAAAGTTTACTTTTTAGACTCATCTGTCAAAACGCTACTTTTCTGACACTTATCTGTCAAATAATGCATTTTTTCGAATCATCTGTCACACGCTACTTTTCTCAAACTCATCTGTCAAACGCTACTTTTCTGTCAAAAACTAGCCCAGAGAATCGTGGAAAAGTTGTGTTTTTCAAAAGATCTATAAGGCTACTTCTTCAACTTTTTAAAATTGTCAACTGCCTCACAGCTTCTTTTACTTCCTCTACGGTTATAGTATCTATTACAATTTTTTTTAAAGCGACCAATCACTACTTTTCTGAAACTTATTTATCAAAAAATACTTTTTTTTAGAATCATCTGTCAAAAGCTACTTTTCTCAAACTCATCTGTCAAACGCTACTTTTTTCAAACTCATCTGTCAAAAACTAGTCCACAGATATTTATCATATCTCTACAATTTAAGTTTGTTATTTAAAAAAAATACTTATCAATGCCCAAAAACAGGACAATATAACAAAAACGTATTTGTGACTTATTAAACCATTAAAAAAACCTCAAATAAACATTCTAACCTACAAATTTAATAAAATACAGTCCATTATATAGCTTTTTTCTAAAATTAATTTGTTTTTGAGCGCTAGTTTGACGATTTTAGTGCCATTTTTATATTGTTTTTGCTATTTAAACAAATTGTATCTAATTATTATTGCAAATTTTGTAAAGGCGTTAATTAGAAATGCTAATTAAATATTTATATAAATAAAATGTTAGATTATTGCAAAATTCAATTTTGTGTAAACTCAGCTCTATCACAAATAGTAAAGGAGAAACCATTTAACGTTGTACCATAGTCTACTACAATGATTATTTGAGTTGGCAACACTTTTTAGAGACTTTATGACGCTTGTTTGACAAATATTTCACATAACTCATAGAAAAAATTGTAGGTTATGTAAGTATCTGTCAATGATGTTGTCAGTGTCAAAGGAAGTGGTTGCAGTTGTACAATTTTAAAATGAAATGAAGGATTGCCAACTCAAACAGTCATTCGCTTCAAACTCATCTGTCAAACACTTCTTTTTTCAGACTCATCTGTCAAAAACTAGTCTACAGATATTTATCATACCTCTGCAATTTAAGTTTGTTATTTAAAAAAAATACTTGTCAATGCCCAAAAATAGGACAATATAACAAAAAATGTAATTGTGACTTATTAAACCATTAAAAAAAAACTCAAATAAACATTCTAACCTACAAATTTAATAAAATACAGTCCATTATATAGCTTTTTCCAAAAATAATTTGTTTTGAGCGCTAGCTTGACGATTTTTGTGCCATTTTTTATATTATTTTTCCTATTTAAACAAATTGAATCTAATTATTATTGCAAATTTTGTAAAGGCGTTAATTAGAAATGCTAATTGAATATTTATTTAAACAAAATGTTGCTAGATTATTGCAAAATTCAATTGTGTAAACTAAGCTCTATCACAAATAGTAATGGAGAAACCACTTAACGTTGTACCATAGTCTACTACAATGACTATTTGAGTTGCCAACACTTTTTAGAGACTTTATGACGCTTGTTTGACAAATATTTCACGTAACTCATAGAAAAAATTGTAGGTTATGTAAGTATCTGTCAATGATGTTGTCAGTGTCCAGTTGTACAATTTTAAAATGAAATTAAGGATTGCCAACTCAAACAGTCATTCGCTTCAAACTCATCTGTCAAACACTTCTTTTTTCAAACTCATCTGTCAAAAACTAGTCCACAGATATCTTTCATACCTCTGCAATTTAAGTTTGTTATTTAAAAAAATTACATATGCCAAAAAATAGGACAATATAACAAAAACGTAATTGTGACCATTAAACCATAAAAAAAAACTCAAAGAAACATTCCAACCTACAAATTTAATAAAATACTGTCCATTATATAGCTTTTTCTAGATATAATTTCTTTTTGAGCGCTAGTTTGACGATTTTTGTGCAATTTTTTATATTATTTTTCCTATTTAAACAAATTGAATCTAATTATTATTGCAAATTTTGTAAAGGCGTTAATTAGAAATGCTAATTAAATATTTATTTAAACAAAATGTTAGATTATTGCAAAATTCAATTTTGTGTAAACTCAACTCTATTACAAGTAGTAAATATTTTTATTTGTTTAATTGATTACATTAGCAAGGGCGTAATATAACAAAGCAAGGACAGAACGATATAAATTATTTATTATTTATAAAATTATGAAATACAACGCAAATGTCAACCACAAAATCAAACATAATACCAATAAAAAAACTATACTATTTTCAAGTGAATGTAAACGAAAAGAGGCGCTTGATTAGACATCATTGGCGTTTCTATTGGTTGAAACATCACATGACCTAGCACAAAGAGCGTTGATTGGCCGGCTAGACATGCTTGACCACGTGACATTGTTTACCTCCACTTCGTCTTTAACTTGAAAATACTATAGTTTCTCAAAAAAAGAAAACAATTTTTAATGAATAATCTAACAAATTTCAAAAAAAACTTTAAATTTAATTTTATTCTAATTTAATTCAAGTGTTGTCAAATCTAAATTAATAAAAGCAGTTGACTGGTGTGGCTTTGACTGTTTGACAGTGACAGATGACAAATTCTAACCAAAAAAAAAAGGAAAATGTAAAGAATCTTAGCACAATTTGACACAAAACTGCTGTAAAAGTGCCCATTTGAATTTAAGCATAATGGAGCATGTCTTTTCAATGCTGTCGACATATTTTGCAGCATATATAGTAAGTTATTAATTTTGAAACACTTTTCACTGATTTTTTGGAGTACCTCTTCCAAGTTGATAATGAAATCGACAAAAATTGAAAAATCCCTAAAACTCGATTTACGTTGTAAAACTTTTTGAATTTCTACTCTTAATGCTTGATTAATAGTGTTACAGTGTTAGACTTTGTCGGAAAAATATCATTGTTTTCTATTGTACATATTTATCCTTTCTATCTATTGCACGCTCTTGAAGAAAAATCCTGTTTGACAGTCAAAAGTAAGGTTAGGATATAATGACAAGTCTTGCCGACACTCTTGTGTTGTGTAAACGGGACATTGCTTTAACCAATAGAAAAGCAATGTTTTAAATGCAATTCCGAAGATACCCGATTTGTCATGTCAATAGCCGAATCATAATGATATTTCATTACTTTTGGCAAATTTGAAAAAAATCATTATCTCAAAATTCCCATAAATAATAAATCGCGATAATTCAATCAGTTGATAATCGATTACAAAAACAAGGCCGTATATAACAATGCAAGGACAAATTATTTATTTATAAAAATATAAAAGCATAGTACAAATGTCAATGTCCAATAGAAAAACAAAAGAAAAAATAAACAATTTCAATTAAATCCCATCTATGATGTAAATAAACACTACAAACATTTGACGTAATATTCACCTAATAATCATATAAATAAATATTTTTGTTAATCTATTCAAATCTACTGAAAAAAAAAAGATAAAATCACGAGAGGCGATGTAAAGGTGGATCCACTACAAAAATAATATACAGGGTGTTTGCAAATAAAAATAAAAAAATTGAGTAAAAAAAAGGAAAAAAGTTTAGAAACAAATTCTGTGCTAAGAATTATTAAGATTTTTTTATGTAAACATAGATCTTTCTTTCACTAAAAAGTTAGATCCTTCTAAAATTGACTTAAATTTAAGTTTTAACTTAACGCTACTTTTTTTGAACTCATCTGTCAAAAACGAGATATATGTCATAGCTTTGCAATAATTAAACATTCAAGCAGCAAAATGCGTAATTGTAATAATATTAAAAAACTAGCAAAAATAACGGTAGCCCTGAAAAGATGACTTTATGTCAAAACTATAAACTGTAAATAAATAAAAAAATCAAATGAATGAATAACATAGCACCCCTATTCACCTTCTATCTGACACATCGCATCATATTTTGACAGATGACATTGACATGGTGAATAGATACGAAGCTATAAATGATCGCATTGTATATTTTTAAACATGAATAATGTTTGATGTTAGCAATTTTACATTCTTGATCGCTTGTCACATTTAAAAACAATGAACAATCGGTAGGTGTCATAGCGCCAACTAGATGATTAATATTATTTACAAATTCCGATATAATAACACCCTGTATAATATATAATAAACAAGTGCAAATTCCTTGTGCTTAGACCGTAGAAGCTGGAGGGAGAGATATTATAATAAAAAGAACTTTCAAATATTTACATTTTTCGGTTGTTTACATAAATTTAAATAGCTTAAATCTAGTTACGTCATATAAAAACAAAACAAATTTTACCGTTTCAGCGCCAGCTTGACCTGACCTAAGGAAATTAGATTATGGTCGGAAAAGGAGATTTATGAATGGGATTGTTTAGTGGGGTAATCGTGCAGGCGGAGTATTGTTGAATAAATGGGCAATTGGCGGTTATTAGAGACGAAACACGCCCTATTTCAATTATTATCGTCTGTCAGACGGTAATAGAGCCATTTTGGTCGCCCCTATTTACCCAAATGAGCTGTTTTTGCCCCAATAATAGACTCACCTGGGTGCTTGCTTTATTAAAAGTCCGGTGCAAACACAAGCGGTGAGGAGAAGGAGTTCTCCGATTATTGTAAGCCTCGATTATTCGATTTCATTTCACTATTTTTTCAAAAACTTTTTTATTATTTTCTTTTGTTTTTTGTTTTATTCACTTTTTTGCATTTCTAGTGCGAGTCCATCGGTTATTTTCACAATAAATAATTGTTTACATAGCGTAGCGAAACGAAATAGACACATGAACTGACACTCGACTGACAGCGATTTGATTTTGACATCATCCATCGACGAACCAACTGAATTTTTAGAAGAAGTGGGAGAATAAAAAGCGCCATCTATTCATCTTTTGTAAAACCAGCCTTCTGAGCATGCGCACTTGACATAAATTATAGAAATCGCTTTATTTACAGGATTCTCCTCACATAATTTGCCAATTATTAACGGCGTTTTTAAAATTGCCTGCTAAAGAACGCTACTAGACATAATTTACTTTCTTAAAATGTTCAACTGTATTTCGGCTGATAACTCGACGACCATACATATTCAAGGTCATGTAGAATGGCACTCTTTTGCTGAAAGTACCCGACCACAATTTCATCGTTATGAAACTATGCAAAAAATGACTGTAAAATCTCCTCTCGTTATCTTGCACCAGTCAATGCACAAAAACTCTCTGTTCTTGTAAGAAAACCATTTTAAATTCTATATTCATTGTAATAATTTTGACGTTTGAAGCAATAATTGTTTTGAAACATATAGTCCGCCGACACAAACATGACCAACTCGAACGCCAAATTTTAAAAACACTCTTTATTTGACTTCTGAAAAGAAATGAATGACAAAAAACGCTTTGAATTAAGCCAAGAGCTGTGCCAAGAGTCTGATTTTATTTTTCAAAGCCCACTCTTAGCTAAATAATTGTGGATCACACGGTATCTTTTGTTTCTGTTCGATTGTTTTTTACGAATATTTTTGTTTTTTGTCTCTCTCTTACCGACATTTCATTTGTTTTTCTTTCTCTCTCTTTTTTTTTTTAAACTTCTACTTCAATTGCATATACAGGGTGTTTTTTGAAAAAGTTTCGGTGTTGTAAAATCTTTATTTTTTGTC
Organism: Lagria hirta; assembly: GCA_947359425.1. Taxonomy (NCBI): domain Eukaryota; kingdom Metazoa; phylum Arthropoda; class Insecta; order Coleoptera; family Tenebrionidae; genus Lagria; species Lagria hirta. The sequence goes on along the minus strand of OX375800.1, from coordinate 23,695,664 downwards.
CGAATTAATAGATAATGCATCAAATTTAGCCGTTTTTTAAAACATTATTGGCAATTAAATGTCAAATTTGAATGTTGACATAAAAGTGACAGTAAATTGATAGACGTCACATACGTGTCATGTATCTGTCAAAACAATACTAACCTATAAAAATGTGCCGGATTTTAATCCTTTTTCCTTAATTTCTATATAGGAAATAAATAATGTGATAAATTGCAATGACTTTTTTACAGGAAACAGCAATTGTGCTGCTGTCACAGGCAAGCTATATTTGATTTTTTATTTTTTTTATTTTTGGGGCTTTTAGGTCGCCTTTTTTGTGGGGGCCTGGATTTTTTTTGTGAAACAATTATTTAAAGATTATGAGGTGCGTCATATTTTGGTACAATTGATTTTTTCTATCACTCTCACCCTATCGTGTACCATGTTTGAATTGATCATATTTGAGATATTGGGGGTGCTGGAAGCCAGGTTTAGTATAATATAGGTTGATGCTGATGGAATTGCCTAAAGCCATTATTAAGGGTTGAATTTTTTGATTATTTTTGGCATAATAGTACAGTTAAGAATTAGAAAAAAGCGGCTTACTTTCAATATTCGCCAACCTAACCTAAATTATTGACATGGTTACAATATCTTTTGTTTTCCACCATAAATCTATAGTCTCTGACCTAATCAAATTTATGACAACTCATCAATCTAGAGAATAGCATATTGTTGACATATCTACCACAAATATGTACCTAACCTTGTGGTCTTTATCATAGGTCACTGAGTTAGGAATTATTAAAAAAATTGTAAAACAACGGTAATAATTTTTACCTTATCTATTAAATAATTAGCTGTTCCTTAAAAATAATAAATGCTATTTTATATTTGGCGTTAATATACTATAGCCAATCAAAATGGAATGAAGTGACATCTTGCGTGGCTCAAGCGAACTACTGAAACGCTTAAAATTGTTCTCTTTTCATTGTTCTCAACGTGTTTTTATTTAAAAAAAATTGTCAACTTCGCCTAACTGGTGAAGTTGACATCACTTGTCACTGATTGTAGCCTCCCGGCAGTACCCCTTTTTCTGCAGGGGTGCTCCTTGGAGTTCTAGAATATTGTGTTACTTTTTCTGAAATGGCAATTCTGTCAAAAAAACATCAAAAATATTATGAATTTTTTTTTTGTAGCTCTCGTTATTTTTATTGGTGCCTTATGTTATATTTATTATTATTTGTAGTTATAGTTATAAATCCGTTCTATATAGGATATTACTGCGTAAGCAATATACCCTGGGGTAAGTTAGTTGTTGCATCGAAAAACAATCCTATAGCATTTCCTATTCTAGTTAAGCCTGATTACATAAAACACTTAACTATTCTTGTCTGGATTGTTTTTATAATAATTTTTTGGAAATTTGGGGATCCTTTTCCCATTTTAAGTCCCAAGCAAGGAGTATTATCAATGGAACAATTAGTTTCTAGGATAGGAGTAATAGGAGTGACAGTAATGGCCCTCTTATCTGGATTTGGTGCCGTAAACTATCCTTACACGTCAATGGCGTATTTCACAAGGTTGCTATTTTTGACAGTACACACGGGGGTTTACTACCAACATGACAAAACGAGTTTTTTTTTGTTATTTTGGTGAAAACTAATGAAAATTATTCAGTTTTTTCACCGGTGACAAAACTCACTGAAATGACGTCATGACTATTCTCAGCGGTGTCGGTACTATACTCCTATGAATGAGTCATTCCAACTAAATTATGTAGAGAAAAATTTACTAATTTTGTTTTTGAAAAATGGCACAATTATGGAGTAAAATAATATATTTTTTTTTTTTTAGAGAAGTGTCTATAACCGATGTAATGAATATTGAGAAAAGACTAATGCAAGCGATGGAAATGATTGTGATGAAAAAGAAACGTATTGCCATAGCTAAAAGACAATCTTTGGAAAAAATGAATGATGCGGTGGGGCGGCGATCGGGGGGTCTTTGGAGTATGATATATCCTGGAGGGAACAATCGTAACCAAGAAAGTTTGTACTTTTAATGATTTATTTTACTAGGATAAGTTTTGCCTCTAACATAGTTCACGCGACGAGTTACCGTGCCTATTTTTTGGTTCTGATGATGGAGCGCAATTTTTTTCGACACGATTTTCTTTGAAAGGTATCAATTTTTCAATTATTTTAGAAGAATTTTGAAATTTTCCACTAATACCAAATTTTTGGAAAATTAGTGTACGAATTTTATGAAATTTTCAAAATGTTGCGCACTTTAATGCGCATGTGCGCACGCGCAGTACATTCATTTAGAGCATTTTTGTGTTTTGTTTATAATTTTGTTTTTTTTAATTATTTTTTGTTTTAGATATATCGCAATTAAAATTAGAAATAGGCGGCTTAGAAGAGCTCAGCCGCCAATTGTTTCTCGACGCTCACGAAAATCGAAATATGTTTGAGCGCATCGAATGGTCAAAGACGTGGAAGGGCATTTATTTCAATTTTTTGGGCTATATTTTTTCAGTTTATTGCACATGGAAAATTTTTATCGTAATTTTTTTTTTCGTATTTTATTTTTGTTTTGCGTTAATTTTTTGTTTTAGTGTACAATAAATATAGTTTTTGATCGAGTTGGGAAGAAAGATCCAGTCACAAGAGGGATAGAGATTGCCATTCATTGGATGGGATTCAATTTTGATGTTAATTTTTGGTCGCAGCAAGTTTCTTTTTATTTGATTGGCTGCATTGTTGTGACGTCAATTCGAGGACTATTGTTAACTTTGACTAAAGTAGGTACTATATAGTAAAATACCCAAAACTACAGTTTTAGATTCTTCTAACTGCTTCTATATATAAATCCTAAGGCATGAAACACTATGAGTTGTAATTTTTTTTACAATTGTTGCTTTGTTCACTCAACAATTTTTTTTTCTATTTTGACACTTGACTGTTACTCTAATGTTATTTGTTGTTTTTTTTCAGTTTTTCAACAGAATGTCTTCCAGCAAAAGCTCTAATATAATAGTACTAATTTTGGCACAAATAATGGGAATGTACTTTGTGTCATCCGTTTTGCTCATGCGTATGAATATGCCGCCTCAATACCGAACCATCATAACTCAAGTCCTGGGGGATCTACAATTCAATTTCTACCACCGATGGTTTGATGTCATATTTTTGGTTAGCGCTCTGGGCAGCATTGTGACTTTGTATTTAGCACACAAACAGCCAGTACATGAGGCTTTTTGATTTAGAGCAATAAATATGTTAAAGCTTCTTTGTCATTTTCCTATCCTTGTTAAAGTACCAATTGTGATAAAAGTAGTAAAAGGAGAGTAATTCTATAGTGATGATAATTTAGAAAATTACGTATAGAAAAAACAATGCAGGGTACGTTTTAGAAAAAATAGTATAAAAAATATTTTTTTTTAGAAAAATAGACTATTGCCTACGGCAGAAACCTAGTTTTATTCCTGGGCCGGTTTTGTGTCTGACTGGTTTTCAATACCGGCCAACATTACATCGTAAGTAATGAAGCAACAACTGATCAAGGAACACAAAAAACAGAAAAGTTAAAAAAAAATTAAGCAAAAAAAATGAAAAAATATAGTTCTGGGCATGATTTTTGGAACTATTGGGTGGGCTACTCAAAAATACCTCTATATCCTTTTTTTCAAACAAGCGGCCACTATTATATTATTTATAAAGTATGTTTTGCGTCAAAAATCTATAAATACAGTTTATTATCGAAAAGCTCTTAAAAAAAGGTCGTAGACATTTAAGTTGTTTTAATGGATTTGGTCTGCTAACTGTCACTATATTTAAATATACCAAGACCCATCAATTTCGGAGAATACTGTAAATCTGGATGCCTATCCTGTGCCCTGGCCGACATCTGGCTGCACATGGGGCGCTATTTTAAAAACCTATTTTTGTCAGCAAAGCGCAATTTTGTTTAATTTTCTCAATAAATACTCTTGGTTTTTACCAGAACCCAGATTTTCTGTACTTGATGTGACGATTGATTGTCTATAAATAAAGAAGAAAAGTATGGAAATTGCAAGATTTCTGGAAATTCGTTTGTTTTCGCAGTAGCTCGTTCGTGTTCGAATGGACGCCGGTCAGTAGCGACGCTTTTCAAAATTAGTCATCCGCCGACGTCTTCAAAACTACCTTGGACCAGCAGCAGGAAGAATAATCAAAAAGTGGTGTGTTGCTTCTTCAAAAAACTGCTTCAATAATAGTAAGTATCCACGTTTTTCACTTTTTTTTTTTAATTTTCTTTTGTTTTTTTTTTTCAAATTGCTATTTTATTCTTAGCCTTCGGCAATTAATTTTTCTTCATGTGTTGCGATTGTTCTGACAGGAATCGGCCAGTTTGTGGCACTGCTCCATGATTTGCAAGAACATATGTGTTGGCGAAAGAATTTCTTGCTAAAAATATTTACAAAAAAAAAAAATAAATACAATTTCAATGCTGCTATTGTCTATTTTCTGCAATTATACTACAAGCAATGAGAAAAGTTTATTTTTGGACGCCAAGCTAGATACTTTTTACTAAACAAAAGAGTATTTTTATAGCTTGTCAAGGAAGTGACACTTTTTTTTTGTCGAACTTTTAAAAACATATTTCAAACTTTATTAAGCGTGGCAAAGCGGTTTTTGGCGCTGTCTACTGTAATAGAACACCCATTTGACAAAAATTACACATAAAGTTGTGCTTGAAGCGTTTCAGCACTTTAAAAATAAATAACCAGGATTATTAAATCTAATACTGATTAGCCAATACTACATATTGGCTACGATATTGGCTTATCGTCACTTTTATCAAATTTAATTGAATTATGAATTATCTGGAGTATTGGCACATTTTTTAAATAATCTAGAATTTATACTGTAGTATTGGCTCATTATAGCCAATACACTAAGTAAATATTTACCTGAAACGTTATAAAATAACAAAGTAACAATACTATTTGCAAATAATTTTAATTCTAAATTTAGTTTTAGCAGAAATACATAAATTGGAATGGCAAAGCCAAAACCAATTAGCTAATATTACATATTGGCTTCGATATTGGCTTATTTTATTGTTTATGAGCTTTAAATTTATAATACTTATTACGAATAATAGCTTTAACGCATTATATTTGTTTTTGAAAAATCTAGACTTTAGAATGTAGTATTGGCTTATTATAGCCAATACGCTGAGTAAATATTTACCTGAAACGTTATAAAATAACAAAATAACAATACTTTTTGCAAATGGTTTTAATTCTCAATTTAGTTTCAGCAGAAATACATAAATTGAAAATCAAAAGCCAAAACCTATTAGCTAATATTATATATTGGCTTCGATATTGGCTTATTATCTTGTTTATGAACTTTAAATTTATAATACTTATCACGAATAATAGCTTTAACGCATTATATTTGTTTTTGAAATAAACTAGAATTTAGAATGTAGTATTGGCTTATTATAGCCAATACACTGAGTAAATATTTACCTGAAACGATATAAAATAACAAAGTAACAATACTTTTTGCAAATGGTTTTAATTCTCAATTTAGTTTTAGCAGAAATACATAAATTGGAATATAAAAGCCAAAACCAATTAGCTAATATTACATATTGGCTTCGATATTGGCTTATTATCTTGTTTATGAACTTTAAATTTATAATACTTATCACGAATAATAGCTTAAACGCATTATATTTGTTTTTGAAATAAACTAGAATTTAGAATGTAGTATTGGCTTATTATAGCCAATACACTGAGTAAATATTTACCTGAAACGATATAAAATAACAAAGTAACAATACTTTTTGCAAATGGTTTTAATTCTCAATTTAGTTTTAGCAGAAATACATAAATTGGAATATAAAAGCCAAAACCAATTAGCTAATATTACATATTGGCTTCGATATTGGCTTATTATCTTGTTTATGAACTTTAAATTTATAATACTTATCACGAATAATAGCTTAAACGCATTATATTTGTTTTTGAAATAAACTAGAATTTAGAATGTAGTATTGGCTTATTATAGTCAATACACGGAATAAATATTTACCTGAAACGTTATAAAATAACAAAGTAACAATACTTTTTGCAAATGGTTTTAATTCTCAATTTAGTTTTAGCAGAAATACATAAATTGGAATATAAAAGCCAAAACCAATTAGCTAATATTACATATTGGCTCCGATATTGGCTTATTGTCTTGTTTATGAACATCAAATTTATAATACTTATTACGAATAATAGCTTAAACGCATTATATCTGTTTTTTGTAAATAATCTAGATTTTAGAATGTAGTATTGGCTCATTATAGCCAATACACTAAGAAAATATTTACCTGAAACATTATAAAATAACAAAGTAACAATACTATTTGCAAATGATTTTAATTCTAAATTTAGTTTTAACAGAAATACATAAATTGGAATATAAAAACCAAAACCAATTAGCTAATATTACATATTGGCTCCAACATTAGCTTATTGTCTTGTTTATAAACTTTAAATTTATAATACTTATTACGAATAATAGCTTTAACGCATTGTATTTGTTTTTGAAATAATCTAGATTTAGAATGTAGTATTGGCTCATTATAGCCAATACACTGAGTAAATATTTACCTGAAACATTATAAAATAGCGAAGTAACAATACTATTTGCAAATGATTTTAATTCTCAATTTAGTTTTAGCAGAAATACATAAATTGGAATATAAAAGCCAAAACCAATTAGCTAATATTACATATTGGCTTCGATATTGGCTTATTATCTTGTTTATGAACTTTAAATTTATAATACTTATCACGAATAATAGCTTAAACGCATTATATTTGTTTTTGAAATAAACTAGAATTTAGAATGTAGTATTGGCTTATTATAGCCAATACACTGAGTAAATATTTACCTGAAACGATATAAAATAACAAAGTAACAATACTTTTTGCAAATGGTTTTAATTCTCAATTTAGTTTTAGCAGAAATACATAAATTGGAATATAAAAGCCAAAACCAATTAGCTAATATTACATATTGGCTTCGATATTGGCTTATTATCTTGTTTATGAACTTTAAATTTATAATACTTATCACGAATAATAGCTTAAACGCATTATATTTGTTTTTGAAATAAACTAGAATTTAGAATGTAGTATTGGCTTATTATAGTCAATACACGGAATAAATATTTACCTGAAACGTTATAAAATAACAAAGTAACAATACTTTTTGCAAATGGTTTTAATTCTCAATTTAGTTTTAGCAGAAATACATAAATTGGAATATAAAAGCCAAAACCAATTAGCTAATATTACATATTGGCTCCGATATTGGCTTATTGTCTTGTTTATGAACATCAAATTTATAATACTTATTACGAATAATAGCTTAAACGCATTATATCTGTTTTTTGTAAATAATCTAGATTTTAGAATGTAGTATTGGCTCATTATAGCCAATACACTAAGAAAATATTTACCTGAAACATTATAAAATAACAAAGTAACAATACTATTTGCAAATGATTTTAATTCTAAATTTAGTTTTAACAGAAATACATAAATTGGAATATAAAAACCAAAACCAATTAGCTAATATTACATATTGGCTCCAACATTAGCTTATTGTCTTGTTTATAAACTTTAAATTTATAATACTTATTACGAATAATAGCTTTAACGCATTGTATTTGTTTTTGAAATAATCTAGATTTAGAATGTAGTATTGGCTCATTATAGCCAATACACTGAGTAAATATTTACCTGAAACATTATAAAATAGCGAAGTAACAATACTATTTGCAAATGATTTTAATTCTCAATTTAGTTTTAGCAGAAATACATAAATTGAAAAAATAAAAGCCAAAACCAATTAGCTAAAATTACATATTGGCTTTGATATTGGCTTATTATCTTGTTTATAAAGTTTAAATTCATAATACTTATTACGAAATATAGCTTAAACGCATTATATTTGTTTTTGAAATGATTTAGACTTTAGAATCTAGTATTGGCTGATTATAGCCAATACACTGAGTAAATGTTTACCTGAAACATTATAAAATAACAAAGTAACAATACTATTTGCAAATAATTTTAATTCTAAATTTAGTTGTAGCAGAAATACATAAATTGGAATATAAAAGCCAAAATCAATTAGCTAATATTATATATTGGCTTTGATATTGGCTTATTGTCTTGTTTATGAGCTTTAAATTTATAATACTTATTACGAATAATAGCTTGAACGCATTATATTTGTTTTTGAAATAAACTAGAATTTAGAATGTAGTATTGGCTCATTATAGCCAATACACTGAGTAAATATTTACCTGAAACATTATAAAATAACGAAGTAACAATACTATTTGCAAATTATTTTAATTCTCAATTTAGCTTTAGCAGAAATACATAAATTGGAATATAAAAGCCAAAACCAATTAGCTAATATTACATATTGGCTGCGATTTTGGCTTATTATTCTGTTTATAAACTTTAAATTTATAATACTTATTACGAATAATAGCTTGAACGCATTATATTTGTTTTTGAAAAATCTAGACTTTACAATGTAGTATTGGCTCATTATAGCCAATACACTGAGAAAATATTTACCTGAAACATTATAAAATAACAAAGTAACAATACTATTTGCAAATTATTTTAATTTTCAATTTAGTTTAAACTGAAATACATAAATTGGAGTATAAAAGCCAAAACCAATTAGCTAATATTACATATTGGCTTCGATATTGGCTTATTGTCTTGTTTATGAACTTTAAGTTTATAATGCTTATTACGAATAATAGCTTGAAGGCATTATATTTGTTTTTAAAATAAAGTAGACTTTAGAATGTAGTATTGGCTCATTATAGCCAATACACTGAGTAAATATTTACCTGAAACATTATAAAATAACAAAGTAACAATACTATTTGCAAATTATTTTAATTCTCAATTTAGCTTTAGCAGAAATACATAAATTGGAATATAAAAGCCAAAACTAATTAGCTAATATTACATATTGGCTTCGATATGTAGTATTGGCTCATTATAGCCAATACACTAAGAAAATATTTACCTGAAACATTATAAAATAACAAAGTAACAATACTATTTGCAAATGATTTTAATTCTCAATTTAGTTTCAGCAGAAATACATAAATTGCAAAATAAAAGCCAAAATCAATTAGCTAATATTACATATTGGCTTTGATATTGGCTTATTGTCTTATTTATGAGCTTTAAATTTAAAATACTTATCACGAATAATAGCTTGAACGCATTATATTTGTTTTTAAAATAAACTAGACTTTAGAATGTAGTATTGGCTCAGTATAGCCAATACACTAAGTAAATATTTACCTGAAACATTATAAAATAACGAAGTAACAATACTATTTGCAAATTATTTGACTCCTCAATTTTTTAATATTCTATAATTCTTAATATTTGGCTTTTAAAAAAATTTGAATTAAAAAATATAGTGTTGGCTTATAACCTTATAACCCTGAAGACAGAATTTTGAATATTATTCTGCAAAATATTGGGTTTTTGGATTAGTTTGAAGTATACAATATAGTATTGGTTAATATTATGTTCTAAATAAATATGTTTTTAAACAATTAAACGGCGTTATTTAAGAATACCTTGAATTGTAGCATATCAAGAATGATTGAGAATATTAAAGCCAATACTCATTAGCTAATATTGCGATATTGGCTTATATTAATTAAAACATAAAGACAAAATGCAAACTTGGTACTTTTATAAAATTTGAATACAGTGCTTATAATACTGTTATGGATGGTGATTTAAATGCAAAATATTGTCGTGTTTTATGTAATTTAGACTACATGATGTAGTATTGGCTCATATTAATATAATGCACCAAATATGACTTTAGAAACATCAATTTACAAATAACTAACAGTTACTAATAAATTTTAAAATTAGATAATTAAGATTATTATCTAGAGCCAAAAACTATTAGCTAATATTTCATATTGGCTGCGATATTGGCTTATCTTTAGTTTTACAACATTTGACTTAAGAGCTATCGTATAATACTTATATGAATTATGTCTTAAATGTATAATATTATTGCTCTTTAAGTAATATAGATCAAAACTTACTCACTTTTAAGTAGAAAAATAGACAATGATTTATTCAAATTTTCCTTTAGCTAATATTGGATCAGTATTAGACAGTATTCGTATTGGCTATGAATATTGGATCAAAACTATGATTGTTTTTGCAAAAAAAACTCTTTATTAGTTTAAATATGGTTACAAACTTTCAATAATAATTAGCTACTTGCAATATAGAAACTTTTTAGGGTTTATTTCGTTTTTTAGAAGCTTGAAGCTTATCATACTCTTGAAAAATCGTAACAAAAGAGTCTAAAGTTTCTTCAGCTGTTGGTATAATTTGACTAGCTGGTAGCTGGAAACCATAAGTGCCAGTATCGCGCAGTTCGTACGTGTAGGTAATAGGAACGTCAAAAGTACTTTTTACCCAATCTACACTGGTCCCAGTTGAAACATCTGCAAAATCATGCAAAAAATGGAATCTTGGGTGTCGGAAACTTACATAAAACGTCTGCCCAATTGCCTACAGTGTATTGCGTGTTGTAACGGTTTGCTAGACTTTCTGCTGCTTTTAAACCAATCGAGTACTAGAAGCGTAAGATCTAGCAATCAACATCTAACTCTTAATTATCAGCTTACCAAATCGTCGTAGTTTGAAGGAACATTTGAGTCTCCATAAGGTATCAGAATAAACTGGGAGTAGGAATGAATAGCAATGTATGCTTCTAGATGATGAGCTACAGAAGCAACAAATTCAGAAAAGCTTCTGGTACTTGGTTCAGAAAAAGCAATTGGACCAGCATAAGTTTCCGAGCATGGATTAGTACTACTACCTGATCCTCCCCATTTATGAGCAAAATTTCGATTAGGATCTGTGCCCACACATTGATAGTACGGTACTCGCGTTTTTCTCCAGAGTCTATTCTAAAATTTAAGTAAGAAATCAATGCAGAATTTTTCTCCAACTTACAGTATTGTGGGTGTAAGCATAACCATCAGGGTTTACAACTGGAAAAATGTACCAATCGTGAGATTCTGCGATCTGGCGAACAATTGGATCACTGCTGGACAGCAACTCTTGCAAGATCCAAGTTGTAACAGCATTTGTAATCCTATCAAAGCACAAATCATAAATGTTTTTAAAAATTGATAGTAGTACCATTCTCTGGCATGAATGTTGGATTCAAGAAAAACCCCTCTGTTGTCATTCCCAGATGCAAAAACTAATTTAACACCAAGAATGTCTCGCTTCTCATAAGTAGTACCAACTTTGATTAGAGTTACTCTAGAATCGGTTCTTGCTAGATCTTGTAACCAATCGTTGATCTACATACAAAAAATGCATTATTAAACCAAACAAGATCAAAAAGTACCTCATCAAGGCTTCTATAGTCATCCCAGGCAAACCTAGTACTTCGGTTCTGTGCTCGTTCTTCACCAATCAATTTCTGTACATTGTTAATTATAATGTTATGATGGAAAAATTGAGAAGACAGAATGTTGGCAAGATATGGCTCTACAACTGGAGATACCATCAAATCAACTGATCTTCCAGTAACTGTCGGCTCTTGCCAGAAATCAAACGTTTCATTTTGCTGAAGGTTCTTCAAGATTTCTAAAGCCGTGTCAGTTTGAGGCCAAATTCTATAAACTTTTAAATTGTCAAAAACGGTTTTTTTGGCAAGTGCCGCACAAACGAGGCCGGCAACTAAGAGACAATGTTTCATCATGCTAGACTAATGATTTATGGCAAAAATACACAGCTTTGCTTATCAATTATTTAAAATACAATTATGAAGTGCCTTAAAAGATTTACGACAACAGATTAAAATGAATTTATAGAGCATAATATTTTATTTTTGGTAATTTAAGGCAAGATTAAATCAAATTCTTGTAGCATGGTCAGAAGAGAATCTAAGGATTCTTAGATAAAATTGATAAATGTGCTTATAGATTTAGAGCAACAGACGCAATACCCTTGGAATACTCTTTGGTACTATGTTCTGATAGTGGATTTGGTCTAAAATAGGTCTCAAAGCACGGGCAACTGCTATTTTCTCTGGAAGCGATTTTTGAAATTAGCACTAGAACAGTTGTTTTATGGTACTACAGTTTTCCTCAACCCGCGATTCTGATTACAAGATTTAAAGACATCTAGATTTACTAGGGAAATGTACCAGTTGTACGAATCTGCAGTTTTATCAGATATCTGAATTGGTACTACAAAAAAGTTGATTTAAGACCTAGGTGGTAACAACTTTAGTAATCTTTAAACAGTTTTTATTTCTGCCAATCTCTGGTAGTACCGGTTTTAATAGTAGTTATCCTATAGTCAGTATCTGCCAGTTTTTGCGAACGAACGCTGATCTGCATTTATACTTACCAAAATTATAGAAATTTAAACCAGACTTCTATAATGGTCTCATACCATTCTGGTACTTTGTACAGTTTTGGTTGTTTTAAGCGTAAAATCTTGCACGTTGTTTATCAAAATTATAGAACTCTTCTAGCTCTTAGATAGAATATCTTCAAATTGAGATACTAATCTTAAAGGTATTATCAAATCAAAAAGATTTTTTGGCTCTTATGAACTTCTGTCTAGAATTGAAAACATCAAGAGTGTTTTTTAAGGCTTTTATTGTTTATACATCTTCTGGAATTCTTTAAAATTACTAAAAAATTTGTAGTTTTTCAGCTGTTTTTACAATTTAGTTTCCTGGTGAAGCAAAGGAGATCTTTTGGAATTTTAAAGATCACAAGTATTGGGAATTGGTACTTGATATACATGTACAAAAAGTGTTTTCTGACGTTTCTAATCTCGAGAATAAAAATCTGACATGAGTACTACTTCTGGGCATACAATAATAATATTCACTAAACTTGTCAATTTTTGATTTTTGATCTTTGAAGCAATAACTCTTTAATTCTAATTACTGGTACCATTTTTGGCTATGTATCACTCTAGAATCTGTGTCTGCTAAATCTGGTGCTATTTTGTTCTAATAATTGATACTATTTTTGACTTGTGATTTTGATCTTGTGCTTAGAAGTTGATCTACAACAAAAAACCATAACATTTAAGTTTGGTACTTCGGTACTTTATCTATGGTTTAGTAATCTTCTATTACTGCCTTTAGGCTACCAATATTAGGTCTGCCAAAAAAGATAGCAGTGTGTGTGTGTCTTGCCAAAAACTGAAGCCTAAGGCTTAGAGGTACTATGAAGTCAAAAAAATTGCTGCTTATCGTGGTTTCTGCACAAAATTGCAACTTCAAAAACGGTCTTCTAGGGTTTGCAATGTGTTTTGCTATAGATATTAAAGTACTTTTCTGCAAGGATAAATAAGACTATAAAACAAGATGTAAACAGCTTAATTTTTTTAAATAATCTACAACTGTTAATCTATTGATTTATGAGCTTAAACAGTCAAGGCAGAATAATAAGTAGAACTACATTTTAGGATAGTTTTTGCGAAAATATTTGGATCTAATTAGCATTTTTGTTGGACAAAATTAAATCGAATTCTTGCAACATTGTCACAAGGGAATCTAGAGTTTCCTCTGCAGTAGGCACAATCTGAGATGGTGGAAGAGAAAAACCAAATTCGCCTTTATCTCGTAACTCGTAGGTGTAAGTGATGGGTACTTTGAAAACGTCTTTCACCCAATCCATACTAATTCCTGTTGCTACATCTGGAAAAAAGCTGGATGTTATTAAATTAACATCTTGTAGGTTTAGCTACGCACAAAGTATCTCAACGGTGTTACCAACTGTATATTCAGTACCATAACGCTGTGCTAAACTTGTTGCTGCTTTAACTCCAACATTGTACTATAATAATAGACATTTAGTACAGAGGAATTATAATAATTGGAATATTACCAAATCTTCATAGTTATCTTTTGGTTCAACTGAATCTCCATATGGTATCAAAAGAAGTTGACCATAGGAGTGAATTCCAATGTACGCTTGCAAATTAGAAGCAACAGATGCTATGTACTCTGAGAAAGATCTAGTATTAGTTTCGGAGAATGGCATAGGTCCAGAGTATGTTTCTGAGCAGGGATTGCTGCTACTGCCAGTAGGATTTGACCATTGGAATGGCCAATTCCTGTTAGGATCGGCACCAACACAATTGAAATACGGTACTCTAGTCTTTCTCCACATACGATTCTAGTAGAAACAGTCAGAATACTATATATGCTTAGAGAAAACTTACTGTGGTATGAGTATAAACATAACCATCGGGATTGACCACTGGAAAAATATACCAATCGTGCGATTCAGCAACTTGGCGCACATTGGGATCAGTACTAGTGAGAAGTTGGTCAAGCATCCATGTGGTAACAGCGTTGGTAATCCTGAAAATGTAATCTACAGTTGTAGCAGATTGCAAAAAAATTGTATACCATTCTCGGGCATGAATATTAGATTCTAGAAACACTCCCCGATTCTCATTTCCTGGGGCAAAAACTACTTTTACTCCAATGATATCTCGTCCTTCATAAGTAGTACCGCCTTTTATTATAGATACTCTAGAGTCTGTATCTGCCAGTTCTTGCAAGCAAGCGTTTATCTACAATTGGTGGTATCAATAATAAATATAGATATATATGCTTTGATACCTACTTCATCTAAGGTTCTATAATCATCCCATCCCATTCTAGTACTAAGTCTAGTTTTTGGACGTTCTTTATCTATTACATCTTGTACATTGTTGATCAAAATGCTAGAATTATATTTGTTCTTGTTGATAACATCTTGGAATTCTTGCTCTAAATTCAATGGTACCATTATATCTACAGGATTCCCCGCTCTGGTTGGTCCTTTCCAAAAGTTAAAGCCGTCTATAGTATCATCTAATCCTCTCAATGCTTCTGTAGCTTCTGCATCTTCTGGAATCAGTCTATAGACTTTAAAATGATCAAAGCGAACTTTTTCTGCAAGAAATGCTGGACAAGCGACAAGCAAAAGTAGCGCAAGAGGCTTCATTTTTGAAGTGATTAAGGTAGAACAACACGGTACTTGATAGTTTTTTGATTTATTATGCTGTTGTAATTTCATAAATCAAGAGATAAGAGGATTATCTAGTTTTTTTTAGATGATCCAAATTTAATTATTGGCGGTTATACAAAGGTTTTTCTCTTTTATTGCGTATTAGATGTATAAAAAAAGCAGTGGTTTTGAGTCCCAAAGGTTTAAAGCCCATCGAAAAGATTCTTATGAAATTCTATGCGGCTAAATCGGGTGAACGTGCTGGCGAAGCAACAGAGATGAATCGGTCTAAAGAAACTAATCAAAAGAGACTCAGTTGGATAATACATTAACTAATGCTAGAAATATTATCTTTTTTTTAATTTTGGGAAAAAAATATTGAAAGTTTGCTAAAAATTGTCACTTTGCATTTTAAAAAAATTGGTATAATAAATAAACAGCTTGATATTTTTAAGCAACTTTAAAAAAAAGGAGGAGGTTCTCAATGCAACTCTTTTTTTATGTTTGTTACCTCATAACTTTCTTTTGTTAACAGAATTTGAAGATTTTTTTATTTGAAAGCTGGTGCTTTTCATTTAAATTTGATCAAGATCTGACCAGTAGTTTAAAAAATGTTTCTAATATAATTAAATATTTTTTTAAAAAATCTGAAGTTTTACTTAAAATATTTTTTTTGGCTTGTTTTTTGAAAATTACATTTTTTAATACAAGATTCAAAAAAATATGTTGTTTTCTAGTTTTTGTAGACAAATATAAAAAAATATATACTGGTCGAAATGAAAACTTTCTTTTTTTTGTAGGTTGTAAAGAAAACAACAATAGACGACATAGATTTTATTACAATTTTTTACAAAAATTTAAAAATAAATATTTATGTACATTTATAGTTATAAAAAGATATAAAAAATTTATATCTTCTTGTAAAAATTAAAAAGTAAATTACAAATAATATTTTAAAATGTAAACAATTTCAATTATTATTATAATTTGTTTTATTATTTCACTGATTTCCACACCACCTTTTTGAGGTACAGTAGATGGTGCGTTTTTTTTATAGTGGTGTCCCCAGTAGGCCTAATCCACTGTTAAAATTAGAGAAAGCCTTAAATTTTGCAAAAACAAAAGAATGTTTTGCTGCGATATCACAATCCGTTTTCTCCCCTCAGAAAACGATACCAACCACCTAACAATTACAAAACCTAAGATCTCACATCCGTTTTCTCCCCTCAGAAAACGACACCAGTGTGCGCATTTTAAAATCTGATCAATATTTCCGCATTTTCATAGATAAATCATCGCAACACATAATCACAAAACGTCAATCAAACTAAAAAAACAAACATTTAAAAGAAAAAACAACTTTGTTTACAATAATCGGTGAAACATGTTTATTTAGTTTAAAATAGTCTTTTACTTACGGTTAGGCGCATCAGAAAGATTTTCCCTTCAATAAGGTTCTGCACTTGACACTTTAAAATAATTGTTATAATTAGATATCCATCATACTAAAATCAAATATTAGTAATATACAAGATTAAAATTTTGAAATATTTTTAAAATTATACATTTTAAAAATAAATTTGAAATTTTGAAAAAGATTTAAATAATTTGAGAAATCTTATGTTTTTTTAAATTTTTGTTAAAAACTATTGAAAATCGGCCAAAAATCGTCTTTTTGCACTATAAAAACATTGATATAATAATTAATAATAGCACAAAAATGATCACTCTGTATAATAATAGCGCTCACCTACCTTTACGCTGCCATCTATACGAGCTTTCCTAAAAAATTAAAAGTACAGGAGTAAATAACATTATATTTTGTAAAAAGAGACTATAATTTTGAAAAAAACGAATCAAAAAAGACTAATACATTAATTAATTTAAATTTTTTTATTAAATATTAAAAAAAACTTTAAAATTTTGAAAAAAAGTTTAATTTATAAAAAAAACTAATCGAAAGAGACTATATATAATACATTAACTAATTCAAAAAAATCTGGAATATTTAAAATTTTTGTTTAAAAAGTATTGAAAATTTGCTAAAAATAGTCATTTTGCATTGTAAAAACATTCATATAATAATTAATAATAGCACAAAATTAAACACTCTGTATGATAATAGCGCCCACCTACCTTTAAGTTGCCATCTATGCGAGCTTACCTAAATAAATAAACAAATAAATAGCAGTAAACATCATAAAATTTTGTAAAAAAAATTTATAATTTTGAAAAGAACTAATCAAAAAAGACTTTAATACATTAAGTATTTTAAAATTTTTTATTAGATATTAAAAAAAAGTTTAAAATTGAAAAAAAAAACTAAATTTAATAAAATTTATCAAAAGGGACTCTAAAAAATAATTTATTTGAAAATTTTTACCAAATGTTGAGAAAAATATTTAAAATTTTGAAAAAAACTTTAAATTTAAAAAGAACTAATCTAAAGCGACTCTAATACATTAACTAATTCAAAAAATCTATGTTTTTTAAAATTTTTGTTTAAAAAATATTAAAAATTTGCTAAAAACATTGTTTTGCATTATAAAAACATTGATATAATAAATAATAATAGCACAAAAGAAATCACTCTGTATAATAATAGCGCTCACCTACCTTTACGTTGCCATCTAAGCGAGCTTGCCTAAATAAATAAACAAATAAATAGCAGTAAACCACATAAAATTTTGTAAAAAAAAATTATAATTTTAAAAAAAACTAATCAAAAAAGACTTTAATACATTAATTGTTTAAAATTTTTATATTAAATATTCAAACAAAAGTTTAAAGTTTTAAAAAAAGTTCAAATTTAAAAAAAAACTAAACAAAAAGGACTCTAATACATTAATTAATTTATAAATTTTAATTAAACATTAAAAAAAAAATTTTAAATTAATAAAAAAAAGTTTAAATTTAAAAAAAAGTAATCAAAAGGAACACTAATACATTAACTAATTCAAAAAATCTATGTTTTTTTCAATTTTTGTATAAACAGTATTGAAATTTGCTAAAAAACATCATTTTGCATTATAAAAACATTGATATAATAAATAATAATAGCACAAAAATGATCACTCTGTATAATAATAGCGCTCACCCACCTTTACGTTGCCATCTATACGAGCTTACCTAAAGAATTGACTGTATCATAAAAAAGTAATCAAAAAAACTTTATTGTTTTATACATTAACTAATTCAAGAAATTTTATTAAAATTTTGAAAAAAGTATAAAGTTTGGAAAAAAAAAACTTAAATCAAAAGCTTAAAACTTTGAAAAAAAATTGAAAATTTGGAAAAAAGTTTATAATTGGTATAATTGATAATAATAGCACAAAAGTAATCACTCTGTATAATAATAGCGCTCACCTACCTTTACGTTGTCATCTATACGAGCTTACCTAAATAAATAGCAGTAAACAACATAATTTTTTTAAAAAAAAATTTATAATTTTGAAAAACAATAATCAAAAAAGACTTTAATACATTAATTTTTTTTAAATTTTTTATTAAATATTGAAAAAAAAGTTTAAAATTTAAAACCCAAATTTTTAATTTAATAAAAAACTTATTAAAAGAGACTAAAAAATAATTAATTTAAAAAATTTTATTGAATGTTGAAAAAAAAATTTTAAATTAAAAAAAAAACTAGTCTAAAAAGACTAATACATTAACTAACTAATTCAAAAAATCTATGTTTTTTTAAATTTTGGTTTAAAAAGTATTAAAAATTGGCTAAAAACATAATTTTGCATTATGAAAACATTGATATAATAAATAATAATATCACAAAAGTAATCACTCTGTATAATAGTAGCGCTCACCTACCTTTACGTTGCCTTCTAAGCGAGCTTACCTAAATAAACAAATGCATAGCAGTAAATAACAACAAATTTTGTAATTAATGTTTATTATTTTGAAGAAAACTAATCAAAAAAGACTTTAAATACATTAATTAATTTGAAAATTTTTATTCAATATTAAAAAAAACTTAAAATTTAAAAAAAAAGTTTAAATTTAGGAATAAACTATTCAAAAAGGACTCTAATACATTAATTAAATTAAAATTTTTTATCAAATACTATTAAAATAAATAATTAAAATTTTGAAAAAAAGTTTAAATTTAATAAAAAATTAATTAAAAGGGACTAATACATTGACTAATTCAAAAAATTCTATTTTTTTTTAAATTTTTGTTAAAAAGTATTGAAAATTTGCTAAAAATGGTCACTTTGCGTTACAAAACAATTGATATAATAAATAATAATAGCACAAAAATGATCACTCTGTATAATATATAGCGCTCACCTACCTTTACGTTGCCATCTATACGAGCTTGCCTAAAGAATTAAATGTAAAACAGTAAATAACATAATATTTTGTAAAAAAAGTATATAATTTTGAAAAAACTAATTAAAAGAGATTCAATTGTATTATACATTATCTTTTTGAAAAATTTATATTAAAATTTAAAAAAAAAGTTTAAAATTAAAAAAAGTTTGAAATAAAAAAAAAAATTAAATTTTGAAAAAATCTAATCAAAAGAGACTCTAATATATTAAGCACTTAAAGAAATTTTATTAAGATTTTCAAAAAAAGTCTAAATAGGTTAAAAAATCTTATGATTTTTAAATTTTTGTTTAAAAAGTATGAAAAATTGACCAAAAAACATCATTTTGTATTATAAAAAAATTGGTATAATAAATAATAATATCACACAAATAATCACTCTGTATAATAATAGCGCTCACCTACCTTTACGCTGCCATCTATACGAGCTTTCCTAAAGAAGTAAAAGTACAGGAGTAAATAAGAAGATATTTTGAAAAAAAAATTATAATTTTGTAAAAAACTAATCAAAAAAGACTTTAATACATTAATTAATTGAAAGTTTTTTATTAAATATTAAAAAAATAGTTTAAAATTTTGAAAAAAAGTTTAAATTTAAAAAAAAACTAGTCAAAAAAGACTCTAATACATTAATTAACTTATAAATTTTAATTAAATATAAAAAAAAAGTTTAAAATTTTGAAAAAAAATTTAAATTTAAAAAAAACTAATCAATAAAGACTCTAATACAATAATTATTTAAATTTTTTTTATTAAATATTGAAATAAAAATGTTAAAATTTTGAAAAAAAGTTTAAATTTAATAAAAAACTAATTAAAAAAAAACACTAATACATTAGCTAATTAAAAAAATCTGTTTTTTTTAATGTTTGTTTAAAAAGTATTGAAAATTTGCTAAAAATCGCCATTTTGCATTATGAAAACATTGATATAATAAATAATAATAGCACAAAAATGATCACTCTGTATAATAATAGCGCTCACCTACCTTTACGCTGCCATCTATACGAGCTTTCCTAAAGAATTAAAAATATAGGAGTAAAAACATAATATTTTGTAAAAAAACTCATCAAGAAACTCTTTATTGTATTATACATTAAATAATTTAAAAAGTTTTATTAAAATTTTGAAAAAAAATTTAAATTTAAAAAAAAACTAATTAAAAGAGGCCTTAATACATTAACTTATTCAAGAAATTTTATTAAAATTTTGAAAAAAAGTTTTTAATAATTCAAGAAATCTTCTCTTTTTTAAATATTTGTTAACAAAATATTGATAATTTGCTAAAAATCGTCACCTTGTATTATAAAAAAATTGGTATAATAAATAATAGCACAAAAATAATCACTCTGTATAATAATAGCGCTCACCTACCTTTACGATGCCATCTAAGCGAGCTTACCTAATGAATTAAATGTAAAACAGTAAATAACAATATATTTTGTAAAAAAAGTTCATAATTTTGAAAAAAAAAACACATCAAAAAAGACTTTATTGTATTATACATTAACTAATTTAAGAATTTTGATTAAAATTTTGAAAAAAAGTTTTGAATTTTGAAGAAAAAGTTTAAATTTTGAAAAAAAGCTTAAAATTTTGAAAACAAATTTAAAATTTAGAAAAAAATTTTATAATTGGTATAATAAATTATAATAGCATAAAAATGATCACTCTGTATAATAATAACGCTCACCTACCTTTACGATGCCATCTATACGAGCTTACCTAAAGAATTAAATGTAAAACAGTAAATAACAATATATTTTGTAAAAAAAGTTCATAATTTTGAAAAAAAAACACATCAAAAAAGACCTTATTGTATTATACATTATCTTTTTGAAAAATTTATATTAAAATTTTAAAAAAAAGTTTAAAATTAAAAAAAAGTTTGAAATGAAGAAAAAAACTAAATTTTGAAAAATCTAATCAAAAGAGACTCTAATATATTAAGCACTTTAAGAAATTTTATTAAGATTTTGAAAAAAAGTCTAAATAGGTCAAAAAATCTTATATTTTTTAAATTTTTGTTTAAAAAGTATGGAAAATTGACTAAAAAACATCATTTTGTATTATAAAAAAATTGGTATAATAAATAATAATAACACACAAATAATCACTCTGTATAATAATAGCGCTTACCTACCTTTACGCTGCCATCTATACGAGCTTACCTAAAGAAGTAAAAGTACAGCAGTAAATAAGAAGATATTTTGTAAAAAAAAATTATAATTTTGAAAAAAACTAATCAAAAAAGACTTTAATACATTAATCAATTTGAAAATTTTTATTAAATATTAAAAAAAAATTTAAAATTTAAAAAAAAAGTTTAATTTTTGAAAAAAACTATTCAAAACGGACTCTAATACATTAATTAAATTGAAATTTTTTATTAAATATTAAAATAAATAATTAAAATTTTGAAAAAAAGTTTATATTTAATAAAAAAATAACTAAAAAGGGACTCTATTACAGTAGCTAATTCAAAAAATCTATGTTTTTTTAAATTTTTGTATAAAAAGTATTGAAAATTGACTAAAAAACATATTTTGGCATTATAAAAAAATTGAAATAATAAATAATAGTAATAGCACATAAGTAAACACTCTGTATAATAATAGCGCTCACCTACCTTTACGTTGTCATCTATACGAGCTTACCTAAATAAATAAACAAATAAATAGCAGTAAACAACATAAAATTTTGTAAAAAAAAATTATAATTTTGAAAAAATTAATCAAAAAAGGCTTCAATACATTAATTATTTAAATTTAAAATTTAAAACAAAAATTTTAATTTGATAAAAACCTTATTAAAAAAGACTAAAAAATTATTAATTTAAAAATTTTTATTAAATGTTGAAAAAAAAAGATTTAAAATTTTAAAAAATACTTTAAATTTAAAAAAAACTAATCTAAAGAGACTCTAATACATTAAATCTATGTTTTTTTTTAAATTTCTGTTTAAAAAGTATTGAAAATTTGCTAAAAATCGTCATTTTGCATTATGAAAACATTGATATAATAAATAATGATAACACAAAAGTAATCACTCTGTATAATAATAGCGCTCACCTACCTTTACGCTGCCATCTATACGAGCTTTCCTAAAGAATTAAAAATATAGGAGTAAAAACATAATATTTTGTAAAAAAACTCATCAAGAAACTCTTTATTGTATTATACATTAAATAATTTAAAAAGTTTTTTTGAAATTTTGAAAAAAACTTTTTAATAATTCAAGAAATCTTATCTTTTTTAAATATTTGTTAACAAAATATTGATAATTTGCTAGAAATCGTCACCTTGTATTATAAAAAAATTGGTATAATAAATAATAGCACAAAAGAAATCACTCTGTATAATAATAGCGTTCACCTACCTTTACGCTGCCATCTATACGAGCTTTCCTAAAGAATTGAAAGTGTAGCCAAAAAAAAACATTATATTTTGTAAAAAAAGTTTATAATTTAATAATAAAACTCATCAAAAAGACTTTATTGTATTATACATTAAATAACTCAAAAAGTTTTATTGAAATAAAAAAAAAACTATTTAAAAAGCGACTCTAATACGTTAACTTATTCAAAAAATTGTATTAAAATTTTAAAAAAATTAAAAAATTTGAAAAAAGTTTAAATAATTTAGGAAATCTTATGTTTTTTTAAATATTTGTTAAAAAGTATTGATAATTTGCTAAAAACCGTCACTTTGCATTATAAAAAAATTAATACAATGAATAATAATAGCACAAAGTGATCACTCTGTATATAATGCGCTCACCTACCTTTACAATGCCATCTATGCAAAAAAAACTATAGAATAGAATTCCCAATTTAGCACTAAACGATTGAAAAAACAAGAGAAAAACGCACTTCTTTCTTTGATTTTTATTTTCACATTTTTTTAGAATTAAGAAAAATTTGGGAAAATTTTCGGCGATTTTAAGTAAAAAGGTTTTCCGGAGACCGAAACTTATCTCAACCGATAGAATCTTCACTGATTCACTAGATTTTCACTTTTTTTCACAATTTTTACTATTTTTTCTCTAAAAACCGTGAGACGTGCTGTTGTAAATCGCGACAAAGACAAACTGACCGAAACCTCAAAAGTTGATAGTCATTTGTTTCATAATAGCCTACTTTGTTTTTTATACTGACATTTTTCTTATCAATTTATATAACAATTATCAGCCTTGATTTTTTTTAGGAATTTAAATAGCCTGGACGTTCACAAACATTCAATAAAATTTTGATATTTTCTTATCATAAATAAATCTTCAACTCAACATTTTGAGATTCAAATAAAACAACAATTGATAAATCAGCGGCACCAAATCAGTGGTATAATTATGCACGATAATAATTGGCATTTCACTCAAATTATTTTCAGAAGATCACAAACAAAAAATAAAAAATAAAGCAAATATAATCAGAGCTAAGGAGAAAAAAATTGCCTAATCCAGCGGTAACGCATATAATCTTTTAAAATAGAAATAAATTAGACAAATGGAAGAAAGTTTTTTTGGAATTACGTTATTTTTTTGTTTTTATTTGGCTTTATCTTCAAAATATCTACATTTTTAGCAGTTTTAAAGGACTCTAACTCTATAATTCTTTGAGATAGATCATATGAACTATTTTAATTTTTAATATAGAAAAAAATCAATTTTTTGTATTTCCTTTATTTCGGGGCTGATTTTTGTACTAAAAAAAAACAATTATTAGAGAAAATTTTGAATATTTGATACAGTTTTCAAAATACGCGACTGATTTTATAATAAGGACTTATAATATCACTCTCTAAGCTTTATGACAATCTTTATCATTCTTAATTTTCTAAAATAGAAAAAAATTATACAAAAAAAATGTTTTTTTACTATAATTGTGGCTTAATCGACTTATAATTTTGTGATATAACGTGCTTCTAGAAAAATGTTGACAGTCTACTGATGGAAAAGTCTAGGACGATAATTTAAAGCAATTTTGGGATTCATCACTAAATTTTAATAAATTAAAATTTGATTTTGAACATCTTTTGTAATAAATAAACCCTTTATCACCTCTTATTTTCGGGTATAAATCAAAAAAAATCTTGGTCTTAAATAATAAAAGCAATTTTTAGAAAATTTGATCTTAGACAGCTTTTTTTTTCAAAACTATAGGAGTAAATAAATAACATAATATTTTGCAAAAAAGGTTTATAATTTAAAAAAAATTAATCAAAAAAGACTCTAATACATTAATTAATTAATTTAAATTTTTTTTCTAAATATTAAAAAAAAAAATTTTAAATTAAATTTAATAAAAAACTTATCAAAAAGGACTCTAAAAACCTAACTAATTTAAAAATTTTTTATTAAATGTTGAAAAAAAAAATCAAATTTTTAAAAAAGTTTAAAATTCAGAAAATTTAATGTTTTTTTAAATTTTTGTTTAAAAAGTATTGAAATTTCGCCAAAAATTGTCATTTTGCATTATAAAAACATTGATATAATAAATAATAATAGCACAAAAATGATCACTCTGTATAATATATAGCGCTCACCTACCTTTATGTTGCCATCTATACGAGCTTAGCTAAAGTATTAAAAGTATAGGAGTAAATAACAAAATATTTTGGAAAAAAAAGTTTATAATGTTGAAAAAAACTAATCGAAAAAAACTAATCAAAAAAAACTCTAAGATATTAACTAATTCAAAATTTTTTATTAAATTTGAAAAAAAAATTTGAAAATTTGGAAAAAAAGTTTAAATTTAATAAAAAACTAATCAAAATGGACTCTAATACATTAACTAATTCAAAAAAATCTATGTTTTTTTAAATTTTTGTTAAAAAGTATTGACAACTTGCTAAAAATTGCCATTTTGCATTATAAAAAAATTGGTATTATAAATAATAATAGCTTAAAAGTAATCACTCTGTATAATATAGCGCTCACCTATCTTTTAGGCTGCCATCTATACGAGCTTACCTAAAGAACTCAAAGTGTAAGTGTAAATAATATTTTGTAAAAAAAGTTTATAATTTTGGAAAAAATAATCAGAAAAGACTCTAAGATATTGACTAATTTAAAAATTTTTATTAATATTTTGGAAATAAGCTTAAATTTTGAAAAAACTACTTGAATAATAAAAGCAATTTTTAGAAAATTTGATCTAAGACAGCTTTTCTTTTTGAAAATTATAGGATTAAATAAATAACATGATATTTTGTAAAAAAAGATTATAATTTAAAAAAACTTAATCAAAAAAGACTCTAATACATTAATTAATTTAAAATTTTTTATTAAATATTAAAAAAAAAATTTTAAATTAAAAAAAAAATTAAATTTAATAAAAACCTTATCAAAAGGGACTCTAAAAATATAATTAATTTAAAATTTTTTATTAAATGTTGAAAAAAAAAACTAAAATAATAATCAAAAGAGACTCCTATACATTAACTAATTCAAAAATCTATGTTTTCCAAAATTTTTGTTTAAAAAGTATTGCAAACTTGCTAAAAATCGTCATTTTGCATTGTTAAAACATTGATATAATAAATAATAATAGCAAAAAAGTAATCACTCTGTATAATAATAGCGCTGACCTATTATAGGTGTAAATAACATAATGTTTTGTAAAAAAAGTTTATAATTTTAGAAAAAATAATCAAAAAAGACTCTAAGATATTGACTAATACAAAAAATTTTATTAAAATTTTGAAAATAAGTTTAAATTTTGAAAAAAACTACTTGAATAATAAAAGCAATTTTTAGAAAATTTGATCTAAGACAGCTTTTTTTTATCAAAAAAGTTGGATTTTCTGTTTTCTGGACGTGAAACTAGGGGTCTAGAGCCTGCTTCGGCCAAAGATTCCAAAAAGCCAAAATACTCAACAACATTCGCAACTTTTTGACTACAGAATAATGACAAAATCATCAAATTTGTAAATCTTACATGCCTCTTTGGCAGCAAACCAACAAATACTTTTCACACACGGAAATTATTTTAAAAATTTTGGCAACGCTCTAGGTCTCTTCTCTTCCCTCACGCCCCATAATTTTGAAAAAGCGTTTTTGATCAAAAAAGCGACCCAAAACTGCAAATAACCGTTAAATTGGAGTGATTAATTAAAAAACGCTTTGGCAGCTGTTTAAAAAATAGATTGGTGACATGCGCGGGTAAATTTAGACCACATCTTGCCTATTGTGTGTCCCGCAGTTTTCTTGAACCCATGGATGTGTGACAAAACCCTCTGCCTGCTGTTCCTGAGGGAATTTACACGAATTTTCGTCTTAGCGATCGGGGAAATTGTCGTTTTCCTGGCGTGCGGTGTACCATTTTCCAGATGATAACGGAATGGCTTCACTATTTTGTTAATATTTTTTGCGCTCTATTTTTGGGAACTAATGGCACTCAAGGGTAAGTGTGTGTCAAAAGGTCTTAAAGAGATTTTTTGTATGAAAATATTTGCAGAAATAATGATAGATTGGCGAGAGCTGTCATTTTTGCGTGCGTTCTCTGGGGTATTTTTAAAAGGTATTTTTTTTTTGTTTTTCTCAACTGTTCTGTCAAATCATGATCATTATTCTTTCATAAACTTTTTTTTTTCTATAAAGGAATTCAATTGCAACATCACAATTTAGCACGCCAAGAAACCTTAGACCAATTCGTGGCGTAACTAAGTCAATATTTAGATCACCTTCTTTTATTTTTGCCATTATTTTTTCTCAAAGATGGCGTCTATAAACTTTTGCAATTATCCTAAAAATGTTTACGATTTATTTAGGCTGGCCAGATGCCAGATAGAAATAAATACACAACAAAATACAGAAGACAATCTAAAACTGTTTTCTTTTTGCAGAAGAGCCATTGCTGACAAAATGTCTGACACTCAAGTTTCCCTCGTCGGAGCTAACAGCTCTATTGAACAAGAAAGTACAGAAGAGACCACTTTATCCGAGGTGAGAATGATTTATCCACGAACACTTGTCTTGGCACAAACACTAACCGCCAATTATAAAGTCTAAATTCTCAAATTTATGCGTTTGGATTAATTTAGATAGACCTCATTTGAATTTGGCGCGCTTTTTTAACAGCTTTTTAATAAAGATTAACTACATGTACTTATTTTAGCAATTTTTAACACTCACAGTGTCAACTAAGGGTTTGGGCTTCAAAAACAATTTTTTTCTAATTTTTTTAACATAACACACTGTATATTAAACAGAGATTACCACACAGCAGTTTTATAACTGTTTTCAATGTCTAATAGACAATATCAGATTACTAAACGTACTTAAATTCAATATTTTTTGTAACACACTGTATATTTTTGTACAAAATGTTTGGAAAATATTAACTTGATTTAGTTTGTTTAACAAAAATTTGATAAAAATTGCTTTTTAACAGCTTTTTAATAAAGATTAACTACATGTATTTATTTTAGCAATTTTTAACACTCACAGTGTCAACTAGGAGTTTCTGCTTCATAAACAATTTTTTGGTCTAATTTTTTTAACATAACACACTGTATTTTAAACACAGATTACTACACAGCAGTTTTATAACTGTATTCAATGTCTAATAGACAATATCAGATTACTAAATACACTTAAATTAAATATTTTTTGTAACACACTGTATATTTTTATACAAAATGTAAAAATCAAGTTTGTAAAATAGGAGCACAAAAAGAAGTCGCATAGAGTGAGGTCGCAGGATCTTGAAGGATAAGTTATACCTGTATTTTAAGTGATAGCTCAACGATTGTAAATTCTTGGTTTCGTAATTGGTATGAAAAGTGAAAGTACCCGGTCACAATTCCATCGTCTTGAGGCTCTTTCATTAAAAAAATTAATCAAATAATTCACTCAAAAATAAGTTTTTACCACAAACATTTTTTGTTTTTGTGAGAAAATTATTTGAAATTCAAAAATAAAGAAATTTTGTAATTATTTTGACAATTGAAGCAATTATTGTTTTCAAAATTATGGTCCCGTCATAAGCATGGCCAACTATGAAAAAAAAATTGAAAAACACCTGTTATAGATCTAGTTTAAAAACCTGTCTTATTTTTAGTATAGACACACTGTATATAATCTGTTTACAAAACATAAACATAATGAAAAATGGTTTAGTTTAACAATTTTTTTAACGTTGAGGAAAATATATACAAGGCGCCTAAGAAATACTTTATAAATAAGTTATTCCAATGATGATAGATAAAGAATATATTTTCAAATATGATTTATACAGGGTGTTTAAAAAATTAATTTATAGCAAAAATGTTTAAATTTAAAATTTTTTTTATTATACAAAGTGTGGCAAAACGTAGTTTACTTGAATATACAAGGTGTCGAAATAACATATACGCGAGAAATTTTTTTCCAATAAGTTATTTCAATGATGATAGATAAAGAATATATTTTTAAATATTATTTATACAGGGTGTTTAAAAAATAAATTTATAGCAAAAATTTTTAAATTTAAATTTTTTTTTATTATACAAAGTGTTGCAAAACGTAGTTTACTTGAATATACAAGGTGTCGAAATAACATATACGCGAGATATTTTTTTTGCTACAACGTAGTTTTGTATAATATTTTACAACAATTTGGTGCTTTATTTTGCAGATTTCCAAAGACCTCGGCAACACAAAATCCCTAGAAAAGAGCGCGCAATTTGAGGCTCAGTCAAAGACCTCAATTGTGTCCGAGAACGCCTCTAAGAACATCCAAAGCAGTTGCAATGTTGAGGTTCAAGAGACCTCCTCCCAGACAATAACCGAAAACAAAAAGGTAACAAGCTCTTCGTTTTCGTCATCTCAGAGTTATTCAATGGAGGAAAACGAAGAATATGTGATTGAAGACTAAAACACCAAAACTAACACAATTTTACCAAAACTACAAAAAAAAAAATGATTTTTGACGCATTTATCCCGGAATCTATGTGATACAATAGGAAAGACACAATTTTTTGATTTTTTTTTTGGAACGGATTGGTCTAAAGGTATATAGAACTGACGCTTTTTGGGCAGTATCACGTGATTTTTTTCCCAATTCTAAAATGTACTCAGATTTTGACAATAAACCTTTAAAAACTATATGTTTGTTTCTTTCAGACGCTGAGCTTCAAAATGTATCAGTTCTATATAGTTTTGACCATTAGTACACATTTTGAAGCTATAGTGTCACTCATCCTTACCTAAAGCCTTAGATTCTACCAATAAGCCAATATTGGCCAACATTGATCGAATATTAGACGCTCAATATTGGATTAATAATAAACCAATATAATTTTCTCAAATATCAGAATTTATCTTACTTTTTCATAAAAATTGAAAAAATGTGAAAAAAGTCTTTGAGCTTATATTTGATCTAATATTGATTTAGCCAATATTAGACTAACATACAAATGAAAAAATAATAAATTTTAAAAATAAATAATACTTTTGTTGTTCAAACAAATTTAAAAATTTTATTTTGGTGTTAAATTGTTCACACTACGACTTAGTATTGGCCACATTGATCTAATACTACTATTATCAAAAAATAGTTTTATTTATGAATTGTGTACATAATATATTAGTAAATACCGTAGAAAATCAAATATAAGATATATTTTTGTAATATTAAATTGTTTGTTCAGAGGAAACAGTATTGGCTAAATACTATTTAGTTACTATAACGCAGTTATTTTACATTTAGCCACTATGAGACAGTTATATATTGTAGATATATTGACAGCCAATAGTTTCATATATTAATAGCCAATATTGGCTTAAATATCTATTATAAGCCAATATCTAGCTAATCAAACACTCAACATTTCAATAATTAATCTAACACAAAATTTGTTTTGTGTTAAAAACTCTTAATCAAAAAGCTATTTTCTTAAAAAAAAATAAAAACGTCGACTTTACATTACAAGCCAGTATTGGCACGATTGGTCTAATATTATTAGCCAATATTAAATCAATTCACTAATATACATTGAATGATCAAAACAATAAAACATACATACTAAAAATAAATTTTTGGCCAATATTGGCTTAGTAATTACAATCAAAAAGCCAATATTAGCTAACTATTCTGAGATTTTTATAAAAAAACTAGTATTAGCCAAAATATTTAGTTTTGTGTTGGTCAAGCCATCAATAATTGTTAAAAAAACACAAAACAACTGTTACAGAAATGTTTGAGTCTTACTTATAATCTCATTGGAGTGATTACAGTATTGGCTACAAAATATTATTTTCCAAAGAATTATTGGCTTATAAAATGTTTACTAATAGTTGATTATTTTTATTTTATAAGTGTCAGATTGACAAAAATAGATTAAAAAATCTGAATATTTGATATTGGCTAATAATATTATTGATATGTGGTAGTTATTTAGTGTTAGAGAATAAAATATGGGCTAAGTTGGTAAATTTTTAGCCAATATTGGCTTAGTAATTACAATCAAAAAGCCAATATTAGTGTCACAGCTTACTATTCTGAAATTTTTATAAAAAAAACTAGTTTTAGCCAAAATCTTCGGTTTTGTGTTGACCAAGCAATCAATATTTGTTTAAAAAAGGCAAAACAACTGTTACAGAAATGTTTGAGTCTTACTTATAATCTTATTAGGATGATTACAGTATTGGCTACAAAATATTATTTTCCAAAAAAATATTGGCCTATAAAATGTTTACTAATAGTTGATTATTTTCATTTCATAAGTGTCAAATTGACAAAAATAGATTAAAAAATATAAATATTTGATATTGGCTAACAATATTATTGATATGTGGTAGTTATTTAGTGTTAGAGATAAAAATATTGGCTAAGTTGGTAAATTTTTAGCCAATATTGGTTCAGTAATTACAATCAAAAAGCCAATATTAGCGTCACAGCTTACTATTATAAAATTTTTATAAAAAAAAAACTAGTATTAGCCAAAATCTTTATTTTTGTGTTGACCAAGCAATCAATAATTGTTAAAAAAAAACAAAACAACTGTTACAGAAATGTTTGAGTCTTGCTTATAATCTTATTAGAGTGATTACAGTATTGGCTACAAAATATTATTTTCCAAAAAAATATTGACCTATAAAATGTTTACTAATAGTTGATTATTTTTATTTTATAAGTGTCAGATTGACAAAAATAGATTAAAAAATATAAATATTTGATATTGGCTAATAATATTATTGATATGTGGTAGTTTTTTAGTGTTAGAGAATAAAATATTGGCTAAGTTGGTAAATTTCTAGCCAATATTGGCTTAGTAATTACAAGCAAAAAGCCAATATTAGTGTCACAGCTTACTATTCTTAGATTTTTATAAAAATAACTAGTATTAGCCAAAATCTTTTGTTTTGTGTCGATCAAGCAATCAATATTTGTTAAAAAAAGGCAAAACAACTGTTACAGAAATGTTTGAGTCTTACTTATAATCTTATTAGGATGATTACAGTATTGGCTACAAAATATTATTTTCCAAAAAAATATTGGCTTAAAAAATGTTTACTAATAGTTGATTATTTTTATTTTATAAGTGTCAGATTGACAAAAATAGATTAAAAAATATAAATATTTGATATTGGCTAACAATATTATTGATATGTGGTAGTTATTTAGTGTTAGAGATAAAAATATTGGCTAAGTTGGTAAATTTTTAGCCAATATTGGTTCAGTAATTACAATCAAAAAGCCAATATTAGCGTCACAGCTTACTATTATAAAATTTTTATAAAAAAAAAACTAGTATTAGCCAAAATCTTTATTTTTGTGTTGACCAAGCAATCAATAATTGTTAAAAAAAAACAAAACAACTGTTACAGAAATGTTTGAGTCTTGCTTATAATCTTATTAGAGTGATTACAGTATTGGCTACAAAATTATATTTTCCAAAAAAATATTGACCTATAAAATGTTTACTAATAGTTGGTTATTTTTATTTTATAAGTGTCAGATTGACAAAAATAGATTAAAAAATATAAATATTTGAAATTGGCTAATAATATTATTGATATGTGGTAGTTTTTTAGTGTTAGAGAATAAAATATTGGCTAAGTTGGTAAATTTCTAGCCAATATTGGCTTAGTAATTACAAGAAAAAAGCCAATATTAGTGTCACAGCTTACTATTCTTAGATTTTTATAAAAATAACTAGTATTAGCCAAAATCTTTTGTTTTGTGTCGATCAAGCAATCAATATTTGTTAAAAAAAGGCAAAACAACTGTTACAGAAATGTTTGAGTCTTACTTATAATCTTATTAGGATGATTACAGTATTGGCTACAAAATATTATTTTCCAAAAAAATATTGGCTTATAAAATGTTTACTAATAGTTGATTATTTTCATTTCATAAGTGTCAAATTGACAAAAATAGATTTAAAAATATAAATATTTGATATTGGCTAATAATGTTATTGATATGTGGTAGTTATTTAGTGTTAGAGAATATAATATTGGCTAAATTGGTAAATTTTTAGCCAATATTGGCTTAGTAATTACAATTAAAAAGCCAATATTAGTGTCACAGCTTACTATTATAAAATTTTTATAAAAAAAAACTAGTATTAGCCAAAATCTTTATTTTTGTGTTGACCAAGCAATCAATAATTGTTAAAAAAAAACAAAACAACTGTTACAGAAATGTTTGAATCTTACTTATAATCTCATTAGAGTGATTACAGTATTGGCTACAAAATATTATTTTCCAAAAAATTATTGGCTTATAAAATGTTTACTAATAGTTGATTATTTTTATTTTATAATTGTCAGATTGACAAAAATAGGCTTAAAAATATGTAAATTTGATATTGGCTAATAATATTATTGATATGTGGTAGTTATTTAGTGTTAGAGTATGACATATTGGCAAAGTTGGTAAATTTGTAGCCAATATTGGTTTAGTAATTACAATCAAAAAGCCAATATTAGCGTCACAGCTTACTATTATAAAATTTTTATAAAAAAAAACTAGTATTAGCCAAAATCTTTATTTTTGTGTTGACCAAGCAATCAATAATTGTTAAAAAAAACAAAACAACTGTTACAGAAATGTTTGAGTCTTGCTTATAATCTTATTAGAGTGATTACAGTATTGGCTACAAAATATTATTTTTTAAAAAAATATTGGCTTATAAAATGTTTACTAATAGTTGATTATTTTGATTTTATAAGTGTCAGATTGACAAAAATAGGTTAAAAAATATATAAATTTAGTATTGGCTAATAGTATTATTGATATGTGGTAGTTATAGAGTGTTAGATTGGCTAAGTTGCCAATATTGATCAACCATGACTTTTAAAACAGCCTCCACAAAACCGGATTTGCAAAATTTTGCTTTATTATACAATTCCAAACATTAGGTTATTTTTTTTGCAGTATTGGCTACAAAAGAAACTATATTGATACTTTCATGTTTGCAGGAACCAACACCACCAACTGAATGCCCTAAAAAACCCAGTTACTACAAACCTTTAGAGCCTATTAAGACTTTTGAACCTCTAAAACCTTTTGAGCCTCTTAAACCATTTGAACCATTACAATCTTTCGAGCCTCCCAAATCACTAGAACTTGTAAGACAAGCTGAGGCTACTCTTAACAATAACACTGAGGCTGGTGGTGCCCCAGTGGAACATCCCCTTCCTTCCGATTACACCTCTTTTGAGGTACTTCCTCCTCTAGACGTCGAAAGTTTCACAACTCCTCCCGAACCTATAAAACCAGATGAAGTGGAAAAAGAGTACCCCCTATCATTCGAACCACTTCCTCCTCTAGACTTGAATACTCTGATACCTCCCCCAAAAGCAGTAGCAGCAAAGCAAGAAGCAGAAATAAAAGAAGAAAATATCAAAAATTCTCTCAAAGAGATAATTTCAGATCTAGATAGCTATGCGGAAAAAGATAGGGAGTTGTCAGAGAGCTACGTTAAGCAGGTTCGTACTTAATGGTACTTTTAAATTGGTGTTGTAATTGATGTTCTAACTTGTTGTGTTCTAACTTGTTCTACTGGTGTTGTGTTTTTGTCACAAACTAATTTAAGCGAGGCCCAAATGACAGTTGGGTTGCCCATTTGCCTTCAGTGTTGCCCCAATGCCCAAATGCCTCTCCAAAAGTGGATCTTTCAAAGGTAAACAATAGAAGAAAGATGTAAATTACTGATCTTTTTCTGTCTATTGCAGATTACCCAAGAGCTGAGAGGACAAAACATGTTTCAGGTAAGATCTTTCACTTTTCATTGATTTTCGCACTCTTTTCTTGTTTTATTTCTTTTCTCTTAGCATTTTTTTTATTCAGATTCTTTAAATGTTATGTTCATTATTGTCAAAAATTGGCAAATATTGAGTTAAGTTGAAAAACTGTTTGGCGCACTTTTGCAATTCTCGAGATAAATTGCATTTTTGACGCTTGGCCTCCGCAAACAATTCAAAAAAAATGTCAAAAATAACCCACTGCAATGAGAGTTCGGCGAATTTTCGAGACCTAAATGCCTATTTCTTATTCTGTCTCGTCCATTATTCAACAGGTCTTTAAATCAAGCCGTGGATCGTTGATAAGTCCATCGAATATTTTTGGAAATGATCCAGACACTTACCAAATCGGAACCCCTCTCCTTGGTCAGATTATTTCTAGTCCGGAGTACTTTGTTGTAATTTCATGCACCAGACATAGTCTTATCACTAAATCGTGATTGGCGGATAAGCAGAGAAAAAAAAAATGCGTCTTTTGTCGAAAATCATTGATTCAAAAACGGAAACGCGAAGCTCTTACGCAATCAGCAAAAGTTCGAGTTCGAAAGTTCTGTTTTCATCCCCATCGGGACGTTCCCTCCAAAAATCCCTTAGTGTTTCGGAAATCGACGACAAAAGAGGCTTCAAGCCATCAGATCGGAACGATCCAGCCAAGCGGAGGTTTCTTCAAAACTTGACGCAAAAGGTCTTCAAAGTCGGTCTGGTGAGTCCCCCAAAATTTTGCCATTCCCCAGTCCCGGTCCCTCTCCACTTCCCCAAGAATTTTATGGTGTTTGTTTTCTTCCGCGATTTCTATTTCGTTTCAGTTTGTCGAAACATTCCAAGGCTTTTAGATCGCGCTTTGCTCAAAATAATGTTTCTTGGAGGTCAGGTTTGTTTTCAGCATTTCCCCAGAAAAGCGGAAAAACATGTGCGATTTGAAGTAACTACAACCTGGAACACCGCCTGGAACAAACTCTCATAGGGCGTTTTTTGGGTTTCAGGATGAAAATGCGCCCCCGCCGAAGCCCATCAACCTGGAGAAGATCTTCACCCCAGCAGATGGGGATCAAATCCAGCCGAAAAACCCCCGTAAGTGCGACAAATTTTCTAAACAAAGCGTATTTTTAGCTGCGTAAGCCACCTACTCAGCATTTTTACTTAACCCATTTTCACAAGACTTAATTCATATTTCCACCAAAAAGAAAATTTAGAGTTTTCTGACCTTTCCATCAATCTAAAAATACTCCTATTTTTATTACCCTTCACGCATCACAATATTGCAAAATTTGTAAACATCTGTACTGATTTATACTGCTTTATTACGCTCATTTGCCAATATTCCACTCATTAAATCCTTTATTTTTAGCTAAATAAATAAATCAAATTACCGATCTTTACTTTTTTTTTTGTTTTAATAAAATATGGCTTTTGTTTCACACTCTACCGCTATTATAATTCGAAAAATACAATAATCAAATCATTTTGTTTGGCTTAAGCCTAAAAATAAAGTATGATTTAATGTTTCGACCCAAAATCTGAAAATAAAGCTTTTCTATTACGCTAATACAAGCCGTTTCCAAAAAATAATGATTAGAAAAAGGAAAAACGTGTGCCGCCTCTCAAAAACTGCGGCCAGGGTTAATTATTTTCGACTTAAAAAATATATTAATAATATTTAAAAAGGCTTAAGATTGGCATAATTTTTGAAAGCGGCACATTAGGCTTTTGACTAAAATTGCTATAACTGGTAATCTGAATCTTCTTATGACAGTTAATACGCTTTAAAAATTTAGGTGTCAACAAATGTCGCTAAGGCTTAAAGTTAATTGTTACTAACTGTAATAGTCACTTTTAACTGATTTTTTAGTTAAAACTTTACTTGTTATGGAAACATAGTATGAGTTTTAACTGCCACAATTAACCAGTCAACTGTGTAATAAAATTTAAACGCGGTCATTTGCAACTGTTATTTGTAATAAAAAAGCAGTTAACAGTTAAGTTTCAACGTAATAGAATGCACTATTTTATAACAGTTATTACAGGTAAATGACAAATTATTGTTTGAACAAGAAATGTATGAATTAACTAGAAGCTTAAGCTTAATAAATTGTTGAACAGTTAATTTTTAACTATTTATATTTTACTTGACACACTGTTACTTAATAACTGTAATTATTAAGCAGTTAAGCTAATGCTTCATTAATTTTAGCAATTTTTATAATAAAATTAACTGTTATCTATTTAAATGTTATTTCTTACGGTAAGATATAACTGTTATTGATGGTTAAACAGTTAATTATCACTAAATATATTGTGGTACTGAAATTATTTAACAGTGTTAAGCCGCTGCGGTTGAATCGAAAATATATTTAATAGCAAAATTCTTAACAACTAACAGTTAAATGTCTGAAAAAGTTAAAATGTTATTTTAAAAAATTGGAAAATTAAAACTTAAAAATAAATAAATAGATTAAATTTTATTTATTTTGTAAGAAATGGTTTTTCTTATCCACTTTGCAGCTGTTATAAAAAAAAATTGTTGGATTTAAAACTGAATAAGAATTACAATTAAAGGCTAACCCAGCACGTAGGATTAACTGTTATTGGCTTGTTATTAGAGTTGATAATTTGAAATATCTGAAACAGGAAGACACCAACTGGTTTTCTATTAGCTTGAGTTTAAAATTTTGTCATTATTTACAAATGTTGATTGTAATAGACAGTTAATAAGATAACAGTTATTTTTTAAAAGTTAATAAGATTATTTACATAAAAAAATTAACAAAACTCGTTTGACCAAAAATTTGAACTTAACTGCCACTATTTTTATATGACAGTTAATTTTTGCAAAATGTTATCAACAGTTTTAAAAATGATCAGATTGGTTATTGCTTGTTTTGTGAAATATTAACTGTTAACTATCAATTATAAATAAATACATTAGTTTTGTTTAAGAATAAAGCAATTTTATAGACTTAACTGTTACCAGCTTGCTATAATAGCTGGAAAATTTAATTATTTAAAACATCCAATTTTTTTAAATGTAAATGCTGTTATTATTTTTTAACTGTTAATTGTAATATAAAACAATTAACAGTTATTTTTCCACATAACATAATGAACTGATTTTATAACGTTATGATCATGTACTACTTTATTTTATAACAGTTAATACAGTTTAATGACAAATCATTGTTTATGTGTACCTAATAGTTTAAACTTAACTGTTACCATAACAGTTAATGTTTTACTATTAATTTAAATCAGCTAAACTATAGATAACCTGTATTAACTGATGCACTGTATTAAAATTTTTAAGAAAATTAAACTGTTAATTATTTATTATTTTATAAAACTTTTAAGTGTCAGTTTGGTTATTAACTGGATCAGCTAACCTAATCTTTCCAAAATCAAAAAAGTGTATTGTAAGTTACTTATTGAAAACAAAAATTTTTGGTGAACTAGTTTTTTTTCAGCATAAGTTTTTAATTTTGTCATTATTTACAAATGTTAATTGTAATAGACAGTTAACAAGATAACACTTATTTTTTAGCAGTTAATAAGATTATTTACATATAAAGATTAACAAAATCTTTACTTTTATGACAGTTAATTTTATCAACAGTTTTGAAAATTATCAGATTGTTTTTTGCTTGTATTTGAAATATTAACTGTTAACTATCAATTATAAATTTTTCAATAAATTTATAAAACTTTTAAATTTAATTCTAATAAATTAAAAGATTGAAATTAAAATAATAAATAAATTAGTTTTACTTAAAAATAAAGCAATTTTATAGACTTAACTGTTACCAGTGTGCTATAATAGCTGGAAACCTTAATTATTTAAAACATTTAATTTTTTATGTTATGAAATGTAAATGCTGTTATTATTTGTTAACTGTTAATTGTAATAAAAAACAGTTAACAGTTATTTTTCAACATAACATAATGAACTGATTTTATAACTTTATGACGATGCACTAATTTATTTTATAACAGTTAATACAGTTTAATGACAAATTATTGTTTGTGGGTGACTTATAGTTTAAGCTTAACTGATACCATAACAGTTAATGTTTTACTAATAATTTAAATCAAAGATTTAAACATAATCTATATTATTAAAATTTTACAAGTTACGGTAAGGTAACTTATAACTGTAATCAGCTAAACTATAGATAACCATTATTAACTGATACACTGTATTATAATTTCTAAGAAAATCAAACTGTTAATTATTTAAATTTTATAAAACTTTTAAGTGTCAGTTTGGTTATTAACTGGATTAGCTGACCTAATCCTTCAAAAATCAAAAAAGTGTATTGTGAGTCACATATTAAAAAACAAAAATTATTAGTGAACAATTGAATATTTTTGTTCAATAGTTCACCAAAACGAGATAGAATTAAGGTTATATTAACTGATAATAGTTAATTATTTACCTGTGGTACTGAAGTTTCTGTTAAACTATACTTAACTCTAAGTTTAAGTATTGGTTGGCTTAACTGTTGCCAAGGTAAACGTTTATAAAATATAGAAAACACAAAAAAGTGTCTTAAGTTTTCTTTTGTTTTTTGTTTTTTAAAGCAAATGCAATGTTGACGTGATTTTCCGTCTTTTTTTACGATTTTAAAACATAAAATAGTGTATTTTGCTTGAACTCTGGCCAACTGCGATAAATTGTGTTTTCAGAAAGCTAATTTATAATTTTTTTTTAGGAAAAATGTTTGCATCTTCTGATTTTTATGCAAAGGGTGTTCATCCTACCGTGGAGGAGCAGGTGAAGTTGGCAAAAAGAATTTCAAGTTCATTGAGTGACATCAGCAATCAGACGAGCAAAGGGCAGTCAATGTACGTCAACAGAAAAAAGCGTTCAGTAAAATGGGTCCACGAAGGAGATGGTGAGTGGCTACGTCACAATCTGACAGGTCGATTGATAATTTTTGGGAAAAAGTCTCGTAAATTCTCACACAAACGACGCCATTAATTAGGGCTGAAATCTGAAATGCTATTAGAAAATCTAATTTCTGGTAAAGTCCGGAAGTAAAAAACAAATGAGCAGATTTGGCCCTATGCCATATTGAATTTTACATTACGTAATGCGCCTGTATCCGAAAATATCCTTCAGATAATGTGCGGCTGTTTATGCTGACAGACGAAGATCACACAGAAAGGAAAATATTGCGTCGTAAAGTTTTTTTTTTTTGATTTTTTTTAATAACAGGTTAGTTCACTGTGACGTCATATGTCTGTTTGTTTGTCTGATTTTTGAGTATTTTAGGCATGTCGAAAGTAAACCGTGTCGTTGATGCAGTTATACAATTTGGCAATGTGTGAAAAATAATTGTCAAGGCAGGCATAGCTAAACTCAAATTTTTGAAATTTTTTTCAAAAAAAAATAGATTTAAATTTATATTTTGATTTTTTCTAATCTCAAAAACTGGCACATTGTAACAAAATGGTATTTCTAAAGTTTTTATAAATTAAAAAATTATTTGGTCACTCTGTATATGCTCAAAACGCAGTTTATTGGCTCACCATTAACAAAACATATCTAAATTTCTGAGCTTTATCATTGCCCAATTTTTAGTTTTTAGTATTTAGAACTTAGTTTAACAATTCTAAGTTCTTTTAGGAGTTTTAAAATTAGTTCACTATTTTTGAGAATTTTTAAAAATTATTTTGATTTTCGTATCTAAAAATTATCTAAATTTTTGAGTTTAGAGGCACAAGTCTACATTAAATTGTTGAAAAAGATTTAAGTTATATATCTACCTTAAGAAGATTTTTAATAAATTTTTATTTTTTATATGTAAAGATTTTGTCAATTCTATAATATATTTCAATGCTTAATATTTTTATCTTTTTGCTAAAATAATTATTTACGGTATCAGTTCATTAATTATCTAGAATCTAGAGTGACATGTCAATCTATGACAATCTATAACTTAGAACATTCTAGAACTACGCTCAAGACAGTTTTTTAATATTTTTATTTTTTGTATATCAATCACTTACTTTACTATACATCTATGTTAATTATGTAGAATCTATGACAGTCTACAACTTACATATGTACCTATATATGTAAGCGTAATCTAAGCTAATTTATTTAGAATCTAGAATGACATCTAGAAGTACATAGAATTTAGAATCATTCATACATCTATAACAATCTAGAACTTAGATTGAGCTTAGATTACTTTAGAGCTAAGCGTATGCTCTTGTATATATATATATATGTAAGAGTAAGCTAAGCTCATTTATTTTTTTTATTTTTTTTAAATCTCTCATTCTAGATATGACTATTTCAACTATCTAGAATCTAGAGTAACATCTAGAGCTACATCTATGACAATCTATAATTTAGATCACTCTAATATTACGCCTAATACATGCTTGTTTATACTTTTCATTATTTTGATAATTATCTAGAATCTAGAGTAACACATACATCTATGACAATCTAAAACTTATTAATCTAAAGCTACGCGTATTTTCAACTCACACTCTTTTGTAAATTACTATGTTGATTATCTAAAATCTAGAGTAACCCGTACATCTATAACAATCTAGAGCTTAGATTATTCTAGAATTAAACATGATTCAAGTTAATATTTTAGTCTTTTGTAATATACACACTTGTGGTATGATTATGTCAACTATCTAGAATATAGAGTGACATCTAGAAGTACATAGGATTCAGAATCATTTATACATCTATAACAATCTAAAGCTTAGATTACTCAAGAGCTAAGCGATACTCTTTTAAACTACTCACCAATGCTATAACTATATCTAGAGTAACACGTACATCTATGACAGTCTTGAACATAAATTACTCTAGAATTAAGCATGATTTAAGTTAATTGTGTTTTTTGTAATATTCCTACTTGTGGTATGACTATGTCAATTATCTAGAATCTAGAGTGACATCTAGAAGTACATAGAATTTAGAATCATTTATACATCTATAACAATCTAGAACTTAGATTACTCTAGAGCTAAGCGTATACTCTTTTAAATTTCTCACTTATGTCATAACTAAATCTAGAGTAACCCGTACGTCTATGATAGTCTAAAACTTAGATTAGTAAATATATGTAAGCGTAATCTCAACTCATTTATTTTTTTTAGTCTTTTGTAAATCTTTCATTCAAGATATGACTATTTCAATTATCTAGAATCTAGAGTGACATCTAGAACTACATCTATAACAATCTATAATTTATATCACTCTAATATTACGTCTAATACATGCTTACTTATACTTTTCATTTTTTTGTAAATTAATTACATACGGTATTATTTTGATAATTATCTAAAATCTAGAGTAACCCGTACATCTATGACAGTCTAGAACTTAGATTATTCTAGAATTAAGCATAATTAAAGTTAATTTAGTCTTTTGTAATATACCCACTTGTAGTAAGACTATGTCAACTATCTAGAATCTAGAGTGACATCTAGAAGTACATAGAATTTAGAATTATTTGTACATCTATAACAATCTAGAACTTAGATTACTCTAGAGCTAAGCGTATACTCTTTTAAACTACTCACCTATGCCATAGCTAAATCTAGAGTAACCCGTATATCTATGATAGTTTAGAACTTAGATTACTCTAGAATTGAGCATAATTCAAGTTAATTTAGTCTTTTGTAATATACCCACTTGTGGTATGATTATGTCAACTATCTAGAATCTAGAATGACATGTAGAAGTACATAGAATTTAGAATCATTTATACATCGATAACAATCCAGAACATAGATTACTCTACAGCTAAGCGTATGCTCTTTTAAATTACTCATCTATGTCACAACTAAATCTAGAGTAACACGTACATCTATGACAGTCTAGAACTTGGATTACTCTAGAATTAAGCATAAT
Source organism: Lagria hirta (assembly GCA_947359425.1). Taxonomy (NCBI): domain Eukaryota; kingdom Metazoa; phylum Arthropoda; class Insecta; order Coleoptera; family Tenebrionidae; genus Lagria; species Lagria hirta. The sequence goes on along the minus strand of OX375800.1, from coordinate 23,653,102 downwards.
TTAACTTAATTTAGTCTTTTGTAATATACCCACTTGTGGTAAGACTATGTCAACTATCTAGAATCTAGAATGACATGTAGAAGTACATAGAATTTAGAATCATTTATACATCGATAACAATCCAGAACATAGATTACTCTACAGCTAAGCGTATGCTCTTTTAAATTACTCATCTATGTCACAACTAAATCTAGAGTAACACGTACATCTATGACAGTCTAGAACTTGGATTACTCTAGAATTAAGCATAACTTTACTTAATTAAGTTTTTTGTAATATATCCACTTGTGGTATGATTATGTCAACTATCTAGAATCTAGAATGACATGTAGAAATACATAGAATTTAGAATCATTCATAAATCTATAACAATCCAGAACTTAGATTACTCTAGAGCTAAGCGTATGCTCTTTTAAACTACTTACCTATGTCATAACTAAATTTAGAGAAAGCCGTACCTCTATGACAGTCTAGAATTAAGATTATTCTAGAATTAAACAAGATTCAAGTTAATTTAGTATTTTGTAATGTACTCACTTGTGGTATGACTATGTCAACTATCTAGAATCTAGAGTGACATCTAGAAGTACATAGAATTTAGAATTATTTATGCATCTATAACAATCTAGAACTTTAATTACTCTAGAGCTAAGCGTATTCTCTTACTTATGCTATAAGTAAATCTAGAGTAACACGTACATCTATGACAATCTTGAACATAGATTACTCTAGAATTAACCATGATTTAAGTTAATTTTTGTAATATATTCACTTATAGTATGACTATGTTAACTATCTAGAATCTAGAGTACCTCATACATCTGCTATAATCCAAAACTTAAATTAGTCTAAAGTTATACGTGATTCTAGATCACTTATTACTTTTCCACTATATATCTAGATCTTTTAAGATTTTTGAACAATTTCTAGGATTAAAAACTACAGAAAGTAGTACAGAATACTCGACCGAAACATCAGGAAACCGAGATTCTTTAAAACTTGTAATGAATCCTCATGGCCAGATACAAGATCTCAACTCCCTGAGAAAACAAGGCTACACCATTGAATCTGCTCTCTCGCCAGATGTCTGTCTAGAAATAGTCAAAGATTTAAACTCACCAAAAGGCAAAGGTACTACCAGTTTTTTTCCTATAATCTTCAGTCAGTACTATGTTTTTGCTAGGTGCCGAACTGTTTGCAAAAAGACGCAAAAGATCAGAAAAATGGGTCGTAGGAGAAACAAATGGTACCAAACCAATATCGGTACCAGATATAACCCCACAACCGACACCAATACTATCGCCACTTCCTCCCATTAGTAGTTTTCCGCCGCCAAGTTACCTCCCAGAAACCGCCCAAAGGATACAGCACAAAGAGAAGCTTGACGAAATTCAAGTACTTATATCTGTTTTTGTACTAACACTATCAAAATAGCATTGATGTTGTTTAGGAAAAATTCACACGTCCTCGTGTCAAACTGGTAAAATCTCCTTGGGATGCAGCGCTGGAAACTGGATCTGTAGAGGCAGCTTTCCAAGACGAGCCTGTATGGCCCAGTCGAGGAAATTACGTGGCTCCAGTTGTAGATTCCTACGAAAGCGCTCTAAAAAATGATACCCTATCAACCTGGACAGCGCCCAAAACCAATGGCTATCAAAACACGAACCAAAAAGTTTTTTCACACAATCCAGCATATAATAGTACCAGCATTAACCGAATTGTTGATAATCTTCAAAAAGGAGTTACTAACGTTGATATCTATAAGCCTACTTTGCCACAAGCTTGGAACTCATCTGGAGTTACAAAGCAACAACAATACAGTAAGTATCTAGCGCTTTTTGCTTTAAGCCGTACACTAATGCTTCTTCAGGTAGCATCAATATAGCTTTAACTAACATTCTGCAAGCCCATGCTCCCAAAGAAGAAAAAAAAATTACTGCATCACCTTTTCCTGAGATTCTAGATGTAAACGCTAATCCGAATCTTCAAGAAGAGGCGATTAAATCAGATTACTTTAGACCAGTAACGCCTTCGTTTCTTGATCCAAAACCTAATTCACAGGAGTTATTGCAGCAGAAAGAAGAAGAGCATTCGGTTTCACCGTTTCCAAAAATTATAGATGTTGCTCTAGATCCAGAAATTTTAGAAGAAGATGTTGCTTTAATTCAACAGCACAAATCTATATCTAGGGCATCATCACCTTTCCCAAAAATTCTTGATGTTACTACAAATCCCGAAATAGTAGAGCAAGATTTGGTAGTTTTGAAAACTACACCAAGACCAGAAGAAAAACTAGAACCAGTTGCTTTTCCTACAATCCCAGATATAAGAAAATATTTAGAACAAAATAAAAACAATTTTATTAAACCAAAATATGAGTTAGCAATAAAAAAACCAACAACACCGCCACTTAAGCCAGAATTTGCTTTTGCGGTTGAAAATCTTCATGGAAATGTTGTGGAAAATTCTTTTAAGTCTGCAAACTGTCAAAAAACAATACAGTCACAGAATTTTGAAAGCCAAGGACATTTTACAACTTATTCCTCCTATCCGACGTTTGTTCCACGAGAAAAAACTCCAACACCGCCGTCACCAGTAGTAGATCCAAGACAACCAAAGGATAAGCTTATAATATTAGAAGAAATAGAAGTGGAGCCCAAAAATCCAATTTTCGAAGAGCATGCCAAGCAAGTAGCAATTGCGGGAAATAAAGAAAAATCTGATGTGATAAAATCTCAAAAAAGCTGTTTCTGCGAGTTACAAGAGATCAAAGCTGCTTATGATGAAGCAGATCGAAAGTTTCTCGAATTTGCATTGTCTAACCAAAGCGAGAACAATGAAATTAATGAAATTTTGAACAAAATGAAACGCGCACGTGAAGGCAGAAATTGGGATTTAGTGGGGCAAGCAACTCAAGAACCAGCAGAAACTGATGCAATTAAAGCACTTGTATTGGGAGTAGATGTGCTGGAACCAGAAAAATCCACATCTACTTTAGAAGAAATGTACAAATCAGAAGAAGAAAGTAATGCAGAATCTACTGCAATTAGTGAAGCAAGTAAAGAAACATCAAAATGTGTTAAAACAGAAGAAATTATCAATGCAATTGAAGAAGAATTGCCCTTGGGAACAGAAGCGTTAAGGCAATACACTTGTTCTTTCGAACCAGCAGAAACAAAAGAAATTATTAATGCAATTGAAGAAGAATTGCCTTTAGGAACAGAAGCGTTAAGGCAAGACACTTGTACTTTCGAACCTGCAGAAACAGAAGAATCTGTAGCGTCAGTAGTAGTGGCAGATATTGTGACTCAAATTGAGCATAGATCACAATCAGAAAACGAATCAAAAAAAGTAACAGAATCATCTAAACAAGATCCTTTTACCCTTCAACCTAAAATAGCAAAAGTGAGAGATCCTAAAGAAAAACTACCTCTACAATCAGATACAATATCAAAAGAAACATCTGTCAAAACCGATGTTTGTGCTAAAGAGGCTCCTCAAAAGCGTAGAAAACCGCCAGAAACGATAATAGGAGCTCGTCCAATTTTTGGCCAGCTGGACATCAACACCGAATTCCAAAAAGCTTTTTCCGGAAGACAGAAGAAATGTCGTGAAGTCTCAAAGCAGATGATCAAAATTCCAGGATCACAGCCAAAAGTTGAAGTAACCCAATCCAAAAAAGTGTTTGAAGAAAGTAACACCGAAAACTCCAAGTTATCAACTGAACTAGTTAATAATGAAGTGGCTCGAGTTGAAACGTTAGTTTCGAATGAAAATGAAGAAATTGAGAAGATATTTTATCAGCAAGAGCGGGAATACCACGTGGATTTTCAAACCGTAAGCGAAGAAATTGTAGAAGGTAGTGATGAAGAAAACTACCAGAAAATACCAGTAAAATCTTTGATAAAAAATTTTGAACAATCTTCAATGCCAGTGATGAGGTACAAGCAAATTCGTGATTCTTTTCCTGGAGTTGCAGAAATAATGCCAAGTAATCAGCAGAATACCAAAGAGGAAGAAGTTTTAAAAGCAGCAGAAGAAGAGTTTGAAAATCTCTTCTATGTTGCTAATTCTGAAATCAAGACACAGTACTTTTCTCAGCCTACTACTCTAGTACAATCAGAAAACAGCTCTTTTTGCCGATACCAACAGGAAGAAGGTGATTTTTCTCGCGTATTTGTGTCTAATCCTCCCCTTGCACTACTAACAGTTGTGTAGTTGGCTGTGTATTTGGTGTGGTTTGAGCATTTAGAGAAATAATTTTTAGGCTCGAATAGTCTTCCAAGATCAAAACCAAAAGCCCCATTGTCACCATCATACCGACCAAACGTAGCTCCACAAGTTTTTGTGCCAAAAGAATCTACCACGCCACTACCGAGTCTACAAACTCCAGCTTATAACGCCCAAGACATGTTTGAGCCGTCTCTCCCATCTCCAAGAGTCCAGTACAACAGTCTGCACAATTACAATACCGCTGCAAGAGGCTGGGGCCAAACACAAAACTTCTACAAACCCATCACGTTTGACACCACCACATCATTTTCTGATTTTTGATTTATTTGTTGTTTGTTTTTTGTCTCGCTGTGATCCTGTTTTGGGATTGGCCAGATGAGATCCGCGTTTGTATATATGTCAATGGTACTAATGATAGTCTTAGGCTAAAATAACCGGTGGGAAAAAACGGATTGAATTTTTTTTTTCAATTTGCACTTTTTTTGCTGTTTTTTTCTTAGAAATCTGTAGCTTTTGCTTTTTGAGTGCAAAAATATAAGATTTTATTGTAATAATGTAATAAATATGCACATCATGAATGGTCTTTATTTCTGCTTCAAGTATTTTTTCTAGGTTAAGTTACAATATAAGCGGTATAAGTAGGAGCAAAATTTTTGAAATTCTTTTCATTAATCTTCAAATCCACACCTTGGTTTAGAATAGACGTGTTGTAGAAACTTTTTTGGCCAGCAGATGGCGGGTAGAAAATTTTGATTTCTGATTTTGGTACAGTTTTTACTTTTTTCCTTTCTGGCAAATGCTTTGGCCATTTGTCAAAACATCCAGCGTAGCAGCCTCCAAGCTATCACAAATCATAAACAACTTTTATGCAATTTTTGGCAAACGTACCAGTTTTCCTTTTCCCGAGGGCACCAAGTGCCCAGATCCTAGAAACGGCTTAACTTTTGATTTTGGTTCAAGATAAGTCTTGCCAGGCTTAGCACCATTTGCCTCGCCATAAGGATTACTATTAAAACAAGGCCGAGGAAAATAAACTGTCACCATAGGTTTTCCCAAAATTTTGCCATACTTCTTATATTTCGGCTTCAAACCAAATCTATCAGGTCTAAAAAGTACAAGTTTACACCTAAAACCACTAAATGTAAAACCATTTGTACTTATGTTCCGGATACGGATTTAGGCAAATATTGGCATAACCATATCCGCCTTTCTTGCCAGGATTTGATAGAAGGTTTCCTCTTTCTTGCGGCGCTTTGGCTGGTTTTAATCTTATATTGCCAAAAGCCTCTATAACACCACTAAAGGTTCCATAATAATCTCCTGGTGTAGAATGGTACTTAAAACCAGTTGGAGGTAGAAATGGGCGTTCAGAGACGTTTTTAAATTTAATAGGAAGACTAAAAACGTTTTCAAAAACTTAAATACCAAAAAAAAACTAAAAATTGAAAAACAAGCAAGAGAAAAAATCAAAAAATAAAGAGAACAAAATAGATCTAAATGAATTATTTTTGACCATTTCTTTCTTATATTTTCTTCTTTTTCAAGTCTTTTGCTACTTATATAACGTCAAAAACAAAAAACAATAGGCTACTCATAAAAACTCACGAAAAATTCAAAATTTATTACTTTTTTTTTCCTCGCCCCTTTATGGCTTCTTTCGAAAAAATTCTCTTGAACTCTTTGTCGAAATAGCCATGCTGAGTTCCATTCTTCGATTTCGCGCCTTCGGTATAGAAATTAGCCAGCTCCTCTATAAAAATTAGGTCAAAAAGCGTCAAATTTTGTGAAAATATTTAACTGGTCTGTTTTTCCGCTTTTCCAACTTTCCCACTGACGTATGGCATTTCAGCAAACAGGCCAATCCTTTCCAGATCTGGCCGATTAAATTTCCGCCCCAAATCTTCTGCTTTCTTGGCCATTTTCGGGGCTGACTTGTTTTTGGGTAACCATGGAACGAGCAATGACAGCATTTGTTTCTAAGTTTGGAAAAAAAATTATAGTGAAAATGGCAAAAGCACAATGCCACAATTGCGAAGCCAAATGTGGGAAAGGAAGAATAAAACCGGAAGTAAATAAGAAATTAGAAGAAGGCTTTCAACGACTTGTGAACTCCAATTCACATTCTCTGCTGAAATTGTATTTGACACCTTCGATTTTTGACAGTCTGAAAGTCAGGAAAACTCCTTATGATTCTACTTTGCTCGATTGTATTCAATCAGGTGAGAGAAACCAGCGATAGAAAAGCTGCACAAGCTCTTTCCATTCTTGGGCAATTTTCTTCATTTTCTTCTTAGTAGGCTGTCTCTGATAGAAGATTGAGAGACTTGAAAAACAGTAACTCTAAGCCAAAAATTCTTTTTCTTTCTCACTGCTCTTATTTCTTCAATTTTTGAATTTTTTTTCTTTTTGGTGGTTCTTTGTGCTTCTACATTGTTTTGAGTACTCCAATGATTTTGTTTATTTTGCTTTCTGAAGCAAAATTTTGCTTTCTTCTTTAATTTTTGTATTTTTTTCGTCTTGGTGCTTCTACATTGTTTTGAGTACTCAAATGTTTCTGTTTATTTTGCTTTCTGAAGCAAAATTTTGCTTTTTTCTTTAATTTTGAATTTTTTTCATCTTGGGGCTTCTTAGTGCTTCTATATTGTTTTGAGTACTCTAATGTTTTAGTTTATATTGCTTTCTGAAGCAAAATTTTGCATTCTTTGGTAATTTTTGTATTTTTTTTGTCTTGGTGCTTCTTTGTGTTTCTACATTGTTTTGAGTAATCTTTCTGAAGCAAAAGATTGCTTTTTTTGATAATTTTTGTTTTTTTTTGTCTTGGTCTTCTTTAGTGCTTCTACATTGTTTTGAGTACTCCAATGTTTTAGTTTATTTTGATTTCTGAGGCAAAATTTTGCTTTCTTCTTTAATTTTTGTATTTTTTTCGTCTTGGTGCTTCTACATTGTTTTGAGTACTCAAATGTTTCTGTTTATTATGCTTTCTGAAGCAAAATTTTGCTTTTTTCTTTAATTTTTGAATTTTTTTCATCTTGGGGCTTTTTAGTGCTTCTATATTGTTTTGAGTACTCTAATGTTTTAGTTTATATTGCTTTCTAAAGCAAAATTTTGCATTCTTTGGTAATTTTTGTATTTTTTTTGTCTTGGTGCTTCTTAGTGTTTCTACATTGTTTTGAGTAATCTTTCTGAAGCAAAAGATTGCTTTTTTTGATAATTTTTGTTTTTTTTTTTGTCTTGGTCTTCCTTAGTGCTTCTACATTGTTTTGAGTACTCCAATGTTTTAGTTTATTTTGATTTCTGAGGCAAAATTTTGCTTTCTTCTTTAATTTTTGTATTTTTTTTGTCTTGGTGCTTCTACATTGTTTTGAGTACTCAAATGTTTCTGTTTCTTATGCTTTCTGAAGCAAAATTTTGCTTTTTTCTTTAATTTTTGAATTTTTTTCATCTTGGGCTTCTTAGTGCTTCTATATTGTTTTGAGTACTCTAATGTTTTAGTTTATATTGCTTTCTGAAGCAAAATTTTGCATTCTTTGGTAATTTTTGTATTTTTTTTGTCTTGGTGCTTCTACATTGTTTTGAGTACTCAAATGTTTCTGTTTATTATGCTTTCTGAAGCAAATTTTTGCTTTCTTCTTTAATTTTTAAATTTTTTTCTTCTTGGTGTTTCTTAGTGCTTCTACATTGTTTTGAGTACTCTAATGTTTTAGTTTATTTGGCTTTCTGAGGCAAAATTTTGCTTTCTTTTGTACTTTTTGTATTTTTTTCGTCTTGGTGTTCCTTAGTGCTTCTACATTGTTTTGAGTACTCTAATGTTTTAGTTTATTTTGCTTTCTGAGGCAAAATTTTGCTTTCTTTGGTACTTTTTGTATTTTTTTCGTCTTGGTGTTTTTTAGTGCTTCTAAATTGTTTTGAGTACTCTTATGTTTTAGTTTATTTTGCTTTCTGAGGCAAAATTTTGCTTTCTTCTTCAATTTTTGTATTTTTTCCGTATTGGTGCTTCTACATTGTTATGAGTACTCAAATGTTTCTGTTTATTTTGCTTTCTGAACCACATTTTTGCTTTCTTTTTTCATTTTTAAGATTTTTTTTTCTTGGTGTTTCTTAGTGCTTCTACATTGTTTTGAGTACTCTAATGTTTTAGTTTATTTTGCTTTCTGAGGCAAAATTTTGCTTTCTTCTTCAATTTTTGTATTTTTTCGGTATTGGTGCTTCTACATTGTTTTGAGTAATCAAATGTTTCTGTTTATTTTGCTTTCTGAAGCAAATTTTTGCTTTCTTCTTTAATTTTTAAATTTTTTTCTTTTTGGTGTTTCTTAGTGCTTTTACATTGTTTTGAGTACTCTAATGTTTTAGTTTATTTTGCTTTCTGAGGCAAAATTTTGCTTTCTTTTGTACTTTTTGTATTTTTTTCGTCTTGGTGTTCCTTAGTGCTTCTACATTGTTTTGAGTATTCTAATGTTTTAGTTTATTTTGCTTTCTGAGGCAAAATTTTGCTTTCTTCTTCAATTTTTGTATTTTTTCCGTATTGGTGCTTCTACATTGTTTTGAGTACTCAAATGTTTTTGTTTATTTTGCTTTCTGAAGCAAATTTTTGCTTTCTTCTTTAATTTTTAAATTTATTTCTTCTTGGTGTTTCTTAGTGCTTCTACATTGTTTTGAGTACTCTAATGTTTTAGTTTATTTTGCTTTCTGAGGCAAAATTTTGCTTTCTTCTTTGATTTTTGTATTTTTTTCGTCTTGGTGCTTCTACATTGCTTTAAGTACTCCAATGTTTCTGTTTTTTGCTTTTTGTTCTTTTTTTCGTCTTGGTGTTTCTTTATGCTTCTATACTGTTTTGAGTATTTTTATGTTTTTCTTATTTTGTTTCGTTTTTGGAAGCATATAAAACTTATTTCCCACAGGTGTGGAAAATCCTGATTCCCATGTGGGAATATACGCTCCAGATCCAGATGCTTACTCAGTTTACGCTGATCTATTTGATCCAATAATTGATGATTATCATGGCGGATTTAGGAAAAATGACAAGCATCCTCCCACAAGCTGGGGAGATTTTAATGCTTTTAATGATTTGGATCCTGAAGGAGATTTTATAGTGTCAACAAGAGTAAGATGTGGACGATCATTAAAAAACTACCCTTTCAACCCTTGCCTTACCGAAGCCCAATACAGGGAGATAGAGCAAAAAGTATCAAACACTCTCAGATCTCTCACTGGAGAGCTTCAAGGGAAATACTACCCTTTGACAGGAATGTCAAAAGTTGATCAACAGCAGCTCATAGATGATCATTTTCTGTTCAAAGAAGGAGATAGATTTCTGCAAGCGGCTAATGCGTGCCGCTTTTGGCCTACTGGACGAGGTATCTTCCATAATACTGCCAAAACTTTTTTGGTTTGGATTAATGAAGAGGATCATCTGCGAATCATCTCAATGCAAGATGGAGGCGATTTGAAAGCGGTCTATCAACGCTTAGTTGATGCGGTGCAGAAAATAGAGCAGAAAGTTGAGTTTAGTCGGAATGAGCGTTTTGGATATTTGACGTTTTGTCCTTCAAATTTAGGTAAAAATGTGTTTATTCATCAATTTTTCTCCACATTCTTTATTTTTCCTACCTTTTTTTCTTTTTTTTTATATTCCAGTTCTTCTTCTATTGTTATATTGTCTCATTATTTATTCTTCATTTTCAACATTTTTTAAAAGTATTTTTCTTATTTACCTATTATTCCTATTTTGCTTTGTACTTACTTTTATTTATATATTTTTATATATTTATGTTTAACCAGTTTTATTTTCTATATATTTGTTTCTTTATTTTGTCTTTTTGTTTTTTTTTGATGATTTTTATTTTTTCATTATTAGTCCAGTCGAGATAGACATTGAAATATAAAAAATTAGGCGCCGCAATTTTTTTTAAACGTTGGCGGAGGTGGTTGGAAGTTTAAATCTTGATTTCCGGAACAATCCGCCACCGCCATCTTGATTTAAAGTTCAATTTTTTTGTTTTTTTCTAAAATAACTCGTTAATTTACAACTTTAGAGCAAAAATAGTGATATAATAAGCTGTTGGAAATTTAATTTTCTATAATTTTGGATACTACCACTTTTGCTCTAAAGTTGTAAATTAACGAGTTATTTCAGAAAAACAGAAAAAATAACTTTAAATCAAGATGGCGGCGACGGGATTGTCCCGAAAATCAAGATATATAAAATCTTTTAAAAAAAATTGCGGCCTTAAATTTTTTCTATTTAAGGCCATTTTTGAATAAAAAGCGCTGTAGCAAAAAAAGTGCATTTATAACTTTTTTTTAAATATTTTTTTTTTGTTATATCATTCTATACTATAGTCTGCTTCTTGTACTTTTCCTCCTTATAATGACATAAGGTCTGAATCTATTGTACGTTCAACTTCACAAGCTTTTTTTGTTTTTTTTCTCATCAATAGCCTTCTTTGCAAAAATATTGGTTGCTCTTTTGTTTTGCAAAAACGTTTGTTTCTTCTTTTGTTTTGCAAAAACATTTGTTTCTTCTTTTGTTTTGCTAGGTACGACACTGCGTGCTTCAGTGCACATCAAGATACCCAAACTGGCAAGTGATAAACCGAAATTAGACGCATTTGCCAAAAAATACAACTTGGACATTCGTGGTACGAAAGGTGAACATACAGAGGCAGAAGGCGGAGTGTACGACATTTCTAATAAGCGCCGTTTAGGCTTGACGGAGTTTCAAGCCGTCAAAGAGATGCATGACGGCGTTTTGGAAATTATCAAAATGGAAAAATCACAATAAAACCTAATAAGATTTATTAATAATTATTATTACATTTCGTTTTGTATACAAAATAATCACAATTCCCAAGCGTCTCCATATTGGTTTTTTTTGCCTTCAGAGAGCTGTTCTCGTGGTGGCGGTGTTGTTGGCGGCGAAGGAGCCGCCTTTTGGGGCTCTCGAGGATAGAAAGATGTTCTCTTTTGTTGATATTCATCCCGATTTTGCTTGCGGAGCTCGTCATATGATGTAGTGCTTTTTTGCACTGGAGGCATTTCTTCTTCCTCGTAAATTGGATCTAAGAGAATATTAAAATGATCATTTAAACACAAAAAAGTTTTAAGACTCATAACCTAAAAAAACGCTGATCTGCAATATTATGTATAGTAAAAACGTTTGAGATATACCCAGCAGCGAAATTTATAACTCATAATAAAAGGCACGGGCAACTAAAGCGAAAAAGATTTACAATCCAAAGTGCCACGTGCCTTGATTTATGAATAGAACCAACCAAGTAACTGAGTACTACCCTAATTGCAAAAAACTAATACTCACTATCTAAAGAAGGCCTATGGGAGTCATCTAGCCCATCATACTGTGGCCGACTCGTATCAAAATCCATTCTATTACTTCCAGAACCAATATCAGAATAAGAATCCCCTGACGAAAGCCCACTGAATGGCCCCAAAGACATTGAGGGACCATAGCCGGGCTCAACACCCTCCTGGAGAGTACCTTGCCGCCGTTTTCGCAACATCTCCCCAAATTGACTATTGGGCAATTTCATGAACTTCTCAGCGCATTTCTGCTGATAGGAAAATTTCCCAGCAAAATAGCCTACCACTACAGCTGCTGTCACTTTGGGAATAGCCCCAAATCGAGTATTTGCTCCGAGATAGCCTAAAATTGAGGTGTCAGGTTTAAATTTATGTAATGAGGCGGTCACCTGTTTTCACCCCATAGTAAGTAGATAGGCCGAAGGCAAAGCCAATAGGTAAACACCTTTGGTAGAAACTTTCTCGATTACATTCTTTGATTACTCGAACTTCGTCGGCGGTAAATTTATACTGCAATTTGTAATTTAGAACAGGTGCATGAAAAAATAGAGGTTAGATACCATTCGGCGCTCGGGACCAGGACTGGGCTGATTTGGGGGCTGCTGATTAGGATCCATCATAAAAATGTTTAAAATTACTACTTTTTGCAATTTTTTAATAAAATTCAATGATTTAAGTTTGAGGTTACACTTTTGACAGTTGACAGATTGACCTTGACACTTTGACAGATTGACCTTCAATAATTGAAAAAACCCCAGATGCTTGTTTAAAATATTTAATTTTTATTTTTATACCCAATGACCACAAAAAATAAGCAATTTTTTTTATATTTTTATTAATTTTTGTTTATCACATTTGTCTTGTTTTTTTTTCTTATTTGTTTTGCTACGTATTATTATTATTATTATTTTAATATAGGTTTTTATTGGTCTTAAAGTAAAAACAAATTTTTAATTTTTAATTTTTGCATAAAAAACTGTTTTTGAGTTTTTTTTGTTTAAATATTTTATTATCATTTGTTTCTGTTGTAGACTTGCGTTTTTTGTAGTTTCAATTTATTTCTAAATTTCTTTATATAGGCCAGTCAAGAGACATAAAAATAGCCTTAAATATAAAAAAGCAAAAACTGCAATTATTTTTTCGCTGTTGAAAGTTTAAATCTCGATTTTCGGGATAATCCCGATGCTGCGGTCGGCGCCATCTTGATTTGTAGTTTATTTTTTTTGTTTTTCTAAAATAACTCGTTAATTATCAAATTTAGAGCAAAAATGGTGTTATTCAAAGTTGTTGTAAATTTAATTTTCTACAAGTTTAGTTATTATTATTTTCACGCTAGAATTAATATTTGCAGAGTTATAATATCAAGTTTACCAATTACGTTTTTTTTCTATAAATATAAAGATAGTATTGCTCTGCTGTTTGATCTTACCGTAAAATAATAATAACAAAACTTGTAGAAAATTAAATTTTCAACAACTTTCAATACAACTATTTTTGCTCTAAAATTGTAAATTAACGAGTTGTTTTAGAAAAACTAAAAATTTAAACTTTAAATCAAGATGGCGGCGATCGTGGAAACGGGATTGTCTTGAAAATCAGGATTTAGACTTCCAACATTTAAAAAAATTGCGGCTTTTAATTTTTTCTATTTTAAGGTCTTTCTCGACTGTACTACATTTATAATTATTATTTTTGTTTATACCACTGCTTTACTCTTACTTTTTTCTTCTTTCTAAATTTTTTATTTTTTTTTGTTTCTCATTATTATTTTTTATTCTAATATCTTTTTTGAAAAAAGATTAAAAAAACCAAATTTTAGAAAGCGTTTTTGCGTTTCTTGGAAAGTTAAAAATTGCAACAAACGGCTTTTTTGCTGAAATTTTGTCAGCTATGACTGTTACCAAAAAAATAGTTGATATAAAAGTTGTAGCTAAGACATTATTTATGAACAGGTTTTTTTTTAATTTTTTATAATTTTTTGTTTTTGTTTTAGACTTGACATAGACATACAAATAGCATTAAACAGATAAAAATAAAAACCGCTTTTTTTTTAGTTGTTGGGGGAGGTGGTTGAAAGTTTAAATCTTGATTTTCGGGACAATCCCTCCGCTGCGGTCGGCGCCATCTTAATATAAAGTTTTTTTTTTGTTTTTCTGAAATAACTCATTAATTTACAAATTTAGAGCAAAAATGGTCATGTTCAAAATTGTAGGAAATTAAATTTCCAACAGCTTTAATTATCACTATTTTTGCTCATTTTCAATATAAAATCCAAACGAAAAATCCTACACAGAAAACAATAATAGATTTGAATTCAGAAAACTCTAGTTAAGCTTAGGTAATTTTTTGAAATTTTTTACACTATTTTAAATTTTTTTTTGGTTAAAAAAAAATCTAGGTCTTTTGATGGATATTTTCATGGAAAATTTAACTTTTCTTATCTTTTATTCTATAGAATTTTTAAACTAATACAGATTTGGATTTCTTATTTCATTAGCTATCCGAAACAGTAATTGGAATTGCTGAGAAACATTTATTAGCTTAGATATCAAGGAAAAAGTAGACAAAAAAAAAATTATATTATAGTTCTAGATACAGAATGTAGATGAAAAAATTTGACGGTTTTTAATCTATAGTAGCGTCATCTATATGATAGAAAAAGTTTTAACTCTCTCACTATTGCAGCACACTGTAACAACATCTGAAAGCCGAACTCTTACTTACCGACTTTGTCAATTTTACACAAAAAAGAATACGTTATGCATGTGCTAAAACCCTCTACATGGATTAGGTAGATTACCAGCAGAGGTCAGGTCATAACGTAACAAAAACTGAAAAAGAATGTAAAGTTATTCTTAAAAAAAAAAGTTTTTATTTCAACTCAATTTATAAAAATAAAACTTTATTTATGTTGTAAAGAAATTCTTTAAAATCATTTTTGAAAATAGCATTTTGAACACTGAATTTTTTTAATTATAAAAGTTAATGCTACATCTTATTCTAACATTTTTTTATAATAATATTTGTTGCAATTGTTGCAATACTCAAAGATTCAATAAATAGTCATTAAAATATAAAATCTGTTCAGACAAAATTCTGTAAAGAGATAATTACTGCGATAATTTTAATAAAAAAATTATTAAAATATTTTTTTCTTATGTCACTCTTTTTTTCACATTTTTTAATTTAATTTTAACAAATTTTTCTTGTATTTGAGCCTTGCTTATTTATGTCTTTACTGTTTTTTATTGTAACATTTTTTTTATCATTGTTTTTCCATACTCGTTATCTAGTCGACTCAGCAATTTTCACTCTCTTTTTGTGTCTATCTATATTTTGGTAATGCTCTAAACATATATGATCTCTTATCTTTTATTTTACCAATCTCTACAGTGCCATACCTTTCCTGCTTGTAGTATTTTTATATTTTTGTGGCAGTTTTTTTTTTACATATTTTACTATTTTCTATTTTGTTTTTATATTTTACCGTTCTGTTAAATGGTTGTATTTTTATCAAAATTTTTGTTTGATGTATTTGCTGGTGTTTTTCTATTAACGCTAGAATTTATCTTGTATAATTTTTTTATTCACTTTTACTTTGAGCTTGTTTTTTTTATCTTTATACTTTTGTAACATTATCCCACTTTGAACTAAACAATTAAACATTAAATTTTTCTATTATTTTTTATACCACCACAGTGATATTTTTTTGCTAATTTTATACATGTGTTTTACATACTCTAAATGATTTTTTCTTGTTTTTTTTTTTTGTTTTTATCTTTTTTTTTTTTTTTGATTTATTATTAGTCGTTTTAATTGCTATACAACAGTGTTAATAATTTTTGACTATTGATTTTGTTCTGAAAATATTTTAAAATGTTATGTTTTGCAAAAATTTTATAAAATTTTTGGTATTATCGGTTTTTTAACCATGGCAGAAAGAAAATTGGAGATGGGTGTGCTATTTAAATATTATTTTTAAATTTTAAAGTCTAGTTTTACAGAAAATAAAAATTTTGCATTGTTAAAACTTTGTTTTTTTAAGTTGCAGAAACAATAAAAGTCGGTGTGCTGTGGAATTGAAAATAACAATATGGGAAATAGTTGTATATTAGTGTTAAATTTTCAGTAATTGCAACATAATAGAGCGTTTCTGGACTTTTAAATAAACAATTTAGCAATTGTTTAATTGACAGGGGAGGGGAAGAGTACCCTAAGTGACCACTTAGATTTTCTGTTTGTTATTTTTTATAGAATTTAAAATAAGGAACAGCAAATCTAACCAACAATTTTTATTTTACAGCATATTTTTACAGCTAAATATAAAGTCCAATTTTACAATCAACTTTAAGAAAAGTTTTATTTTTTTAAACAGCATTAAGTACTTTAAAATAAAAAAAAAATGTATAAAAATATTTCTAGCTTTTTTTTTCCTATATACAAAAAAATTTAGTTTGTAAATAATAACAAAATAACCCTGTAACATGTTTTTTTTTAAATTTATGCAAAAAAATGTAACTACCAATTTTTTTTTGTATTCATTCTAAATTTAAAATAGTATACAGTTAGGATATACAGTTGAATAGCAATTAATACTGCAAACAAAAAAATAAAAAAATCGAGTCTAACTTAGAAAATTGCGTTTTTCTATTTAACTTCTAATTTTTTAAAAAAAGTGAATGTTTGCAGTGTAAATTGATGATGAAAGCTTTAGACAGCTTTAATATTGCAAGTCGCTTTGCCTATCTCTCTCAAACCAACGAAACTCTCCATAGTGCTTTCTTATTTGTCAAAATGGTGCGAAAAAATCTCCGAGTAATTAAAAATCTCTACTTGACAATGCATAACTACGATAGTTTCGATCCCAAAATAAAACATCAGGGTTGGGGTGCAACATGCTTTCCAGATAAATCTAGAATATCTGATCTTAAAATTAGTGGCAGGGTGCGTATGATTAACCCTGAGCATAGTGGTAAGTAATTAATTAACTTGATTTTGCACAATTGTGACATTACTGATGAATGGCTGGAGATACAATTTAATTGATTGGGAGTTGCCGCTGTTCCTGTCTTAGTTATAGTCTCGGATGTTGGGATTTTTAGTTTAAGCCTTCCGGGAACGCGCCATTTTGTCGTATTATAAAGTTGTATGTATCAGTATTACCAAAGTTTTTTCCTGTTTATTTAAAAAATGCTTGGTATTTAAGGATTTGAGATTTGTAAATTTTGTATTATGTAGGTACAAAAGCCTCCCGATTATCCGAAACAGTCTGGACCAAAGCCTCTTCGGATAACTGAAATTTCGGTTAATACCGAGTTTGTAAAAAAAGCCTGATACCTATATAAAACAAATATTATATTCATAATTAAAAAAAAAACCTTAGATACACACATTTATTACATTATGTGGCTACATATAATACCAAATATGTACATTACATAATATTATGTCATTTAATACATACAAATAAACTACATACGACATTGTATGTACATATAATAATATACTTACGTACTTATAGTAATTAGTTTGTTTTTAAAAAAAAGAGTGAATTTTCGGCAAAGATTTGGAAGTTGATTCTGGTAAAATTTTAATTTTTATTAATTCTAAGAAGTGCCCGGGCAAATCTATATATATAAAAGAAAGTCGTGTTGGTTATAACACTTATAACTCGAGAACGGCTGGACCGATTGTTGGATTTGTTTCCGTCCCGAATAGAAGAATACATCTTAAAAACAATGAAAACTCGATATACTTAATCATTTCAATAGATGCTTATTTGTTTATTACATGTCAAACATTTGTTGTCCAATCCTGTCAAATAGTGTAACAACTATTTTTTTTTGGAGTTTATGGCTTGGTTGCTGAGACCTTTAAGCCACAACTTTATTTTTTTCTGAAGACATCATGTGTGCGTTCAGAAATTTATTTTTTGTAAAATGTCTACAAAGTTCAGGTACTGTTATATTTGTTTTTAATTTCCGAAAATAATACCTAAGATTTATTCTACAGTAAAAACATAAAATCATCGTAAAGGAACGGAATTTAGGGAATAAAAAATCAGTTGGTAAAGGTTATAAGATTAAGGAAAAAAAATCTAGAGGTTAACAAAAGTGTAAATGTCTTTTTATAGGTTGTCTATGATTTTTTTTGATAAGCTATTCATACGTAGTGGTTATATACTCTTTGAGCTATTGTCTATGTCTCGAAAGTTCAGGCACTGTTATTATATTTGGTGGTTTTATGCGAGTGCACATTTTAATAACAATGCCGCGTCCTAGAAGATCTAATCTTTCCCAGCGAAGCCGTAATGCAATTAGGCAACGGAGTATCGCGAGTCAATTATCTGCGAGAAATTGCACGCGTCGATACTTTAAAGATGAGGAAGTTCTTATTCCAAGGATTCCGATGATCCCAACGGATATGCTCTTTGAGTTTAAACGAATTCAATTCCCGATTCGTCTTGCCTTCGCCATGACGATCAACAAATCACAGGGCCAATCCTTGACTATTTGTGGCCTCAATCCAGAAAATGCATGTTTTTCTCATGGTCAATTGTACGTGGCATGCTCACGTGTCGGCAAACCATCCGCTTTATTTGTTCTTGCGCCTGACCAAAAAACAAAAAATGTCGTTTACCACAAAGTGCTTGAATAAAAATCCTATTAATGAATTAATCCGAGTTTTATTTTTTTTCCCAATCTGCACAACATAGTTTTCAATCATTTTTTTCTGAAATGAGTTTGAAGTACTTAATTATTATTTTTTATTTTTATTCTCATTTTGTATGTATGTTTTCATCATCATTCATCATAATAAAATACTTTTTTGTTTCTATCTATATAAATATATTATTTTGTATCATTGTTTTACGTTCATCAAAGCCTAAATTAGTTCAGCTAAAAAGTAACATGACATTCAATGACTGTTAGGCGGTACGAAGTTCGCCGGGTCAGCTAGTATAAGATAAATAGTAGAAGTTTTAGATCTCTTTAGTGACAGATCAAGATTAATTTTGTTAATTTAATTAACATTACCTCGACCAAATTTGTTTGCTTGTTTTGGTTGTATTGATCATTCCTACAGATGTGTGCTACAGTAAGAAGAAAAAAATCCATGTCAAAATAAATAGTAGAAGTATAAACTAAACGGATTATAACTACACTAAATAGATATCATTAACTAGCTGACTAATAATTTGCATATTACATTCAGATTTGAGAGGCGACATCTGTTAGAAGCTACCTTACATTAAAAATTTAAAAAACATGGTTTTTACATGATTTTGCATATATATATATAGGTCACTCTCAATGACAGATGTTATTTTTGATAGATACAATTTGAGATAAAACATGTATCGCTGATTGGATAATTAAGTTATCACGTTAGCGTCTTTTGTTTCAATCTTTAAATTAAGATTTGACTTAATTTGAAATTTTTTGTAGATTAGTAAGATATTATAGTGTAGAACTTGCAAAACAATAAACATAAATGTATTGTGCATGTAAATAAACTTAATTATTAATTTACGATAAATAATCAAAGTTTTGTAGGTTTAATCATGAGTTTGACAATAACAAACTGTGTCAGTTCTTAATATTTGTTAATAAATAATATAATAACCTAACATGGCAGTGTCTAACACACATGGAAATGTGCTCACCGTGTGATGGACAAACTCATAACCATGACATAGGAGAGTAATTTACAATGGTAATCAGTTGACTGGACGATGATTAAGTGTATGAATACCAGATTTGCTGGGAAATTGCTTATTTGCATTCCAGGTTTCGCACACTAGGGTTGATAATATCAGAGCCCACCCTAATAGATATTTTTACGCACTTGTTACGCTGTACATATTTTAAAAGAATTATTAAACTTTACAGGTCTACAGACATAAAACTATTAATTTTAAAAGTATAGAACAAACAAAGTACAAAAACACTCTAATAACTAAAGGTTTATACTATATATGCAGTTTAAATACTCTAAAGCCAATAAAGATAAACTACTATTGATTTTAGCTGGAGATTTTAATGTAAATTTTGCAAAAAAATAAATCAATGTTATTAGTTACTTATTTCCCAAAAAGAATTTTAATTGCAAACTAACAACGATCTAGGAAAATATAATGTACTACTAGATATGATAATGTTATGTTCAATACATGTACAAAATAATTCTCATGTTTTAGATAAATTTTTTTAAGCTCTATTGAAATTTTTGATTCTCTGTGACGCGTTTATTAATTTTTTTTATTTTTCTAATACGGCAAAAGCACCATTTAGACCAGGGAGAAGCCTTTAAAAATAATATAAAGTGAAAAAAAATAATAGTAGAATGAAACTCATTAGAAAAAGAAGAAAATATTATAACAATTAAAGAAAAAATAATTTACGGGCGATCTGAAGTCGGGAAGGGGATGGGGGTGAGTTTTTAAGGGTAAAAAACGGTTTTTCTTGATTTCCGGCAAAACTAAAAGTTCTATCAAAAAAAGTCAAATAGCAAAGTTGTAGGTAATAAAAAGATCTAATACTTTTGTATTTACACTTTTTTTACATAACCTCAAAATTTATGTGAAAAATTCAAAAAACCAAGTTTTTGGTTTTTTATTTTTATCTCTTACAAAAATTTTTTTTTTTAACAACATTTGGTGAAAATTTACTTTTTTATGTCCCAAATACGCTGTAATTTATTTGATTAAAAATATTTATTTTTGCACCTTATTTTGAATTAATATCGAAAAAACACCCTAATTTTCAATCGAAAATTCACCCGTCAAAATATCAGCTTCTTTCAAAAAGTTGGTATGGTTTCTGTTCGTTGAAATCTCTACTTTCCGATGGTAAAAAAATATATATGTTATTACAGTAAATCTTCTCAGAAAATGCAAAAATTCAAAAAAAACTTGAATTCGAAAGTTTTTTTTTAATTATTATAAATTAGGTTTTGTTCTTTAATGTTAGGGTAGTGTATGTTTAATTATGTTTTTTCCAGGAATGTTAAGGGAAAACAATGAAAGAATGTTAAGGGAATGTATGTTTAATTATGTTTTTTGTGTTGAATGTTAGAGGAATATATGTTTAATTACACTTTTTTTGGTCGAATGTTAAAGGAATGTATGTAAATTTTACTTTTTCTGAAAAGACGTTGCAAGTTCAGAAAGTCTTCATTTGACAAGAATCTATCAAAAAACACATTAAAAAGTTAAGGGTAAAAGAACGTTAAGGGTAAAAGAATGTTAAGGGACATTAAAAACTTAAGGGTAAAACAATGTTAAGGGAATTAATTATGTTTTTTTGTTTAATTACAGTTTTTATGTTCAATTACAGTTTTTATTTTACAAGTCTAGAAAGTCAAAATCTAACAAAAATCAATCCAATTTATTGTTTTTTTTTTATACGAAACTACTCCTTAATGTACTAACATCTAAAGACTTTTATTCGTTCCAAAAAAACCCATACTATTGTTTAAAATGCACAAATTTATGTTCAAACTGTCATGGTTCTAAAAATTGCTCTAATATTGAAGAAGAAACCTACGAGGAAGTTAATGATTCAGAAGAAATTGTGAATGAAGATCCAACGCAGTCTGGAAATAATGTTGGAGAGGAAGAAGGTGATAGTCATGAAGATTTCGAAGATCTACTAGAATCGGAGATGTTTGACGAATCTAACGATGAAGAAATGCCATCAAAAAGACAAAAACTAATGGAAAAGTGATTAGAATTGAAGATAAGGTATTTATGAATGATAAGATTAATGTGTTTAAAAATATTGTAATGAATAACGTAATCAGAATAAAGCATCTACATTTAATAGTACGATTTACATTTATATTTATATATAATGAGATTTTCTATGACATAAATGTAATTAGCATTAAATAAATCAACTTTTTAATTGAAACAAATTGCAGCAATCACATTTTTTAGATAAAATTATTTACAATAATTAAAAAAAAAATTCGAATTTAAGTTTTTTTTGAATTTTTGCATTTTCTGAGAAGATTTACTGTAGAAACATATATTTTTTTTTTACCATCGGAAAGTAGAGATTTCAACGAACAGAAACCATACCAACTTTTTGAAAAAAGCTGATATTTTGACGGGTGAATTTTCGATTGAAAATTAGGGTGTTTTTTCGATATTAATTCAAAATAAGGTGAAAAAATAAATATTTTTAATCAAATAAATTACAGCGTATTTGGGACATAAAAAAATAAGTTTTCACTAAATCTCGATAAAAAAAATTTTTTTTGTAAAAGATAAAAATAAAAAACCAAAAACTTGGTTTTTTAAATTTTTCACATAAATTTTGAGGTTATGTAAAAAAAGTGTAAGTGCAAAAGTCTTAGATCTTTTTATTACCTACAACTTTGCCATTTGACTTTTTTTGATAGGACTTTTAATTTTGCCGGAAATCAAGAAAAACCGTTTTTTACCCTTAAAAACTTACCCCCATCCCTTTCCCGACTTCAGATCGCCCGTAAATTATTTTTCTTTTCATTTTTATAATATTTCGTTCCTTTTCTAATGAGTTTCATCCTACTATTATTTTTTTTGGTTTTAAAAATTATCGACCCTGGTCTAATTATGTAAATTATTGAAAATAAACCATAAGAAACTAAGCGAGCGTAGAGTAGGAAATTTAATGCGTCACAAACAAAAAATTTTTGACAGAAATACGCCAGGTTAGGTTAAGTTAATAATAAGCATGTTACCCTTAAGTTGTCTTAATATTATTTTTTTTTATATTAAAACATTGTACACAAAACATTAGCCTAGAAGTGAAGGGCTATGTTCACTCACATTGGGGGCATTATGGTACGTTTCATTGTATTCCGCAATACTACAAAGCAAAGCTCAGTGAGCTTTCAGTGCATTATCCGGCTTAGATCATTGTGTTGGCATTAAACACTTAGGATGCCGGTTATTGATAAAAGGGAACACAAGGCATGCAGCCCTTGTCTTCTTATTATACGAAATGGCTTTCTAATGAATTATTAATAGCAAAATTAAAACAGCAAAATTGATTTACAATTTGGTTGCGAAATAATATGTACAATTTTACAAAAAATGTAACATACATATTTTTTAATTTGATGTCACAAATTGTTTATTGTGAAACTGGAAGCATCTGCAATTGTGCACCTTTGTGCTTCTTTTTTGGTTTTCAATAAAAAAAATGTTCAACCAAATTTTTAAAAAATAAAAATTAAAACATTATACGTATCATAAATATTCATAAAGATAATTATTTATTTACACGTGTTTAATAAAACGTATTGTCACACTCGCTTCACTAATCAGAACCCTTCTCTCGTGAAAATGAAAATCATTGTGATTTATTGAAAAAAAACCAAGACATGTTTTTGATATTTGACAGGTACAAATTTTGCGACATTAATATTATTGAAAACAAAAAAATATATATAATCTACACTAATATTATAAAGAGGAAAGATATGTATGTTTGTAATGAATAGGCTCAAAAAGTACTGGGCCGATTTAAAAAATTCTTTCACCAATAGAATGCTACATTCTTCCTATTTGACATAGGCTACATTTCATTTTGAAAAAATTAGGGATCCTTGGTAAAATTTGAACAATGTAACCGAAGGTGTAGAAAAATGAGTCTTAAAATGTCTTTCGTCGAATGCGCTGCCGAAACTATTAGCGATAGAACAAAATAATGTACAACAATATTGAAGAACATCATAATGTCTACAAAAAACTCCACGGTAGCATCTGTCCAACTATTGTAGTTATGTCACTACAACAACTTTTTTCATTTTAAACATTAATGAAAATGCTAACCAAATTCAAACCATGCTATTTATGTGTTTATATTAATCCTTATCCAAATAAATTATTTTATGATCAAGACCATTTAACTACCTATAAAATAGTTTTTAAATTATTTAAATTGGACTTTCCATTCAAAAGATATTACGAATTAAAAAATTCAAACAGTAAACAAAACCGCCATAGCGCCGTGGCTGTTGTTTTCGATGCAGTCTGAAAAGCGCGCCGGGCATTGCGGCGGGCGAGGTGGAGGGGGCAATATTTAATAAAATTAGTAAAGTCCTTCTCAGGTATGACGAGACCAGGGAAATAGGTATTCATTTTTATATGGAGGATATTATAGATTCCAGTTCAAATTGAATAGGTACGAGGTCAGCTATACAAAATAAAGTAGTGCATCAAATTTACGCTAAGGCGGTACGAAGTTCGCCGGGTTAGCTAGTAAATAATATTTTGAAAACAGATAAAGTGGATGTACAATGGTTCTATTTACAACCACAAAATGTTTTCTATTGTAAATGTAATTAAAAAACCTTAATAATTAATTAATTGAAGGCTGTGGTCAGTTTCACACAAAACTATTATAAATATTTCCGTCAACTAGTATTGAAAAATGTTAGCAAAATGAAAAGCATTGCATTGATTAGATCTGTTTTTTGTTAGTGAGCATTTGAATTAACAATTTAATGCTAATTAAAGTGTATTTTCTGGAATATAAAATAATTATGTTAACGGTAATATCAAACCAATGTGACAAGTGCAAACATTGCTACCCTAACAACCCCTAAATTCTTAATAGGAGTATTTTTTAGCAAACAGGTTTGGCATAATTAATTTAGATTGCAAGGCAGCTAACTCCCTACAGACTCGTTAATTTTCTAAAATATAATTCATGAGCTGCATGTTAATCGTGGGTTAAGGTGAAACTGACCAAGAGAGACGTTTTCTGTGTGGTGTAGGAGTCAAGTTTTGCAGGAATGAGGAATATCGGGAACCTTGGGGAGTTTGCTGTCCGTTAGTGGTCGTACAAATCATGCAGGCAGGACCATCTGTACACATCTTAGTAGAGTTGCTGACCATACATCTGCATTTCAAATCATCCCATTAGGAGCACTCCTATCCACCGGACAACACCGCAGAAATGAATGAGAAGTGATTTTTTTTCATGCTGTATATATCACAAGAACATAAATTTTGTTTAAAATATTTAATGAAAATGATCTTAGACTTTGTCTAGCAAAAGTATCAAAAATATTTATATTACAAATTAAGCAAAAGTGAAACAGCGCATTTGTACGAAAAAATATTAGTTTTTATAGTGCTAAATTACAGACGATGTTACTAGGTACTGTTGCAGTTAATTTTGTGTAAATATTCAAAGTGTAAGTTAACTTTTAACTGAATTTATTCGTTATACATAAAGCAAACTAAAGTAGAAATCTGTATAACTGCTTTGCTTTATAATATTTATTGAGTGAAAGTTTATTGGTCTTGCTCTAAAAACATAAAAAGCTATATACACTTAAAAAATCTAAAAAAAAATAAATAAGCCAACGAACAAGCGGTATTCAAAAAAAAAAGAAACAAGTTATAGATGATAAAACATCTGTAATCTGTCAATATTGACGTGAGATGGTTGATTGTCTTTCGAGGCTGTTTATCTACACAAAGTTTTAAAAAATTCAGTCAACTTTTGTTTAAAATATCTTGTTTTTTCTTTTTTTTCTAACATTTTTTTATAGTTTTTTTTTATTTTTTTACTGATATAATTACATAATTTTTGATATTATTGACATTTATTGAGTGAAAGTTTATTGGTCTTGCTCTAAAAACATTAAAAGCTATATACACTTAAAAAATCTAAAAAATAATAAATAAGCCAACGAACAAGCGGTATTCAAAAAAAAAGAAACAAGTTATAGATGATAAAACATCTGTAATCTGTCAATATTGACGTGAGATGGTTGATTGTCTTTCCAGGCTGTTTATCTACACAAAGTTTTAAAAAATTCAGTTAACTTTTGTTTAAAATTTCTTGTTTTTTCTTTCTTTTCTGACATTCTTTTATAGTTTTTCTTTATTTTTTTACTGATATAATTACATAATTTTTGATATTATTGACATTTATTGACTGAAAGTTTATTGGTCTTGCTCTAAAAACATAAAAAGCTATATACACTTAAAAAATCTAAAAAAAAATAAATGAGTCAACAAACAAGCGGTATTCAAAAAAAAAGAAACAAGTTATAGATGATAAAACATCTGTAATCTGTCAATATTTACGTGAGATGGTTGATTGTCTTTTGAGGCTGTTTATCTACACAAAGTTTTAAAAAATTCATTTAATTTTTGTTCAAAATTTTTGGTTTTTTCTTTTTTTTCTAACATTCTTTTATAGTTTTTCTTTATTTTTTTACTGATATAATTACATAATTTTTGATATTATTGACATTTATTGAGTGAAAGTTTATTGGTCTTGCTCTAAAAACATTAAAAGCTATATACACTTAAAAAATCTAAAAAAAAATAAATAAGCCAACGAAGAAGCGGTATTCAAAAAAACAGAAACAAGTTATAGATGATAAAACATCTGTAATCTGTCAATATTGACGTGAGATGGTTGATTGGCTTTCGAGGCTGTTTATCTACACAAAGTTTTAAAAAATTCAGTTATGTTTTGTTTAAAATTTTTGGTTTTTTCTTTTTTTTCTAACATTCTTTTATAGTTTTTCTTTATTTTTTTACTGATATAATTACATAATTTTTGATATTATTGACATTTATTGACTGAAAGTTTATTGGTCTTGCTCTAAAAACATAAAAAGCTATATACACTTAAAAAATCTAAAAAAAAATAAATAAGCCAACGAACAAGCGGTATTCAAAAAAAAGGAACAAGTTATAGATGATAAAACATCTGTAATCTGTCAATATTTACGTGAGATGGTTGATTGTCTTTCGAGGCTGTTTATCTACACAAAGCTTTAAAAAATTCAGTTATGTTTTGTTTAAAATTTTTGGTTTTTTCTTTCTTTTCTAACATTCTTTTATAGTTTTTTATTTATTTTTTTACTGTAATTTTTGATATCTCTGGCATTACCAGCGTTGACTTGATTTGAAATCCACTTCATTATAAATTTTGAGGTTTTTCCATAAATACAAGTATAAAAAGAGAGTAATGTTTGAAAGCAATAAGAAACTTTGTAGTAATAGAAAACTTTAAAGCTAGAATATAAAATTGACTGAGAAGACAAAAGAACAGTGCAGAAAAATAATTAAAGATTAAAATTAGTTTTTTCTATATTTTTGATTAGATAATTTATTGTTAGCCATTTTTTTAATTTCATTTATATATTTTTAATCTTTGCGATTTTAATTACTATTAAGTATATATTCGGCTTTTTGTCCTACGTTTTATCATGTTTTGCTTTTTCTTGATTTGTTTATTTTTTCTTTCAGCCTATTTCTTACTCTTGTAATTAAAAAAAAATTAAATACATAATTATTTAATAAATAAATAAGACTTAAATCTACTTCAGTAAAGTATTAGATGCATTTATAATATTTTTTTAAAAAATTGCAAACCCACTAGTTTACTGCATTATTTTAGTAGAGCAAATATTAAAAGAATAAGGTTGATCAAGTGTACGGAGAATAAATATGAAAAAATTTAGATCTTAAGATTAGCAGAAAGACTTTATTGGGATTTGTAGTACGAAAAAAAATAGAAACAAGCAAAAAGGAGAATTGGTTGAGTATAAGCTGAGAAAAACAAAAAAAATGTTAAAAATTAAGATCACTAATAGTAAACAAAAGCAGATAAAGTAATAATATAAAAAAATATGAGACGAAACAGTATAGTTGAGAAAAGTTTAGCAGCATGCAAAAAGCAGAACAAAAAATTAATGATAAACAAAGCATAAGCATAACCAAACAAACAAAAATTATAAGCAAGTACAATCTATATATTAAAAAAATTCATTTTAAAATAATTTTTTAAAAACAATAAAAAAATGTTAAATAATTGAAAACTTACATGTTAAAATAATTAGAGAAAAAGTAGATTTTGGTTGAATGAATACGATTGAAAATGCAGAATGTGTGTAAGAAAAAAATTATAGTTTATATAATAAAAGAATGTGAGAAGGTAAGAAAAATTAATTCAAAAATAAAAAACAAATTTAAACTTTATGATAAAAAAAATAAAATTTATATATAAAAATATTATAGTTTATATAAAGAAGGTAAGAAAAACTAATTCAAAAATAAAAAAAAAATTCAAACTTTATGATAAAAAACAATCAAATTAAAAAAAAAATGTAAAAAACTGCTAATTAAACAAAAAAAAATGTTTGATTTGTGTTTTGCAATACAGTACAATAAACAAATAGTTTATAAATTAAAAAAAAAATTATATAGTTGCTGCTGGAAAATTAAAAACTAGTGACATAATATTAAATAAAACTATGAGTGTTCTTTGCCTGTGCTAAAAATTATTTTGAGTACTGGAGAACAACGATAAATCTAACATCATAAGAAAATAGAAATGTCTGTACTAAACCGTCCGTACGATTAAACATCCGTACTTTAAATTATCCGTACTATTCAACAGCCAATGCAAAAACAACCCAAAGAAAAAAAATAGATCTATAGGGTACATAATAGTCTATAAAACATAAGTTAAAGGCTTGAACTTGGTAGTAAATAAACCGTTTTTTATCTGTTATTTAAATAATATAATATACTAATAAAATCTTTAAAAAAATTATAAAAATATGTAAAGATTGCTTAAAGAAACCTGCTGTTATTAGTTTAAGTGATTTGCTCTGCCACGCGTTAAATAGTAAAAATGCTATTTTTCTATACTTAGGCGAAAATGCTAACATGCAATATTAAAATTTTTTTGCATATTTAAGCAACAATAAAAGCAATTTTTTTATTAATTAATTTAATACAAGTAAATGCAATATATGGTGAAAAAAGTACAGTATTTATAGGAATTAAACACTAAAATGTTTTTTTTAATTTTGTATGCAATAGATGTAAGTAATTAGTATTTATTAAAAATAGTAATAAATATTTTTTTTTAATTGGTTTGAGTTTTTGATATTTGTGAACTCTTCTTTGTTTTTTACCTAATTGGCCAGTATACAATTTAAGTGAATGTTTTAAAATTCTTAGCGTATTATAAGCAGTATATTATAGTTGACGTTTGTAATAGTTGTTTGAAAACAAAGTAGTTTTTTTTTCAAACCCACTTCTGATGTGAGGAGCTTTGAAATATAAGCTACAACACCAGATGTACCTGACGTTACTTCGTATATAAAGCAGGCAGGTAATCGGTTTGTTTGCGTTGAACTGGGTAATTTTTATGACAGAACAACTTCAATCAATTGTCTTTGTAAAGACAGTCGATTGTTTGCATGATATCAAAGAATACTGAATTCATGCAACGATATCAGGTCGGCGTCATTCTACCTGCCATTTCAAAACATTCAGATTTATTAAGAATTGAAAAGTGGATGAAGTTAATTTGTGTATTTACTGTCAATGCGACATGCCAAGTGTTCATTATTTACATTTCTCTACGATACGAAAAGCAATGAACATTTTAATTTTTCTTATAAATATGAAAATTATAGTCTATTCATTTAATAGATGGATATTCACAGTTTTTAAAATCAAATATTTAACTAAAAGGTCTCTTCTCTATACTAGTCTCTACAATTACCGATTGAAAAAAAGACATAATTAGATACCGTTTTCTTGTGTTCAAATGTATTGAACGCTGTTGACAAAAAATAAATAATACCTTGCATGCTGAAAATGTATACGCTTTTAAGTCAAGTTACTAATTTATTCAACTGTTGGTATTACTGCTTTGCATTGTGCTTTTTTGGCAATTATAAATCTTTGCAAAAGCAATTAATTTAAGACACAAACTAATTATTTTCTATAAATTTTTAATAAAAATTCATAAAATTTGTAATTATAATATTTAAAGCAATATTAGTTTCTTAAAGAACTCAAAGCAGACAACTTTTCTGGCGTCTCCGCGAACAACTAGTAAAAAAAGACCAAAAAGATATATTGCCTGTCGAGCCTCCAAGGTGAAAATCCGGAAAACGGTAAACAATGTTTGATAAGCGGCTCTATTGCCTATTTTGGCAAGTAAATCGGTTTTATTTAAGAAAACTTAAACAAAAATTCTTTTCAAATTTTTGTAACAATTAAAATTTTTTTTTTTAAATTATAAACTTTTTTGTGTAGACGCTAGTGTCGTTTGCATAAAAAACTAATGAACATTTGGTTACCCATTATTCATAACTAAATGTTTGACGACAATTATTTGATTGGAGATTTTATGTAAAAAGCCTTAGATGTTTTATTTTTAAAAAAATTGTTGATTTAAAAATGTGTTTATCAAGAAGACTTGTTTTTGTCGAATTGTTTTTGTTGTGTTGGCAAATTAAGTAATACAATCTTGTAAAGAAAATGGTTTTTTCCAATAAGGAGAAGTAAAACGGAGGCTCTCGGAGGCGATTCGGTTGTAAGAAGCATCCAGTGGCACATGGAAGATCTGGCAGTCCTGTTGATTTCCCAGGAGTTCTGGCCACAATACCGTTCTTCCTACCGAACTATTTGCAGTTTGGCGAGAATGACGCGCCCCGTCAATTCCAACTTTATCGACAAAGTTGTAATATCTACCTCTAAATGAGATTTTTCAATAGCTTCCAATTTACACTTTAAGTGTTACGATCCGTCCTTCTCTTCCCCTGCCTTTTTATTCAACCCTTGTCCAAACCTGGAATAAAACTTCGAATTACCAACCGACTTGCAGTTACAACCTCATAGTCGCCCAGAAAATTCCTTTTACATTTGCACGCAAATCCTGAAGGAGTCGTAAAAATGCCGTCGAGTAATTTGGAAATTTTTACAAACCGGATATAGACTAACCATGTTTTTTATTGCTACCAATTTGTGCACTCGTTTAAAACAAGTGTGAAATAAGCTGCTGAGATACTGCTTTTAACGTCGAATTATGTTCTTTATGACGTTTTGAAAAGAAAAGAATCTCCAAGTAATTTACAAAAATAGTAATTGCCACAC
The DNA here is from genome assembly GCA_947359425.1 of Lagria hirta. Lineage (NCBI taxonomy): Eukaryota > Metazoa > Arthropoda > Insecta > Coleoptera > Tenebrionidae > Lagria > Lagria hirta. The sequence continues at coordinate 23,622,630 of OX375800.1, read as the reverse complement.
TAAAGAGAGAAGGAACCATCAAGCCATTTGAAAAAGATTATGACAAAAACTCAAAATGTATAAAAAACAATATTTTTAAAAAAATAAAACAAGTATTAAGCCATTTAGAAAAAATTGTGACACAAATTAAAAATGTAAAAAAAATCTTAAAACAAAAAAAATTAGATTTAGAATCTAAATCTAAAAAAAAGTATTTGAGTATATTTTAGCAAAAAACTATAAGTGAAAACAAAAAGCGAACAGATAAGTTAGAAGATTATGAACAATCATCTTTACCGTAAAGATTGAAAATAAATACCTACTACAGAAACAAATTAAACAACACTTGTTCATTATTAGTGAAATCTAAAGCTACATTCAAATAAGAAGATAATTTAAAGATCTTGATGTCAGAACATAACAAAAAGTATAAAAACATATGTATAAATAATGTATTAAAATAAAAAAAAAATGAAAAATACAGCGAAAAATTATTCCAAGGCGCAGATATGAGCTGAAAAGAGTAATTATTAAATAGAAATAAAATAGAATAAATATATACAAAAAAAAAAGCAAAACGTGCAGATTGGAAAGAAAAACAATAGAACACAATATTTAAAATGTGTAGAAAGCATATTAACTGACGTCACGACGCCAAAAACAACTTTTTTATAAAGAAAATAATTTACTCTATCTTTAAAAAAAGTGAAATTTTGTTGTCTTGTATAATAAACCACTATGAATTGCAAGAATTTGTAGCTTACAATGCTGCAAAACCAGCTTGACAGTTTGGTAATGCTGAAACGTTGTATTTTGCAACAGCAAAATATAAAATAATTTATTATTTGTTTACAACACTTGTACCTCCTTTTAAACAATTAGGTTCTCATAAAACGAATAGAAAAACATAAAAATTGACGAAAGTTTTCGGTTATATGCTTATTGTAAACATGTTTTGTCTTGAAGGTATAAGGTTATATGATTTTTGCAATACTACTAGATAATAGTTATTTACATAAAAGTCAGGAAAATGTCACATTACTGAAGAGGAGCTAAATTGAGTGCCGAGTATTTTAAAGCTCCGAGTCAAGTAAGAGATTTTACTGACGTGTTTTGTATTAAATTTTTCCGGAAATCGTAAAAAAAGACGAAATTTACAAATTTTAGAATTTTTTTTGACAAATTTCACAAAAATCAAGTTTGTCAATTTTGTTGGCAACTATAGTTACTAGAATATCTTTTTAATTTTGTGTCTTGTAAAGTTTTTACAGTACTAGTCCGGAAAACTTAATTTTCCTGCGCGTAAATAAGCAGGAAAATGTTGTTTCCAAGACGATTTCCGGATTTCAATTTAGCTCCTCTTCAGTAATGTGAACTTTTCCTGACTCTTATGTAAATAACTATTGGTACATCGTCAGTAAAAGCCAGAAAACCCAATCATGCTTTTATTTTTTAAAAGTTTCTAACTAAAGCAATAGTAAGTTTTACAAAAAATAAAAATAAATAAAAAAACGTTCTAAATAAAATAAAATCTAAAATAAATGATCAATCATTATAACAGTCACTTAATAGCTATTTATTATACAAGTGTCTTATAAAGCAATTAAGTCTCGAAAGAAATGTTTAGCCACGAGAGCTTGCTTGAGAGGCTTAATTTTTTTGCTCATAAGACAATACATATGTAGATTATTCTACACTTCTTTTTATAAGAGTTTTTAAAAAATATATCAAAACCCAGAAATTTATATATCTGCAGAGATTTAAAGTAATCTATGATTTGGGTGCCATAGAAATCAACAACCGTGGCACAAGCGCATGTCGAAGAGTCAAACGGAGCAAAATAGACATTGCTAAGAAAAGACTGGATGGAAATTCGGAAACAGAAGGTAATGTTATTGTGAATACTGAAAAGCAAAAATCGAATGAATGTGAAAACAACATTGAATTGACAAAAATAAAGCAAATCTATATATATAAAAGAAAATCGTGTTTGTTACAACACTTATAACTCGAGAACGGCTGGACCGATTGCCATGGTTTTTGATTTATTGGATTTGTTTCCGTCCCGAATAGCAGAATACATCTTAAAAACCATAAAAACTCAATATGTGTAATGAATACATCAATAGATGCTGATTTGTTTATTACATGTCAAACATTTGTTGTCCAATCCTGTCAAATAGTGTAACAACTATTTTTTTTTTTGGAGCGTATGGCCTGGTTGCTGAGACCTTTAAGCCACAACTTTATTTTTTTCTGAAGACATCATGTGTGCGTTTAGAAATTTATTTTTTGTAAAATGTCTACAAAGTTCCGGGACTGTTATATTTGTTTTTAATTCCCGAAAATAATACCTAAGATTTATTCTACAGTAAAAACATAAAATCATCGGAAAGGAACGGAATTTAGGGAATAAACAATCAGTTGGTAAAGGTTATAAGATTAAGGAAAAAAAATCTACAGGTTAACAAAAGTGTAAATGTCTTTTTATAGGTTGTCTATGATTTTTCTTGATAAGCTATTCATACGTAGTGGTTATATACTCTTTGAGCTATTGTCTATGTCTCGAAAGTTCAGGCACTGTTATTATATTTGGTGGTTTTATGCGAGTGCACATTTTAATAACAATGCCGCGTCCTAGAAGATCTAATCTTTCCCAGCGAAGCCGTAATGCAATTAGGCAACGGAATATCGCGAGTCAATTATCTGCAAGAAATTGCACGCGTCGATACTTAAAAAAAAATTTAAAGATGAGGAAGTTCTTATTTCAAGGATTCCGATGATTCCAACGGGTATGCTTTTTGAGTTTAAACGAATTCAATTCCCGATTTGTCTTGCCTTTGCCATGACGATCAAGAAATCACAGGGCCAATCCTTTACTATTTGTGGCCTCAATCTAGAAAATGCATGTTTTTCTCATGGTCAATTGTACGTGACATGCTCACGTGTCGGCAAACCATCCGCTTTATTTGTTCTTGCGCCTGACCAAAAAACAAAGAATGTCGTTTACCACAAAGTGCTTGAATAAAAATCCTATTAATGAATTAATCCGAGTTTTATTTTTTTTTCCCCAATCTGCACAACATAGTTTTCAATCATTTTTTTCTGACATGAGTTTGAAGTACTTAATTATTATTTTTTATTATTTTTTATTTTTATTCTCATTCTGTATGTATGTTTTCATCATCATTCATCATAATAAAATACTTTTTTATTTCTATCTATATAAATATATTATTTTGTATCATTGTTTTACGTTCATCAAAGCGTAAATTAGTTCAGCTAAAAAGTAACACGACATTCATTAACTGTTAGGCGGTACGAAGTTCGCCGGGTCAGCTAGTTTTTAATATAAACGTTAACTCAACAAATGATTTCATTTGAAATTCCTGTTTCTTATAATTGTTATTTTGTATGTATTGTATCTATTGATATTTAATAAATTGTTCTATTTTTTGTAAACTGTTGAATTATATAAAAACAGTTGTATTATTGATTCATAAATCCCACTTGTGTTTTATAGACTCCATAATTGAATCAAAAACATCTTTTTTATAACGTCATAATAAAGAGGTGTTGGATAAATAAATAAATATTTTTACAATTTAGGAAAAACTATTTTCTGCATCTGTTGTAAATAAACATTTTTAATTTTGTCTCGGTACTAGGGGTAAATGCGGTGCACAAAGCTAAGCTTCAATATTGATCATTTTTGGTAGAATAATTTGTGTTGCCATATAATCTTATACTCTCAAAGTTAATTATAATAAATTTAAAAGTATTTTCTAAGTTGTTTTCGCTTTTAAACTAAAAGTTTACCATTAGTTTGAGACTTTTAGTAGTATTTTCAAGCCGGCCTCTATATTAGGTCGGATGCATAAAAAGAATTTTCTCTGTTTATATTTTATCTTGTTTTCTTTCTACCACAACATGTTCTCATACATATTTAATATATCGGCATGAAATTGCACGCGTTCCGGGCAATTTCGGTCCGGACGAAGTGGTCAGTCAGCTAGCCGCTCTCTGCAATATTTCCGGTCTGGCTATAAACAAGAGAACCTTTATACCCGCCGTTAATTTAACGATACCACTTCAAATTATTGTTATTATATTTTACGACTATACTCTACTATATTACATAAATATACTTGGACTCTATATACTCAAGTTATTGGTCTACAAAAGCGAAGCTTGTTTCCTACATTTATGAACTCTACACTCTACTTTTCATTGTGTCTGGAAGAAATTTAACAAATTACTCAAACAAATAGTTTTTTTAATTTTTAATATTTTATAATTCAGAAAAAAAATTTCATCTAAAAGTAACTTATACATTGGAGAAAACGCAGAATCATCCTCTGGTGCACTTAGTAGCAAAAAACTTGTAACTTCTTAATAAACAGATTGTTTACAGCAGTGGTTCTTTAGTGATAGAGAAGCTTTTACCGAGCCTAATAAACGATAATTAAGCACAATTTCAAACCACAGATCCAACAAAACATTTGATATAAATCTTGCTAAATAAATCATGTCTTTTCGATATGGCTCATATATAAATTCTTTGCAAAAAAGATAATTAATCAAATTACTTCTTATGTATTATAAAAAAATATTTACAAAGTAATCCTATAAAGAAAATTTATGATAATTAAACAGAAATCTTCAATTGCATCAATTTGATCAGTTTTTAATTTTTCTCTGAGAACAAATGTCTGCAAATAACTTCGGTGAAAAGTGTTTTATATTATTGTTTTGTTTAAAAAGAAATATCTTAAAAGTAAAATCAACAAAAATTTGTCAATAATCTGACAACGATCTTTAAAATGATTGTCAAAACAGCATTTTGAGAATACCTATAGCAAGTTTTTCAGTTTTTAATTGAATAAATCACTAATATTGTTGTATAAGCATAACAATTTAAAACAAAAAAAAAATAATACGAATATATATACATTAATGATGTACATAATCTATATTTCTATTTATTTAAATAACTAACTTTTACAGCAACACGATAATCTGATTTTTTGTGTATCTTCTATCTATACTAATATTATGAAGAGGAAAGATTTGTATGTTTGTAACGAATAGGCTCAAAAAGTACTGGGCCGATTTAAAAAATTCTTTCACCAATAGAATGCTACATTCTTCCAATTTGACATAGGCTACATTTCATTTTGAAAAAAATTAGGGATCCTTGGTAAAATTTGAACAATGTAACCGAAGGTGTAGAAAAATGAGCCTTAAAATGTCTTTCGTCGAATGCGCTGCCGAAACTATTAGCGATAGAACAAAATAATGTACAACAATATTGAAGAACATCATAATGTCTACAAAAAACTCCGCGGTAGCATATGTCCAACTATTGTAGTTATGTCACTACAACTACTTTTTTCATTTTAAACATTAATGAAAATGCTAACCAAATTCAAACCATGCTATTTATGTGTTTATATTAATCCTTATCTAAATAAATTATTTTATGGTCAAGACCATTTAACTACCTATAAAATAGTTTTTAAATTATTTAAATTGGACTTTCCATTCAAAAGATATTACGAATTAAAAAATTCAACCAGTAAACAAAACCGCCATAGCGCCGTGGCCGTTGTTTGCGATGCAGTCTGAAAAGCGCGCCGGGCATCGCGGCGGGCGAGGTGGAGGGGGCAATATTTAATAAAATTAGTCCTTCTCGGGTATGACGAGACCAGGGAAATAGGTATTCATTTTTATATGGAGGATATTTTAGATTCCAGTTCAAATTGAATAGGTACGAGGTCAGCTATACAAAATAAAGTAGTGCATCAAATTTACGCTAAGGCGGTACGAAGTTCGCCGGGTCAGCTAGTTCAGTAATAAAATATGGGAATGCTTAACTCAGCTAAAAAACAGTTAACGTAGTTATAGTTTATTGTTTTCTTTGAACTGGAACAGCTTTAATTTTTTTCTCACAATTAACTTAAAAATTAACTTTAATTAACTAAAAACCAAGCTAAATTAAAAGAAACACAAATGAAGATATAGGTTAGTTGAACTAAGATCACAAATTGAATGTAATAACATTTTTCGACATATATATCGGAGTCTTTTCATTCTTAAAATTAAAACTGTTTTATTATTTAGAAAATTAAATTAGAAACAATTTTAGCTTATTAATTTGTTTTAAATTAAAATTGTTTGGAAACAATATGAGTATTTTTATATGGAAAATAATATGACCTCTAGCAAAACAGTCAAAAAATTGACCTGGTCGCAAAAAAGTCGCTTATCTTTGTCGCTATACACCAGTAAACCCGGCTCGTAAATCTCCTGTTTAGAAAATTTCGGAGAAAGATAAAAATAAAGTGAATTATTATAATTATACCTAAAAAATACTTAACAGTTTGTTTCTAATTTGAGGGTTCACTTAGCGCACAAATCCTAGGGTTAAGTCAAGTCAAAGCAAGTCAGGTCAGGTCAGTGCTGATTAGACTATTTATCTGAATTAAATTTTTTTCCAAATTTTATATAAAAAAAATAAATTTTTAAATTTTTGAAAATTTGTTTGTTATTGATTAGTAACAGCTACAAAATTTATTTTAAAATCTTTCTTTGACCCAATTTTGTTTTTAACAAAAAATTAATGTAATATATAGAAAAACAAATTGTAGGAACCCTAATCCAAATTTAGGAACTACCTGAGACAATAAATTATACATCATTTGATAAATCTGAATTAGCCTGCGAAAAAAATTTCCAGAAATTTAGAAATTGGCGAAAAAAGAATCAAATATAAACAAATAATAAAAATTAATTTTTGGCGTTCTTTGAGGTCGTCTACAGGGCTTAAACTTCTGGTGCCGCAAAAATAAACATCTACAGTTAATTAATTAATTAATTAATTAATGATACTTAGCTTCTGTCATCTCATACCCTGAAGCAAAAAAGTCAAATCTTTAATAAGTGTAATAGCCATTTGAACGATTTACACAATATTATAAATAATTCTGGGTCTTCTAAGCCAACAATTTTTTGCACTTTGTCTTCTGATTTAAAGCATGGAAACACTTTTCAAAATCGTCTCGGCTTAAAATGAAAATATGGTTTCTTAAAAAAATGTAACTGCAATAATTTTTAAGAAAAATATATTAAATCTAGTAATAATCTGACAGCCACATTGACATTTTTGCCAAATTAACAAAAACATTTTTTTAACAGTAATGCTAGATCAACCTTTACAAACATAACTAAAAAAACACTTACTTCCAAAGATTTGAACTTTTAGGAAAATTATCTTTTCCATGTAGCTTATTACAAAAATATCTAAAAAAAATTTATGCTTTAGGTTTGGCTAAACTTAATGTTGACAGATGACGTATTATCTTTCAAAAATTGTTGCGCCAGCTTAATTAAATATGACATCAGAAACCAAAATTGATTGTAAAATCAAAACTTAAAAGAACTTTGCTGTATTACATTTGAAGAGAAATTTTTCCCGCAGGTTGACATTTCATATTGAAAATCAAAATGTCAATAAAGCAGCACTAAACAGAAAATATTAAACATCTATACAGATTTTTTTAATGATCAAATCTATATAATATATATAAAAGCAAGTCGTGTTTGTTACAACACTTATAACTCGACAACGGCTGGACCGATTGCCATGGTTTTTGATTTGTTGGATTTGTTTCCGTCCCGAATAGCAGAATACATCTTAAAAACAATGAAAACTCGATATGTGTAATGAATACTTAATCATTTCAGTAGATGCTGATTTGTTTATTACATGTCAAACATTTGTTGTCAAATGTTTGACATGTTGTCCAATCCTGTCAAATAGTGTAACAACTATTTTTTTTTTGAGGCTTATGACCTGGTTGCTGAGACCTTTAAGCCACAACTTTATTTTTTTCTGAAGACATCATGTGTGCGTTCAGAAATTTATTTTTTGTAAAATGTCTACAAAGTTCAGGTACTGTTATATTTGTTTTTAATTCCCGAAAATAATACCTAAGATTTATTCTACAGTAAAAACATAAAATCATCGGAAAGGGACGGAATTTAGGGAATAAAAAATCAGTTGGTAAAGGTTATAAGATTAAGGAAAAAAAATCTACAGATTAACAAAAGTGTAAATGTCTTTCTATATGTTGTCTATGAGTGCACATTTTAATAACAATGCCGCCTCCTAGAAGATCTAATCTTTTCCAGCGAAGCCGTCATTTAATTAGGCAACGAAATATCGCGAGTCAATTATCTGCGAGAAATTGCACGCGTCGATACTTAAAGGAAAATTTAAAGATGAGAAAGTTCTTATTCCAAGGATTTCGATGATCCCAACGAATTTGCCCTTTGAGTTTAAACGAATTCAATTCCCGATTCGTCTTGCCTTCGCCATGACGATCAACAAATCACAGGGCCAATCGTTGACTATTTGTAGCCTCAATCTAGAAAATGCATGTTTTTCTCATGGTCAATTGTACGTGGCATGCTCACGTGTCGGCAAACCATCCGCTTTATTTGTTCTTGCGCCTGACCAAAAAACAAAGAATGTCGTTTACCACAAAGTGCTTGAATGAAAATCCTATTAATGAATTAATCCGAGTTTAATTTTTTTTTCCCAATCTGCACAACATAGTTTTCAATCATTTTTTTCTGACATGAGTTTGAAGTACTTAATTATTATTTTTTATTTTTTATTATTTTTATTCTCATTCTGTATGTATGTTTTCATCATCATTCATCATAATAAAATACTTTTTTGTTTCTATCTATATAAATATATTATTTTGTATCATTGTTTTACGTTCATCAAAGCCTAAATTAGTTCAGCTAAAAAGTAACACGACATTCATTGACTGTTAGGCGGTACGAAGTTTGCCGGGTCAGCTAGTTTATCTAATAATAATATATTTATCTAATTATTTATTATTCCGTCGCACAAAAACTTTTTTCCAAATGACAAGTTTTTTTCTGAATTTGGGGTAATTATGGGTAAAGTTTAAGTGTTATAGTTTTATATAACATAAGCTGACTTAACCTAAATTATTGATACGGTTACGATATCTTTTGTTTTTCATCAGAATTCCATAGCCACCAATCTAACTAAATTTTGATAACTCATTAACGAATGTTCCTAAATCTAGGGAGTAATTTGCATATAGTGTATATTTATTTGTAAAAGGCTTTAAATTGAAGACATTAATAAGCTTTTTTTCTCAAATTAGAAAAAGTACTTTTTATCGTTTTGGGAGTTAATCGATAACCCGGCTATGGCTCCTTTGTGCGAATTTATCGTTCCTAACACTTTTTCTTTAGATCTTTTTTGGGTGTATAGGAAACGGTTTGCGAGTGATATAGCGCGCTAGTAGCATCAATATTCAAGGGAAAGGCCGGTACAGAGCATCAAATTTATGTGGCCATGTTTATAGACTCGTGGGACAAGTGTGGCCATTCCTTTCTTTAATTCCGGACCGGCTTTATGTCTCGCTAGGACGTGCCGGAGATAAACAACAAACTGCTCCGGAAACAGCTCTTACATCTCTATACCGGTTTTTCGTTTTTTTGCTCTTCTATCTCCGTATTTTTAGGCGCAAATAAGTTCTAGAGTTTGTGTTTTGTGAAATTAAAGAGGAATAGGTATTATTAGAGTTTAGTTTATTATATTTTTTTGCTGACAAACAACAGCAATTATTTAGCAATAAAAAAAATTATCAATGAAAAAAAGCAATTATTAAATTAATAAAAGAAAAATTTTTTATTGGCGTTTTCGGAATTTGAATGAGATTGCTAAATTATTAAGTTTATTTTTTAGCACTTTTTTATTCTTAAAGAATTTTTTTCCTAAGCTCTTCTTCGGCTTATCTCTTGATCATACAATTTGAGAGCCAATGCTGCTAATTTATATTTTTCTGTCGCCCAAATCAACTCTATAGGGTTTAATTCTGGGTGATAAGAAGAGAGACGTAAAACACATGTTTACCTTTGAATTATCAAATTTGAATTATTGTTGCTCATTTGATTGTTATTGTTAAAATATCTTGAGGTTTTCATATAGTGGGTAAACAGTAACAGAAGAAGTATTTTGTTTAGGTTCTGTGCAACAATTTCATTCAAAAGCTTCTTAAATTTTGCATAAATTTAGTTAATTAATTTCACAGGCTAGAGGAAATGATATTTTTTCTTACATTTTGATAAAAAAATTAACAACTCTTGAGCTATTCCAACTTTTTTTTGAAAATAGAAACATACTCATATTGCTATTTAACAAAAACAAAGTTGGTCTCGTATTTAAAAAAAAACGACTTAAGGTGGTAAATTGAAGATATTATTAAAGAGTTTTCACACAATAATCAATATTTTAGTACAGGCATATGTCTTATACCTATAATTGACCCCTTTTTATAAAATTTGACATTTTTGAAAAGTTACGGTGGGCTCTCGATTATCCGAATCGCGATTTACCGAAACGCTGCGTTACCTGAACAATCGAGAGTTTTAGATCCGCCGTGTTAACCGAAGCAAGTGTAAACAAAACTCCCTATTATTCAAAACTAGCTGACCCGGCGAACTTTGTACCGCCTAACAGTCAATGAATGTCGGGTTACTTTTTAGCTGAACTAATTTAGGCTTTGATGAACGTAAAACAATGATACAAAATAATATATTTATATAGATAGAAACAAAAAGTATTTTATTATGATGAATGATGATGAAAACATACATCCAGAATGAGAATAAAAATAAAAAAAAATAATAATTAAGTACTTCAAACTCATGTCAGAAAAAAATGATTGAAAACTATGTTGTGCCGATAGGGGAAAAAAATAAAACTCGGATTAATTGATTAATAGGATTTTCATTCAAGCACTTTGTGGTAAACGACATTCTTTGTTTTTTGGTCAAGCGCAAGAACAAATAAAGCGGATGGTTTGCCGACACGTGAGCATGCCACGTACAATTGACCATAAGAAAAACATGCATTTTCTAGATTGAAACCACAAATAGTCAAGGATTGGCCCTGTAATTTGTTGATCGTCATGGCGAAGGCAAGACAAATCGGAAATTGAATTCGTTTAAACTGAAAGGGCATATCCGTTGCAATCATCGAAATCCTTAGAATAAGAACTTCCTCATCTTTAAATTTTCCTTTAAGTATCGACGTGTGCAATTTCTCGCAGATAATTGACTCGCGATATATCGTTGCCTAATTGCATTACGGCTTTGCTGGGAAAGATTAGATCTTCTAGAACGCGGCATTGTTATTAAAATGTGCACTCGCATAAAACTACCAAATATAATAACAGTGCCTGAACTTTCGCGACATTGACAATAGCTCAAAGAGTATATAACCACTACGTATGAATAGCTTATCAAAAAAAAATCATAGACAACCTATAAAAAGACATTTACACTTTTGTTAACCTCTAGATTTTTTTTCCTTAATCTGATAACTTTTACCAACTGATTTTTTATTCCCTAAATTCCGTTCCTTTCCGATGATTTTATGTTTTTACTGTAGAATAAATCTTAGGTATTATTTTCGGGAATTAAAAACAAATATAACAGTACCTGAACTTTGTAGACATTTTACAAAAAATAAATTTCTGAACGCACACATGATGTCTTCGGAAAAAAATTAAGTTGTGGCTTAAAAGTCCCAGCAACCAGGCCATGAGCTCCAAAAAAAAAAATTGTTGTTACACTATTTGACAGGATTGGACAACAAATGCTTGACATGTAATAAACAAATCAGCATCTATTGAAATGATTAAGTATTCATTACACATATCGAGTTTTCATTGTTTTTAAGATGTATTCTGCTATTCGGGACGGAAACAAATCCAACAAATCAAAAACCATGGCAATCGGTCTAGCCGTTCTCGAGTTATAAGTGTTGTAACAAACACGACTTTCTTTTATATATATAAAGCAACAATGCTTGCCACCTTTTTTTAAAAAAGATGTAAATGTAGCACAAGGGATAAAGAAAGATTCATATCGCGTTTTTTGATGGTTCACCGAATGTGCTGGTGTATGATCACAGGATATTTTACAGGTTCACCCCTTATAGTAAGTGCATAAGACTGGTTTCCCTAGAGGTTAGGGGTGAGACCCCGCGAGGCTCTATTGATGCTCATTTTTGGCAGCTGTAATCGTTTTTGGATCACTGTTATTCCTATTCATGACCCTGTAGCTTCTCTATATTAGATTACGGTCTTATTTCGAGAGATTGAACTGAAAAACAAGCTTATTTTTGGTGATTTTGATTCACTTATCATTTATTCGACTCAAAAAAATCAACAATCTTACAGTTAGTCTGTAAAACAATACTCTATAACTAATTTAAGAAAATGCAACATTAAAATTGATTAAAACAGTAATTGAATTTAAAGATAAAATAAAAAAATAGTTAACATTAAATTCTTTTATATTTATAACTAGCTGGCCCGGCAAACTTTGTTCGGCCTAAACATAGATATTATTTTTAAAATAAGCAAACCAAAATCTTTGAAAATTATATATTGATACATGTCATTTTTTGTCTCTATCCCTCCCCTTTTCATCCCTTTGTTAATAAAAAGTAGCTGTTTATAATTATTTAGTTTTATTAATTTTTTTTAATTAATAATTAAAAATTATTAAATATTATTAAATATTTAATAATTAAATATTAAAATAATTATTAATATTTAATTAAAAATTTTATTAATATCTTTAAATATTTATTAATATTAATAAACTCGCTGCTCGATTCAAATCAGCACTTGATAAATATCTTGTTCTGCGTCGCAAATTATCTATTTGTTGACCTCTGTTGTTCGCTCGACGATTCTGCATTGCCAACCGAGCTGTTTCACGGGCTGCTTCACTTTGCTCTCGTGATTGAGAAGCACGAAGTCAAGCCATACTATCGCGGCGCTGTTCACGTGCAATTTCTTGTTCTTCTTCAGTCCTTTCACTTGCAGTATTTTGTATTCTTCTTGCATCACGGCTTTGTCGGGAAAGATTCGATCGTCTTGGTCGCGGCATTATTAATTAAACTTCACTTCACCTAAAAACTAAAATTTTCAACTATACCGAGTTTTATAGTTCACTTCACTTTTTACGAATGGGCAACGGCACTATCATTACATTTATTTAATAGAAATAGTTTTATTATTGATTTCTTACAAATACCAAATTGTCATCCATACGTCATTACATATCTGTCATTATACGTCAATTAAATAGCTGTCATTTGCGTTTTGTTATTCCACGTTTTATAGTGACTGACGTTTCATGTCAAGTCACACGGGAATGCTGTCGAACGGGATGAAAAGTATCCTATGTCCTTCTCCTGGCTCTAAACTATAATTGATATAAAAATCCAAGTTTGGGAAAATTTCTTGAGCCACGTCAAATAAATCTTAATGTAAACGCTTCTTCGTGGTTGCGTCAAATTTCTCGGTAATTTGTCGAGCCTCACCGAACGTTTCCGACATCGCATTTCACATTTGACTTTCACCCCTCTTTTAGAGGGTGGTTTCTGGAATAAAAAGTATCCTATGTCCGTCTCCTGGCTCTAAGCTACCACCTCACCAATTTTCAACCATATCGGTAAAGCCGTTCTTGAGTTATAAGTGGAGTAACTAACAGACTTTCTTTTATATATATAGATTATTTTAAACACAGGCTAGCTCTAAAACCAATCAAAGAGCTATTTATTTGCTTACTTGCTTCATCCAAACTCGGTCAACGAATTACTTCCAAATCAGTAAAATGAGTCTATTTTCAAAGGAACGCTTTGAACAAATAGGATTTAATAAGACTATCTGCTAGATTTAAGTATTATATTACAAATTTGTAAAGTCGATTGTCAAAAGTCACTATAAGAAAGTCATTTTTTTTTTGACAGCCAATCATTATGAATTCTGCGATAAAGATGCTACATGAAGAAGTTTTATAGGCTTCTGTTTCAACCAACAAGCCGTGCTCAATTACCTATCCAAACAAGCAATAGAACTTTGTATATACGTAAACAGTATTTGATTGCGCAGTTGAACTGGTTGACTGTGCAAAAACAACTGCAAGTCGCAAAATACGCCAGCCGTATATGTCTTGAATTAACTATATATAATAAACTCAAAATTTCAAAATTATTAAAGATTGTATTTAGCACAATAGATTAAAATTTAAAAAAATGTTAGTTTCCGTCAATTTTGGTGCGTTTAAAATAGTTTTTTTGGCTTTTTGCCTCGACTGGCTTGAACGCCCAAAGAAATCAAACCCATGAATATAAAAAGTAAGAAGCGCGTGCGTAGGTGCGTTTCCTTGGCTTCTCCTTAGGGCTCGCAGGAGGATCAGCAGGAACTGGTGAGCAAGGGCTTCCACGTAAATTCGCGCCAATCTGTGCGGAGAGTGGTGCGATTGTAGTTACGTCATTGTTAGAACCCGCCCCATCTATTATTCATGATGTTAGGCTAGGGGAACTGTGGAGGGATCAAGAGGGAATCGCAAGGGCGGCTCGTTTTCCTGCTGTTCCAAGCTATTCCTGTTGCCTCTCTGTTAACACTGCCGTAGGCTGATGGCCGATTTGTGCTACATTTTTGTATTATCTAAATAATATTACGACTTAATTATGATTTAATTAATTTTATATTTCTTTATTATATAATTACATTGTTTTAATTATATCTATCTTTTTTTTTATAGATTTTGCAATTTCTAGATAGACTTTTTCTATCTTTGCTGTTATTTTCCTTTCTATATGATAGAAAATTAATCTAAAATTAATAATATCATAAATATTGCACGTAAAGCAATTTTTTTGTGTATAATTAATTAATAATTTGGTAGTCAAGCTTGATTAATAAAGTAGTGCAATATTTATACTGTTTCTATGAATTAAAGTTTATGATTTTGTTCCATAAACCTAATACAGCTTCATAGAATTAATTTAGTCTATCACTATATTATAATTTTAAATTTTTTTAAAATTAATATATTTTATTTAATCTTAAATTAAAACTGCATTAAAGCCAATCAAACGCGTAATATTTCAAAGAGATTTATTAAGCTTTCACTGTATTTTTTAACAATCAGTTTATCATAAAGAATCTTTAATAATTTAGATTGAACTATTTTATTAACTAAAAATTTGTTAACTATAAGTATATATAAATTAATATAAAAATATATACTAATAATGACTAATGAGGATCAATTACAAAACTTAAAAACAATAAGTGATTGTTTTCAAATAATATTGGTGTCATCAAATGTAAACATCAAAACACAAATAAAAATAAAAATCATTTTTTTTATTATTATAAAACTGGTAACAATAAATTTAGTAACAGTAACAGTTTAAATAAGGAAGCAGAAAAAATATCTAGAATAAAAATTCTAGAATATACACAAAATTGTAAAGTTTCTTAGTACAAAATAAAATAATAATATTAACAAAACGCTTTTAAAACGAGTTTTATTAATTTTGGAAACTCTATAAAGTACAAACAATACTTCTCTCTGCTTTTTTAATTATTTTCTGCTTTTATAGTTTTTTTTATTAATTTGTTCTAAAACTAGATTATTTTTGTTTGTAAATTCTTCTTTTATCAATTAGATAAGTAACAGCAGCAAATATTCGTAGTAATAATATAAAAATTAAATAACATTTACTTAATTTAATAAACTTAATTTAAAGCATTAATTAAAAAAATTTAATTTATATGAAAAACGGAATAAAATGGTATTTTAAACCGGTGTATTTTATTGTTAAGACAAATACAGGCTTTACGCTATTTAATCTAAATAGTAAATTTATTATAAACAAAATAAAAATCTGTTATTAATCTACAGTGAGATTATTGTTTTACTGAACATAACGTTATAAATCATATGTTCAGTTTTAAAAAAACCAAGTCAATACATTGTCGCTAAGTAGGCAACCAAATTACCAAATGTTTTATTTTGACACTTGACAGAACAGCTGAACTCTGAAATTTTATTTTATTCATAGATAAGGAAGGACTCTTAATAACAAGTTTAATAAAAAACTTAAATGCCGCCAAGCTTTTAGAACTATTGCAAAGACACATAATGCGACGACTAAAAGACTTGAATCTTGAGAACGCATGGTTTCAAATGGACGGCGCTCTACCACATTCCACGGGCCCTATTACACGTTTCCTGACTGAAAACTTTTAGGATCGCTGGATTGGACGGTTTGGACCAATAGCTAGGCCACCTCGGTCGCCAGATTTATCACCAAACAATTTCTTTCTTTCGAGTTATCTCCAATCTAAAGTCTACAACAGTACCGTAATAGAGAGTACAGAAGAACTAAAGAATAGAATACTCACCGCCTGCAACGAAATAAATCCAGTTTTTTTAAAAAATACTGTACAAGCATTTTACAATCGTTTGGCGTATTGCTTAGAACAAAAAGGTGGTCACTTTGAACATTTAATAAATTAATTTGATTAAAAGTTTTTTTTTAAACTTGTTATTAAGACGTAACATAACCTTCCTTACCTTTGAATAAAATTTCAGAGTTCTGTTCTGTCAAGTCAGTCATGTGTCATAATAAAATATTTGTTAATTTGGTTGCTTACCTAGCGACAATGTATTGACATGGTTTTTTTAAAACTGAACATACGATTTATAACGTTATGTTCAGTAAAACAAAAATCTCACTGTATATGTATATATAAAAATAGTCGTGTTTGTTACAACACTTATAACTCGAGAACGGCTGGACCGATTGCCATGGTTTTTGATTTGTTGGATTTGTTTCCGTCCCGAATAGCAGAATACATCTTAAAAACAATGAAAACTCGATATGTGTAATGAATACATCAATAGATGCTGATTTGTTTATTACATGTCAAACATTTGTTGTCCAATCCTGTCAAATAGTGTAACAACTATTTTTTTTTGGAGCTTATGGCCTGGTTGCTGACACCTTTAAGCCACAACTTTATTTTTTTCTGAAGACATCATGTGTGCGTTCAGAAATTTATTTTTTGTAAAATGTCTACAAAGTTTAGGTTTAGGTTTAGGTTTAGTTTAGTTATATTTGTTTTTAGTTCCCGAAAATAATACCTAAGATTTATTCTACAGTAAAAACATAAAATCATCGGAAAGGAACGGAATTTAGGGAATAAAAAATCAGTTGGTAAAGGTTATAAGATTAAGGAAAAAAAAATCTACAGGTTAACAAAAGTGTGAATGTTTTTTTATAGATTGTCTATGATTTTTCTTGATAAGCTATTCATACGTAGTGGTTATATACTTTTTGAGCTATTGTCAATGTCTCGAAAGTTCAGGCACTGTTATTATATTTGGTGGTTTTATGCGAGTGCACATTTTAATGACAATGCCGCGTCCTAGAAGATCTAATCTTTCCCAGCGAAGCCGTAATGCAATTAGGCAACGGAATATCGCGAGTCAATTATCTGCAAGAAATTGCACGCGTCGATACTTAAAGGAAAATTTAAAGATGAGGAAGTTTTTATTCCAAGGATTCCGATGATCCCAACGGATATGCCCTTTGAGTTTAAACGAATTCAATTCCCGATTCGTCTTGCCTTCGCCATGACGATCAACAAATCACAGGGTCAATCCTTGACTATTTGTGGCCTCAATCTAGAAAATGCATGTTTTTCACATGGTCAATTGTACGTGACATGCTCACGTGTCGGCAAACCATCCGCTTCATTTGTTCTTGCGCCTGACCAAAAAATCAAAGAATGTCGTTTACCGCAAAGTGCTTGAATATAAATCCTATTAATGAATTAATCCGAGTTTTATTTTTTTTTTCTCAATCTGCACAACATAGTTTTTAATCATTTTTTTCTGACATGAGTTTGAAGTACTTAATTATTATTTTTTATTTTTTTTTATTTTTATTCTCATTCTGTATGTATGTTTTCATCATCATTCATCATAATAAAATACTTTTTTGTTTCTATCTATATAAATATATTATTTTGTATCATTGTTTTACGTTCATCAAAACCTAAATTAGTTCAGCTAAAAAGTAACACGACATTCATTGACTGTTAGGCGGTACGAAGTTCGCCGGGTCAGCTAGTTTATAATATTTATGTAGTTACGATACTTACAAAATACAGAACTTGTAAATGCAAAAGAATACTTACAACCGAGTAAGTTGTAAATACTTTCGAACAGTTACTAGAAAAATCTTACATTCTATGTGTTTTAAACAGAGGTTTTTTAAGTTTTCTAGAATATGATAGTGCAAATTTATTTAAATTTGAATTGAATTGGGCTTTAAGTCAGCAAATAGCGACTTCTATTACAATTACATAGACAAAGCATGTCGAACCTGCTGTAAGTTGTTCTAAATGCAGACATATTGATTCCCATAGAAACAATTTTAAGACAAAAAAGATATTGCGGATCAGACAACTAAGTTATCACATTAGCGCCTTTTGTTTGTAACGCGTATTTAAGATATGCAATATTACATTTTTTGCATTCTATCATAAAATTAAAAAAAACAAGTCAAACCAAATTCATTTGATTCAGAGTCGTAGAGACAGATGTTTGGTTCTTATTAAAACTGGTTGTTATTTGGAGTGACCTATAGTATTAACATGCAGAAATCTGGTTTCTCGACTCGAGAAAAGCTTCTGATTCTAGAAAATGCCGCTATTGGCAAACATTGTTTATTAGAATTTTTTATAGGTTTCAGTCGTGAAAATCACTATTAGTGAGCTGCATTAAAAGTTGTTGTGCTTATTGTAAAATATTTTAAAGACAGCTAGCTCACGTAAGTTTAATAAAATCTCTTTGTTTATTTGTGTCAGTTTTTCAAATTTTATTAAATACCAACTTTATACTATAAGAAAATGTCTATTAGTTATTTCTACAAAACGTTGATCTAGTTGTGATAATAAGAAACAGGGCGGGTGAAGTACACGTTCTGTCAATTGTTGGGTCTTTTTAGAAGGTTGCATTGAAAAAGAGTTTTTGTTTCTTGTCGCAAAATAAACAAAAGTTCCAAGTTCTTGGTTTTTAGGGGGTGGGTGAGAGTGTTGGTAAAGCGAAACATTCGGTAACAAGTTCCATTCTGTGGTGCGTTAGGGGAATACCCGGGCCGTTATTACCAGCTCCGCATAATCTATAGAGCCTGTCGGAAGGGTTGTGCAGCTCTGCGTTATGATTGCCACTGTTAATATTTAATCGAGTAATTAATGCAAGAAATTACCTATTATGTGTATGATTCGAGTTCCTCTAATAATTGTGAAATATGAGCGCCGTGCCGGCTCGGTGAGGAGAAATCCCGCTCTGTGTTAACTTCCTGCACCCTTTGCCGGTTATTCATTGGAACTTGTATTCATACATAATGATTTCATTTAATATCCTTTCGCAAAATTGCTTCAAACAAATCGTTCCACTTAATTAAAATTAGAACTTCTATAAACACTCAAAAATGGTAAATGGCGTTCTCTCTACTTCATTCCCAACTACCGTTTTCTAAGAATTTTGGAAGAATTATTTCTTATTAATCTTTTTTAAACTTTCAGTTTTTTTATGTCAGAAAGTCATATTCTATTACAGCACTAGTGTAGCAATATGTCACATTTTTTCACGATTGTAAATTGTACACTATAATCGACGTTGACTGAAACAAATTTAAATTTTTTTTTTGATTTTAGACTATTAGAGCCACAAAAAAGCTTATTACGCTCAGTTTTTAAAACTTATGAGCGTTTATCATTAGTGTATATATAATTGGTTGCCTGCGGTCTAAAAAGTAAACTACGCTGTTTCTAAGTGTACGAAATATTTTGATTTAATAAAAGCATTGCGTGTCCTGAGTGATTGTATTTTTCCGGAAATATAAACTTTATTGCTTCGTAGAAATCTCATTATAGCTATTGATATCACCAAATGTTATGATATTTGGACTGATCGCTATAACATATGTATGATATTGATATTGCCTTATAAGAAGTAATCTCTTTTAGTTTCCCTTTGTTTCAATCATAATCCCAGATATGTGGGCTATATATTATATAAATCGCACCAACACCATTTTGTCTTAAGGACTTTCCTGGTACTAGAACATAACACTAATTACAGTATGATTATGATTAGCTTTCGGGCAGCTAAGCCGACCGGCTTATGAGCTTTGCTCTCGAGTGTTTGGAAAGGGCTTACATGGGGCTTAAAACCTGCGTTGATGTATTTACATGCGTGTTGCCATTGCCGTTCCAGAAGCCGGAAGCTTCGTCCAATGAAGAATAAAAGCTGAAATAATCGAGCATAAGATGGAAACAGCTTAGATAATATACATAAATTATTTATTTTTTAGTAATCCTTATAATTAGACAAATAATCAAATTGTAGCAAATTCACCGAAGACATCAATTTCCAGACTCAGACATATTTCAAGCTCAATAAACTTCATCAGTAAGAGATGGCCTACTTAAATTCAAAAACTCAAATAAAAAAAATGTTTTTTATATATTTTAACTAGCTGACCCGGCGAACTTCGTACCGCCTAACAGTCAGTGAATGTCGTGTTACTTTTTAGCTGAACTAATTTAGGCTTTGATGAACGTAAAACAATGATACAAAATAATATATTTATATAGATAGAAACAAAAAAGTATTTTATGATGATGAATGATGATAAAAACATACATACAGAATGAGAATAAAAATTAAAAAAAATAAAAAATAATAATTAAGTACTTCAAACTCATGTCAGAAAAAAGTGATTGAAAACTATGTTGTGCAGATTGGGAAAAAAAATAAAACCCGGATTAATTCATTAATAGGATTTTCATTCAAGCACTTTGTGGTAAACGACATTCTTTGTTTTTTGGTCAAGCGCAAGAACAAATAAAGCGGATGGTTTGCCGACACGTGAGCATGCCACGTACAATTGACCATGAGAAAAACATGCATTTTCTAGATTGAGGTCACAAATAGTCAAGGATTGGCTTTGTGATGTGTTGATCGTCATGGCGAAGGCAAGACAAATCGGGAATTGAATTCGTTTAAACTCAAAGGGCATATCCGTTGGGATCATCGGAATCCTTGGAATAAGAGCTTCCTCATCTTTAAATTTTCCTTTAAGGATCGACGCGTGCAATTTCTTGCATATAATTGACTCGCGATATTCCGTTGCCTAATTGCATTACGGCTTCGCTGGGAAAGATTAGATCTTCTAGGACGCGGCATTGTTATTAAAATGTGCACTCGCATAAAACCACCAAATATAATAACAGTGCCTGAACTTTCGAGACATAGACAATAGCTCAAAGAGTATATAACCACTACGTATGAATAGCTTATCAAGAAAAATCATAGACAACCTATAAAAAGACATTTACACTTTTGTTAACCTGTAGATTTTTTTTCTTTAATCTTATAACTTTTACCCTATTTTTTCCCTAAATTCCGTTCCTTCCTTTTTGATGATTTTATGTTTTTACTGTAGAATAAGTCTTAGGTGTTATTTTCGGGAATTAAAAACAAATATAGCAGTACCTGAACTTTGTAAACATTTGACAAAAAATAAATTTCTGAGCGCACACATGATGTCTTTAGAAAAAAACAAAGTTGTGGCTTAAAGGTCTCAGCAACCAGGCCATAAGCTCCAAAAAAAAAAAATAGTTGTTACACTATTTGACAGGATTGGACAACAAATGTTTGACATGTAATAAACAAATCAGCATCTATTGAAATGATTAAGTATATCGAGTTTTCATTGTTTTTAAGATGTATTCTGCTATTCGGGACGGAAACAAATCCAACAAATCAAAAACCATGGCAATCGGTCCAGCCGTTCTCGAGTTATAAGTGTTGTAACAAACACGACTTTCTTTTATATATATATAGATAAACATTGTTATTTTATGAAAAGTAAGTGATTGGATTAGCAAAGTAAATGCTTTAAACCTGGTTTAGAAAAAGTAATCTTCAACTACTTCCAGCATTATTTAAACATATAATTTGTGCTTGTATATTAATTTTGAAAAATTAGCTAAATAAATTAAAAATAAAAATTTTAATTTATTGCATACTTGTCATTACCATTCTCTAGTTTAAAAATTAATTAAAACTAAAAAACTATAATAAAAAGTACCTGCTCAGGTTGGAGATGAAGCAATTTAGAAGTAAAAAACTGCAAATTAAACAAAAAATATAAAGAAAAATGCGTAATAGAAATAAAAAACAAAACAAAAAACAACTTAAGACACTATAAAAAGTAAGTGCAAAACAAACAATTTTTTTATAAACTACCTTTATGTTGAATCAGAGCTAACAAAAAACAACAAAAAAAAATTTAAAAAGCAAAAAAGAGTAGCTTACAATTAAGCAACCAAAAATACAAAAGATGTATTAAAATTTAAGGGTGATTTAGTTAAATTAGAATATGAGAGATTATCAAAAAACAGCAAAAATATAACAAAAAAAATTTGAGCGATAAAGACAACAACAATATTTTTAATCAAAATTTGTTATAGTTAATGTTCACAATGCACTGTTTATAGCTTAAAAAAAGTAAGCGGAGGAACTCCGCTTTTTGATAATTTTTTTTTTGTTTTTGTAAATAGATTTACTCTTAGCAATTAAATTTAAAATCAAGATGCTTGATTGATTGTTCTCGGAAAATCAATCAACTACGTAACAAATTAACTTTAATTTAATTACAATTTAATTCGGCTAATATAAATCCAACCTACATGCTTAAATAGGATTTATTTTTCATTTCTTATAGAATATTTTAACAAAATGTGACAAATAAGCTTTATAATTTTTTTAATGCTTAAAAGTCTAGGCAAGGAACATACAAAACAATTGTCTATTAGAACAGAATCTAATTAAGAAATTCTCATATAATAGCAACGTTAAATATTAAAAAAATTTATATACAATACAAAAGATTCTAAAATACAAATTCAGGTCTCCAATAAAGTTAAGAAACAAATAAAAATTACATAAAAAATTTGTTGACAAATTAAAAAAAAGTTGGACGTGTACAATATCGACAAATTTTTAGCTACACACCAAGCTAGAAAAATATTTGTTATCCGAAATTCACAGCTTATTGCGTAAAAAATCAAATAAACAGTTGGCTGCTATTTTTTCTTACGTGTTTCAACCGATTTGTTTTGCTTTGATTTGTGACTTGAAGCTATGAAACAAATTACTCTAAAAATAATATACAGCAGTTGTATTTGTTTTACAAAAACAAATAGCAAAAAACAGTGTCATAATTACATTGTTAGAAAAGTTGGTTCTATAATTATTCTTCTAGATAACAATAACTTAGAATAAATTGACAGTTCTGATACTGACATAAATAAAAATGATTGAAAGATTTAATCAGAAAATCTTGAATATTGAGGTGGTTTTTTCTATGATGGATGGTTTGTAGCCGGTGAGAGAATTGATTGGTTTCTATTAGTTAAGTGGTTATGGAAATCGCCAATGTTATTATCTTCAACAAAATAATAATACCATAATGTTGCCAATCAGAAACACTGATTATTTATTTACTTTTGGTTTATAAATGCTTTTTCCATTTGAAATCATAGCTTTTAATCTAACGCTGACAATAACTATTCCCAAAACAAAACAAAGACATTCGTTGATACATTGTTCATTCGATGACTTAAGCTGCGCTCATTGGCTAACGTTATTTTTACGTGAATTTTCAATAAAAAAAATTTAACAAAAAAACTTGATGAGCGAATGGAATAGTTATGTGCGACCACGTGTGACAGTTTGACAGACAGAGCAGGAAAGCACAGCAAACCAAAACTGGAGCTTCAGGCATTTATTATGCATTTGTGGATCCCGGACTCAATCACGGTTAGGTCCGTTGACGGACGTTCTCGATAGACTGTGAGTTTACTATCCACAAGCTAGAAAAAGAATTTTTAAGCTTCTTAGAGCTATTATTGACTTGCAATATAAAAAAAAATACATTATAATGTTGGTTTTTTCACTTATTATCAGAAGTGGCATAAAAACTAATAACACACAAAGAGAGAAACTTATCCTAATATAACATAAAAATAATTAATTAGAAAATGCATTGCCAATCTAAAAACCAGTTTTTGTTTAAAATTGATAATTATGTTCTAGTAGCCTAGCTAAGAAATTTTAAATAATACAAATTTGTTTTTTAATCTATGTTGTAATTGAAAGCTAATTTATAATCTTTTTTCAATATCTTCACTCATATCGTCCGAACTTAAAGCCTCACATTTCTTTATTATTTCAAGCTTTTTGTTTTTGATTTAATTAATTAGAATGAATTTTGTAAATAAAGATACATTTGCAATTTTTTTAGCAAAAAATTTGTAAAATGTTTTTTTAATTTTAGGAAGCTTAACGTAATGCTTTGTCATTTTTATTTTTAATTTAAAAGATTTTTTTATACACAAGAACAATTAGACGTAATTATTGTACTTTTGTTTTAATTTGTAGTGTTTTTCTTTTTTTAATTATGGATCATCTAAAGATTATTTAAGAAAATTATTTTTTAATTAGGTATTAATTTTCTAGTTATGGCAATTTATTTATTTACTTATTTCTGTAATTTTTACCTGTTTTTTTATACGATAACTTTTTGAGTTTTTTATAGATACATTTTTTACTAGTATTGTTATTATGTTGATTTCTTTCTTTACTGAAAACACAGCACTTTTTCTTTTGAAAATTATTACAATTTTTTACAAGCAATGACAGTGGCAATATGCTTTTTTCAATAATATAAAAGTTAAAAATTGACTACAAGAAACGTCAAATTGACGGTTAGTCCTCTCAGCGTTGTTGACTTATTAACATCTAAAACGCATTCTGTCATCATTAGACTGTTATCATCATTTTTCACAATTGTGTTAAAGTCGCCACAAAGAAGAATTAGTAATATTCATCAAGAACAATAGCACATACTGGCTGTTGCGCACAACAACATACCAATGTTTTAGATACTCGCAGTTGATCGTGCTTTTCTATCTTCTAGCTCGGCTCAGGCAGAACACGACAATAAGTCATTATTTTTCATGCGTGCTGCTGGCGTTATATATCGTTTTTTAAAACGTTATCACGTCAAAACATATTTTAAAAAAAATGTGCCAAAAACGAGCCAAATTTTGAATGAGAAATAGATGAGACGATTGAAAAAGAAATAAAACAAATTATATATAATAATAATCAAAAAAAAAAACAAAAACGTTATCAAAAATTATTGAAACGCTAGAAAAACGTATTTAATTTTGTCAAAATGTTTGGTTTAGAAATTTGTCGAATAAACTATTCAAGTGACGAAATTTTTTTCTAATTAGCTATAAGTTGCGACAAAAAAAAAACGTCAAAACTTAATCAGGCTGTTTTTATGCACGCGGGGTATTTAGAATGATTATTTCCTGAATCATAATAAGCAAATACTAATTTATTCAATTATTGGTGATGTCATAAAAATTAGAAGCGATTACATTTTGACACGTAGATAATTACTCAGTTAAATTTTAACGCTTCAATTTTAATCTATTTAAAAGCTAGATAAACGATAGCAACTATGGCTATTCATAATGTACCTATGAATAAAATAATCGAAACCAAACATTGTTTAAAATTACAAAAAAAAATCTTTTCAAACCACCGGTTATCAATTGCTTTGATGTTGTTGAAGCGTTTTAAAATTCAAAAAATTAGCAATAGCTTCAAGGTTTAAAAAACAAAATACGAAAAAAGTTAAAGTGAGTTGCAGTCCGGTGGAGTGGAATGACAGCCGAGCTGTCACTGTCATGGCGTCCAAACAAATCACACAGACACAGGAGCATCGAAAAACCATTTCAGGTCCATGTCTACTCATTTAGCTCATCATTCGTCCCTAGCAGCCTGTTAGAATGTGCTTTGCAAATAAAATATTTACTACTTTCGGAATATACCTTATCGCTAAACTGTCTTCTGCTAAGTTGTAATCAACATTGGGCTATAAAACAGCATAGGGAAATGTGAAATGCTTGTAGGTGTGACCCGACCCTTATAAACGTCATATTGACAAATTTTTAATATTTAATGATCACACTTTATATTAAAAACTATTCCGGAAACATCTACAAACAAATTTTGCATCTAAAAATCAGAAACCTTTTTCAAAATATCTTTTGATTGAATAACTGTTACAAGAAAATAAATAAGTTTTGTTTCCTTAATTAGTTATGTACCGTACGTTTATAAAATATTTAGATCAACGTCTGCTGCGCAATTTATCTTGATACATTTTTATTGTCGTTGATACTATAAACGTCAAAGCTCATTCAATAATACACGTCGGTACCTCCGTATGAACTAATCAAAAAATGAACATATGTTCAAAATTTTATAACAAGAGTTGATCTAAATAATTTATAAATAAAGTACATAATTCCTTTTAAAAAACTATTTGAGTTTTGTCAAATAAGTGTTTTTTAAATATCTGTTAACAATATATAAAAAAATAAATGACAAATATTTATTAGAGTAGCATATTGCCGTATATTAATTAAAAGTAAATTAATTATATTGATTCAGAGTTTACAGTTATTTAATAAACAAATGCGTCAATGAAAACAATTATTCAAAAAAGCTGGGTAAAGCTCAAGCGACTGTGTAGATTAAAGCCTTTAATGGCCAAAATTGTCAATCGCTTATTAAAGCACGAAAAACTTTTTAAATAACAGACTAAAATGTCTTTCTTAAATTCTACAATGTGAATTTTTATTCATATCCTAACCAAAAAAATATTGTACTAAACAATTAAGTTTAACTTTGCTATTTTTTTTTGCTTATATTTACAGGTTAACAAATAAAGACAAAAAAACATAATCAAAGCAAGATCGAAAGCAAAATTAATTTAAGCTGTGTTCAGAGCTTATTATAAAACTATGTAGTTTCCAAAGAAGTTTACAAAATCTTTGAACTATTATAATTATTATGCTATCTCTTGAAAATCGTGTATTAATGAGAAGAATTATCGGTTGATTTTTTAGTCAAAATTAAACATTGAAGTAGTTTTTAGCAATTGATCAACAAATCATCAATTGATCAATAGCAATTGATCTGACAATATTTAAAGAAAAAAAATTTGTTGTATTTATAAAATCTCTTAAAAATCGTGTATTAATGAGAAGAATTATCGGTTGATTTTTTAGTCAAAATTAAACATTGAAGTAGTTTTTAGCAATTGATCAACAAATCATCAATTGATCAATAGCAATTGATCTGACAATATTTAAAGAAAAAATATTTGTTGTATTTATAAAATCTCTTAAAAATCGTGTATTAATGAGAAGAATTATCGGTTGATTTTTTAGTTATCGCATTATCGCATTGAAGTAGCTTTTAGCAATTGATCAACAAAAACATATTATAGCTTATGGTATAGTAAGAACCAAAATTAATATAATTTTCGAAGACATTGGTTGAATCGCTTACCCAACTATTTTGGTATTTGCTTATTTATTACATTTTTGTCTATGTGACAGTGCTGTTAATTAGTGTAATTTTATAAATCTAATGATGTAGTTTTATAAAAATGGTTCATTAATGTAAAATTGCACATTTATAAAGTTTATTAATGAATGATTTGCTAGGCAAAATCAAATTTAGCAGTAGCTTTTAATAATTGACTAACAAAAAAATATTGTACTAAACAATTAAGTTTAACTTTGCTATTTTTTTTTGTTTATATTTACAGGTTAAAAAATAAAGACAAGAAAACATAATCAAAGCAAGATCAAAAGCAAAATTAATTTAAGCAGTGTTTAGAGCTTATTATAAAACTATGTAGTTTCCAAAGAAGTTTACAAAATCTTTAAACACATTATAATTATTATGCTAGCTCTAAGTTTTGTTTAAAATAACAAAAAAAATAACCGCACAACTACTAAAACGTCTGACAAAACTTAGGGAAAAAAAATTTGTTGCATTTATAAAATCTCTTAAAAATCGTGTATTAATGAGAAGAATTATCGGTTGATTTTTTAGTCAAAATTAAACATTGAAGTAGCTTTTAGCAATTGATCAACAAATGATCAATTGATCAATAGCAATAGCAATTGATCTGGCAAATTTAGAGGAAAAAAATTTGTTGTATTTATAAAATCTCTTAAAAATCGTGTATTAATGAGAAGAATTATCGGTTGATTTTTTGGTCGAAATTAAGCATTGAAGTAGCTTCTAGCAATTGATCAACAAAAACATATTATAGCTTATGGTATAGTAAAAACCAAAATTAATATAATTTTCGAAGACATTGGGTGAATCGCCTACCCAACTATTTTGGTATTTGCTTATTTATCACATTTTTGTCTATGATACACTATTTTTTGACATTTTTGGACGCTTTTAAGACTACTTTACTTCTTTGGGATACTTTAAGAGATTTGGAACACGTAAACTTTTTTTATTTTAGTAAAAATAATTTTTATCTAGTGTAAATAAATATTAAATAATCAACTAAATTAATTTAAAAAATTCTAAAGAATACATTTGCAAATCGATTTAAAGCAGTCAATTGTTAGATCTATAAAGATAAAGTATGTAAGTATGTGTTAAAAAAAAGGACTTATTAGAAATCAGACATTTGACATACGACGGAGAATTCTGTCATTAAGCAAATTATAAAGTTTTTCGCTTTATGAGCAGTTTTGAGGTAATTTATCTATCTCGGTACAAGACATACAAAAAAAACAATTGCAAAAACTATCAAACAATTCAAAAAAAGAAAAGATCAATCTGGTTTTAAACAAGAATTAAATTCAATAAATTATCCCCTTTTGCGTAACCCTATCGCATTAACCTAGGGAAACATATTATGTTGTAGTAAATCCTTCGCACATGTGACGCGGAATCGTAAAGATGGATGTGTACAAAGCGTAGGCCCCCATGTCTCTGTGTACAGTATCATGTGTATAAAGTGCGGGGTTCATTGAAAACAGATTAACAGAAACGAAGGGGCGGGTGGTGGTAATTTGATAATGCACCAAAGTTCCACTGAGTCCGGACCTGTCCCCCGAGACAGCCCTGTGCCCTTTGATTTACACTAATTTTAAACATAACATCTGATCTAACTCCATTAAAAATTAATCTCCAAATAGTATTCTAGTGACAAGTGCTTGTGCAAATTACTTTTGCTAATAAATTTAAATTAAGCTTGATCGAAGGGGTTGCTGCTTAAGAATGCCAATTTAGCCTTTACACCTGTATGAAACCATTCGAATAAAGTCAACTTTGATACAGATTTTGA
Organism: Lagria hirta; assembly: GCA_947359425.1. NCBI lineage: Eukaryota > Metazoa > Arthropoda > Insecta > Coleoptera > Tenebrionidae > Lagria > Lagria hirta. The sequence continues at coordinate 23,593,397 of OX375800.1, read as the reverse complement.
AAAATTGAAATTATTGTTTAAGTAGAAAATCGTTTTTATTAAATTAAAAAAAACAAATTCAAAGGATTAAATCTCTAATGCTTTTATTGCAATAACATTAAAAGAAACTGATTATTTAATTGTTGAAACAACGGATAATAAATAAAAGATATTTATTACTCTTTTTTTACACAAAAATATAACCATAAAATACTACACCACTGATTTATGTTTATAATCAACTTACAGAGTATTTTGTTTACTACATTTGCTTAAATCCAGTAAATTTAGCTTCGTTAATCTAGTTTTGGTTGATTAGTTTACTTTTAGTTTAATCTAGTCTCACCTATCCTAGTACAGTTTTGTGTAACTTAGTAAATTAGGTTAGTCTGTTTTGATCTAGTAAAACAAAACATGAGCTGATCTAGCATTAATAAGTTAGTCTAGTACTCTAGCTTAGTAAATACAGTATAGTTTATCTGCTCTGCATAATACAACATTTTTTTAGATTCAATTGGTCTAATGTAGTCAATATTGTTTAGTTGGTCTGATTTACTTTATTTGATCAAGTTAGTCTAGCACAATAGATCAGGTTCTAGCATAGTTAATTAAGTCTAATTTATTTATTTTAATTTAATCTTACAATTTACTAGAACTAATCTATAGTAGTCTAGTTTTACAAATTTATCGTCTAACTTTTGTCAAATTGATTTTGTAAAATTGAGCTAAGTAGGCTGATCTGGCACAATTAAATCAATCATTAGTCGATATTATACTATACTTTGTGCTAGGTTACTTTATTGTCTATTATAGTATTACGCTATCATAGTTATTTGAGTTAATTATATTAATTTTTTAGGTTAATAATTAAAATGTATTGTTATTTATTAATTTTTAACATCAGTAATTTATTGACTTTTATATTTTTGAAAAATTTCACTTTTTTAACTCACTTTATCGGCTGGCTAGATAAATTCTCAACGCGAGCTGCTATTTTATACAAATAATTCGACTTTTATTTCGGAAAATTTATTAACTTTTTTATCTATTATAATAAGCTTTATTGTTGCCTATACCGGCTTACATACTCTATCTACACTTTATTTAATTTTCTATTCTACCCCCCTGTTCTTCCTTTGTCCTCCTTTTCCTTCTCTCCCATACTTCTTTCATCCACTTTATCTCCGCTCCATTTTCTTTCAATATTTCTCTTCTTCCTGCTCTTTCTCTCTCCTTCATATCACTGCATTCATTCCACATGTGCTCTATTGTCTCTCTTTCCTCATAGCAGATTCTGCACAGTCTCTCTTCCTTTTCCATCCAATACCTATTCTCTCTCTCCTCATTTCCGCACCTGAACCTCGCCATTATTTTCCTCTCTTTCGCACTTTCTCTTCCCAGGTACACCGGAATCTCCTCTGTCATACATTTCTCATAATTCCTGTTGTACCTGGACTCTTTGATTTTTCCTCTTCTTTCTTGCTTATCTACATCCCTGTCTCTTTCGCTCGTTTCTGCGTTCATCCACTTGCCTTCTGTTCTTAATCTTTCCACTTCTTTACTTGCATACCCATTTCTTCTGTAATATTTTTCTCTTTCGTTTATCTCCAAATTTTTTTTCTTTTCTCTCCAACATTCGTTCAATATTCTACATTCTTGCCTTCCATTCATCCTATCCTCAAACTTAGTCGCTCTTTTCCCCGCTTTCACTCTCAGCTTGTTTCTCTTACATTCTTCTCTTACTATATACCCAGGGGTTTCTCTGTCCACCCCAAGGACCCACCTCAAATACTTCACTTGTACTCTCTCTATTTCCTCTTGTTCTTTCCACCCTCAAATTTCTGCCCCATACATCAATACGCTCTCCACCAAGCTCTCAAACATCATTATTCTCCTTTTAAAATCCCCTCCCCACTTCCTCTCTCCTATTCCCCATACACATCCTACTATCTTGTTTGCTTTCCTTGCCAACTCTCTGACATGCGCTTTGTTCGTCGCTCTTTCATTAAACGTATACCCTAAATACTTGAACTCTTTTACTCTCTCTATTTTCTCTCCCTCCCATTCCCAATCATTCTTTTCTTCTTTCCTCTTTTTTTTGTTAAACACCAGCATCTTTGTTTTATTTACATTCACTTCTAGCTTTTTTTTCCTCACATACTTTTTTAGGTTTGTCATCATTTCTCCCATCTCCCTTTCGCTTTTTGCTATTAATACCACATCATCTGCAAACGCTAGACTCCACACTTTTTCTCTTCCAATCACACATCCACCAGCTTGCGCCTTTCTAAACATTTCTTCCATATCCGCCATGTAGGTTGTAAACAACAAGGGGCTGAGAGGACACCCTTGTCTCCCCCCTTTTGACGTTTCAAACCACTCACTCTCTTTCTCCCCTGCTCTAACTTTGCTTTTTGTTTTTACATAGATCTCTTCTACCTTTCTCACCAGCCACTCGTTTACTCCTCTTTTTCTCATATTCTCACACATTTTCTTTCTATCGACCTTATCAAACGCTGCTCTAAAATCTATGAAAAGTGTATACAGCCTTCCTCCCTTTTTTTTCATCTCGTTATTCGCTATGTGGTCCAGGATGTATACATTATCCATAGTTCCCCTTCCTTCTCTAAATCCCGCTTGGTTGTCTGGTATTACCTTCTTTTCCTCTATCTCTTTTCTCAGCCTTTCATTCAGTACTGACGCATACAATTTATACCCTGTGTTAAGAAGAGTTATTCCTCTGTAGTTTTCTACTCTATTTTTGTCTCCTTTTTTGTGGATAGGGCAGATTATGCCTTCTCTCCAACCTGTCGGGAATCCCTCTCCTCTCCACACTCCATTCATAACCTCTACCAATCTGTCTATCACACCTTTCGTCCCATACATCCAGTGTTCATTCTGTATTCCATCCCTCCCCGGTGCCTTCTTCTTCTTCAGCTTCTTTATCTGTCTCTCTACCTCCTCCCTTGTAATTTCTGTTCCTAATGGTGCTGCCTGGTTCGTTTGCATCGCTGGGTCTTCTATATCTACTTCTCTTTCTCCTTCCAGAAGATCTTTGAAAAACTCTTCCCATTCCTTTATTGTTATCTCTTCACTCGCCGCTTCTTTTCTTAATCTTTCTCTGTTTATGTACTTCCACACCTCTCTTTCTGTTTTAATAGCTTTTATTTCTTTATCTTCTTCTTCTCTTTTCTCTCTCTTTTTTTCTATACATCTTTTTCTATATTTTCTTTTTGCTTCTAAGAAGACTCTTCTATTTACTTGCTTTCTTTTGAATTCCCTTAGTGCTTTTGTAGCTTTTTTCTTTAGCTGGTAGCATTCTTTATCCCACCATTCATTTCTCTTTTCTGCTTTTTTCCTTTTTCTGCTTACTTCTGTTGTAGTCGTTGCCTTTTCTAGTATTTCTTTTAACTCCACTTCCATCTTCTCTGTCTCTTGCCCTTCGAATTTGACGTTTTTCAGCTTTTTCCTGTATTCTTTCACGCCTTGCTCGTTCCACACTTTAATTATTACCTTCTTCTGCTCTACTTTTGTCTTCTTTTTTTCCTCTGTTTGGCTATTTCTTCCTTCTAGGCTTATTTCTATTGGAAGGTGGTCTGACTCTATTCTGTCCCCTATTCTAAAGTTCTCTACTTTTCCCCACGCCTCCTCATTTGTTATTCCGTAGTCTATCACCGACTCCCCCCTACTATCTACATACGTCCACTCCTCTTCTTCATCCCCTTGTTTATTACCATTCAGTATCTCCCATCCCTTTTCTTCTAGCCATTCCATCAACTTTTTCCCCTCCATATTTTCTTTTGTGTCTTTGGATTTCCTTTTCCCATCTCCTTTTTCTTCCTCCCAATTTCTCGCTCCTCTTTCCCCAATTCTTCCGTTAAAATCTCCTCCCATAAGTATGCATTCTTCTGTGTTTTCTTTCACTGTTTCATCTATGTTTTTTATTGTCTTTTTCATCTCTCTGCTGTATATCGTCATTATTTTCCACCATCGTTTGTCTATTTCGATATTTCTCTCCATGAGTCCCTCTATTTCTTTTTTTTCCTGGTTTTTTTCTCTTATTCCCTTTCTTACTCCCGTGACTATCCCTCCTGCTGCCCTTCCTTTCTTTTTTTCTCTCTTTGCCCCTTGACACTCCCAATTAAATTCTGGTGGTAGCCTTCCCTTTATTTTTTCCCAGCTTTTTTCTTCTATCCATGTTTCTACTAAACCTACTACGTCAAAAAGTTTCACATAATCCCAGAAATTGTCTTCTTTTTTTGCTAATCCCGCTACATTCCAAAATAGTATCTTTTTCTTCCCGTTGCTTATATCTTTATTTGTTTCATTAGTCTTCTCAGTTTCCATTGTACATTTGCCCGTGTCTTCTTCCTTGTTTCTTTTAACTCTCCCTTTTCTCCCTAAAAAACCTGCAGTTTCAGGTCTTTCTCATTCCATTTGAATGTTTTTCCCTCCATAAATATTTTTCCATATCCCACCGTTGCTTTTATTCCCTGTCCTCTCTTTTCTTTTGCGATTTCTCTTAATTTTTTCTGGACCTCTCTCTCCCTCTTTGTTAAATCATCATCTATGTAAATATTCTTAGTTGTTTCTTCTTTTCTTAACTCTTTTTTATTTTCCATAATTCTTTTCTTCTCTTCCCAGTCTTGGAGTTCTACTAGTACTTTTCCCTTCCCAATTTTGTGCCACTCTTTTATTCCCGTTTTTACCACTTTTTTCATTTTTTTTTCAATGTCTTCTTTTCCTTCTCTTTCTCCGCCAATTCCACTTATTATTATGTTGTTTTTCCTATTTTTCTTATCTGTTAGCTCTGTTTGTTTTTCTAAAGTTTCTATCCTCTCTAGCATTGTACCCTTTTCTTCCTCCCATTTCTTCTCTTTCTTTTTAAACTCATCTTTTATTTCTTCTATTTCTTTTCTAACTTCTCTGTTCTCTTGCCTTAACCTTTTGACCTCTTCTATTAATTGGTCTAATTTCCTTACCACTAGGTCCAAGTCTTTCATTTCTGCCTCTTCTATGTTTTTCCTTTCTTTTGGGGACCTTATTACTTTTTTACTAATTGCGAAGACTTCTGTTTCTTCTAGCTTCTCTTCTTCTTCTTTCCTTTTCCTTTTCTTTTTTTCCTCTTCCTCTTTCCTTTGCCCTTGCGCTCCTTCTCCCCAACTGAGCGACCTCTGCCTTGCTTTGTGCATTCGCCTCTCTCGTCACAGATTGTTTACGCTTCTGGAGCCCGGGTCAACCCCTCGGAGGCCTGATTGTTCAATGCCCCCGGAACACACTCAGCACTAATCTAAGTAGGTCACGGGCAAAAATCCCTCACTTGGCACTTATCGTTACAATTTGCAATGTTTCGCAATTAGATTTTGCACCGTGACCACAACCGTTCGCACCGACTGCTAACAAAGGAATCAACTTTTTTATCTAGAAAACTTCTAAATTTTTTCATGATTTTAGACTGTTGTAATCATTTATTATCATTTGTCAAATGCTATTGATCACATTAACTTCTTGGACATATTTGGTTCCTAAACAATTAAATATTGACAGAATATATTTTCATGTTGCTGTCAGTTCAGTCTGTCGTAATTGAACCTCTAACATGCTTCTAAAGTCTTGCGTATTAAAGTCAAAATCAAATTTTTCAAAAGTAATTTTGGATTGACAGTCGCTTCTCCAAGATAGGCATAAAGCCTATTTACATAGAAAAATAACAAAGTTGTCAAAGCTTGAAATATTCTGATTTGTACACTTGCGTCTCAGAAGCAACGTTTTATTAACAAATAGAGCTTGTTTGTTTTGCTCTAAAAAGTCTCCTAAACTAGTTTTTGTATATTTTTTTTTAGGTGGTTTGGTGTAGGGTTTTTACACTTTGAAGTGAACTAGTTTGGTCTACATAATAAACTACTTTAGACTGTAGATTACTTGGTCTACACTAAATTAATCCACTAAAGACTTTTTGTTTTTTCAGAGTTGTCACAAACACTCTTGACCAAACCAAACTATCTTTTTGGATCTGGATTTAAACCAGCTTAAATCCAAATTAGAGCTTCCGGTATTATCCGTGGCAGCCTCAACCATCAACCAACCTCAGAATCTCTAAAGGTTTTATATCTTAGAAAATATCTAAAAAGCTAAAAAAAAATGAGGATGTTTTTTGACAAATGATGGGCAAACATGCAACTTTTCGAGATTGAGACTTATTACAGAGAAGACTTTAAAATGCAGAATATGGAAAGTAAGCGGTTTTTGCTCTGTAAGAGAAAAATCTGTCCAATTTGCGATAAATCCGAGCAGACTATTTGAGCAAAGACTACAAAGCCATCTCAGCTTCTTTGGACCCTTTTTCGAATAAAAGGCATTCTAATCAGCAGTTCATATTTGTATATAATTTGTCTATATAAAAGGGAATCCCCTACGTATCGCTTTCAATGTGACAGACGGCCCGGAGAGACTCCGGGTACAATGGATTTTGCTGGCGCTTGAAGGCGGCCGTCGGACGACTGCTCCAGCCAATGTTTATACAACCATATGTATATCGTACGCATGAATACTTTTAAAAGGGGCACTTATCTTTACATTCCTGGGGTTCCGCTGTTCCGTTCCATTCATCCGACATGCGAGAACTCTTTTGTGCTTAATCTGAATTTTTACCGTCTACAAAGAACATTTTTATAGAAGGGAAATGACAACTTTGACGTTTTTTAAAAAAACCTGTTTTTTCTGTGAATACCTAAAAATATTATATATTTTATTCAAAAGGGGTTTGACAAATGAGTGCCAAAGCAAAAACATAAACATACAGCAGCTGTCAATTGTATCATAAAAAAAGATGCCTTGTTGTTTGTAAGTTTCGAAAATTAGGTGAAAAATATTCTTTTTTTGGTAGAACCCACTTGTTTTTTTTCTTCAGTAACAAGCACCGTATCTTAACTTTTCGAAACTAAAAATTGTATTTTTTGCTGCTCAACACTTGTTAATATCCTTCTGGGACTATATAGGTTTTTTTGCTATTACTATTTTAAGATATTTCCACTTGGTCATAAGTAATCGTCATGCGATCTTTAATTCAATTTTGTTGTCACATTAAGCAAAAAGTTCAAAAATACTTTAAAAAACCTACATAAAATGTCAAAAGTTAAGGCGGTTTAAGGCGTTTAGAAGATTTAGAGAGAAAAAGAGAATGTAGATGCTTCTCAATTGAGAATATAATATTTTTTCTAAAACAAGTATTAGAGAAGAAGTTCACAGACGGCGAGGAAATACATCTTTTGTTTATAGACTTGAGCAAAGCATGTGACAACGTACCACAGGGTGTTCAATATTAAAAAGCTTCAAGAAAGGCTGTGCTTTTTTGGCAGTAGATCTTAGATGGGTTCGTACTAAAGCGGATAACAATCTGTAACCAAAAATTTAAATTACTTGTGAATTTAATATGACAGATGCTCACTTGATTGAGCAATTTACTAAAAATTAAAAGAAGCGCTAATTTCTCCATCATTTTTAAACATTTTTTCCACTAACTTTCTTCTTTGACTCTACTAAGCTTTATCACCAGAAACATAAAAAACTTGTGAATTAAATATAACAGATGCTCACCTAATTCAACAGTTTACTAAAGATTCAACAATTGACGTCTTTACCACTTTTAACATTTTGAAAAAATTATAATAATTAACTAACTTTCTATTGCTCTACTATTATTTTTCTTTTAATAGCTTGAATAACTTGTTAATTCAATATAAGTGTTGTTTATCTAATTAAACAATTTACCAAAAATTTTACATTTGACGCTTCCATTATTTTTAAATATATTTTTCAAAAATTATAAAATACTATAAATATTGCTGTATCTTTACCGCTCAACTGAAATATTTCTTTAATAACTTTTAGCTCTCAAATTTAATTTTGTAAAATGTTAAATTATATTTTTATAATTCAAGTTATCAAGAAAATTAGTTATTTGAAAACCGGCAATAATTGCATAATATTATATTAGAATATTTAATAATTTAGGAAATTTAGATTTAAAAATTCTTGAAGTAACACAGAAAACAGAATTATTATGTTTATGTCATATTATGATCTTAATCCTAAATCTGAAACAATTCAATTTAATAATATACTTGCAAAGAAAAGCAAGTTTGCTTAATTTTTAAATAAATATTTTTATTTCCTTTTGTCTAGTTTAAAAAAAAGTGGTTTTTATTTTCTATTTGATTCTTAATATACAACTGGGTAATTCAAATCTAATCAATCTAATTGAACATTGAAATCTCAATTGGTGCATATTTTGGTTCGCTATTTTTTTTTTATTTTGGTTTTCTTGTTTGACTTTTTTTGCAGCACTATTATTTATTTATAATTAATTTTAATTTATTTGTCATTTTTTATTCTTATTTTTAAAAGCAATTTGAAAAAAAATTCAAAATAACACTAAAAATCTGTAAAATTACTTTAGATCGATTTGTTTGACGCAGTATAGTAAAAACGTATATATTGTTTATTAAAGAATTTTAAAATGAAGTTGAAAGCCGGTGCTGTTTATAGTCTTGTAATACAAATCAATCTTGACTGTTCTATTGGGTTTATATAAGGTAAAAAACGTACGGATCTGTTTTGTTTTTTATTTTTGCTTGTTTTACAGATTTTAAATGATTTTATTTGAATTTCTACAAAACAATAACATGACCTTATAATATTTAAGTATTTTTTCATATTGAATTTCTTAATTTATTTTAAACATTAGTTCGAATTTACAAAAAAATATCTTTTTACTTACCGTGTTCATGTAAATAATTTTTATTCACATGCATGTGCTATAAAAAAACCATTTTGGTTAACAATTTGTATTAGTATTTTACAGAAAAGCTTACATTTGTTGCTATAGATGAAAAAAAGGTTTTTTGCAGCAAAAGTAAAAATTTGTTTGTCGTTATTGATTAGAATCTGCAATTTTTTTTTTACCAATTTTTTTCCAACTGCACAGAACACAAGGAAATGTATTGTTTGGAAACTAAACCTCTGATCTTTGGGAAAATAAGATGGCGTATAACATCATTTGCGTTGTAGTAAATTGAACGTTTATTTAATACTAGCTGACCCGGCGAACTTCGTGCCGCCTAACAGTCAATGAATGTCGTGTTACTTTTTAGCTGAACTAATTTAGGCTTTGATGAACGTAAAACAATGATACAAAATAATATATTTATATAGATAGAAACAAAAAAGTATTTTATTATGATGAATGATGATGAAAACATACATACAGAATGAGAATAAAAATAAAAAATAATAATTAAGTACTTCAAACTTATGTCAGAAAAAAATGATTGAAAACTATGTTGTGCAGATTAGGAAAAAAAAATAAAACTTGGATTAATTCATTAATAGGATTTTCATTCAAGCACTTTGTGGTAAACGACATTCTTTGTTTTTTGGTCAGGCGCAAGAACAAATAAAGCGGATGGTTTGCCGACACGTGAGCATGCCACGTACAATTGACCATGAGAAAAACATGCATTTTCTAGATTGAGGCAACAAATAGTCAAGGATTGGCCTTGTGATTTGTTGATCGTCATGGCGAAGGCAAGACGAATCGGGAATTGAATTCGTTTAAACTCAAAGGGCATATTCGTTGGGATCATCGGAATCCTTGGAATAAGAACTTCCTCATTTTTAAATTTCCCTTTAAGTATCGACGCGTGCAATTTCTCGCAGATAATTGACTCGCGATATTCCGTTGCCTAATTGCATTACGGCTTCGCTGGGAAAGATTAGATCTTCTAGGACGCGGCATTGTTATTAAAATGTGCACTCGCATAAAACCACCAAATATAATAACAGTGCCTGAACTTTCGAGACATAGACAATAGCTCAAAGAGTATATAACCACTACGTATGAATAGCTTATCAAGAAAAATCATAGACAACCTATAAAAAGACATTTACACTTTTGTTAACCTGTAGATTTTTTTTCCTTAACCTTATAACCTTTACCAACTGATTTTTTATTCCCTAAATTCTGTTCTTTCCTTTCCGATGATTTTATGTTTTTACTGTAGAATAAATCTTAGGTATTATTTTCGGGAATTAAAAACAAATATAACAGTACCTGAACTTTGTAGACATTTTACAAAAAATAAATTTCTGAACGCACACATGATGTCTTCAAAAAAAAATAAAGTTGTAGCTTAAAGGTCTCAGCAACCAGGCCATAAGCTCCAAAAAAAGAAAATAGTTGTTACACTATTTGACAGGATTGGACAACAAATGTTTGACATGTAATAAACAAATCAGCATCTATTGAAATGATTAAGTATATCGAGTTTTCATTGTTTTTAAGATGTATTCTGCTATTTGGGACGGAAACAAATCCAACAAATCAAAAACTATGGCAATCGGTCCAGCCGTTCTCGAGTTATAAGTGTTGTAGCAAACACGACTTTCTTTTATATATATAGATTGAGAGCTATGTTTTTCCGACGTTGATTTTATAAACACACTCAAAATAAAATAACACTTAAACCTAAAATTTTTATTTTTGTGGCTGCTGTGTGTGCCATTACTTAAATTGTAACAATGTAGAACATGAATACATTATTAAGTTCATAAACCGACTTCAACAAAGTCGTAGCGCTAAATAAGGCTGAGATTAATCAGCGTTGTTTAATCTTAGATCACAGCGGCAGTTTACTACGGATTACAACTTAGGATTAGACGTAAACTACTTCCTTTTGTTTTAAAGCTACCGCGTTTATACCTGTAGTGCCTTTAGAGATTACGAGATAATCGGCACTGTTAAGACTTTTATACATGGCAAAGTAGCGCCCCAAAACAATTACTTAAAATTTAGAAAAATATTATCAGAACAAAATGACATGCTGTATATAAGAAACCAATGGACTTATAAATCTGTATGTTTGCAAACAGCTTTTTTTAATTTTTAAGCTAGCAAATGCTTAATCAGAAAGAAAATTATTTTAACAACAGACAATTCATCTAGTAAATAATTTAAAGTCGAGATAATTAACCAACTCACAGCAATAAATGCATAAAAAAAAGCATAACTCTTTCTGCAATGTGCACTAAAAGTAAAATAAGTTATAGAAAGCATCAGGTTTTTTTTGGCCATATACTGTCACTTTTGTCGGTTTTACAAAAAATTATTGAAAAAAATTATTAATAAATTAGAAAGAAACAAAGAAAATAACAATTAAAAATCAAAAAAAAAAGATAGATATAGTGCAGCTGTCAAATTAAAGATGTGAGCAAGTTTAGCCTAAGCGAGCACAGAAAAGCAGAAAAAAAAAATAATTTCTCATTTTATTAAAAAGGTTGCATAAAAAAAACAAAAATAATGTTGTATCTTGTACGTCAGTAGCGACAATTTATGACGATTTGTAGGTTATGTTAGATCTAAAGATAGCTCTAACAAATAAAAAATATGTTTATTCATCAAAAGTTAGTGGTGTCAACGATATTTGAAAAAAAATAAGTTTTTTTGATTTATGTCTTAAATGTCATTTAAAATACACCACTTACACTTACTACCAAGTCACGCCCATACAAAAATTAAAAAAAAAAATTTGCTTGAGAATAACACTCTAAAACACTAGGCTAGGTAAAAATATGCAAAAAATTGAATAAGACCGACTTGACTAATAAATATGTATAAAATAAAATATTGTACATTGCAAAGTTTAAGATGAAAAGCATTATATATATATATATCTATATATATATATAAAAAAGTCGTGTTTGTTACAACACTTATAACTCGAGAACGGCTGGACCGATTGCCATGGTTTTTGATTTGTTGGATTTTTTTCCGTCCCGAATAGCAGAATACATCTTAAAAACAATGAAAACTCGATATACTTAATCATTTCAACAGATGCTGATTTGTTTATTACATGTCAATCATTTGTTGTCCAATCCTGTCAAATAGTGTAACAACTATTTTTATTTTTGGAGCTTATGGCCTGGTTGCTGAGACCTTTAAGCCACAACTTTATTTTTTTCTGAAGACATCATGTGTGCGTTCAGAAATTTATTTTTTGTAAAATGTCTACAAAGTTCAGGTACTGTTATATTTGTTTTTAATTCCCGAAAATAATACCTAAGATTTATTCTACAGTAAAAATATAAAATCATCGGAAAGGAACGGAATTTAGGGAATAAAAAATCAGTTGGTAAAGGTTATAAGATTAAGGAAAAAAAATCTACAGGTTAACAAAAGTGTAAATGTCTTTTTATAGATTGTCTATGATTTTTCTTGATAAGCTATTTATACGTAGTGGTTATATACTCTTTGAGCTATTGTCTATGTCTCGAAAGTTCAGGCACTGTTATTATATTTGGTGGTTTTATGCGAGTCCACATTTTAATAACAATGCCGCGTCCTAGAAGATCTAATCTTTTCCAGCGAAGCCGTAATGCAATTAGGCAACGGAATATCGCGAGTCAATTATCTGCGAGAAATTGCACGCGTCGATACTTAAAGGAAAATTTAAAGATGAAGAAGTTCTTATTTCAAGGATTCCGATGATCCCAACGGATATGCCCTTTGAGTTTAAACGAATTCAATTCCCGATTCGTCTTGCCTTCGCTATGACGATCAACAAATCACAAGGTCAATCTTTGACTATTTGTTGCCTCAATCTAGAAAATGCATGTTTTTCTCATGGTCAATTGTACGTGGCATGCTCACGTGTCGGCAAACCATCCGCTTTATTTGTTCTTGCGCCTGACCAAAAAACAAAGAATGTCGTTTACCACAAAGTGCTTGAATGAAAATCCTATTAATGAATTAATCCGAGTTTTATTTTTTTTCCAATCTGCACAACATAGTTTTCAATCATTTTTTTCTGACATGAGTTTGAAGTACTTAATCATTATTTTTAATTTTTATTCTCATTCTGTATGTATGTTTTCATCATCATTCATCATAATAAAACACTTTTTTGTTTCTATCTATATAAATATATTATTTTGTATCATTGTTTTACGTTCATCAAAGCCTAAATAAAAAGTAACACGACATTCATTGACTGTTAGGCGGTACGAAGTTTGCCGGGTCAGCTAGTTTTATAATAAAACAATGCAATTATACAGCGTGGTCAACAATAACTGTTTGAGTTGGCAACTCTTTCTAGAGACTTTTTTATTTGCTTAGTTGCAACACTGTAACTGAATAGGCTTGTTTAACAAATATTTGACATTACACTCAAAAAAAATTGTAGGTGATGTCACAGCTATTAACTTTTTAGTTGGCATCTGTCAATAATGTTGTCAGTGTAAAAAGTGTCACCCGGCAACAACAGGAAGTGGTTGCAGATGTATCATTTTAAAATGAAATGTAGGATTGCCAACTCAAACAGTCATTGTTGTATATGTATATTATTTTTATTTATTTTGACTATCAAACTAGCTAACAAAAGAGTGGAACATAATTTGAAAGTCCACGATATTTTTTTTTAGTATTTTTTAAGGTAAGAAGGCCTTAGGATCTCCACCTCCTGCTCTAGCTACAGGTCGGAAAATAAGCGTTGCAATGACGCTGAGCTTGACAAAAACGATAAAACATAGCTGTAACATAATTGTTTACAATGTTTGGTTTAATTTAAGATTTAATATAATAATGTTGGAACAAACAAAAGTAAAAGTTTATAAATATCTGTGTTTTGAAGTCATCTATATTGTACGGCGTTGAACCACTGACTGGAAAGTTTTCCTTTCATTTTTCAATTAGATTACAGAGTGAAGCTTTGCAACCTTACGCTAGAAGGGCCTAAAAGCCAGAGGAAAAAATATTGCAAGCCCTTATAATGAAAATTATGCACTTGGCAATAACGAGACGCCAAATATGAGCGTGAGTGGAGTCAGGTGTGTGCGTGACAGGGTTTGCAGCCCATTATAGTCTAAATGCCACCCTCAAACCGCATCTCTTTCTAATTTTACTTGTAGAAAAGTTCATCATTTCTTCTAGGTCCTTTAAATAAATAATTAGACGAACGAACTAATCTATAGAAAAATATTTTTTTCTTTAATCGATGTAAAGTTGGTTGTTTAGTATAGTAATTTATTATTTATTAAACTAATAATCTCTCTGTTACTACAACTGATAATTAGTCTAGAATAACAAATATTTTATTTTACAAAATTAAAAAATTGATTTGATTTAGTTTTTATGTTATTAAAAAAGCCTGCCAGAATCACCAGATCAATATATTTGCGATAGTTGTCTTGTTGTGATCCGCTACACTTGCTTCCTCCGGTAAACCGGAGTGCAAGGGTTTCCGGGCACTACTTCCTGTCCGGAAGCGCAGGTGTCCCCCCTTATACAAACACGCCATATATCAAGCCCCTTGTGGCAGTATGACAGGATTTGCTTCCATAACGTGCACATGAAAATGTTAACCACATTATACTAGAAAATCCACCGTAATTATTTTGTCAAGAACTTATGTGAAATGAACACTTGGAGTTTTGACGGCTGTATTTAGAAGTTAATAATTATATAGAAAAGACCAATAGTCCGTCTCTTCACTAGAAAATTAAAGATTCTGGTACATAATTAGAGTACGCTAAAGGGTGTTATTATAACCTCGTTTGCATAACGCAACTCTACTGGAAAAGCGTATATTGTTTTATGTAATGTAATTATTGTTATACACTACCAATTAAAATAAAAAACGCAGTTTTTAAAAACACACTCTGCAAAAACTGAGAAATCGGCCAGAACGCTTATAAGATTTTTATTGAAGCCAATTAAATAAATGCATATTTTGCGTATTACGCTATATTTTTCTTCCAAACTGTAAAATCTTTACTGTTATTTTATCAGATACACCGCTGTTATAGCTTTATAGTTTTTTTGCTGAAAAATAACAACTTTTATCTCCAACTGCAGCTTGACAATTTTTACGTTTTTATGTTTTTGATTTTTGAAAAGTTGTAGATTTTTTACAAAAAGTTGAAAAATGATGGATGCGCCAAATGTACTTTTTTTGTAAATTGTCAACTTGGGTGAGCTACTATTGCATTAGACTCACAAGTTACTCAAATTATTATAAAAAAAAACAATAATAAACTAATAATTATTTAATAACTTCAGTAAGCTTCTAATTTTTGATAAAAATTTGAAAATGATAAATGCGACAAATGTAAATTTTTTTTGAAAATTGTTTAATTTAGTGAGTTTTTAAGGACGTAGATTCACAAGTTACACAAATTATGATAAAAAAAAAAAGGTAGCACTCCGGGAGTGCCGGCAGAAGTGAAAACTTTAATATTAACGTTGTGTTTGATTATAAGTATAAAAGTACTATCATTTATGAGGTAGAATACAATGTTTATTTATTGCGCTATCGTACACAAATATGACAATTTATATGTTGTTATTTATAATATTATATCGTTATTTATATATTACATTAAATTTTATCTCTCACAAAAATCAACTTCCATCCATAATTTTGACGACTTTTACACCATCGTTATTATCAGAATCATCATCGCAAATTTTTACAACTGATACAATTGGTTTATGATACTGAAGTAAGAAACAAACAGTTTTGATTCAAACCTATTTAAGTGTCTAATAAAGACCGCATCAATAGTAGTTTTGTATTTCGTTGTGCTAAAATTGCGATCATTTGACATAGTTAAACCAAATTCATTATTTAAAAATTCAATTAATGATTGATTTTTATCGTCTGCAAAGTTTATATTGAAATCTCCACTTAAAATCATTGGCAATTTATCAAAGCTTTTTCCAATTTTTTTTTCTTACTTACTCATTTTCTTTCACTACTTCATCATCACTTTTTTCATTAATAGATTCACTTTGTTCGATTTCCATAATTTAAACAATTCACATTTACGAATACACAACAGTGTATTTACTACACAACAGTCAAGCAATCAGCTGTCACCATCCTTGGATACGCGTGGGACGCTGTACATAAACACACACGGTCATTCGCGCAAGCGCCCTGTGCCGCCTAAACAGAGCAGCACACTCAGGCCATAGATTTAATACATTAGATATAGCTATGCATGCTGAACATACTTCGGTTCTTAAAAAACATATCAAAGAAATTGGTACATCTCTCCATTTCTTTCTATATTTAATGAAACACATTTTTTATCCTTTTCATCATATTTGTTGTATGTCGCACACGAGTCTATAGTGATTAAACAGACACGAATTTCTACGATTTTAGTCGACAATCAACGATGCAATGCTTTGCTGTCAACTTATTGACATTTGTCATACACAATCAAATAAAATACGAAAATTAGGTTAAAAATCAATTTTATTTTGGAATGAATAATTATTTATAAATAAAGGTTTTTTCATCAGTGCTAATAAATCTTAATTATTTTATCAAAAAACTCTATTCCAATTTCAAAATTTCACCAACTTTTAGTTGTGTCAGACCCATGTAAACTTTATTATCCGCTTCATATTTTATCAGCTTACAAACCCACAACTGCATCGTGACAATCACAACAATGAAAATAAAAAACTTCTCTCCTATGAATTTGTAAAATTGAAGTTAGGCTTTAAGAAAATAGAGAAACATTAGAAAGCTGGAAGAAAATAAAAGTTGAGGTTGAAATCTCAATAAATAAAATTACCTTCAAATTATTAAATATTTTTCTTGACAATAATTATTTTCAATTTTTAAGTGACTGAACTAAGTTTTCTGTTCAAATTATGTGATTAGAAAAATTTGAATAGAAACGTCAAAATAATTCTAGTGTCATGCTGACGTAGCGTACTCTGCGTCTTCTGATTTCTGCTTTCCTATTTGTAGGAACCTCTCTAAAAGATAGCGCTATCGAATACTAATGCAGTTGAGAGTGAGAGCAATAGATGGTACGTCTTGGCGGACTATCGCAGTGCATGGCTGTATCTTGTTATAATAAATCTATGACTCAGGCACGGTAGAAAGAGTGGGAGATACTAGTTCCTCTCCCTTCCCCTCGATCTTACGCTTTTTCGATCAGCATCACGTGACCCTGACGCGAGTTTGAAAGTTTTTACCCATACAAAAAAAAGTGCTCAGCGCCGCTAAAGAAGTTTTCACTTCAAAAATATAGTTTTTTTTTATTTTTTTAATAATCGACTTGTTTTAGCGCTTTAAATGTTATTGGTAAGAACTAATTATAGTCTAAACTTTAATAAAGTTTTTAAACTTTTTCTCTTTGTTGTTTTTATTTTATATGTTTCTTTTATTGTTTTATTTTGCTTTCCTTTTTTCAAATACTTTTTTACGCATGTTTAAAATGATTTAAGTATTTTTTAATTGACGTTGTTTATTTTACCATATTGATTGCTTGGTAAGCACAATTGTCAATTAGAAATCCAATTTTTAAGCCAAGAATTTGAAACGATTTACTTGGTTTGAAAAAAAGTATTGTTTTTAGTTTTGTAGACTGGAATTGATAGACTTTCTGTCTACTGATTGGCAGCTAAGCACTACAATGCCGGTTTTTAGCGCAAAAACAATTGAATGTAATAAAAGCATAATTGTTTTTTAATGCTGAATAACAATTAAAATTGATAATTTACACAATACTTGGTTTGTGAAAAAATAAATGTCATTTATGATGATTGGGGCTTAAGCACGATTGACAATCTCACAACCAATCACAGCCACTTTCTAGAAAAAAAAAAATTTAATGTTACCGTTAGTTTAAAAAAATGTACATGTTGTATACGTAATTGAAAATAAATTAAAATTTTTACTTTCTGACAAAAAATATCTGACAACTAAATTTGAAACGTTTTTTGCAAAAACTTAAACTTGCTAGTTTTTACAGGAAAGTTGATAATAAAATTATGATACGTTGTTAACCATAAATTTGTGTAAACAATAAACTAAATGTTATCAAGTTCCTATTACTTTCTGTTTTTTATATGTTTTTTAAACACTATTGACAGTGTAACAGCCAATCACAAGGCTAGCTTTCAGCGGGAAACCATTAAAATCTAGTTAGTTTTTGATGTTATATTTACTTATTTTGCAGTTTTAGTGATTTTTACGATAAATATAGTATAAAGTATAAAAATTTAAAACTGAGCTTTAAATTTTGAAAAATTGAAATATAAAATAAAATTCAAAACCAAATCATGAGCAAAAGCAAATAAAAAGCCGGAAAGCATGACATTTCACGAACTGCCGGTAATATAGAATGCATGATTCCCGACAGGACTGCGTCTTGAATAAATAACGCGACAATAAACCATGCAAGTGGGAATACGTTAATTTCTTAATTTACTAGTTAAGTTGTTCGCTGGCATGAATTTTAAATAAGAAAAGAAATATGACTTTATGAATTGTCGGCATTCAAATTTGATTAAGTTTTTTTAAGAGGGTTTTTATAGAATTTAATTGGACTCTGCTTATTTTTCGCACCCTTACGCGACCTTTCTCCTACACATGTTGAAAGCACAAAAAAACAAACGAATGTAAAAACCATTTTGTAAGCTGATTTCACTCAACATTTGCAATGGACAGTTCCATTAGTCCAAAATAAAACAAACTAAACAAATCAAAAAGAAAATTGTCTGCACATGGAATATTATATAAGTAATGTGAGGGTTTTCTAGGACCAATGTAGATCAAACTAAGCTCTTGTAGAGCATACAGTACATCAAATGTCTTCTGTTCTGCCCCAAAAACCTCTAAGCTTTAAACTGAATATAAAATATATTCTTTATGATGTGGCTAAAAGACGTTTTAGAGAACACAGCTTAAGCATAATTTATTTAAAATTAAAGCTAAAAATGTCTTATTTAACCAGAAACAGTGTTGAAAAAAATTGAAAAAATTATACAGGGCAAATGTTAACATTGAGATTAATAAGATTTTCAATAACTGCAATCCGCCATATTAACTCAACTACCAACCAGAGCAAATACTGTCATGTTTTACAAATCTGCTGATAGTTTAGCTTTAAAAAAAATGTTGATCTGAATACGAATGCAATTATAATAAAAAGAAGTGAAACAAAAGCTAGAAAAAAAACTTTTTATTTACTTTAATATATTTGAAAGTTAATTATAGGGTATTTTGCACAAAGTATGTTAAGTGCATATTGAAACAAACTGTATCTAGAACGGACTAGGTTTAGCCTTTAATAAAAAATGTCGGCTTGAATGCGTATAGCATTATTTAGAACCATAATGCAAGTCGCGTAATTGAGGTTTCACCTCTCAACTCGTGTCTGGAATTCTAGCAATGTGTTTGTTATCAGGGAAAGGAGAGAAGGAGCAGATCGAGTCAGTTTGAAGGAAGATTTGTGTGCCAGTCAAGTGTGCTGACGCGGGGTCGAGTACTTGAATTATACAGAAGCTTGCATACTGCATGAGCACCTAAACGCGCCGGTTAACTCTGGAGTTCACCTCTGGACCGATCACTTACAGGACGAACCCGTCGCTCCCTCATTGTGCTCTCATTCCCGTCACCAAACGTCAACCGTCAACTTCCTTTTGCAGTTTACCATAAGACAAAATAATGCTCCACCTACAGTCGGCGGAAGACTGTACAAACTGAACCAAAAGCTTTAGTAAACTGACTTTTGGAAAAAAATGCTTTCGATAATGTGCTCTATACCTAACAAACTGGTCTAAAATTAGTTTTGTAATTAAAGTATCATCTTAAACATACAACAATTTTTTTAGAATAAAGTAAGTTTTTAAAGTCGTTATTAAATGCATGTTTCTCGCTAATTAAGCCTAACTCTATTATTATATATTTTTTTCAATTATCTTTTGTTAGATAACTGTTTTTTTCTCAAATCTTTGTCATTTTCTCATGAAACTCTACACGTTCATACTTCCAAATTTATACTGATATGCAATTCGCTTCAAAAGGTTATAGTGTATCTAAGTTTTTGACAGACAGTATACATATTATAGACAGTATATGACAGATAGTATAGTAAACTTCTATTACAGTCGATAAAAGTATTTCTTCTATTGGTTTTACTACGATAATGTGATTATGAATAGAAATAAACGTTCTTCTTCTTTATCTATAGTTTTATAGTCTTCTTCAATTCTTTGCTTTCAACAAAATAACTTTTTTTAAATTTTTGTAAATGTTGCTAAGTTTTTCATTTTCTTAAGAGTCTGTAAGATGTTTCAACCTTGCTTAGAATGTTTTCTTCTTGTAGTTTTTTTTACAAAAGTTTCAGTCTCTAATATGTCATATCTCTAACATCTTTGCTAAATTTTTTTTTGCATTATTTTTGTACATTTTTCAGCAAAGAAGTTGTCACTTAATAATTGTTTTGTTTTATGCTGTTTTTAACAGTATTTTTACTGTAATAAAATTGACTGTTATGATGACTACTTGGGGGTCAAAAAAGGTCTCGAGATCTATTAAACACACTTTCTAGCAAGTGGTAAAACTGTGTGATTAGTTTAGTGTGCTAAAGATTCTAAACCAATCAATTAATGTATTTGTTATTTTAATTCGATTCTTTTCTTTGCTGTTTTGTTATCTATTTCTGATTAACCAAATTTAATTTTTCTTCTAATTTAGTCTCAAATGTTTTTATTATTTTTTTAAGGTTTGCTTTCTTATTCTGAATAATAAATCCTTTTTTCTTATGTCTTATTTCTTTCAAAAACGGTTGGTCACAATCTGCATCTTTGCGAAACATAATATTTTTAATATCAGAATTAATTCTATCAGTAAATGATTAATTTTTTCAAGATCTGCTAGTTTTTTTTGCAGATTCAATAAGCAAAGAAAAGAAAACAAAACCAAAGAAATCATATTGCAAAAGTTGAAATGGAAACACTTGAGCCGAAAAAACAAGAACAAAAAAAGATAACAGACAAATCTAAAACAAAGTAAGTATAAAGAAAAAAATTTGTAAAATGTACTAAAAAAAACCAAAAAGAAAAAAAATTGGTAGAAACAAATAGGATAAATAACTCATAAATGTATGAAAAGAAAAGAGAAAAAAAAAACAAAGGAAAGTGTTAGACAATGTGTAGATAAAACCGCGTTTTTTGGAAAGTAGACAGAAAAGGTAATAGTATAATTTATAAAGAATGATTACCAGACTACTAAACGGGATTAAGAAAAAGAAAAGATCTAATAAATAATGTGTTTGTTTTGATTGAAGAGAGTATGTAAAATGTTTATGAATTTAAAAGCAGCTTCTGAAATAATAAACAAAAAAAAATATAAAATAACATGAAAAAAGAAATAAGCAAGAATACAGTACTAGATCAAGTAAAATACATAATATACAAAAAAAAGAGTGGAAAATAAAAATGACTGCAACAGAAAGCGGATGTTTGTAGAATTATAAAGATTTGACGCCCCTTTCTAAGTATACTATTGTTCAGAATTTATATAAGTAATATAAAGAAAGTAATTAAAAGAAAATTAATAGTAGAAAAAACAAAAGTAAGAATGCTAGCAAATTCGTCTATTAGAGTGATAATTGCAAAAGATAAGAAATCTGACAAAAACCGCTACACAATTTTACCAAAAATATGAAAAAAAAAAGGCAAAAATTACAGTGATTAATTAAAACGCAAAAAAAATGGCAATAAAAAAAATAAACATTTAAAAAAATTAAGGTTTAAATGCTGTAAAGAAAAAAAATAAATATAATCAAATGTGTGCGATAATCATAGAAAAATTAAAAAAAAAAGTATAAAATATGTATGACAATGTTTGAAAGTCTAATAAAGAATGTAATGACGTATAAGGCAAACATTTTTAAAATAGAAACAAAAAAATAAAAATAAAAGAAACGCAAGAAAAATATGTGAACTAGATTTTAAGATAAAGCAAAAAAGCTTTAAAATATATAGTAAAAGATGAAACAAGAAATAAAGCAAAAAATCTTAATAAAAAAATTAAGTTTAATATATTGAGAATTGCTTGACAATAAAAAATTAGCAAACAATAAAATAAAAATGAAATTAGAGAAAGCAAGTACAATGGAAAATAGAAAGAATTAATAACAAAACATTATTGAAAATATAGAAATAAAATTAGAAAATGAGACATTATTGCAACATTTAGATAAAAAAATCTAAAAAAAATGACAAAAATAAAACGGTTTATTTGTAATTAATAGAAAAACATCAAAGCACATAGCAAAAGAATATAAAAAGATACAAAAAAGTAATATAAAAAAAGCAAAATAAGAAATAAAAGAAAAAGTAGAATGAATAAAATAATCGAAATAGAAATAGAACGAGTAAAAGTAAAAAAAAAACTGACAAAACTAAAAGAAATAAAAAAAACACAATCTATAAAAGAGAAATCTTTTATTGTCAGTTTTTTTTTTGTTATGTAACACTATAACAGTGAACAAATAAACTTTATTATTTCGTAGATTTATATATTTTTCTACATTGTAACCAGATACCCTTTTGATAAATGAAACAAGTAATAAAGCAAAAAATCTTGATAAAAAAATCAAAAATTTTTAAAATTTAATATATTGACAATTGTTTGACAATAAAAAATTAGCAATCAATAAAATAAAAATGAAATTAGAAAAAGCAAGTACAACGGAAAATGGAAAGAATTAATAACAAAACATTATTGAAAATATAGAAATAAAATTTAAAAATGAGACATTATTGCAACATTTAGATAAAAAAATCTAAAAAAAATGATAAAAATAAAACGGTTTGTTTAAAATTAATAGAAAAACATCAAAACACATAGCAAAAGAATATAAAAAGATACAAAAAAAGTAATATAAAAAAAGCAAAATAAGAAATAAAAGAAAAAGTAGAATGAATAAAATAATAGAAATAGAAATAGAACGAGGCAAAGTAAAAAAAAGTGACAAAACTAAAAGAAATAAAAAACACAATTCATAAAAGAGAAAACTTTTGTTATCAGCTTTTTTTTTTGTTATGTAACACTATAACAGTAAACAAATAAACTTTATTATTTCGTAGATTTATATATTTTTCTACAATGTAACCAGATACCCTTTTAATAAATAAAGCAAGTAATAAAGCAAAAAATCTTGATAAAAAAACCAAAAATTTTTAAAGTTTAATATATTGACAATTGTTTGACAATAAAAAATTAGCAAACAACAAAATAAAAATGAAATTAGAGAAAGCAAGTACAACGGAAAATGGAAAGAATTAATAACAAAACATTATTGAAAATATAGAAATAAAATTTGAAAATGAGACATTATTGCAACATTTAGATAAAAAAATCTAAAAAAAATGACAAAAATAAAACGGTTTGTTTGTAATTAATAGAAAAACATCAAAGCACATAGCAAAAGAATATAAAAAGATACAAAAAAGTAATATAAAAAAAGCAAAATAAGAAATAAAAAAAAAAGTAGAATGAATAAAATAATCGAAATAGAAATAGAACGAGTAAAAGTAAAAAAAAAACTGACAAAACTAAAAGAAATAAAAAAAACACAATCTATAAAAGAGAAATCTTTTATTGTCAGTTTTTTTTTGTTATGTAACACTATAACAGTGAACAAATAAACTTTATTATTTCGTAGATTTATATATTTTTCTACATTGTAACCAGATACCCTTTTGATAAATGAAACAAGTAATAAAGCAAAAAATCTTGATAAAAAAATCAAAAATTTTTAAAATTTAATATATTGACAATTGTTTGACAATAAAAAATTAGCAAACAATAAAATAAAAATGAAATTAGAGAAAGCAAGTACAATGGAAAATAGAAAGAATTAATAGCAAAACACTATTGAAAATATAGAAATAAAATTTGAAAATGAGACATTATTGCAACATTTAGATAAAAAATCTAAAAAAAATGATAAAAATAAAACGGTTTGTTTGAAATTAATAGAAAAACATCAAAACACATAGCAAAAGAATATAAAAAGATACAAAAAAGTGATATAAAAAAGCAAAATAAGAAATAAAAGAAAAAGTAGAATGAATAAAATAATCGAAATAGAAATAGAACGAGTAAAAGTAAAAAAAAAACTGACAAAACTAAAAGAAATAAAAAAAACACAATCTATAAAAGAGAAATCTTTTATTGTCAGTTTTTTTTTTGTTATGTAACACTATAACAGTGAACAAATAAACTTTATTATTTCGTAGATTTATATATTTTTCTACATTGTAACCAGATACCCTTTTGATAAATGAAACAAGTAATAAAGCAAAAAATCTTGATAAAAAAATCAAAAATTTTTAAAATTTAATATATTGACAATTGTTTGACAATAAAAAATTAGCAAACAATAAAATAAAAATGAAATTAGAGAAAGCAAGTACAACGGAAAATGGAAAGAATTAATAACAAAACATTATTGAAAATATAGAAATAAAATTTGAAAATGAGACATTATTGCAACATTTAGATAAAAAAATCTAAAAAAAATGATAAAAATAAAACGGTTTGTTTGAAATTAATAGAAAAACATCAAAACACATAGCAAAAGAATATAAAAAGATACAAAAAAAGTAATATAAAAAAAGCAAAATAAGAAATAAAAGAAAAAGTAGAATGAATAAAATAATAGAAATAGAAATAGAACGAGGCAAAGTAAAAAAAAGTGACAAAACTAAAAGAAATAAAAAACACAATTCATAAAAGAGAAAACTTTTGTTATCAGCTTTTTTTTTTGTTATGTAATACTATGACAGTGAGCAAATAAACTTTATTATTTCGTAGATTTATATATTTTTCTACATTGTAACCAGATACCCTTTCAATCCTGCCAGCAACAGGATTACAAATTGGAATTCAATTAAAATAATTTCTTGAAACTAATTTATAGATAGGCTTTATTGTTAATATTACAAAAAAAGGTTTATCTGCTATCAAGTAGGTACTCCTAAGAGAGACAATAAACCTTACATCTTATAGTTTAATTGTAATTAACAATGATTTTGTTTAATTCGTAATTTTTGCTTTTGTTGATGGTTTATTGCTTTATATTTCTTCCAACATAATTTCACTCAATACTTAATATCTGAACTAAATTAATTCTTTCTTATCTAAAATTTCGCTTTATATGTGCAAGTGTTGACAATAAGTCGATTTCTTTTAAATAATGCAACATCTTTAAATATAATTTCACATTTCTTGATTCGTTTATTCTGACGAGGCACTCAGTTCACGTTGAAACAAGAGGAAGTTAAGAGTTTTATTGGAGAATAAGAGGAAGCCATGGGTTCATCGTGACAGTTGGCGGGACATCAACCCATTCCTCCGGGAATAAGGTAAAACATCGCCCGCCAATCACTTCGGTAATTATTTGAAAGTAGTTTACTTCGTTTTTAGATTGAACGTAGGGTTTTCCCTATTTCAAGCAAAAAGCAGAGTCCACTCTAAACATTGATTAAATCTTAAAGAAAAAGTTTGGAAAATCAATACACAATAGACATATTAGGAAAAAGCACAAATTAGAGACAAACTTACAAAAAAAAAACTATTGTAAAGCATTTTGGTCTATGGTTTTAGCTTGTTAAAAAAAGTATTGCTACATAAAAATTATTCTGTTACAAGCTGTTACTTTTCGTGTAGTAACTAGCTCTAAAATAATGTGCTAAACTGATCAGTTATGAAAGATGGTGGTAAATTGACCGCTTTACAAAACAAAAGCCATTCTGTTCAACTACACATTATATTTTGTACCACTCGATATAAAAAAAATTGTAAAAAATATTTAAGCTAACCATTATTTTGAAAATATGAGTTTCTTATTCTAAGAACGTGCAGCTTTTCAAATTGTCAAAAATTTGACAACTTGAAACAATCGACATAGAACAGTTAAGTTGTAATATAGTACTTTAATTCTTCGTATACCTATTGTAGTAGTTGGAGCATCTAAAGTGTGACAGTGCCAGACTCTGCTTTGTAATAAGAATAAGCTTGTGTTAAATTAAAGCTAATTTTTCTTTTATTTGTAGCAGATTTCATATAAATTTTAGAGCAAAACTTACCGATGCTTTGAGCACTTTTCGTACTTATTTTCGTCTATTAATTCCGACTCATCCTGTGCTACGACGCCGACAAAGCTCTAGAGATTAAAGCTCATTATGTTAGATAATGCCTCGACAGTCACATTGTAAGCATTCGAGGAGGAAGTGAAGCAGTCTATTGCAGTGCATCAATGTTTACATGTTTATATAATTGTAATCAAAAAGTGTGCAAGGGTTGAAACCCTCTCCAATCGAAATCGAGCACAATTATTCCCAAACAAGGTTGTTTTGCATAATTGATGTAATGCCGATGTCGAGCTAATTGTGACTTTTTTCGACAATAAAAGTTGTTAAATATGTCAAAGTTTTCCCGTAAAGCACTAAAGTGCCGCGCTTTTCTGGAATTGTTGTTCTTAAATATATAAAGTTAGAACGTGTTAAGAGAAGCCTGACTTGCTCTATTGCGTCCCTAAGGGCATTTTGTCGCCTCTCCAATACATAATGCAAAGACTTTGTTGTTAATTATTACGCAGCCAAGCCTTCTTCCACAGAACTAAATCTTAACCGGAAAAATTATCAGAAAAGCTTTTTATTTTACAGTATTTCTATGTTAACAAGTATAATCGGCGGCGCAAATAAATTTAGATTTTTAGACTATGGATTTCTAATGAGCTTAGAATTGGGTCAAATAAATGTGTTACGATTAAAATAATAAAGATTCAAAAGATTGGAAAAAACTTTATAAAGAAGAAGAACTTTTTAGTCAGATGCCATTTTTTTTAAATAGGCGTCTTTTGGAAAAAAATCTTGTCGTAAAATACTAATTATAATTCTTATGTAAATCAAATGTTTATTAATTTTATTGTAATAGAATGATTTGGTTTTATTTTTGAACTAGTTTTTGTTTTCATCATTTATTGTAGACTAATCAACTCTGGTACGATCAGATGGTCATCTAATATGATCAGAAGTCAGATGGTTACCAAACAATTGAAATCTTGCAGCAAATAAAAACTTGTTTTTTTTTTTTTTAATTATATACACTATCAACTTTATTTTTTTACACTTTTTATTCTTTATTTCTTTATTATGTTCACTTCTCTCAGTCTGTTTCTTTATTTTTCTACAGTTTTTTTTTTGTTTTCAGTTTTGTTTTTTAAGGATGAAGCTATTTTATTAACAACTAGCTGACCCGGCAAACTTCGTACCGCCTAACAGTCAATGAATGTCGTGTTACTTTTTAGCTGAACTAATTTAGGCTTTGATGAACGTAAAACAATGATACAAAATAATATATTTATATAGATAGAAACAAAAAAGTATTTTATTATGATGAATGATGATGAAAACATACATACAGAATGAGAATAAAAATAAAAAAAAATTAAAAATAATAATTAAGTACTTCAAACTCATGTCAGAAAAAAAATATTGAAAACTATGTTGTGCAGATAGAGAAAAAAAAATAAAACTCGGATTAATTTAATAATAGGATTTTCATACAAGCACTTTGTGGTAAACGACATTCTTTGTTTTTTGGTCAGGCGCAAGAACAAACAAAGCGGATGGTTTGCCGACACGTGAGTATGCCACGTACAATTGACCATGAGAAAAACATGCATTTTCTAGATTGAGGTTACAAATAGTCAAGGATTGGTTTTGTTGATCGTCATGGCGAAGGCAAGACGAATCGGGAATTGAATTCGTTTAAACTCAAAGGGCATACCCGTTGGGATCATCGGAATCCTTGGAATAAGAACTTTCTCATCTTTAAATTTTCCTTTAAGTATCGACGCGTGCAACTTCTCGCAGATAATTGACTCGCGATATTCCGTTGCCTAATTGCATTACGGCTTCGCTGGGAAAGATTAGATCTTCTAAGACGCGGCATTGTTATTAAAATGTGCACTCGCATAAAACCACCAAATATAATAACAGTGCCTGAACTTTCGAGAGATAGACAATAGCTCAAAGAGTATATAACCACTACGTATGAATAGCTTATCAAGAAGAATCATAGACAACCTATAAAAAGACATTTACACTTTTGTTAACCTGTAGATTTTTTTTCCTTAATCTTATAACCTTTACCAACTGATTTTTTATTCCCTAAATTCCGTTCCTTTCCGATGATTTTATGTTTTTACTGTAGAATAAATCTTAGGTATTATTTTCGGGAATTAAAAACAAATATAACAGTACCTAAACTTTGTAGACATTTTACAAAAAATAAATTTCTGAACGCACACATGATGTCTTCAGAAAAAAATAAAGTTGTGGCTTAAAGGTGTCAGCAACCAGGCCATAAGCTCCAAAAAAAAATAGTTGTTACACTATTTGACAGGATTGGACAACAAATGTTTGACATGTAATAAACAAATCAGCATCTATTGATGTATTCATTACACATATCGAGTTTTCATTGTTTTTAAGATGTATTCTGCTATTCGGGACGGAAACAAATCCAACAAATCAAAAACCATGGCAATCGGTCCAGCCGTTCTCGAGTTATAAGTGTTGTAACAAACACGACTTTCTTTTATATATTTAGATATTTAAGACTAATATCCTTCTTAGGTTAACGCACTACGTACGTTGTGCATACATAAACCAATTAAATTTGGTGAAAAATTCAAGTGAAACATTAAATATTTAGACATTTTGGTATGTTTCAATTTAGTATTTTTTAGTTTAAAAAGAAGACTTATTATTGAATAATTTTATGTAAAATGTATAGTAGGCTCAATCAGTAAATTTTTTTTTTGAGGCGATTGTTTCGTTAACATTTTTTAATGACCTATTCAAATAAGCAATAGAGCATTGCATATACGTGAACACTATTTGACTGTGTGCTGTTGCACTGATCTACTGAATCGATATCGAATTCCAGATTCTGTTTTCCACCAATTGAACGAGTTAGCATAACAATAGGCTATTAATCAGACTGCAGTCACAAAATTGCAAAGAATAAAAGTTTTTATGTCTGTAATCTATAAAAAAATAGGTTTGGTAATAAAACACTTTTAGCTTTTGTGTAACACCGAGATTTATTGACTGTACTGTTATTACATGACTCAACTATAGAACTTTTTTACAATAGGACCAATAAAAAAGTACAACTTTTACCGTTTTAGGCCTATATTTATACAATTGAATAAATTAAATTATACAGGAAGCGGTTATTCACAGTATTATTTAAAAATTGTTCAGTTGTTTTGAAACCTTTGACTTTAAGTAAATTCTATATAATATATATTTGAAATGTTTCTAATTCTCTTAAAACGGACTATTTACAGATTTTTTTTTTGAGAATTATTTACATGTTACAAAATTTGTCATACCTACGCATAAATTGTTGTTGAATTAATTATTGCTCAATAAAAACAAATTATTTATCAATTTATGCATAAATACAACAACAAAATATATTTTTCTTGATATGTTAGTTGTAAAATGTGATATGTTTTTTTTTACCCTGTAGGAAGGTTGTTAAAATCTGTAATTTCAGTGAGCGCATAAATCTATATTATTGCTTATCTCGGAACAAAGTCTATTTATTTTAACTTAACAAAAATATTTACAAAATTTAGTTTAAATATACATAATAAATATAATATATTGCCTAAAATATATTGCACTTTTGAATAATTTGCAAATAAATAATATCACTTGAGACCAAAATACTGATACTTTTTTTAATACTGTTTTGTGCTGATATGGTCCATTGAACTATACAATGATTATTTGGAAACTGACTAGAATAGGTTTCTGTATATAGTATATACAGTTAAAAGAGGTAAAAAAAATGTTTGAATAACCACTAAGCGCCCACAACGGTTGACATAAATTATCTTTGAAATTAAAAGCAAAAATTGTAACTTAACTATACCAAACAAGAAAATTTGGTATACTATATATCTAAAGATATATTGTAAGAACAAATTAATATGATAATTAACCGCTTTTTAGTTTGTAAAAAAAAGCGATCGTTTACAACAGAAGAGGTAGATATTTTAAATTACAATATATTTTTAAACAAACATATTTTGCCACCTCACAATTATGTCAACAAATTGCCATTAATCTCATCACGAACTTTGCAAAAGTCAGTTTCAAAAATTTTTTTCACCTACTAACTTTACAATGCCTTGGCTTCTACATGCTACAAAGTAGTGTACGTGACTTAGTTCTGTATAAAAATTGTACTATGTAGTATATTACAAAAAGACCTTAAAAACAACAGCTTTTAAAAAGTAATCAAATTATTATGTAATTAGACGAAAAACAAAGTTATTTATTTAAATGTATTCAATTAACAAATTAATCGAATCATTGAGTAGGCACCAAATGACTATTTCAATCGTAAAATAAAAGTTAGTTGCTTAAAAAACCTGATTAAATAGATATACAAGCGACACATTGTTAGAAGAACAAAAGAATAAAAGATTAGAATTATAACTTAAATAAAAAAATAATTTTGTTTTGTTTGTGTGTAGTGTAAAGTCATAATGACCATCGCTGTTGTAAAAAATCAAGTTGCTTTAACGTACAACAGTGTAGAATTAATTTTCTTTGATATGTATTGTGTATTGTTTTTAAAGTACACAAAAAAGTGTACTCGCTGACGAAATGAGGCTCAATTGACCCGAATGATAGCAATCGATAAGAAGTTACAAGCGAAAAAAATTTTTTTGATTTTTAAAAATAGGGTAATGAGCTATATTGTACAATTTTTTGATAAAAAAAAGCTAGAAAAAAACTAGTCAAAAAAAATTATTATAAGCGTACCTGTAAGTATTACAAGAAAAATATACATTCATGTGACATTATAGCTCTTAGAGAAACAAAAAGTCGTAAAAACCTTTTTAGAATTTACTGTTTTCATAAACTAATAAAATTTTTTTAATTCTGTTAATCTTGATGATATCGCTTAAAAAAAATTAAGAAATACAAAACGCGGATGAATACAATTGTCAGAAGCTAAAGAATTTATGTTTTTGACACAATTTTTTTAGACAATATCATAAAGCAGAATTTAGAAAATCAAAATAAAATAAGAAATAGAAAGAAAAGAACAATGGTTTTATTCTGACAGTAGAAATAAAAATAGATAGAAAAAATAGACAAAAGATATAAACACAAAAAAGTTGATTATTTAGTACAAAAAGATTAGATGTTTTGAAGGGCATCTAAAAGGGCTAGAAAAAACAGCAAATCAAAAACGTACGTATTGTAAAAGTGAGATGAGAAAGCTAAACACACAATTTAGGTGTGCGGTAAGTTGAACAAAACAAAGATGCTGTGGTAGATTATAGTAAAGAAAAAAAACATGTAGTACGTTTTTTGATATACAACAAATCATTATTAATCAGTCTCGACAATTTTTTTTCAAAATGGTTTAGCGGTTGATTCACTCGTACGTCACTGATTCAGGCTAAATCAGATCAAATGATATTGTCTTTAAAAGATTTCTTATTGCTATTTAAATAATAAAACCTTGAATTGTGTGTGCCCGCAGAATCTCTAAATGTTACCTCTTGTGCGACAGAAGAAGCTTTGGTGAGCCGAGTAAGTAAAACTGCTGAGCTTGTAGAAAACAATTTGCTCTACGTCTAAAATGTTTTATAATATTGCACATTTCAAAGTTAATTTAACTTTTAAGAGCTGCACAGCTTGAGAAGGTAACCCAATGTAAAGCTTGTCGGTTAAAAAGATTTCTGTTTTACGAGAAGCAACGGAGATTATCAAACTGTCAATCAGATGCAAATAAGATACAGCACGCGAAACTCCTAGTTTATAAAATATAAGTCCACATAATCTCAATATATTTAGCATTTAGTGCAATTCTTTGAATTGATGTAAGCTTTGCCGAAAGTTAAGAACGTTACATCTTGCAGAATTATAAGAAAAACTTTGAACCAATAAGAGCCTAAAAAAACCTTTAAAATCTAAACACTGCGCATCTGAAATGTTTTTGATAAGTATCCAGGCTTAAGACGTACCTGTAAGAGGGTGGTACCGAATTTTAGATGCATGTAGTTTTTTGATAAAATTTATGTGATCACAATTAGAGGCAAAGATAATCAAACAATGGATCAGACAAAGATTAGATGTAATACGCGGGTTAAATTATAGAAAAGTGCAGCAACAGGATGGCCGAATGTAAGATACACATGTGTTTTAAAAAGCCGCGTTGCAACGTAAAGCAGACTACAGTGGCAAAAAATATTGATAAATTTTAAATATAAAAAAAAAAACGTTGATTTGATAGTAACTTAGTATTAAACTTACCATAAGTACTAATACGTAACATTTTTAAACTAGATTTGCTCTAGGCACAGATTATGATATTTACTTAAAATTGAAAGTTTATAGCTTCATAACTATATAAAGCATAAAGCAAGTATATCTGTATTCTTTATTTGTGTCAAATTTTTCAAGCAACTGTACAACTTAATAAAAAGTTGTTTGTATTATAAAAATGAATGATCTGAACTTTGTTTTTAATGCATAAACTTGACGTTGCTAGCGTCGCAGCTTCTAATTTGGTTTTAATTAAGTTACTTTTTGTAAAGCTGTTGTTTTTGAAAAGTCCATAAAGGTACGACGTGTTCTCCTAATATATACAGTGCTTTGAGCGCATACGCTAGAATATTGCCGAGAGAACACAAGCAGAATTCCAGCACTTTCCCGAGTCCGTAACTCAACCGTTAATAAACGTTCACTAATTCACCGAAAACCCGAAATTAACATCCGGTCAGTGTTGCGCCGCAAATTTCATTCTCTTCTGTTTTTGCCTTTGATTACAAAACCAAACGCGAACCACATTTTTCTTTAAATCGAGCTTTTCTGCGATTGCTGCTATTTTCTCTCCCGATGGTCTTGGTTGCACGGCAAAATACGCTTCTAAGCTGCGTTTTTCAGGAGCAGCTATTGACGTCCTTTTGCGCTTTTTTTCTCCTGCAGGGAGGACGCTGGGAGCGTCGGGATCTCTTCGTTTGTTTTTGGCTTGAGCTTCAGCCTCTTCCAGCCAGGCTTGTAGAATTGGCTTTAATGCTATCATATTATTGTGGGATAAAGTGAGCGATTCAAATCGACATATTGTTGATTGGGAAAGAGCTCCAACGCCGGGAAGCTTCAAATTTGCCAACGCTTTTCCGACATCTGCTTGCGTTACGCCGAGCTTTATTCGTCGTTGCTTAAACCGTTCAGCAAAAGCTTCAAGCTCTCGAGGATCGGTGTCAGCGTCCGGATGAAGACCTGCAACTGCCGCTGCTGCAGCCGCCGCAGCCATAGCGGGATGATGTGCTCCGGGATGACCTCCATGATGGCCCGGATGATGGCCAGGAGCGTTGTGACCTGATAAGGGGCCTCCGTGGTGATGGTGGTTCATTACATGATTCATGCCGTACGAATGCATGTGGGTGGTTGAATCCGACATAGGTGTCAGAGTCGTCATTGACGACGTTGATATGGGGTCCAACATCTCTAAACCGTCCATGTGACCCATCTGAAAGCATTTAAATTTAGAATAGAGGTTGACCTTTAGACGTTGTAATGGTAATTTACTATTTTTTTAGTTCCAAAGATCGAAAGTTTGTGGCTTTATTGGAATAAAGTTGTGCGCTTTTTAAAATTGACAGTTTATAAATTAATCAAGTAAATTAATAATCTATATATATAAAAGAAAGTCTGTTAGTTACTCCACTTATAACTCAAGAACGGCTTTACCGATATGATTGAAAATTGGTGAGGTGGTAGCTTAGAGCCAGGAGACGGACATAGGATACTTTTTATTCCAGGAACCACCCTCTAAAAGAGGGGTGAAAGTCAAATGTGAAATGCGATGTCGGAAACGTTCGGTGAGGCTCGACAAATTACCGAGAAATTTGACGCAACCACGAAGAAGCGTTTACATTAAGATTTATTTGACGTGGCTCAAGAAATTTTCCCAAACTTGGATTTTTATATCAATTATAGTTTAGAGCCAGGAGAAGGACATAGGATACTTTTCATCCCGTTCGACAGCATTCCCGTGTGACTTGACATGAAACGTCAGTCACTATAAAACGTGGAATAACAAAACGCAAATGACAGCTATGTAATTGACGTATAATGACAGATATGTAATGACGTATGGATGACAATTTGATATTTGTAAGAAATCAATAATAAAACTATTTCTATTAAATAAATAATTAACAATTATAATGTAATGATAGTGCCGTTGCCCATTCGTAAAAAGTGAAGTGAACTATAAAACTCGGTATGGTTGAAAATTTTAGTTTTTAGGTGAAGTGAAGTTTAATTAATAATGCCGCGACCAAGACGATCGAATCTTTCCCGACAAAGCCGTGATGCAAGAAGAATACGAAATACTGCAAATGAAAGGACTGAAGAAGAACAAGAAATTGCACGTAAACAGCGCCGCGATAGTATGGCTCGACTTCGTGCTTCTCAATCACGAGAGCAAAGTGAAGCAGGCCGTGAAACAGCTCGGTTGGCAATGCAGAATCGTCGAGCGAACAACAGAGGTCAACAAATAGATAATTTGCGACGCAGAACAAGATATTTATCAAGTGCTGATTTGAATCGAGCAGCGAGTTTATTAATATTAATAAATATTTAAAGATATTAATAAAATTTTTAATTAAATATTAATAATTATTTTAATATTTAATTATTAAATATTTAATAATATTTAATAATTTTTAATTATTAATTAGAAAAAATTAATAAAACTAAATAATTATAAACAGCTACTTTTTATTAACAAAGAGATGAAAAGGGGAGGGATAGAGACAAAAAATGACATGTATCAATATATAATTTTCAAAGATTTTGGTTTGCTTATTTTAAAAATAATATTTATGTTTAGGCGGAACAAAGTTCGCCGGGCCAGCTAGTTAATTATATTAAAGTATGCGAAATTAGCAAAAAAACTGAGTATTGTAATTGGTTCTTAGGGATGCTATCAAATACCCGCTTTATTGAAAGTTTCTAAGTACAGTATCATTTATTTACTTTATTTCATATTTATTTTTCTTAAGATTTGCTAATTTTTTGAGCTATTTATTGAATAATTATCCTCTTCTTTGTTGATTCATTTATGGTAATTTTTTTATAAGTTTTAGGAAAAATTAAAATTCAGTCTTTCTATAAAACTGTTACAGCATTGGAAACTTTTATGAGAAAAACCTTTTGAGCATACAATTTTTTTGAAACAATCTTACTTTGTGCTAAAGAGAAAAAACTTTTAGATTATTTATAACAATTAATTTTAAAAATCGGTTAAAACCGAGCAAAGTAGGTTAATAATGAATCTTTTTGTTTGATCGGTTTTATTAAACTGTATTTTATTGTTTATTAACCATCATATCTCATGCTTGGCGGAGTAGTTTAGCAACAAAGCTTTGTTTTTATCACTTACTGCTAAAGCATCGTTAATTAATTAATTAATTTCAATCATTTGCTTAATTATTTCAATAATGAGTTTATAAGCTCTACGTTAATATATATAAATAAAAATTTACGATTTTTGTTTTTTTTAAGACCATTTTTGTTTATGAGAAAAAATTGGCAAATTTATATTTTAAAACTTTTTACTTTTTTAGAAAAAACTTTTTTTAACAAAAACGTTTTTCTGGCTAGTTATAAAACATACTTTTAGGTTTGTACCAAAATTTAGAGCTCTGCAGTAATCAAATGAGTTTTAATTAAAGCGAAAGACTGTTTTATCTAAATAATGTTCGTTATATTGTTGCAATTTAAATGAAACACTTGATATTTATTAAAAATTATAAATATTATTTATAAATAAAATTTTGATACAACTAATAAAAATAAGGCCTAATTAGATACAATATAAGATCGGTTGATGAGCACGGTGGTTGGAGGCAGTACTCTGGAGCCGCGCTATTTAATCTCATGGGTTGAACCGTACCTAAGCGGGTGTGGGTTTTCAGGAAAGAAAATTATAGAAATAATTTAAAATAATGTATTAAAAAAATAAATTTGATTTGGTTTACCGCTCTTGTCTCTGCAGGTCTATTTTTCATACAAAAATAAAATATATATTTATATATATTTTTGATAATAGAGAAAGAAATAAGAACTAATAAGAATAACGCAATAAGATACCGTTAGCAGCTGCTTCTAAAAAATTTTTTTCAACCTTATTTACTCATACAGTGAGGGGTTTTCTGTAACATTTATTAACAACTAGCTGACCCGGCGAACTTTGTACCGCCTAACAGTCAATGAATGTCGTGTTACTTTTTAGCTGAACTAATTTAGGGTTTGATGAACGTAAAACAATGATACAAGTAATTTATTGAAAAGTATTTTATTATGATGAATGATGATGAAAACATACATACAGAATAAGAATAAAAATTAAAAAAAATAAAAAATAATAATTAAGTACTTCAAACTCATGTCAGAAAAAAATGATTGAAAACTATGTTGTGCAGATAGGGAAAAAATAATAAAATCATATTAATTCATTAATAAGATTTTCATTCAAGCACTTTGTGGTAAACAACATTCTTTGTTTTTTGGTCAGGCGCAAGAACAAATAAAGCGGATGGTTTGCCGACACGTAAGCATGCCACGTACAATTGACCATGACAAAAACATGCATTTTCTAGATTGAGGCCACAAATAGTCAAGGGTTGGCCCTGTGATTTGTTGATCGTCATGGCAAAGGCAAGACGAATCGGGAATTGAATTTGTTTAAACTCAAAGGGCATATCCGTTGGGATCATCGGAATCCTTGGAATAAGAACTTCCTCATCTTTAAATTTTCCTTTAAGTATCAACGCGTGCAATTTCTCGCAGATAATGACTTGCGACATTCCGTTGCCTAATTGCATTACGGCTTCGCTGGGAAAGATTAGATCTTCTAGGACGCGGCATTGTTATTAAAATGTGCACTCGCATAAAACCACCAAATATAATAACAGTGCCTGAACTTTCGAGACATAGACAATAGCTCAAAGAGTATATAACCACTACGTATGAATAGCTTATCAAGAAAAATCATAGACAACCTATAAAAAGACATTTACACTTTTGTTAACCTGTAGATTTTTTTTCCTTAATCTTATAACCTTTACCAACTGATTTTTTATTCCCTAAATTCCGTTCCTTCTTTTCCGATGATTTTATGTTTTTACAGTAGAATAAATCTTAGGTATTATTTTCGGGAATTAAAAACAAATATAACAGTACCTGAACTTTGTAGACATTTTACAAAAAATAAATTTCTTAACGCACACATGATGTCTTCAGAAAAAAATAAAGTTGTGGCTTAAAGGTCTCAGCAACCAGGTCATAAGCTCCAAGAAAAAAAAATAGTTGTTACACTATTTGACAGGATTGGACAACAAATGTTTGACATGTAATAAACAAATCAGCATCTATTGAAATGATTCATTACACATATCGAGTTTTCATTGTTTTTCAGATGTATTCTGCTATTCGGGACAGAAACAAATCTAACAAATCAAAAACCATGGCAATCGGTCCAGCCGTTCTCGAGTTATAAGTGTTGTAAAAAACACGACTTTTTTTATATAGATAGATTATTTAAAAAGATGCAAATAACATTTCATATAAGTATAAATATATAAAACATATTTAAAAAACTGTAGAAAAGAAAAAAAAAAAAAGAAAAAAACTTTTTTTTATTCCCAAGTTAAATTTGGTTTTACAGTTGTCTTCTAAAAATTTCCTAATTGTTCTTATATAATTTTTTTCCATTTTTAAATGTTTTTCTAAAATAAAATAATAGTAATAATAATAAAATCACTTGATAAAATGACGTCAAGATAGTAACGATTTGAAAACTATCACTATAAGTGATTTTTTCAAGCGTATTAATGTGTATAAAGTTCTAAATAAAAACAAAAGCAGATGAGGTATTAACGTCACGATATTTTTGAGTTTAGTTGAGAAAATACGTCTTAATTTTCATAGTTGTTTTGTTTTGTTTTACCTGAATTTGAACTATGTGTATAAAATGCAAATGATAATAATGACAGTTTGATAAGGCTTATTATGCTTAAAGCTATCACTGGTTTTAAAAATTATGACAGTTGAGGTGATGACGTCAAAGTAGAAGGCTTATTAGTTACTTTTTAATATATTGTAAGTTCTGATATATTTGTATAGCTGCCTTCTTCAGATCAATTTTGTACAATTGAAAAAAAATTAGTAACGCTTTTTTGTTGTAAATAATTGAAAAAAAATTAATTGTTTTGTGTTCTATAAATATAGTTAAGGTGGCCAGTAAAAGTCACTTTATTACATTTAACGCCAACATAACAATAGATAAGCGCGTTTGGTGACCATCCATTCTCTGTAGTACAGAATTCCAATGATTCAACGGGTCCCAGCAGTCCCATATTTCATCATTAGAACTCACATTGGTGTAAAGTGGTCATTTGACGTGTAGAACACGGTTGGGGGTTGCTGCCCCCATTTCGGGGTTGCTGCACAACACCCCCGGGAAATGTTTTGTGTGGCCTGGGGCGGAGGCCGCACTTGTCCCATGTTTGCCAACTACACGGTCGTCGTTTGTCAAAATGTTTTACACTTGCATTTGTTTTTCAAGTATTTGTTTTGTACTGTTTTGTCATCTATTGTTTCTTTGTTTTAGAGTTTTTAGGGAAGATAATTGTTCTAGATTAGAAGGTTTATTTGAACACTTTTCTTGTTTGTCTCCAACAAAGAGGAGGAAAAGAATTGAAAGTTGGAGGCCACGTGTGTTTATCGATTTAAAAGAAAATAAATTATTGCGCTACTCCAATAGAAATATTATTTTTAGAAATAAAGTGTGCAACATTTTAGACTTTTGTTGCGTAGAAAACATAATGTTTTCTAAATGTAGCTAAATATTCTTTTGATTAAATAGCACTTTTTTGTACAGCCACTTATGATCTGACTAGAAATAACAGTCTAAGTTGAATTGTTTTCACCCTTAAAAAAGCTATTAAAAATTATTCAAAAGCTTGATTCAAAGTTGTGTATCTGGTTGGTTTTCGTCATAAAACGAAAGCACGCGACACTTTGAATTGTAACTGTTTTTTACCTTGGTTGCCCGTTTCTCTAATTATGAGCAATAGAATTTACTCCCGGCGTTCCTCCTATAGATGATATAGAAACTCGTCAATTGTTTCAAGTTTGTAGGTATCTAAAGTTATACTAAAAATTTATACTTTCAATCAATATACTTTCTACACCAATTTCTGATTTAGTTTTGTAATTTCACTTTTGTCAAAACTTGAATATTTTTTTTTTAATTAATATGTTATAATAATTATTACATTGTTAGTGTCATCATTCTTATTATTATTTTTAATCAGTTTCTTTTTACATTAAAAATTAATAATTTTATATATTTTTTATATATCTGGACTCTCTTTGTTAAAAACTTAATTACTTGACAAACCGGCAATCTTTTTTAGTGAGACAAGTTTAATTTCAAGACAAAATTGTTTTTTTTATATGCTTGCTTTACCAATAAACACAAATAATGCTAATCTTGAATAAGAATATATTTCAAATAGCAGCTTTACAAAACTTTTTCCGGTCAAGATTCTCATTTGGGTGTCTAATCAAACAGTATTAAGCAAATTTTAGTGTAAAAAAGCAATAAAAATCTATAGAACTGAAATTTTTTTAATACAGATTTTTCCACTCTTTCGAAAGATTCAAATTTAATTTTTCACTAAACTTTTAATTTATTCATTGCCAATTTCACTTCTGAATTAGCTTTTAGAATGAATTTTCAAGTGAATTTTTTGTCAATGAAAAGTTATAAATTAATTAGGTTTAAAATTTTATAAATTATTGAATATACAGTAAAAGTAAAGCCAGATAAAATAAATAAATCAGAGAAACTAAAAATAGATTTGGATTAACCATAATATCAAAATGTTGGTTGGTTACTATTCAATTTTTTGCTTTTGATGAACAGGTAAATACTTTTTCTAAATACATGTTCAAAATTTAAAACCAAAAAAATTTGTTAATGAATAATAAAACTCTCTATTACAATTAAATGCTTTTATTATAATATTTTCTGCTTTGTTTAGATTTTTCTTTAAAACCAGAAAAAGCTACTCCAAAGTTTTTAAAAATTATTTGCATTGTTTACAATGAAAACTTAAAAATTAAGTGAGTTCTGATTTTTTTTGCGCAATTGTTGTAAACAGTAAAATTGTTTAAAATAAGCTAGATAAACGAAATAATAATTTCTTAAGAAAATTGAAGCAAAAAACTTTACACAATAAATTTAAATTAGATTGGATAGATACAAAGGTATTATGTTTATAAATTAGAAATAGTGTATTTTTTTCCAAGACTTTTGTTTTTTATAGAGAGTCATTATAAACACTGACCATTATTGGAAGTTTATAATTAAAAAACAATTAGTTAATAACATTAGTAGAATTTGTTTTAATTATTCGATAAAATCAAATAAACGCATTTTATTTTTGTGTTTAGTGTTAGTTAATAGAAATTATAAAATAAGACACAACGCAGCTGCAAAAATAGTTCATTCAAATTTAACTTTTAAATTTAATTTAGAGAAAAATGTTAAAACTGATATAAATATGTTTTTAAATTTTTTGGCAAAATGATTATAGAATTAAATTTTACTATCTGCTTTAAAAATTAAAGCCAATAGGTCAGACATTGTAATAGTATTTGATTGATATTCAGCATTAATTAAAAAGTATTTACATTGTAAACAAAAAACATATTTTTACGTTGATTTTAATAGAATCGTTTTAGTGTTGAATATGGTGAAAAACATTGTACAAAAAGTACAAAACAAAAATGTCAAATATACAAAAAATAAAGCAAACAATTTATATAAAATTCTGAACATTGTGTCGCTTTCATTGCATGCCCACATAAAATTATGAACAATCATGACACAGAGGACCATGAGTATAAAGTACTATAGTAAACACGACATTTTGTTTTGTTTATTGTTATTTATTTCGCTGGAAAGCTCTACAAAAGAGGGAATGAAATGATGTAAATGTCAGCAATTTTTTTTGACGTGAAGCATGTCTATTTCATAGTTTTCTTGTTTAAAATAGCGTTTTTCACAAAATTAAATGAATTTAGATTTGTAGCATGAAATTGGACTGGAACATGCTTATGCTGCTTGCGTGCTTCAAGAAAAAATTATGTTTGTTCAACATTGTGGCTAAATTAAGAAAATTAGTTTGTGGTTATAGACTATTCAATTATTATGTGCTTAATGGAAAATAAAACTTACATTATTAGGGAAAAGTAGAAAAAGTGGACAGTTTAAGAAATTTAAAATTTGTAAATATTACAAACTTTAAATAGCTAATTTTTTAGATTTACGTCATTCAGAAGTAGTAGTATTGGTTTAAATTTAATTTAACTGTAGGTAATAAATTATTTTACTTTACGAAAGGTTTCACTCTTAAAAATTTATTTTTAAAAAATTTATTTATTTCAAATATACAATTTTTATAAAATTAAATTTAAACAATCATTAATTTACTCGTTTTGAATGTTTTTTTCTTGTTATGTCTTCTACTCTTTTATTTATTTTTACTTTTTTGAAACATTACTTATC
Source organism: Lagria hirta (assembly GCA_947359425.1). Lineage (NCBI taxonomy): Eukaryota > Metazoa > Arthropoda > Insecta > Coleoptera > Tenebrionidae > Lagria > Lagria hirta. The sequence continues at coordinate 23,551,845 of OX375800.1, read as the reverse complement.
ATAATCTTTTTTAACTATGTTTGCTAATTATATTTTTTATGCTAACATTTTTTGTTTATCTTTTATAATCAAAAGATCAAGTACAAAAGTGAAAATTATTAAAAGAATTAAACAAAAAATTGAGCTTTTTGACTTTAATCACATTTGCTACCTCAACCTTATTATGAGCGTAGGCCAATAATGGCACAATTTTTCTATTATTATCTTTTCATAAAAGTCACTTATACAAGCTTCCAATATTAATAGACACCAATATTGTTTCAGACCTGTTTCTTTCCAAAATCTTATTTTTTTGTTCCTTTACTGCTAAATTGTAATTATTTTTACCATTTATTTACTTATTCTTTTTTTCAATAATTTCTTTAATTATTTTACAATTCTTGCTTCTTCTGATTGTTCTATTGTCTTAGAGTCTTTTTTAAAACATTTTTATAAATATTGATTCTTATGTTAGATATTTGATTTTAATATTGTACTATTATTATTTCTCAAATGCTAGTGCAATAAAAATGTGGTTTAGTTTTCAAATATATCTACACTATATAATATTATAAAGAGGAAAGATTTGTATGTTTGTAATGAATAGGCTCAAAAAGTACTGAGCCGATTTAAAAAATTTTTTCACCAATAGAATGCTACATTCTTCCTATTTGACATAGGCTACATTTCATTTTAAAAAAAATTAGGGATCCTTGGTAAAATTTGAACAATGTAACCGAAGGTGTAGAAAAATGAGTCTTAAAATGTCTTTCGTCGAATGCGCTGCCGAAACTATTAGCGATAGAACAAAATAATGTACAACAATGTTGAAGAACATCATAATGTCTACAGAAAACTCCACGGTAGCATCTGTCCAACTATTGTAGTTATGTCACTACAACAACTTTTTTCATTTTAAACATTAATGAAAATGCTAACCAAATTCAAACCATGCTATTTATGTGTTTATATTAATCCTTATCCAAATAAATTATTTTATGGTCAAGACCATTTAACTACCTATAAAATAGTTTTTAAATTATTTAAATTGGACTTTCCATTCAAAAGATATTACGAATTAAAAAATTCAAACAGTAAACAAAACCGCCATAGCGCCGTGGCCGTTGTTTGCGATGCAGTCTGAAAAGCGCGCCGGGCATCGCGGCGGACGAGGTGAAGGGGGCAATATTTAATAAAATTAGTAAAGTCCTTCTCAGGGAAATAGGTATTCATTTTTATATGGAGGATATTATAGATTCCAGTTCAAATTGAATAGGTACGAGGTCAGCTATACAAAATAAAGTAGTGCATCAAATTTACGCTAAGGCGGTACGAAGTTCGCCGGGTCAGCTAGTTTTTTATATTTTGTAGTCTATTATCTTATATAATGTCTCTTTCTCTACACTTTCATCTTTTTTCCTTTATTTTTTAGATGTTTTTATTAAAAGTGTCAAATCTGGCTTCTTTCACTACTTTTGTTAATAATTTTTTTTTGCGTTTTAACTGTTTTTGAACTCTTTTTCTAAAAACCAATATATAATAATTTTTATTCAGTTTGTTTTTTGCTTTGCCCTTATTTTTCAACCGACTTCCAAAAAAGAATTAAACCAAATATAATGATTTTTCATTATTTGAAAGCTGGTGCTTTTTAGTTATTTAAATTTGATAAGTTATCTGATCAGTAGTTTTAAGGTTATGCTAATTAATGTTTTTTTGACAGTTATAGTTAAAATACAAGTGAGAAATTAAAAGTTTAGAAAATCGCTTTTAATATAATAATTAAATATTAGCTTATAAGTAATTTGAGTCAATTAAATAAATAAAATAATAATTGAGTAATCAAATTGAAGTCGGTTTTCTCTAAACTTTTAATTTGTTTACATTTCTTGTCTTGTTTCTATTTTTATGCTTAAAAATAGACTAATCTATCTTTTCTGATAAAATCTTCAGTTTTATTAATAATGCCAATTTTCTTATTTTCTAATAATGCCACATTCTTGTTGTTGTTTTCTTGAATGTACTAACCGCCTTTGTTTTTTTTTATTTTATGCGTTTTAAGTAAAAAGTTTATTTATGCCAAAACGTTTGTTTTTTTATTTAAAATAAAATAAAATAACATTATATTACATTTTTCTTTGTTTACTGAATTTTTTTTTATTTTATTTTAAAGGTGAAAGCATGAATTGGTATTAGTGTTTTTTCCTTCTATTTTTTGTTTATTATTCTATAATCTACAACGATGAAATTATTCTCATAGTTGCTCTATTGTAATATGATTGGATTTATTATATAATATTTTAAAAATCGGTCAAATGTGTAGATTCAAGTAAAAAAAACAATCTTAATATTTGTTATGGCAAGTTTTTCTTTTGAAAATTTAAACTATTAAAGAATCGGTTTTTGTTTGTTTATTATCAAATAGCTGACCCGGCGAACTTCGTGCCGCCTAACAGTCAATGAATGTCGTGTTACTTTTTAGCTGAACTAATTTAGGCTTTGATGAACGTAAAACAATAATACAGAATAATATATTTATATAGATAGAAACAAAAAAGTATTTTATTATGATGAATGATTATGAAAACATACATACGGAAGAGAATAAAAATAAAAAATAATAATTAAGTACTTCAAACTTATGTCAGAAAAAAATGATTGAAAACTATGTTGTGAAAATGGAGGAAAAAAAATAAAACTCGGATTAATTCATTAATAGGATTTTCATTCAAGCACTTTGTGGTAAACGACATTCTTTGTTTTTTAGTCAGGCGCAAGAACAAATAAAGCGGATGGTTTGCCGACACGTGAGCATGCCACGTACAATTGACCATAAGAAAAACATGCATTTTCTAGATTGAGGCCACAAATAGTCAAGGATTGGCTTTGTGATTTGTTAATCGTCATGGCGAAGGCAAGACGAATCGGGAATTGAATTCGTTTAAACTCAAAGGACATATCCGTTGGGATCATCGGAATCCTTGAAATAAGAACTTTCTCATCTTTAAATTTTCCTTTAAGTATCGACGCGTGCAATTTCTCGCAGATAATTGACTCGCGATATTCCGTTGCCTAATTGCATTACGGCTTCGCTGGGAAAGATTAGATCTTCTAGGACGCGGCATTGTTATTAGAATGTGCACTCGCATAAAACCACCAAATATAATAACAGTGCCTGAACTTTCGAGACATAGACAATAGCTCAAAGAGTATATAACCACTACGTATGAATAGCTTATCAAGAAAAATCATAGACAACCTATAAAAAGACATTTACACTTTTGTTAACCTGTAGATTTTTTTTCCTTAATCGTATAACCTTTACCAACTGATTTTTTATTCCCTAAATTCCGTTCCTTCCTTTTCGATGATTTTATGTTTTTACTGTAGAATAAATCTTAGGTATTATTTTCAAAAATTAAAAACAAATATAACAGTACCTGAACTTTGTAGACATTTTACAAAAAATAAATTTCTGAACGCACACATGATGTCTTCAGAAAAAAATAAAGTTGTGGCTTAAAGGTCTTAGCAACCAAGCCATAAGCTCCAAAAAAAAAATAGTTGTTACACTATTTGACAGGATTGGACAACAAAGGTTTGACATGTAATAAACAAATCAGCATCTATTGAAATGATTAAGTATTCATTACACATATCGAGTTTTCATTGCTTTTAAGATGTATTCTGCTATTCGGGACGGAAACAAATCCAACAAATCAAAAACCATGGCAATCGGTCCAGCCGTTCTCGAGTTATAAGTATTGTAACAAACACGACTTTCTTTTATATGTATAGATGTAGCTGATTTTACAAGAAAAGTGCAATGTTGTTGGGCTGAGGTTAACTAAGAATACATTTCCGTCAATTTATCTCAAATAAATTCGATGCTGCAAATGATCATTACAATTTTAAATCCCCCTTTTTTTTTAGCATGAACATTATGATTTTATGCGTGAAGCTGGCTGTAACATTTTTTTATTTATACTGCATCTGACCCATTAAAGGGAGAAAGTATCAACCGACATATGTGAGGCTGTGGGGCCATATCAGTCCAATTCTCAGAGGTGTGCTAAATTAGATCATGAATTTTTGGGATTATAGCAAAAAGTTATCTGGTTCTGTATTAACATTTGGGGCGGGTGTTTTCATATTTACGAGACATTAGTTGTGGATTATACGGATCATTTATACCCTCTGCTGTAAATGTTTGGGGCGAGTCGTAAAATGAGCTCAGAATGTCGTTAACCCCCTTCAAAACGTGATAAGTGTAGTTAAAAAAAATTATTAAGTATCAGACATATTCATAACTATAGATTTCATTTCAACAACAACAAAAATTAACTAAGAATTCGAAGAGAATTCTTCCTTGCCGCACAAAAGTCTGGCATTGTCTATTTGGAAAAACACGTAATTTTCTCTGATCATATTATTAAAACCTTTAAAACCATAAAACCATAAAACCTTTAATAGAATTTTGGAAAAAAAAATTATTTATTATAGATATACAGGCTATTATAATCTATATATATAAAAGAAAGTCTGTTAGTTACTCCACTTATAACTCAAGAACGGCTTTACCGATATGGTTGAAAATTGGTGAGGTGGTAGCTTAGAGCCAGGAGACGGACATAAGATACTTTTTATTCCAGAAACCACCCTCTAAAAGAGGGGTGAAAGTCAAATGTGAAATGCGATGTCGGAAACGTTCGGTGAGGCTCGACAAATTACCGAGAAATTTGACGCAACCACGAAGAAGCGTTTACATTAAAATTTATTTGACGTGGCTCAAGAAATTTTCCCAAACTTGGATTTTTATATCAATTATAGTTTAGAGCCAGGAGAAGGACATAGGATACTTTTCATCCTGTTCGACAGCATTCCCGTGTGACTTGACATGAAACGTCAGTCACTATAAAACGTGGAATAACAAAACGCAAATGACAGCTATGTAATTGACGTATAATGACAGATATGTAATGACGTATGGATGACAATTTGATATTTGTAAGAAATCAATAATAAAACTATTTCTATTAAATAAATAATTAATAATTATAATGTAATGATAGTGCCGTTGCCCATTCGTAAAAAGTGAAGTGAACTATAAAACTCGGTATGGTTGAAAATTTTAGTTTTTAGGTGAAGTGAAGTTTAATTAATAATGCCGCGACCAAGACGATCGAATCTTTCCCGACAAAGCCGTGATGCAAGAAGAATACGAAATACTGCAAATGAAAGGACTGAAGAAGAACAAGAAATTGCACGTGAACAGCGCCGCGATAGTATGGCTCGACTTCGTGCTTCTCAATCACGAGAGCAAAGTGAAGCAGCCCGTGAAACAGCTCGGTTGGCAATGCAGAATCGTCGAGCGAACAACAGAGGTCAACAAATAGATAATTTGCGACGCAGAACAAGATATTTATCAAGTGCTGATTTGAATCGAGCAGCGAGTTTATTAATATTAATAAATATTTAAAGATATTAATAAAATTTTTAATTAAATATTAATAATTAATTTAATATTTAATTATTAAATACTTAATAATATTTAATAATTTTTAATTATTAATTAGAAAAAATTAATAAAACTAAATAATTATAAACAGCTACTTTTTATTAACAAAGGGATGAAAAGGGGAGGGATAGAGACAAAAAATGACATGTATCAATATATAATTTTCAAAGATTTTGGTTTGCTTTATTTTAAAAATAATATCTATGTTTAGGCGGAACAAAGTTCGCCGGGCCAGCTAGTTATATATAAAAATTATGCTAACAATAATTATATTGATATTACTTTTATCTTCGAAATTATCTCGCACGTTCACATTTAGATCGATTATGTTAATCAATGCTCGGACAAGTTGATTTTTCAGTAGATCTATAATAATATCTTACTATTATCTATCTTACTTAAAAAAAAACAAAAATGCTCAATAAATTTGCCTGTTAAATAATTTAAAATAGGTTATTTTTATTATTTAGAGCACATTTTAATAGATTTGATCAAATATAAAATTATGTATAATATTGTAAAAAGTTAAAAGTGATAAAATGGAAATACCACATCAATTTCCGCTGCTTTACTATGATTAATGAAAAATTGTAATAAAAATTGTGTAAGTATATTATTTATTCATAATAACAGCTATAATCAAACGTTTAAAAAACCCTCGATAATAATATGTTTAGATTTTTTTATTTAAAAATTTAAAGCAGCTAATAAGGATTACTATTGATAAATATAAAATGATAGTTCTCACTTAGATCCTATTAATTTTAAATGAGAAGACATTTTTCTTTTTTGGTAAGAAAAAGAAAGGGTATTATTAAAAGCAGCTAGTTTGTTACCGCTTTCAATGCCAGGCAGTTCAAAGGGGTGGCTTTTGTTTCTTGTTATTTGAAAAATTAATATTTAAGTAGTAACATATTTAAAGAATTATTTATGCTATGCAAAGGGGTTGAACCCTTCAATTGCCATATGAAGGTTGAAAATATGCTTTATTGACCTATTACATACTTCATACATGATTTAGCATTATTTTAAATATTTTAGTAGCTAATGATTACATGTATATTCCGATAATGTATTAAAATAGTCTACATAAGCATTTTTGAAGTATTATTTTATTTATTTATTTTCTTAATTGAGCATTGTGTTGTTGGCCTGTGAGCTTAATTTTTTAATACATTTAAATAAAACAAGCAATTTAATTAGTTAGTTTTATAAATATTGTTATTGATTTGACTATGCAAACTTTGTTTTTGTCGCTTTTTAAAAATATTTTGAAACATGAAAGTAAACAATTCAATCTTTGACGTCGACCTGATCGTCTAGAATTCATTGGTCCATTTTCAATTATATAAAATAAATGTAATTTTTTTTTTATTAATACAAATCAATTATTTATTTATTCAATGACTTTTAAAATGATAAATATTAAAAGCTTTTCATCTATGTTGAAAGTTTTTGATGTAAAACCAACAGCATTGATTTTTTTTCTATTCTTGTTTATAGCACAAAATATTTTAAGTATTAATATGTAGAGATTTGTATAAAATTTAAAACAAAGAGGAAAAATAAATGTTAGCATATAATTGTCATTTGATAATAAAAAGTATAAAAAAAATTATTTATAGTTTTTATTGTATCAATTATAAATTTGACTAAAAAATGTCAAGACTCATCTCACAGAATGCCTACTAGTTTTAAAACTAAATAGTAAAGCTTATACTTATTCAATTACGTAGGTTTCTATACAAAAGATCTTCCTATACAGTTTTATCCTTTATTTTACCATGTGAGCATTGTCTTGCTTTTTTTTTTCGATTCCTTTTCATAGTTTTACTTTCTCTCTTTTTTATCCCTCTTTCTGGCTTTCTACTTAATACTTTTCATCTCTTTTTTATCTCACACCCTATTCGTTCTTTTATTTGAACCTCATACTCCTAGCTTCTATTTCTTTCCTTTTTCCTTCCTGTCGCACTATATATCCTAAAGTCAGTTTCACCAATTCTAACATCAATCTCGCATATTTCTCTTTCATTTTTTCTACCTCTACTCATTCTTTCTATCCTCAAGATTTTGCACTATACAACATTACATTTTTTACTATGCTTAACTTTTAACTTTTTTCTACTATTTCTTTTGCTATCTCTTTTCTTCTTCATGTAACTCCATAGCTTATTTCTATCTATCCAGTCTAAAACCGCTTTTAAATCTACAAACATTTCTTTCTTTTCTAACTCATTCTCTATTACTGCATTTAAAACATACACATTGTCTATTAGCTTTTTTTTCCTAAATCTTGCTTGCCTCTACAACTTTTTTAAATTTTTTTGCTACACACATTGCATGAACCGACAAATAATGTTCAAGATCAAATCTTTTACAGTAATTACTTTAAGTAGCTTTTCAGATCATAAATTGAAAGTGCTAAAAAACATGTAATTTTGTAGTTTTTTTTAAGACATCTTAACTAATAATTGTTTTTTAGCAATTTTAGTATATGTGTTGAAAAGCTATTTAAAAAAGAATCCAAGGTCTACGCGGCGATTTTGGTGTTGGATCTATTTTCCAAAAACAGCAATATTTTTATCTGGGAATTCCAGCATATTATACAGACTTGCTGTAAAAGATCTGATGACATTATTTGTCGTATAATGCAATGTGTGTAGCAGAAATATAAGAGACAAGATGTAGAGAGTAGGAATTACCAAGATGAAATTTTTTTTTTAGTTTAGGAGAAAGAACAACAGCAAAGCAAACAAAAAAATTAAGGTAGAAAAAAAAATACTAATGACACTGAAAAGAAAGAAATTATCAGGAACAGATGAGATACCAAATAAGGCATGAATGTAGACCATTAGTAGACAGAAAGAATAATCTACAAAAAAAGAGCACGAAAGTAACTTGCTGAGAATATCTATTCTCAATACGATGTACAAGGTGTATGCGTTTTTTTTAATTAAATTTATTTGTGTTAGGCATAATTTACGCATGTTGAACCAATTTTTAAGCTTTATTTATAAAATTTTTTTTTATAATCAGTGTAAATTTTTCATTTTTACGTTATATTCTTACTAGTTTTTAAGTTTGATTTAAATGCTATTTTTTATTACACTTTATATAAGTTTTTTTCATATATTGATTATAACATGAGAATTCAATCGATAGTTTTTAGTAATGAAAATGATACATAATTTATAAATTGTTAACCTTATTACTATTTAACATAAATTAGATTTTTTTCTAAAAATTTAAAATAAATTGTGTCTGTTACAGTTTTCACCTGTTAAATTTATTATGCCAATAAAAAAACATAAGCTGTAATTTTTTAATAATTAGAAATTTTTTCATGACTGTTATTTTAAATGTTTTTTCTAAGTGAACATTTTTTTTTATTTGAAAGCTGGCGCTTCTTATATAGTCATATATAAATTAGACCAAAATCTGAATAATAGTTTTTGAGTTATATAATACGTTTTTTGACATTTTTGATATGTATAGAAACAAGTAACAATTTGAAAATTTTAAAAACTTTTTAAATTTAATAATTTTTTAATTTGTTATTTATTTGAATTATTTGTTGTTATATTAATAGTAGGCAGCTTAATCAATTTTCTCTTGCATGTTTGATATTCTTTTTATTATTATTTACATATATGTAGTTTCTTCATTCTATAGACATATACTTTTTTGTATTTTCTATAGTCTAGTTTGATACACTAAGTAGATGTATTTATTTTTTCTAACCAACTTTTTTTCAAAACTCTGCTAGTATTGTTTTTGTTTGCTTTATTTTTTTATTTAAATTTGTCTCTACCTTTTCTCTATTATTTTATTATTTATTTTCATTTTCGAACTGAAAATTAATTACTGTTAATTTTTTTTGTCTATTATAAACAACAAATAAATAAATAAGTATAAAAGAATTAAAAACTATTGATTGTATTAATAAGGTTTATTGTTTAACTTTACAGTTTTACAATGTATTTACAATTTTTATTAAAATAAATCTTTTTCTTTCTCCTTCCTCTTTTTTTTTCTTTTTTTTTTCTTTTTATCATTTTCATCCATTGTTTTTTCTTTTTTTTTCATTCATTATGTCTTCTCTTATTCTTATTCTCCTTCTTCCTCATCCACCCAGTTTAATTTTTTTCTTTCTTTTTCTATAATTTTCATCCATTCTATTCCCTTTTTCTTTCCTTTCATTATATCCTCCCTTACTAACATGCTTTCTTTTACCTCCTCACATTCCTTCATCATGTGTTCTAATGTTTCTCTCTCTTTTCCACACATTCTGCACTTTCTCATTTTCTTCCATCCAATATCTATTTTCTCTCTCTTCATTTCTACACCTAAATCTAGCAATCATTTTTCTCTCTCTCTTATTTTTCCTTTTCAGGTAGCTTGGCAGTTCTTCAGTAATTATTGCCCCATATTTTGTATTGTAGCTGCTTTCTCTAATTTCACCCCTCCTTTCTTGCTTCTCTATATCTCTATCTCGGTCTCTCATTTCTCCATTCACCCATTGCCTCTCTTCTCTTTTCCTCTCAATCTCTTCTACACTGAACCCTTTACTTTCATAGTATTCTTTTCTCTCTTTTTTTATTCGCTTATCGCCCTTTCTTTTCATCATTTTTCCACACTCTTTCAGTATCTCACACCCTTCTCTCTCCCGCATTTTGTCTTCATACTTAACTGCTCTCTTTCCCGCCTCTATTCTTACTTTTTCTCTCTTTCCTTCCTCTCTCACTATGTAACCTGGGGTTTCTCTGCTTAGCCCTAGCATCCATCTCATATATTTTTCTTGCATTCTTTCTATTTCTTTCCTCTCTTTCCATCCCCAGATTTCCGCTCTATACATCATTACACTTTTTACCAGACTGTCAATCATCGTCATCCCTATTTCATATTCTCCTCTAAACTTTTTGTCTGCCATTCCCCACACTATCGCACACATCTGGTTTCCCTTTTTCACCAATTCTCTCAACTGCGCCTTACTTCGATTTCTTTCTTCGAACATGTATCCTAAATACTTCCATTCTCTCACCTGCTCTATTTCTTTCTCACCCCATTTCCATACTACTTTTTTTCTTACTCTCTTACTAAACACTATTATCTTTGTTTTAGTTTCATTCATCTCAAATCCCTTCTTTTTCATATACCTCTCTGCGATTCTCATCATTCCATTCATTTCTCTTTCTTCTTTCGCTACCATCACTATGTCATCCGCATACGCTAACAACCAAATTTTCTTTTCCCCTGCTACCACTCCTCCTTCTTGTCCTTTTGCTAACACATCTTCCATATCACTCATATAAATTGTAAACAGTAGCGGACTCAGAGGGCACCCTTGTCTCAGTCCCCTCTTTGTCCAAAACCATTCACTTTCTCTTTCATCCGCTCTCACCTTGCTCTTTGTTTCCTTGTATATCTCTTTCACTTTTTCTATTATTCCTTTCTCTATTCTTTTTTTTTCCATGCACTCCCATAATTTATTTCTATCAACCCTATCAAACGCTGCCTTTAAGTCCACAAACACTCCACATACTCTCCCTCTTTCCTTTTCTAACTCACTCTCAATTAACGCATTTAACACATATACATTATCTATTGCACCTCGTCCCTCTCTGAATCCTGCTTGCCAGTCTGGTAATCCTCCCACTCTCTCTACCTCTCTTTTCAGCTTTTCTGCCACACACATCGCATACACCTTGTACATTGTGTTGAGAAGTGTTATTCCTCGGTAATTTTTTTTCAGTGTTTTTATCCCCCTTTTTATAAATTGGTACTATAATTCCCTTTGTCCATTCCCGAGGAAACTCTTCTCCCTTCCACACTCCATTCAATACTTCTCTCAATCTTTCTTTTACTCTTTCATTCCTATATATCCATGCCTCATTCGGTATTCCGTCTGTTCCCGACGACTTTCTTTTCTTTAATTTCATGATCTGTTTTTCAACCTCTTCTTTTGTTATCTCTTCTTTCTCTGCTTCCTCTGCTTTTTTTTTAATTTTATTTTCTGTCTCGTCTTTTCCTTCTTTTCCTTCTAGAAGCTCTCTGAAATGTTCCATCCATATGTTCATTTCTATCGTATTTATAATCCCTTCTTTCTCTTCTTTTTCCTCTTCCAAATATTTCCATATTTCATTTTGTGTTTTTATGGCTTTTATTTTTTTCTGTTCTTCTTCTTTTTTCTTTTTCTTTTTTTCTTCACATGTTTTTCTATATTCTTTTTTCATTTTCATGTAATTTTCTTTTGTTTCTTTGTTTTCTCTCCATTCTTTCAATTTGTTTTTCAGTTCCCTTTTTTGTTCACTACATTCTCTGTCCCACCATTTATTTTTCTTTTTTTTTCTTTTTTTTTCATTTTTATTTCTTTTCACCATTGCTTCTTTTACTTTTGATTCTAGTTCTTGTACCATTTTTCTTACCTTTTTTTTTATATTCTGTTCTTTCCAGCTTTTCCCTGTATATCTTTTTTGATTTTTCGTCCCATTATTGCTGGTGATTTTATTCTTTTCTTTTTTTGATTTCTTTTCTCTCTTATTTCTTTTCTTCCATTTTTTATCTGTACTTCTAGTGGCGTATGGTCTGATTCTATTCTTTCTCCAATCTCGAATCTTTTTATTTGTTCCCAGGCTTTTTGGTTTACTATCCCATAGTCTATTACCGATGTTGCCTGTATTCCTCCGTATGTCCATCTCCCTTTCTCATCTCCCTCTTTGTTTCCGTTGAGTATCTCCCACCCATTTTCTTCTACCATTTTTATTAACAGTTTTCCTTCTCTGTTTATCTTTTTATCTTCTGTTGTTCTTCTAGTTGTTTCTTTTTCTTCTTCTTTTCAATTTCTTTTTCCTCCTACTTCTATTCTTGCATTAAAATCACCTCCAATTAGTAAGTTTTTGTTATTTGCATTTTTGTCTTTTTTTTCTTCTTTTTCTTTTATCATTCTTATTCCTCTGCTATATATCGTTCTTATTTCCCATTGTTCTCCATTTATCTTTATCTTTCTTTTCATTTCTCCCTTTTCCTCTTGGCGATCTGCTTCTTCTTCTTCTATTTCTTTTTTTACTCCCGTTATTATTCCTCCTGCTGCTCTTCCTTTTTTTTTTTTTTTGTGGCGTATTGATAGTAGGTAATCAATTAAATTCCCAGCTGTGAACCGATTCTGATAAAAATGAACACACATAATAATGTGTATGACACTATAACAGCAAATTTTAGAACAAAAAAAGTTTATTAAAAAAATTTCAAAAACAAAACTGCTATTTAATAAAAATTTGAATCTTAAAAAAACGAAGCTGAAAAAAAAATTGAAAAAACAACAATCCAACTTAAAATGTCTCTAAATTTGTTTTTGTTAAACTAAAAAACCAGTACGTTAATGGCTCACATGTCTTGTTTTGTTTTCGATAATCTACACAATATCAATAATCAAATTTTTACATTAGAACAAAGATTTTTGATAATTGAAAATAATTTTTGTAATACACGAAAAGTAAACGGCAAAAAACCTTGTTCCTTGCCATTTAATGTTCTATTGCCGATTCCTTGAAAAAATCTTGTTTTTTCTAGCAAAACTCTGAACAATATTAAAATAAGCTTTTATTTTGTAACGAGAGTATGGTTTCGCACCCTCCGGGTGCTTACCTACTCTTTTGAGTAGAGGGTTGCCTACGGCAACGGGTATGAACCTAGAGGGGTTGCCTTCGGCAACCGTAGAGCAAACGCACCTTATTTTTATTATATTTTTGTTTATTTATTTTTTTATTGTAATAAATTTTTATTTATTTCTTTTTGTGCTTATTCTACTCTCTCATTTAGATTATTACTTGCGGCAACAATTTGGTATTATTTACCTTTAAAATGAATATTATTTATTATTATATTATATGATTTTTTTTTATTTTGTGTTTTATATTAATATATTTTTATTCAATCTTTCTTATGTTTACCCTACTCTCTTACATGTAAAGCAAACATAAAACAACCATATTTTGTATGTATTAAAAATCTCTCACATTTTCTTTATTATATTTTTTTTCTTCCTATTTATTTTTTTTATGCTCATATTAAATATATTACTATAATTTTTAAAAATAATATGGCTATTTATTATTATTTTATATAATTTTTTTCACTTATTGTGTATTTATTTTCTATTTATTCCTTCTTTTGCTTACCATACTCCTATATTTTTGCTTACCATACTTTCTTATATGTAAGATGTTGCCTTCGGCAACAATAAAACAACAATATTTCTTTTTTATAAAAAAAAATTGCATTACATTTTATTTAATATACTTAATTTTTAATCTTCTTTTTTTTTCAATTTTTTTCTTTCTTTCTCTTCTCTTTAATCTCTTCTAAAGCAAGTCTATTATTATTTTTTTTTCGAAATTAAAATTGTTATTTTATATATTTTTTGTTGTTTCTATTATTATAATTATTTTATCATTTATTTGCCCTTTTGCTTGCTTACTTTACTCTCTTATAAGGTTGTCTTAGGCAACAATAAAACAACCATATTTTATTTTTATTAAAAAAGTTCGTATTACATTTTATTCATTATATACTTTATTATTTCTTTCTTTTTTTTCTATTTGTTTTCTTTTTCTAATTTTCTTAATTTTTTCCTATTTTCCATTTAATTTTTCCAAAATATGTAATCAATCAATTACAATCATACATAATCTAAAAAAAAAATCAAAAAAAATTATTTATATTTTAGTTATATATTATATATCAAATTCAAAAAAACAACCACTCTATAGAAATTTGTACATTAAAATTGACAGAAAAACGTTTCATATTTCATGTTAGTTATAAAATATAAATCATTAATATTAAGTGATCACTTAGTATTTTTTAATTGATTATGTCAACAATAATCATTGACAATTGACATTGTATTTTTTTTTAAATATTTAATTGTTTATTTAAAAATATAAAAATAAGTACGTACGATTGAGAAAAAAATATATATTCTGTATAGATACTTTTCGAAAATAATTTTCCACTTCTATCTGATTTTAATTAATTTATATAAATCTTCTTACATGAATAGGCCCCAAACAAAACTTAACCTCACTTTTCATATAAACAATTATAAATTTTCCTACAACCACAGTTCTATATCTTATATAATATAATCAAAAAGGCTGTTCTAGCCAGTCGTATTATATTCCCATATTATAATAAAGGAAAAAATGTAAAACAGGTCAAAAAATTAGGTGTCTTCTCAAAAATTTTTATCAAACCTTATCTAAAAAAAAACAATTATAGACAATGAGATTAAATAATTATTAAACTTACTTTATTTTAATCTTTTCATTCATATTTTACAAAAAAAAACCGCACTTTTACACTTAATTTTGTAAAATATATGTAAATACTTTATGAAAATTTTGAAAATAATTATTTTATTATTATATTTTTTTTGTTGCTAACAACAACAATGTCAAAAATATTAGAGCGGTAAATTTAAAATTGTCTTTTATTATTTCCTTTTCAAATACCAATTTCAGGCATGCTCTATCAATAAAAGATTTTAGTATTTAATAAAAAAAAGTCGAAAAACATACCCAGAGCTTTTCTTTCTATTATTTCTTCTATCTTTTCCAATATAAAAAAGCATTTCAATTAATTTGGGGCTCAATTTTAGAAGAACTATTAACACAAAATCTTTTCTTTCAACCATAACAAATTTATAATAACCTAAAACTGTCAATTTGCCAATTTTTTTTTGTGAGTTTTTGATATTTTGACCGAAACCAAAAAAAAAAACCTCTTTCGACTTTTCGATCTTTGCTTCTAACTTTTTGGTAAGTGCCACTTGTTTATTTAACCAATATTTTAATTGTTTTGAGCTGTATTTACGTAGATTTTTCATTATATTTACTTCACTTTGTTGACAGTTTGGGGCACTTATTTTTCTCTACAAAATGCCTTAAAATCTATTGAAAACTAAACAAAACCTATGCAAACCTTTATCGGTCTTTCCAAAACAGCCTTTAAACGTTGTTTTCATTTGAAAATTCATTGTAATTTCTATTATATTCGCTTCACTTATTTGACAGTTTGGGGCACTAATTTTTCTCTAAAAATGTCATGAAATCTATTAAAAACTAAACCAAACCTATGCAAATTTTTATCGGTTGTTTCAAAATAGTTTTTAAACAATGTTTTCATTTCAATATTCATTGAATTGTTCTCCCATTAAATTCACACTTCACTCTGTTGACAGTTTGGGGGGCTACAATTTATAAAATTTTTTTTCTTGACAAAATTACATTAAATCTCTTGATGGGAAATCTTTATAAATAAAGCCCCCATGTTTATTCAATAGATATTTTATAGATTTAAGCTGTATTTTGGTAGATTTTCGTAAAATTATGATACGACTGACAGGTTAGACACTGACAAATAACATTTGTTGAAAAAATCTTTAGTGATATAGAATCTATCCATAGTAAGTTTAGACGTTATTATCGCGATTTTGACACATTCCATCTTTTTCTCAAACTCTGTTTGTGGTACCTCCTACGTTCAAGGGGGTTATCAAATTTGAAAAAAATTTTTAGAAATTATTAAAAAAACATTGTAATTTAAGAATCTCATTTAAAACGAAAACAATTTTTAAAAAGCTAAAATTTGTCCGACAGAGATGCGGCTAACGCGTTTTATTATTATTTAATATAAGTATACATTTTTTGATGCGTTTGAATTTTGATTGTTTTAATGATTTAATCCAGGATTTGTGAAATAATATTACCGTCTAATCTGTAAAGTATTTGCTCACTAGTTACTGCTGCAAATATAAAAATTTAACAAGTGAATGTTTATTTAAAACAAAATTTGATAGAAGAAAACTACCATTGAAGTTGTATTTTTTTCTACATTTTCAATAAGTAGCTGGAACGCAGGTGTCCAGGACTGTGACTATAACAGTGTTATAGTCCTGGACCTCAAACAGCTTCAGCAGGGAAAGATCTTAAGATTTATGGCTAAGACATTCTGCAAGTCTTTACAAAACGGCCGATTGGTAATTATTGAAAGTTTGTAAAAATTCCAGGTTGAGAACCTGGCGCATCTACCAATTGATATCGTAGGAGTCTAATAAAACGTTGCTAGAGAAAGTGTTTTTACTATAAATTATTAAAAAAAAAAAAAAAAAAAAAAATAAATAAATAAATAAATTGTCTTTGTTTTTTATTATCAAAAAATCTTGAAAGTGACTGACTGTATTTACAGAAATAGTGATATCAGGATTTGCATGACCTAAACGTAACGCACAGCTCCGATAAATTGTCCGATAAAAGCTCCGAGCAAGCCTCGAGAGTAACATTGTTCAAATAAAAACACAAGATAACAAAATATTAAATATACCTGGTGAGGCCTACTGACCGGTGGCGGCGCCCCCATGCTGTGATGGTACATCATGTCGTGTTTGAGTTGGGGCAGTCCCCCAGGCCCCCCCGTGCTCTGATGTTTGATATCAACAGCGGCAAGAGCTTCGGCACGGCTTATCAGTCCATCGTTAAGTCCGGAAAATAAGTCTCCCTGAAAAAAACAAATTACGATAATGACCGAAATAAACAATAAAATACAGAATAGAAAAAAGAGCATTCACTCACGCATAAGACACAACAGGCAATCGTGGTGTAAATATTGAATTAGGGCAGCGCTCAGCAACGTAAACCCCGACTCAAGCCAGACTACTTCAAAATTTATGCGTCGGAATTATGATAAAATGATATGGTAAATTATTTATGATTTTTTCACTAACTTTTGCACCGGTTAAGGAATTACTCCGCTTTATAAATAAAGGACTTAAGTGATACGTCTGCTCTTTAACACATTAAAAATTTATGCACGTCGTTTTCAAAAGCTATGCGCTATGTTTGATTTATTTAGCGTAATTCTCACCTGTTGATGCGACAACGGTCTATTGACTTCGATGTTATTTTACGAAAACACTGTATTTTTTGGAAATATTCTAATAACCAGTCTACAGAAGAAATTTTATTGCAAGAGATGACATTGGTTCAAACTAAAAACATTTTTTTAACAATTAAGTACAGGCCAAAGAAAAGCAAGTTATCTGGGTTATATTAGCGGTCAAAGATATAAGATTGGTCATTTAAGTCTAAAATCGCATATCGCGAATTGAAGAAAACCTAACACCAAACGTGATTGGATACACAATAAATAATGTCAAGTAGCCGTAGTTCTAGCCGACAAAGGTTTCGCTAGCAGGCGATTTTAAACCAAAATAACAAATCGTATATTTCTGGCAGCTATTATGACAGTATTAAGCGTTTAAACCGACTGTATGTTCTGTTAATTATATTGTTTATTTTACAGTTATTAAAAAGACAATATTTTCATTAAAACATTTATTAGAAAATACTACAAGTGTTTAAATATTATCAATTGATGTTATTTATTTGTTCATCTTTATTTTTCATTTGAATAATCAAAAATTTTCTTTAGGTTTTGGTTTTGGCAAGACTTAATATGGCCAGCAATTTTTTTGTTACCAATAAAACATAATTTTTGAACCAAATTTTTTGTGTAACTTGAGCTCATTTAAATTTAAAACCAATTTTTTGTGTTTTTCCAATGTGGATTTATAAAGTTGAAATAAATAAATTTTACAACGCACAAAATTACGTATGTAGACAATTATTTATTTTTGGAAATTTGCCCCCCCAGTGCCCCCTCCCCCCCGCCCGCCGCGATGCTCGGCGCGCTTTTCAGACTGCATCGCAAACAACGGCCACGGCGCTATGGCGGTTTTGTTTACTGTTTGAATTTTTCAATTCGTAATATCTTTTGAATGGAAAGTCTAATTTAAATAATTTAAAAACTATTTTATAGGTAGTTAAATGGTCTTGACCATAAAATAATTTATTTGGATAAGGATTAATATAAACACATAAATAGCATGGTTTGAATTTGGTTAGCATTTTCATTAATGTTTAAAATGAAAAAAGTTGTTGTAGTGACCTAACTACAATAGTTGGACATATGCTACCGCGGAGTTTTTTGTAGACATTATGATGTTCTTCAATATTGTTGTACATTATTTTG
This sequence comes from Lagria hirta, assembly GCA_947359425.1. Taxonomy (NCBI): domain Eukaryota; kingdom Metazoa; phylum Arthropoda; class Insecta; order Coleoptera; family Tenebrionidae; genus Lagria; species Lagria hirta. The sequence goes on along the minus strand of OX375800.1, from coordinate 23,533,262 downwards.
TTCTATCGCTAATAGTTTCGGCAGCGCATTCGACGAAAGACATTTTAAGACTCATTTTTCTACACCTTCGGTTACATTGTTCAAATTTTACCAAGGATCCCTAATTTTTTTCAAAATAAAATGTAGCCTATGTCAAATAGGAAGAATGTAGCATTCTATTAGTGAAAGAATTTTTTAAATCGGCCCAGTACTTTTTGAGCCTATTCATTACAAACATACAAATTTTTCCTCTTTATAATATTAGTGTAAATAAAAAAAAATATTTAAAAAAAAATTGTTTCATTTTTAATGAATTTATTCCATATTTTTGATGCGTACTGTAAATTCGTTTTATCTTCATCTATAATCATATGACTTTTCTACTATTTGTTTTAATTTGTTTTTGCTTATTTTTTTGTGTCTTGTTTCATCTCTCTTTTCTGCCTTATTATTTCATACATCTTTATTTTATCTATTTGTATTTACAAAAAGTAATTGGTTTTCTCTCACCCCCCTACATTTTTTTAACATACAATAATTGGCAATTTTATCAATGTCAAATTGTTTTTCTTTTTTTTATGTCGTTTTATATTCTTTTAATTTTCTTTTCTAATATCTGTGTTTATTTCTAATTCTCGTTTAGTGATCTCTCTTTTGCTTATCCTAACTTTTTCATCCATCTAAAATTTTTTTTACATGTGTGCACTTTTTAATTTGGTTTTTTTGACCTGATATAACGTTTTATAATAATCTTAAAATTGTAGACATCTAATGCTTTGTTTTATCTTATTTCTAATGTTTTTACATTTTATTGCTTTGCATTGCTTTTTTTCAAATTTTGTTTTTTTTTCGTTCTATAAGCCATAAGCGTGCTGACAAAATAAAAATCAAATTTTTTTTCTTGAAATTACTTATATCAGAATCAATATTTGTCATTTGGAGTAACCTACAGCATAAACATGTAGAAATCTCGTCTCTCAACTTAGAAGCTTCTAATTCTAGTAGATGTCGCTTTTTTGACAGTTTTATTTATTAAGTGTCTGAGACGTTTTTTTATAAAATAGCACTCTAGAGAAATATAGTATTATTATCAGAATTTTTTGACACTAGCGTAAAACTCGAAGTAACAAACTATTTTCGTTTACGTCGTACATTGTGTCTCTTTCTGTTTTAAATAGTCAGAGTGAAATAAGCTTAAATGGATTGTCTTTATTAAAAAAAAAATTATCATCTATTTTTGGACCAACACAATCGAAAAATGAGTGTTGTACATGGATAAGCTTTATTTTAATAACTGGAATCCTGCAGTTATCATTTAGTGTTTCACTTACAAACTGACAAGATAAGTGCCATTTTACGTTTTATTTTCAACTGACGTGACATGCGTTTTGACAGAATGTAGGTAAATTTAAAAAAGTCGACTTTTGAAACGAGGCTGACTATCAAAAGCATTTCCACGACCGCAGAGTTTTTACATCAGTCAATCTATTCAAGGGTTTTATTCTTTTGTATGAAAATGTTGGCAGTGAAATGAAAAGCTCTAAAAGACATAAGTGAACGTACTTTTGATCTAATGGCCTCTTTCATTTAAAGTAATTGCAAAAGTTTTTTTCAAAGTTGTTAATTATTTTTCAAAGTATAAATAATAATAATACTTTACTTTCAATGGTTATTTTTTTTTATCAGATTATTCATCTTTTATCATGTTCTGATATTTTTTACATGTCTTTTGTTTGTTGTTTTAGGTTTTTTTACACACAATATTCGATTGTTTCAATATTTCAGCCTAATCATTTCTACAACGCTTTCTCTAATCTGAAAACAATTTTTTCTCTCGTTATCTTTAATAATTTTTAATGCGTTTTTTCTGTTTTAACCTTAACTCTCAGTTTATTTCTTTTATTCTATATTTTTGTTTATTTTTTTTATGTTTTCACTTTTTCCAATTTCTTTAATTTTTTTAACAATGCTATTTATAAACCAATTTGTATTTTCTTTTTGTTTAATTTGCATCTACTCATTTTTATATTTTTCACATTTTTTAGCATCATATAGCTTTGTTTTTTTTATTTTTTAACATCTTCTTATGGGTTTTTGCAATATATTTTTTATATGCCGTTTTGCAGTATACATTATGACACTTTTTACTATTCTCAACTTGCAATTCTCTATTTATCTTTTCATATCATCTCTTCTTTATTATCCGTAGTTTACTATAACATCTACTTTTTAAGCCTTGACAAAAAAAAAGTGTTTATAAGTTTGTAATGTGTATCCGTGCTTGTCTGTCGTCTTATAGCAAGCAAACGACTTTATCAATTTATATGTATTTTTTTTCATTTGAAAATTGAAGTAATTAATAGCTGAGATACTATTCTTTAAATGTAGGCTTATATTTTTGTATTTTGACAATTAAAATAATTTATTAAAAATTTAAAACTATGCATTTTTAATTTTTTTTAAATATTGTCATGATAGTTTTTTCAAAAATTGTTTTAATTTTTTTTTCAGACGTTTTAAAAAAATCTTAATTTTTTTTGATTTTATCGTTAAATCATTAAAATAAAATTTAGTTTTTTTATTTAAATAATAGTTTTTCGTACTTGTGCTTTTATTATTTATCTATATCTTTTATCTACAAAACAAAAAGTGTCAAACTGGTACTGTTACCATAACAGTTAATGTTTTACTATTAATTTAAATCAGCTAAACTATAAATAACCAGTATTAACTGATGCACTGTATTAAAATTTTTAAGAAAATTAAACTGTTAATTTTATACTGTTAAATTTATTATTTTATAAAACATTTAAGTGTCAGTTTGGTTATTAACTGGATCAGCTAACCTAATCTTTCCAAAATCAAAAAAGTGTATTGTAAGTTACTTATTGAAAACAAAAATTTTTGGTGAACTGGTTTTTTTTTAGCTTAAGTTTTTAATTTTGTCATTATTTACAAATGTTAATTGTAATAGACAGTTAACAAGATAACAGTTATTTTTTAGCAGTTAATAAGATTATTTACATATAAAGATTAACAAAATCTTTACTTTTATGACAGTTAATTTTATCAACAGTTTTGAAAATTATCAGATTGTTTTTTGCTTGTATTTGAAATATTAGCTGTTAACTATCAATTATAAATTTTTCAGTAAATGTATAAAACTTTTAAATTTAATTCTAATAAATTAAAAGATTGAAATTAAAATAATAAATAAATTAGTCTTACTTAAAAATAAAGCAATTTTATAGACTTAACTGTTACCAGTGTGCTATAATAGCTGGAAACCTTAATTATTTAAAACATTTAATTTTTTATGTTATGAAATGTAAATGCTGTTATTATTTGTTAACTGTTAATTGTAATAAAAAACAGTTAACAGTTATTTTTCAACATAACATAATGAACTGATTTTATAACTTTATGACGATGCACTAATTTATTTTATAACAGTTAATACAGTTTAATGACAAATTATTGTTTGTGTGTAACTTATAGTTTAAACTTAACTGATACCATAACAGTTAATGTTTTACTAATAATTTAAATCAAAGATTTAAACATAATCTATATTATTAAGATTTTACTAGTTACTGTAACATAACTTATAACTGTAGTCAGCTGAACTATAGATAACCAGTATTAACTGATACACTATATTATAATTTCTAAAAAAACTAAACAGTTAGTTATTTATTATTTATAAAACTTTTACGTGTCAGATTGATTATTAACTGGATCAGCTAACCTAATCCTTTCAAAATCAAAAAGTGTATTGTAACTTACTTAATGAAAAACAAAAATTATTCGTGAACAATTGATCTGAAACAGCAAGACAATAACGGTTTTTTTTAGCTTAACTTTTGAATTTTGTCATTATTCACAAATGTTAATTATAGTAGACAGTTAACAAGATAACAGTTATTTTTTAGCAGTTAATAAGATTATTTACATATAAAGATTAACAAAATCTTTACTTTTATGACAGTTTATTTTAATCAACAGTTTTGAAAATTATCAGATTGTTTTTTGCTTGTATTTGAAATATTAGCTGTTAACTATCAATTATAAATTTTTCAATAAATTTATAAAACTTTTAAATTTAATTCTAATAAATTAAAAGATTGAAATTAAAATAATAAATAAATTAGTCTTACTTAAAAATAAAGCAATTTTTTAGACTTAACTGTTACCAGTGTGCTATAATAGCTGGAAACCTTAATTATTTAAAACATTTAATTTTTTATGTTATGAAATGTGAATGCTGTTATTATTTGTTAACTGTTATTTGTAATAAAAAACAGTTAACAGTTATTTTTCAACATAACATAATGAACTGATTTTATAACTTTATGACGATGCACTAATTTATTTTATAACAGTTAATACAGTTTAATGACAAATTATTGTTTGTGTGTAACTTATAGTTTAAACTTAACTGATACCAAAACAGTTAATGTTTTACTAATAATTTAAATCAAAGATTTAAACATAATTTATATTATTAAAATTTTACTAGTTACGGTAACATAACTTATAACTGTAATCAGCTGAACTATAGATAACCAGTATTAACTGATACACTGTATTATAATTTCTAAAAAAATTAAACAGTTAGTTATTTATTATTTATAAAACTTTTACGTGTCAGATTGGTTATTAACTGGATCAGCTAACCTAATCCTTCCAAAATCAAAAAGTGTATTGTAACTTACTTATTGAAAAACAAAAATTATTCGTGAACAATTGATCTGAAACAGCAAGACAATAACAGTTTTTTTTAGCTTAACTTTTGAATTTTGTTATTATTCACAAATGTTAATTGTAGTAGACAGTTAACAAGATAACAGTTATTTTTTAACAGTTAATAAGACTATTTACATAAAAAATTAACAAACTTTTACTTTTATGGCAGTTAATTTTTGCTTAATTTTATCAACAGTTTTGAAAATTATAAGGCTGTTTATTGCTTGCTTTTTGAAATATTAACTGTTAACTATCAATTATAAATGTTTTAAGTAAATGTATAAAACTCTCAAATTTAATTCTAATACATTAAAAAATTGAAATTGAAATAAATAAATAAATTAGTTTTGTTTAAGAATAAAGCAATTTTATAGACTTAACTGTTACCACTTTGCTGTAATGACGGAAAAATTTAATTATTTAAAACATCCAATTTTGTGAAATGTAAATGCTGTTATTATTTGTTAACTGTTAATTTTAATAAAAAAGCAAACAGTTATTTTTCAACATAACATAATGAACTGATTCTATAATTTTATGATGATGCACTACTTTATTTTATAACAGTTAATACAGTTCAATGACAAATCATTGTTTGTGTGTAACTAATAGTTTAAACTTAACTGTTACCATAACAGTTATTTTACTAATAATTTAAATCAAAGATTTAAACATAATTTATATTATTAAAATTTTACTAGTTACGGTAACATAACTTATAACTGTAATCAGCTAAACTATAGATAACCAGTATTAACTGTTTATCTATATACTATATTTAAAAATATTTTATAAAACTTTTAAGTGTCAATTTGGTTATTAACTGGATCAGCTAACCTAATCCTTCAAAAATCAAAAAAGTGTACTGTGAGTCACTTGAATAATTGAAAAACAAAAAATGTTGGTTTTCATCTCATTTCTTCTGTCACTTTGTTTATCAAATATTTTAATTTTATTTCAGCAGCTTTGTAGCATAGATAAATTTAAGGTAATTTTGTTAAAAGCCTTAAAGTAGATTGACAAATTGAGAACTTTGGAAATATTTTTTTTTGGAGTGAAAACATTACTATAACAAGCTATTTTGATAACGCAATAATCACGTTCTGTCAGTTTTTCAAAAGCTTTCTGTTTTGGTAGATACGTCTTTCTCTTGGTATTTTCCCTCAAACCATATTTGAGAGACATTTTGTCTGGAACAAAGTTTGTCTTTTCAACTCTTACGTTAATACACAACTGTTGTCTTTTTGTTCATATAATTACTCTGTCATTATTTCTTTTTATAATTGTTGTGTGTTCTGTGATGACGTATTTGTTTGTTTAGCTTGAGGGTGCAACATAGGTCCTAATGATAATAGTTTCTCCTCAAATACGTTGTACTAAAATAGTGTGTTCACTTATTAGACCAGTATAATAATAATAATAGTAGTGCTTGCTTAACCTAAAATGATAATAACTTTGATCATAACGCCCTTAATGATTGGACGCTGTTAGCAACTCGTTCCATCAAGAGCCATTAGGGCTGATACTGTTATTAAAGCAATAAGTATAATCCAAGAAGGGATTCCTATGTGGAAAGTTGTCTGTGAGGAGCCGTACTCTTCGCATTACCGTCAAATATAAAGCTTAAAATTTCGAAATTCGCTTGAGCTTTGGAGGTGGAGGGAGCCGCGGAAGTATAAAAACAGCATAGGGCTGCGTAAGTTAGTTCTTACAACTCATTTATAATTCAGGACGGCCCCACTTGTTAGAACCCCTCTGCAAGCTTTTCCTTCTTGTTTCCGGTACAATACTGCCACATCCGGCCAAGCTTTATTAAGTGACGGGTTATGGTTAGCTAATTGATTTCAGATTCAAGATATTGTTATTTTCATCCGGTTGTGATTTGATCACTTTACGATAAACAAAATTGAAATTTGCAATAGCAATAGAAATGTTAACAATCATTCTGATTTTCATCTTCTAAAAGCTCTTTATAAAGGTTATTTAACTTGCTGAATTAGAGATTATTTAATTAACTTTATTGCTGAAACACAAGCAGCAATCGGGTTGTCAAAGATTTGACAAAGCAGAACAAACGACATAATTTTGTTAGTTTTAGACACTTTTAGGCAGTCAATGACGATATTTGTAAGCATATGTCTTGTTCTTTTTGCATATACAGTGAGATTTTTGTTTTACTGAACATAACGTTATAAAACGTATGTTCAGTTTTGAAAAAACCATGTCAATACATTGTCGCTAGGTAGGCAACCAAATTAACAAATGTTTTATTTTGACACTTGAGAGAACAGAACTCCGAAATTTTATAATAAATGTTCAAAGTGACCACCTTCTTGTTCCAAGCAATACGCCAAACGATTGTACTGGAAATACTGTAAAATACTTGTACAGTATTTTGTAAAAAAACTGGATTTATTTCGTTGCAGGAACAATATTGTTATTGGTCCATTTTTGGTTCGAGCTTGGCCACCTCGGTCGCCAGATTTATCACCAAACAATTTCTTTCTTTCGAGTTATCTCCAATCTAAAGTCTACAACAGTACCGTAATAGAGAGTACAGAAGAACTAAAGAATAGAATACTCACCGCCTGCAACGAAATAAATCCAGTTTTTTTACAAAATACTGTACAGGCATTTTACAATCGTTTGGCGTATTGCTTAGAACAAGAAGTGGTCACTTTGAACATTTATTATAAAATTTCGGAGTTCTGTTCTCTCAAGTGTCAAAATAAAACATATGTTAATTTGGTTGCCTACCTAGCGACAATGTATTGACATGGTTTTTTTAAAACTGAACATACGTTTTATAACGTTATGTTCAGTAAAACAAAAATCTCACTGTATAATATACCTATTTTGCATAGATTTCGCGCAAGTATGTTCCATAGAAATGTAAAGCCATAGATAACCAAAAGCCACAAGTAACCATGATCGTGGTTATCTTTAGATAGATAACGATGATTATGGTTTATCTATGGATTTACGTTACGGCGTTATAACAAAACGCTAAACACTTTAACAGACTGAATACGCAAAAAACTTTAAAATAGTGAAATTATCATCGAAATATAGTTAGCTTTCAGCATGCTTAAGTATGCTTAGCTTGTATACAATTTCACTTATTTTAATTTATCAAAATTATAGTTTGCTGAAAAATCAAAACGGATATGTTTTCACACAAATAAAAGGGTTAGACCAGAAAGCGAAACAACTAAGACAAATAGGATGTGCATAGCTTATTTTCTAAACGGGTTGCAACCCTTAATAAATCTACGTCGTCTACCCCCAGCAATAAAACTACAATGATTATCTCACTCGTCTTTTTGACTAAAATGTCTCATTTGTTACTTTTCTGAAGATTCTAAACAACCAGCAGCAAATATTCAATTAATCTATCTATCTAATAGAAAATAAAACAAAATAACTTACATTATGTCTGGGGGACCACGAATTGCACATAATTGACGCATCTTCTAATATTCGGCTCTGAAACATAAGATCATAATCATGTAGAAAGCGTTATACAAGCCATACATCAATAATCTCAAGTGTATATCGCATGTTGTAAATGTTTTCCAACCCTAACAACTTATCGACACGTGCCAAAAACACTGTGCAATCATTTAAATCCAATTATGATATTACAATCTAATTTCATCAATTTTCTAAATTGAAAATCATATTTCAAGAGCAGTGCACTTGGTATTAGTTTAGCAAAATAGAATGAAATGTATGTGTTTGGCAAATCAGTATCAAATACATAAGCATTTGGTGAAAGCGACATCTAGCAGAAGCTCTTTACATCAAAGTCAAGAAACCAGATTTCTACATGTCGATTTATAGCTGTCGATCACTTCTAATGACAGATATCAATTTTGTTAGATATCATTTTAAGGCAAAGACTTCGAACCTTGAGAGCTTTTATGTAAAAAGCTTCTAATAGAAATTGCCGTTTTTACTATAATGGTGAAGTAATCTCTTCAAATAAGAATGTTTTGCGATTTACTGTAGACGTCCAATAAGAACATAACATATCCATTTTGTTTTTACTATATTTTTCAATTTTATGATAGAAAAAATTGACAAAAAAAACATTTTGTAAAAATTGTTTGTGACAGAGATAGACAGTTATAACGGAGGTGTAACAAAGATAAGAAACGCTGCGCTACATTTGTCAGCGAAGAGGTCAAATGCCGTAGGCATAAATAGATCATTGCGTGTTGCAAAATATGTACATATACTAAACAGGACTGAAAACAAATTCTGTGATAATCTATCAGTTAGTATTTAATTCAGAAAGCATCGATTGAGTGACTTAAATAATTTTGTAAATCAATAATCAGTGTCACTTGATTGATGCGAAAATAGAGAAGAGTTAATAAACTAGAAATTAATAAAAAACCATTAAAAAACTAAATTAAATCAGATTATTTATGTATACAAAAATGATTAATAAAGGTTTAGTGACAAATCTTAGGAAGTATTGAAGAACAAGTTACAAATTTTGACTGTTGTAGTTTAAAAAACGTCAATTTTTTTGTAAAACCGAAAGTAAAACTAGAAGTAGAAACGAAAACGGTTTAGTATAAAGCTAAGATTAACAAAGAAAAAATAATAAATCAAAAACGAGAAAAAAAATCATTTTAGAGAAGAAATTAAGATAATGAAAGGAACAGAGTTATAAATGTACTTCAGCAACAAAAAACAGAGATAAAAGCATAAAAATAGACAAGTAATTGGAGTAATCAATGAAAAATGCATCACTAATGAAAAAACCTGGTGTCTCCACTTTTGATGTAATAGATGTTGCTAGTTTTACAATATTATAAAAATAATTGGCACTGACCAATAGGCTTTATTTTGTACTGCAAACTTTATCAAGTATGAATCTGTTGCAACTTGCTGAAGAGTTCTAATAAGAACAAAATCTGTTTAAGCCTACGAATCTAGTTTGAATAAATTTGCATTAAACTACTGCTTTAATTTATTTTTTAATCAAAGCAAGTCTCTGTTATTCATTTATGGTTTTTATACTTTTTTAATTTTAAGAAAAACATTTCCAACCTATTCTAATTGTCCTTAAATTCACAAACATTGCATTTTTTTTAATTTATTGTTTGTTAATTCTGTAAAATAAAACATTATTGGTATATACATATTTCAAAAGAAATTTTAATTAAAAAAAATTTTTGCAAAACTACACACAAATGTTTAAAAGTATAGTTATAAGTGTAACATTACACAAAAAATAAAATCTAGATAAGAAAAAAAAAGCTGACATTTAAATAGGGCATAAAAAAGGTCTACAAGTACATTATTTATAATTTGAAAGGAAAAAAAGAGAAAAAAACAAAAAGAGAACGTTTAAATTTGAAAACAATCTAAAACAAAAGTTGTACAATTTTGAAAGTGGTTCAACAAATTATAGGACAATATAGAACGTGTAATTGAAACATTTATTATAGAAAAAAACACTGTAGTCGTAAAAAAATAAAGTAAAAAACATACTTTAAAAATAAAAGATAAAAAAGGAAACATATACTATGAAGCAAAGATAAAATGTGGCGATAAAAGTGAATAATTTTAAACAGCAAACAGAGTTGTTTGTTAATCTTACTAATTTTTTTTAGTTAAAATTAGAGTTTGTAGTAAAAAAAATAAAAGTGACGTTATTTAATGCAAACAGTTTTTTAATTATAAAGAGAGAAAAAAAAACAAGAGAATTTAGATATAGAAAAATAGAAAAGAAGCAATTATTTGCTTAAAGTATTGGCTTAAAAAAAAACGTAAAAAAAAGTAAAAAAGCTTGCAAGCAGAAGAAATAAAGATAATAAATTAGTAGAAAGTTTGAAAAAAAAAATGTTGTTTTTTCTACAAGCTTAATAATGTATAGAGTAAAAATATAGGAAAAAAGAATATAAATAAAATTATTCAACTCGTTTCAGTAATATGCCAAGGTTGTTTTTGACAGCCTAAAAAGCCAAAATTTAGATGCTTCATTTTTATTTCATCATTTAGAATGTCAATCTAAAAGTCTATAATGTCAAAAGCGACTACACTGTTTCGGTATATTATTTTCCCTTTTAACAAATTTACATCAAACGATGACTTTCAATGTCTTTCTGCATAAGTTTAGCAATTTTGTAACAATTAGTACTGTCTTAGTGTAGGTTTAAAGGGAATTCTTAAGCATGATGTAGTCTTTTGCCTGTTTTATCACAACCCTTTTCGTTTTAATTGGCAACATGAATCAGTAATATGTTTCTCACGTTGTTTTTAAATCACATTATTGTCTGCTTTCTCTGTAATCAACAATTTTAGGGATATCACGAAAAATAAACAAGCTGATTATGTCAACGATGTTTTCAGAATTATTGTCATTTGCTATTATTTATTATTGTTTTAATGTTTTCATTCCAACGCAAAAAATAGTAATTCAAACAAATGTAAAAATCTTTTAATTATCGAAACTAGACTTTAAGTTTTAATAAAACTTAATTTTTATGAAGTTTATATAAGTCGTCATACTCTGACCAACTGTTGTCGAATGCAAATCCTTTAGTTTTTCAATTTTCTAAAGAGATTTTGTATCTGTTAATTTATCAGTTGTATCCAAAATTCGGCAACCAGTAGTATCTTGGACTCTTTTTTCAAAATCTGACAAGAAGGCTGTGTTATTACGTCATCTTGAACAATGACGCATTGTTATTTTAGTTTTAGATGGCCTTTAGATTGTTATTTCTAACAACTTTTTATAATCTAAGTTTTTGATGTTGTAAAAAATAAAGGTACTTTTCTCTTGAACCAAATTCATATTTTCTGACAAATCTGGTCTACGATTTGAAAAAGTGACATCTGACATTTGCATTTTACTTTATGAGCAGAGCTTTTTATAAAGAATAACTTTTTTCCGTAACATTACAAATAAAAAAGTTTCCCATAAATTGCAAAACTTTTCAGACATACTGTATATTATATTATTAAATTTTAAAATTTTTTTTTAAGTTGCTTTTATATATTAATAGATTTGGTGTTATGATACTATTTTAGAATACTTAGCAGCAAAATAAAATAATGATGAGAAACAAGAGCATCATTAAATTAAGCCATTTTTTAAGTTAAGCGTCAATTTTTTCTCAAACTTACTTGACTCACTGCGTATCGCTGCTTGTTTCCGAAATCCATATGCTAAAATAAAAAAAAATTATTTTGCGTATATTTTTTAAGTAGAAACAATCGCTTTAGAATGACAATTGAGTGTCGATTAATTGCAATTAATTAGGTATACTTAAGCGTTAGTAAAACAAAAGTAGATACTTGCTGCAAAATTTGGTTGAATCTCACAAAATTAAACTAGGATTAACCGATCTATATATGCAAATATTAAATAATTTTTTATTGTAAACATGCGTGTCATAACCGACTTTTCATGCATTTTTTATAAAATATACTTTTTTACAAAAAAAGATTATCTGTAGACATGGTGTTTTTGCATTCCTTTTAAAAAAAACTTTTGTTTTTTTACTTTTTTTTGAATGAACGTTCTCAATCATAACGCTACTAACGAAAAATCTAATAAATCTACGTTTTATTAAGTTCTCAGATTTAAAATGTCACATAGAACATTAAACATACTCAAAAGTCAAGAAAATACAGAAAAAAAGTCACTAATTTTAACTTGATTAAAATATATCTAATTTTTTGAAAAAAATTGAATAATTTGTAACGACAGGTTTTGATTCTAGTTGACAATAGTACACCGATTTATTCAATTATTATTTAAATTTAACCAAAAGGTAACCAAATCTACATCGCTATAAAGATGAGATTGTAAGAAATATCGAAATTTTTCTATTAGTTTAAAAATTAAATTTAAAAACTAATTTGGTCATTTTGTAGCTATAAATTAAAGCATTGTCTTTGATTTTTTATTAATTCTCGTTTAGAATAACTAATTGTTTATTTTAGTTTAAAAGTTAAATCTAAATCTTATCAGGGATATATAACTGAGGGAATTATAACTTTACAGTGCTAAATAATAACAGCTAGATGTCTTGTTGCTAAACAATGACTTGACTTGTCAAGTCTGGTATTTTCCAGATGTCTCTTGATAGTGAGATAGGAAACTATGATCTACATTCGCAAAAATACAAAATTGAAGATAAACCGCTCTTATAGCGCCACCCTGTATTTATTATTTACATATTTTGTCTAAGATGATTAACAATAGAAAACTAGTTAATTTTTATTTTTTAGATAGGAAAGAAAAGATGAAAGTTTATATTAAAAAAACAATAACTTTAAAAGATATTAAATATATCTGAAAGGTTTCAACTTTACCTAAAATTTATCTTTTTTTACATTATTTTAATTATCAAAGACAATTAATATAAAATAAAGACTATTGATAGAATAACAAAAAATCCAAAAATTTGTTTAAAATCTGACCAGTTATTTTTATTAATGTTTTTTTTGACATATATTTTTGACACTTACAATTAATTGATAATAAAAACAAGTGAAAAATCAAAAATAAAAGAAGTGCTTTCAATTTAATCAAATATTAGTTTCTAAGCAATTTAATAAATAAAACAATAATAATTAAGTAATCATATTAAAGTCGGGTTTTTCTGACTTTTTAATTTGTTCAATTATTTTAAAAGTTATTATGATGAATTTTGGCAGTTGATGAGTGGAGTTTGCAAACACGCACACACTTTTTAAGTGACCTCAGAAATTCTAACAGATTTAAATCTAGTGATCTTGCTGGCTATTCTATAGCACTTTTTAACCACAATAACCAGTAAAAAGTTTATTCAAAAATTGCACATTATAAGAGCTCTATCTTGCTAGAAACAGATTGTAGTTTTTATCATTTTTAAATTCTCCAGATAAAATGAGATCGATTGAACCAAAACTACAATTATATGAGAATCATACGTTAAAAAGCAAATTTCGGCTGTAATTCTTCTTGAATAGTTCAATAAAATCTATATATATAAAAGAAAGTCGTCAAAAGAATTAATAAAAATAACTGATCAGATCTTGAGCAAATTTGAATGGGACCAAATGGAAAGCATAAGCTTCCAACTAAAAAAAATTTAACAAATTCTCTTTAGCTAAAAAACATTATAAGGTAACACACATAAAAAAATTTAACAAACAAAACCAACTTCAAAAAATAAAAAAAAAGTATAAAATAATTGAGTAGACTTGTATGCTTAAAAAATAATGAAATAATATACAAATGTACAATTATTGTTATTTTTAGAGTCGGTGTCAGTCAAGGTAGGTTTGTATAAGATTGTATATATTATTATATACTAATCTTAACATTAGCATACACAATATTTAAACTAACTACACGCGGCGCCCAGGCAAGCAGACGCAAGCGCTCATCATACCTTGACCGACACCGACTCCAAAAATAACAATAATTGTACATTATAGTATTCAAATAATTTGATTATTTTTTAAGCATACAAGTCTATGCCATTATTTTATACTTTTTAGTGGTTTTTTTTATTTTTTGAAGTTGGTTTTTTTTTTTGATAAATTTTTTTCTTTATTTTTTTATTTTTAGTGGATTTTATCACTATTATTTGTTTTAATATGAGTAGACCTACTAAACGGGCTGCTAATATGAGACAGCGCCAAAGACAAACAAAGCAAGGATCAAATATTTATCTCAAAATAGAAAATCTACTGTTTACTTAATTTTAATTAATTGATACTAATTATTATATAAATTTTTTTAAGAGTTGCGCTTATATAAGTAAAATTTATCAAGAGAACATTTTTCTTAAGATTGTAATGCATTATCAAACACATAAAACAACATCTATATATATAAAAGAAAGTTGTGTTTGTTACAACACTTATAACTCGAGAACGGCTGGACCGATTGCCATGGTTTTTGATTTGTTGGATTTGTTTCCGTCTCGAATAGCAGAATACATTTTAAAAACAATGAAAACTCGATATGTGTAATGAATACTTAATCATTTCAATAGATGCTGATTTGTTTATTACTGTCAAATAGTGTAACAACTATTTTTTTTGTTTTTGGAGCTTATGGCCTGTTTGCTGAGACCTTTAAGCCACAACTTTATTTTTTTCTGAAGACATCATGTGTGCGTTTAGAAATTTATTTTTTGTAAAATGTCTACAAAGTTCAGGTACTGTTATTTTTGTTTTTAATTCCCGAAAATAATACCTAAGATTTATTCTACAGTAAAAACATAAAATCATCAGAAAGGAACGGAATTTAGAGAATAAAAAATCAGTTGGTAAAGGTTATAAGATTAAGGAAAAAAAATCTACAAGTTAACAAAAGTGTAAATGTTTTTTTATAGGTTGTCTATGATTTTTCTTGATAAGCTATTCATACGTAGTGGTTATATACTCTTTGAGCTATTGTCTATGTCTCGAAAGTTCAGGCACTGTTATTATATTTGGTGGTTTTATGCGAGTGCACATTTTAATAACAATGCCGCCTCCTAGGAGATCTAATCTTTCCCAGCGAAGCCGTAATGCAATTAGGCAACGGATTATCGCGAGTCAATTATCTGCGAGAAATTGCACGCGTCGATACGTAAAGGAAAATTTAAAGATGAGGAAGTTCTTATTCCAAGGATTTTGATAATCCCAACGGATATGCCCTTTGAGTTTAAACGAATTCAATTCCCGATTTGTCTTGCCTTCGCCATGACGATCAACAAAGCCAATCCTTGACTATTTGTGGCCTCAATCTAGAAAATGCATGTTTTTCTTATGGTCAATTGTACGTGGCATGCTCACGTGTCGGCAAACCAACCGCTGTATTTGTTCTTGCGCCTGACCAAAAAACAAAGAATGTCGTTTACCACAAAGTGCTTGAATGAAAATCCTATTAATGAATTAATCCGAGTTTTATTTTTTTTCCCAATCTGCACAACATAGTTTTCAATCATTTTTTTCTGACATGAGTTTGAAGTACTTAATAATTATTTATTATTTTTGTTTATTTTAATTCTCATTCTGTATGTATGTTTTCATCATTATTCATCATAATAAAATACTTTTTTGTTTCTATCTATATAAATTTATATTATTTTGTATCATTGTTTTACGTTCATCAAAGCCTAAATTAGTTCAGCTAAAAAGTAACACGACATTCATTGACTGTTAGGCGGTACGAAGTTCGCCGGGTCAGCTAATATTTAATAAAAAGCATAATGTCTAAACTTTTAATAATTTATTTAAATTAATTAATTCTAAAATACATTTGTTTGCTAAGAATAAATTTTATTGAAGCTTTTATAGTTAAAAAGACATTATTTGGTAACTAGATATTAAATCTCCTCTAGAATTCCAATAAAATAATCATTTTCCATTTAGCTTAATCTACAAATAGACATCCGATAATGTGTTTGAGTGCAAAAATGCCTTTTATCCAGCATCCAGCAGAAATTTATATTCCCGGCAACAATAGAGCAAAATCAGTGATTAGTTTCATGGAATAACGCAAAAAAAAAACCAAAAACAGGCAATTTATAACGCATCGGCGATATTCACTTGTTTCCGTGGAAAAAGCTTCAATCTGTATAAACATCTACTTTGTACAGAAAGCTCTGTCGGGGAGTACAAGCTATTGTAATGGTGGGGGTAAAATGGCGTCCAGAGTGGGTGAGGAAGTGACGTAGCGATCGATAAAGCTTGCTAGATGATTGGCTTGAGGCATGAAAGAGGCGGGGCAAGCTTTTATGCTACAATTTTACTATCTGTGATTTCAACTATTAAAAATATCTTCATCTAAATTTTTACAAAAACAATAACAATTTTTTAGCTAGCCTCTAGATTTGCATCTGACCTTGAGCTTATGTATTTGTCTCCGCACGCTTGATCTCACATGGTCTCAATGCATAATTTAAAGCCAATTTATGAGTGTCTGAGTAATTAACCGATGTGTGATTGTTTGTTATAGCTACTGTACGTCTACTTGATTAATGATGCAAAAACAAATTATTTAACAATAATATTCTCTTATTTTATCAAGTATTTCCAATAAAATGTTTATTTTATCTGTCATTATGAACCAATTGTTTTGCTAATATTAAGAAATTATCAAAATATTTTAAACAATCAACAGATATTTGACTTTTTGCTTGCTTATATGCATGATAACAATTATTTACACCTTAGATTTACATATTTTAATTGTAAATGGGTTACAGTAAATTTAGTTAGGTTGAAAGCTATCTATGAGATTTCTGGTAAAAAAAATATCGCAGCAATGCCAATAATTGAGGTTAGGTTGGCTTATATTAAAACAATTATTATTAAACTCTACTTATAATTATAGTAAAAAGAAAAAAGATTGTTATTCTGAAATAAAGCTCTTGTGTTGAAAAATAATATATACCTAATTACATGAATGAATATTTTTTTAGTTTATTTGCAAAATTTTATTATTAAGAAAATCTATATATTAAGAGTTGTAATTTTAATAAATTAGTCTTTGGCTTTTGCTAAACCTTTTGTAGCAGGACTAAACGGCGCTTTTTTTTATAGAAACGTAATATTATAAAATACATTCTACTTTTTAATAAACAATGTTAATTTACAAAAAACTCTCGATAATTTTCTTATAACATTTACAAATCGCTAATTTTTTGCTAACTGGTAGATGTTTTTGATATGATACAATTAATCTTCAGCAAAAAAACTTTCAATTGTTGACAGATAATACGTTAACGGTTAAAATCAAGTTTAAGCAATCAAAATTACATTTGAAAATCATTGTTACAAACCACATTAAAAATGTAAGTTTTTTTAAAGTTTGAATCCCAGGTTGTAATTTATTGTTGACATGTAAATAAATATTGATAAAATGGCTGCAATATAAGGCTTGATATTAAAACGTTAACGTTAGCTTTTAATAACGATTTAATTAATTACGGTTAAATATTAAAATAAAGTTAAGCATTGTTTACCGTGCATAAAGCAATAACAACGGTCAATTATAAAACCATAGTTAATGTATAATAATTGTTAGCTTAATTATTTGTTGTTTAAAAAAGGATTATAGTATGAGTTGGCTTTGACCATTGCTTTGATTTTGTTTTTCTGTTTATTGGTAGGAACTAAAGTAGATATATAATATTGCATATCATAGATATGCGTTTCATACAAGAAGCACTTACGTAATAACTTGGTGTCTAATCAGTAATACCCGTTTGACATTTAGAGTGGTCTATAGTATACATTAACACGTTGAAACCTAGTTTGTACATGTCGCCATTTTTACCATAATACGGAAGTAATAAACGCAATAAATTGTCTCTCTTTAACACTTTTTTTCTTAACATTTTGGTATTTTTTCTTTGCAAATCTACGGTTATACCAAACGTGATTAATTTTTTTGTTTTGCTTTTGTAATTTTTGTACCATTTTACAATTTCTTTTAATCTTGTTTTTATTTTTTGTTTAGTTTATTGTTATTATCTTTATTTAGAAAACCTCAACGGCTTTTATCAATATCGCTTCTACAATATTTTATGTAGCAGTGAAAAATTTGATATATTTTTAACTAGTTTTGACAAACCAAAATTTATGAAACTATTTGTGGTGTAAAAACAAGGACATCTATCAAAAGTTTTTTATATTAAACTTGAGCGACCAGGCTTTTACATGTCAATGTTTATAGATCACTCTTAATGACATATTCTGATAAAAAATGTTGTTATTTTTTTCGTATTAGAAAAGTAATAAGCCCAAATTGTCACTCCAAACTTATTCCAAAAAAAACTGCAGCTTAGACGAGCTCTAATTAGAACAAAACATAGATCTGGTTTGAATAAATTTGCTTCAATCATTTTTTTACCAGTATACTGAAATACCAAGACCGATTTAACTTTATATGTTATCTTTGATCTTTAAAGTCTTAGAACTATTCACCACAAAAATTGGCTATAATTGAATTTAATAAATATTATTTTAGCAGTAGACAAACTAAAATCTGCATCTAGTAGGCTGGAGTAATTTTTTTATATTGTTTTAACTATTTTTGGTAATGTTACTTTTGCTTCAGATTAATAAAACCACAATTTATATCTAGTATTTTAGTCAAAAATGTAAGTTTTGTAAAAAAAGGAGAAATTGTCTAAGATAGGCAATTTATGAGCCTAAAAAAACAAGTGTTAGCTGCAATTAATAGTTATTTGGCAAACAATCTAGATTTAACAAAACCATTCTGGGTACTGCATTACAACGATATCCTATAAGGTTTTTGTTAATTTTACCAGAAAGCTACAAATTATGAAAAAAAATTATAGAATCTATATATATAAAAGAAAGTCTGTTAGTTACTCCACTTATAACTCAAGAACGGCTTTACCGATATGGTTGAAAATTGGTGAAGTGGTAGCTTAGAGCCAGGAGACGGACATAGGATACTTTTTATTCCAGAAACCACCCTCTAAAAGAGGGGTGAAAGTCAAATGTGAAATGCGATGTCGGAAACGTTCGGTGAGGCTCGACAAATTACCGAGAAATTTGACGCAACCACAAAGAAGCGTTTACATTAAAATTTATTTGACGTGGCTCAAGAAATTTTCCCAAACTTGGATTTTTATATCAATTATAGTTTAGAGCCAGGAGAAGGACATAGGATACTTTTCATCCCGTTCGACAGCATTCCCGTGTGACTTGACATGAAACGTCAGTCACTATAAAACGTGGAATAACAAAACGAAAATGACAGCTATGTAATTGACGTATAATGACAGATATGTAATGACGTATGGATGACAATTTAATATTTGTAAGAAATCAATAATAAAACTATTTCTATTAAAAAAATAATTAACAATTATAATGTAATGATAGTGCCGTTGCCCATTCGTAAAAAGTGAAGTGAACTATAAAACTCGGTATGGTTGAAAATTTTAGTTTTTAGGTGAAGTGAAGTTTAATTAATAATGCCGCGACCAAGACGATCGAATCTTTCCCGACAAAGCCGTGATGCAAGAAGAATACGAAATACTGCAAATGAAAGGACTGAAGAAGAACAAGAAATTGCACGTGAACAGCGCCGCGATAGTATGGCTCGACTTCGTGCTTCTCAATCACGAGAGCAAAGTGAAGCAGCCCGTGAAACAGCTCGGTTGGCAATGCAGAATCGTCGAGCGAACAACAGAGGTCAACAAATAGATAATTTGCGACGCAGAACAAGATATTTATCAAGTGCTGATTTGAATCGAGCAGCGAGCTTATTAATATTAATAAATATTTAAAGATATTAATAAAATTTTTAATTAAATATTAATAATTATTTTAATATTTAATTATTAAATATTTAATAATTTTTAATTATTAATTAGAAAAAATTAATAAAACTAAATAATTATAAACAGCTACTTTTTATTAACAAAGGCTAAAGGGAGGGATAGAGACAAAAAATGACATGTATCAATATATAATTTTCAAAGATTTTGGTTTGCTTATTTTAAAAATAATATCTATGTTTAGGCGAAACAAAGTTCGCCGGGCCAGCTAGTATCTAAATATTATAAGAAATAATTTTTTTTTATAGTGCAATGAGTAATAATGAAAGCTCTATTGTACCGCAAACTATACATAGAATAAAAAATTAAATCTCTAAAAAAGTTTTCAATCATATCTTAAATAAATAAAAATAATAACAATAGCTTTACATAATTTGGTGAAATATAGAGATTCGTTTATGAATACTTTTTTCCTTTCTCATGAGGTTATTTCTGATTCAATCTTAAAATAATTTAGAGTGTGGAGAAGTTTATTGTTAAATGACTTAAACTAAGTCTCATTTACATTTAAAATATTAAGAAAATCATAAGTTAACATGCAAGCAAGAAAAAAACTCAAACGTCAGCTACTCTTACAACTTTTTACAATTTCAATTTTTGTTTTATTAATATGTACTTAGGTTTTTGACTGTTGTTTCTTGCTATTTTAAAAAACATAGATAGTTTACAAAGTATTATGTGTTGGAACATAAAACAACAATAGTATACGTTTGTAATGATAACAACATTTTGAAAAACTCACTTTTGCGTGGAAGTCTGAAGAGAATACTTTCAGGTCGGGCACAAAGTTGTTCTGCTGCAATTATCAAAAGAAATAAAATCAGTAAAAATATATGTATGTATTTTGTTTAGTATTAAAATAAAAGTGCAACATAAAGAGCACAATATGTAAACAAATTAAACCATTATTATACCAAAATAATGTATCAAAATTGAGGTTAAGCTTATTTATGACATAATGTCAGTTCTATTCCGATAATATCAAATATATCGTAAAGTAATTATAACAATATTTTTCGATTAATTTTGATATATAAAAGTACTTGTAAGGTTAAAAAATCTATAAGATTATAAATTGAGCGGAAATGTTTGACTATGTTGCTACTTTACAGAGTAATTATGTAAAAATTATATCCGTTTGTACGGCGCGGATCGCTACCAACTTCAGATTGAATAATTCTCTTTAAAACTAAGAACAAAATTTAGTTAATTTCAGCAATTATATAAAACTTACAATACAAGTACTTTTAAAAATATTATTTTATGTTTTATTTGATTAAAAATTCTAAACAATTCTGATTATTTAAAAAAAAATCAATTTTGACTGTATCAACGTCTGACATTTTTTTTTGTGAATATTGTATTAGCTTTTTATTTCAATAAAGAAATTAATTAAGACAAAGACAACAAATTTTAAACAATTTGTTAGTTTATTGCTTATAGTGCTAATAGTAGCCTTTCAAAATAAGAGTATTTTGAAAAGTGATTTAGCGGTTCAAATTAGAAGACAAAGCAAGGCTGCAAAAAATTTTGTGCTACATAAAGACACCTCGCTTTATTCAGAATTCTTAAGCTATTTTGATGTTATAAATTTTTAGTTGTTGCCTCAGTTGAGTTAGCTCTATAATTTAGAGTAGAATAAAAAATTTCTGTTCTTTCAAAAATCAAACAAATTTTCAAACTAATGTTTTAAACTGAATTAGAAATAAAATGACCAGTTGCTCTTAATAACCGACAAAAACAAAATTTTCCAGAGTTTAAGAATCTCTTTGTTTTTATCTAAAAAAATGTTACAAATACGAAAAAATACAAGAGGTCTGTGTCTTATAAAACTAGTTTTTTAATATACTTTTTTGAGTGATTGATAAAATGTTCTCAATTATTGCTAAATAATTATTTATTTTAAAGGGTGCTTGTGTGATTCTAGTGACTCTACTGCGTCTACCTGTAAATATAATACAGGTGGCTCATTAAACATATGGGGTTTGAAGGGATGATATAAATCTGGATAGTGGTGATGCGACCATATGTCAGGTTATGTTATGCTTCAACGATCGCATTATTCACCCCCTATATTTCATTCATTAACGCGCTTTGTATGTTTAAAACACGCTTCCGGATACTTTTATGCTCTTGAATAAATGATAAAAAATTCATTAAATGTGCTGATGATTTCTGTTTATTTTTGCGCAAAGTATAATCTTATCCTATTATGTAACCGTTTTAGTTGGATATCATTCACAAAATTATAGATAAATAAAGTCAAAAAAAAATTTTAAACTGACTTAAGCAACAATTTTATAAAACTCATAGCAGACTTATAACCTAGTGTCATAATTATTGCAAACTAGCTGGCCCGGCGAACTTTGTTCCGCCTAAACATAGATATTATTTTTAAAATAAGCAAACCAAAATCTTTGAAAATTATATATTGATACATGTCATTTTTTGTCTTTATTCCTCCCCTTTTCATCCCTTTGTTAATAAAAAGTAGCTGTTTATAATTATTTAGTTTTATTAATTTTTTCTAATTAATAATTAAAAATTATTAAATATTTAATAATTAAATAATAAAATAATTATTAATATTTAATTAAAAATTTTATTAATATCTTTAAATATTTATTAATATTAATAAACTCGCTGCTCGATTCAAATCAGCACTTGATAAATATTTTGTTCTGCGTCGCAAATTATCTATTTGTTGACCTCTGTTGTTCGCTCGACGATTCTGCATTGCCAACCGAGCTGTTTCACGGGCTGCTTCACTTTGCTCTCGTGATTGAGAAGCACGAAGTCGAGCCATACCATCGCGGCGCTGTTCACGTGCAATTTCTTGTTCTTCTTCAGTCCTCTCATTTGCAGTATTTCGTATTCTTCTTGCATCACGGCTTTGTCGGGAAAGATTCGATCGTCTTGGTCGCAGCATTATTAATTAAACTTCACTTCACCTAAAAACTAAAATTTTCCACCATACCGAGTTTTATAGTTCACTTCACTTTTTACGAATGGGCAACGGCACTATCATTACATTATAATTGTTAATTATTTATTTAATAGAAATAGTTTTATTATTGATATCTTACAAATATCAAATTGTCATCTATACGTCATTACACATCTGTCATTATACGTCAATTACATAGCTGTCATTTGCGTTTTGTTATTCCACGTTTTATAGTGACTGACGTTTCATGTCAAGTTCAGAATGCTGTCGAACGGGATGAAAAGTATTCTATGTCCTTCTCCTGGCTCTAAACTATAATTGATATAAAAATCCAAGTTTGGGAAAATTTCTTGAGCCACGTCAAATAAATTTTAATGTAAACGCTTCTTCGTGGTTGCGTCAAAGTTCTCGGTAATTTGTCGAGCCTCACCGAACGTTTCCGACATCGCATTTCACATTTGACTTTCACCCCTCTTTTAGAGGGTGGTTTCTGAAATAAAAAGTATCCTATGTCCGTCTCCTGGCTCTAAGCTACCACCTCACCAATTTTCAACCATATCGGTAAAGCCGTTCTTGAGTTATAAGTGGAGTAACCAACAGACTTTCTTTTATATATATAGATGTTATCTATAGTTATCTAAATTAGATCATAGAAACGTCAAACTAAAAGTCTATCAAAATAAATTTGAGATGTTTTAAATTTTATTTTTCAGCTGCAGAACAGAAAAACTGATGTTTGTATATATAAGAAATATTAATGTTTTTATTATTATCACTAACAAAATTTAGAAAAAATAGTATTCGAACCAAGATTGACTCATATAGAGATAATAGCAAAGCTTGTTGTAGAAAAAAGAGTTGAGCTCTGCAATTATTTGCTCTTTACCCAAAGAATTATAGAATAGTTTGATAGAACTCTGAAGAGATCCGGATTATGAGATCCTTATATGCTTTACGACGCTAAAGATCCCATCTGTTTTGTCAGGAGATTATCATTAGTAGATTTAGCTAGAAAAAGCCAACTACTGTTGAAATTTTTTTAGTTTGTTAGATTTTTAAAAAAGCTACCATTATAATGTGAAAATCTATTGATTTTTTAATGATTTAAACCAAATGTATTTTAGTTTAAAAAAACCATTAACAGCTTTACAATCCTAAAAATTGTTAAACCTAGTTAAGATGACAGTTAAAAAAACTTAATAAAATGATTGCTTTGGAATCTTTACATAGTAAATTATTTTTGTTTTGTTACTTGCCAAAAAGTTTGCTCATTGAATCTCAAGAGCTTTTTTGACCATTATGTGGTCATCATCAAGAAATAAATAAAACTCATTTTTATTTTATTCATCTTCTGTTTTATTCATGTCCTGCCAAGATTTACAAATAATGATATAAAACTCTTGGGAAAGGGGTATTGAAGCTATTTTTTCCTTTAAATTGCTATATTAATCGGTCAGATGGGTGAAATCCGCATCTTTTTCAAGACTAAAAACAGATTAAAATCTTACAATCGACATTAGGAAACTTGCATTTTAAACTTCACAATTAAAAAATAGATAATTAGAATAATGATAAATGATAAAACTATACCTTCTAATATAGTTAGTCAAAAATATTTTTTGTTTTCCTATATGTGTATCAATTATGCTTTTGTTCTAACATTAAGTGAGACAAAGAAATTAAAACTACGTCAAAGTACCAGAACTTGTTTTTGGGCGTTTTTTTGTTTTTTTGTTTTTTTACCCTTTATCATCAATCTAGTAGCAGTCGAGATTATTAAAGGTGTTAATTTATAAAGGTTCACCTACACCGCTAAAGAATTGTTTTGATAATCAAGACGTCACTTAACATTAGATTAACAATTATGTGTTATGTAAAGTAATAATACTGGTATTGACCAAGTTGACTCAAAATAATATAAGATCTACTTGATAAAAATTAGTTAAAAGGAATTTTGTAAAACATTCAAATAGACATATTATCAACAGAGCTAGTAAAATAAATAATACAATAAAAGATAAAAACCACGCAATAATAGTAACAAAATTACATTTTCCACAAACAAATAAATAAACTAAGTCAAAAAATTAAACCTAAAATTAGAAATCCAACCAATTTCATTTTTACACATATGCATGCTTCTGCGATTCTTTGTTATTTATAAGATTAATGTACGAATGACTTAGGGCGCTAGTATCTTCTCTAAAATTTAAAAATTTATTTTGCTTTATTATAAGCTTCTCTAGAATGTTTCTCTTAGCTTTATTTTTTTCAAAATTAACTATTTTGGTGTTATCAAAGTCCACAGGATGTCCATCAATAAAGAAATGTTCAGATAGAGCGGTCTTTCTAAAGTTGGTATTAACTTTAAATTTAATGTCATTCTTGTGTTGTTTCAATCTTTGTTCTAAATATTGCCTCGTTTGGCCAATATATACTTTTTCACAATCTTTACAGGGTATGCTATAGACAAGACCCGAGTTCTTTAACATAGGTGTTAAGTTTTTAAGTTTTGTGAAAAAATAACTTGTGGTGTTTATATTGTAAGGCGCAACACATAAACCAAAATTCATTGTGATTTTATTAATTTTCTCGGTTAACGATGGAACGTAAGGAAACTTGAAATATTTCGTTATTTTTTTATTTGTGTTCTGTTCTTTACTTTTAGTATTATTCCTATGTGTCATCCCAGACATATACCTGAATATAGTTTTTTTAATGAGATAGGAAGGATAGTTGTTGTTAATGAGTATTTCTTTAACTATATTGATGTTATTCTTATGAAATTGTCGATTACTTAACCCTACAGCTCTATCTAGTAAATTGGTGATAGTGTTAATTTTTTGGTTTATGGTGTGATTAGAAAAGAAGTTAATCACTCGATTCGAGTTAGTCGGTTTATTATACCAATTGCTAATTAGTCGATTGTCTTGTCTAATTATAAGAATATCAAGAAATGGAATACTATCTTGTTTTTCTAATTCTAGCGTAAACTGTAACTGTTTGTTATAAGTGTTAAATAGTCCCTTAATATAGTCACTTTTGTCTCTAGGTATTAATAGTAAAGAATCATCTACATATAGTAATTTTAAGGGTATTTCAAAATTAATTCTATTAAATGTGTCATAGAATAACTCATTCATGATTAAATTTGCAAAACTAGGACTACTTGGAGCCCCCATTGGAGTACCGTTAATTTGTTTATAAATTTGACCATTCCATACAAAACAGCTACTGTCAAAACAAAACTCTACTAGTCTATCAAACAAGCTAAAATTTATGTCTGTATGCGTCGAAATGTAGTCCCATTTACTTTTGATAATACTGAGAACTAAAGATTTAGGAATGTTAGTGAATAAGGATACTACATCTAGAGATACTAAAATGTAATTGTCTGGTATTTGAATACTATTAATAATATCAATGAGTTCTTCAAGAATTTTTTATGTTAAAGTGTGACGTAGAATTGACGTTCTTAAGAATATTGTGCAAAAATCTACCAATGTTATCTACCAATACCAACTTTAGAAACACCGCTCTATCTGAACATTTCTTTATTGATGGACATCCTTTGGACTTTGATAACACCAAAATAGTTAATTTTGAAAAAAATAAAGCTAAGAGAAACATTCTAGACTTGCTTATAATAAAGCAAAATAAATCTTTAAATTTCAGGAAAGATACTAGCGCCCTAAGTCATTCGTACATTAATCTTATAAATAACAAAGAATCGCAGAAGCATGCATATGTGTAAAAATGAGATTGGATGGATTTCTAATTTTAGGTTCAATTTTTTGACTTAGTTTATTTATTTGTCCGTGGAAAATGTAATTTTGTTACTATTATTGCGTGGTTTTTATCTTTTATTGTATTATTTATTTTACTATCTCTGTTGTTAATATGTCTATTTGAATGTTTTACAAAATTCCTTTTAACTAATTTTTATCAAGTAGATCTTATATTATTTTGAGTCAACTTGGTCAATACCAGTATTATTACTTTACATAACACATAATTGTTAATCTAATGTTAAGTGACGTCTTGATTATCAAAACAATTCTTTAGCGGTGTAGGTGAAGCTTTATAAATTAACATCTTTGATAATCCCGACTGCTACTAGATTGATGATAAAAGGTAAAAAAACAAAAAAACAAAAAAACGCACAAAAACAAGTTCTGGTACTTTGACGTAGTTTTAATTTCTTTGTCTCACTAAATGTTAGAACAAAAGCATAATTGATACACATATAGGAAAACAAAAAATGTTTTTGACTAACTATATTAGAAGGTATAGTTTTATCATTTATCATTATTCTAATTATCTATTTTTTAATTGTGAAGTTTAAAATGCAAGTTTCTTAATGTCGATTGTAAGATTTTAATTTGTTTTTAGTCTTGAAAAAGATGCGGATTTCACTCATCGAAACGTTGACTGATTAATATAGCAATTTAAAGAAAAAAATAGCTTCAATATTCGTATCCCAAGAGTTTTATATCATATATAAACAAGGATAAGAATTAATTATGAATTTACAAATAATGTTTTTAACAAATGTTAAAACTATTAATAACGTAACAAAGCGCAAAGTCAAATAAGAATTCTTTTAAGACTTTTTGAAAAACTCTTACGGTACGGAAAGATAGATTGTAGACAAAAAGCTCTTCTGTCCATAATATTTTTCAATTTAATTTTTTAGAGAAATTCTAGAAGATATTATTTTCTATTATCTACGCTAAAAACTTGCTCATACTAATGTCGTTGCAATGAACGCTAAGAAAATCCAAGCACAAGACAAAGTTTGATGCTTTATGACAACGACTAGGCAAATAATATAACTTTTTTGTAAGAACCTTAGTAGAAATGTGTTTTGGAGTAAATGTTGATAGCTAAGAAAAGAATAAGGTAAAAACTGTCCCATCAATAGAAAGCGTCTTAAAATATGTTAAGGTACGTTTTGATTTGAGCACTCTTGAAGGTAAGTCCTGATCCCATGTTGACAAAAGCTGCAGATATAAACAAATCCTGTTTTAGCAATCTTGACAATAACAATCCATATTTTATTCGCAAGAGAAGTGTCATAGCCGTTTCATCTATACAAAGCAAATAAAAAAAAGTCTTACATCATTTGTTCTTTCTATATCTTCTTTTGTCTTAAGATATCTTTTGCTTAAAAGATATCTTCTAAAAAAAAAAGTTTTGGTTTGACTTAAGAATATTGATCTACAAATTTTGCTATTTACTGGCTACTTGAAAGAAGAACTTCACAAGATTGGAGAGTCTAAGAATTTTAGTACAGAGTGACTTACACTAGATACTGGAGCACTGCAAACTGGCTTAGATCAAGATCTACCAAAAAAAGGAAATACTTTGATCACAAGAAGCCTGATTGAGATACGGCGGTTTAGATAACTAGATATAGATAGTTGAAGCATTTGGAAAGACCTAGTGACAAGTTGCAAGAAAGATGTGAGGCGGGGGCTGCAAGTTGTTGAAGATACAGCAGAATAGAAGCGCGTTGAGCAATTTAGACTACAAAAAATTTGTTAAAATAGTAAACATTTTGAAAATTGCTGTAAATTAGGTAAGATTGCTGCTGCTGTTAATTTTTCTTTAAAAACGTCTAGTACTAAGTGACAACAACTTGTGCGGTTTGCTGTTGAAACTACAGATTTTGGCAAACAACCGATGGAAATCTAATTGTCAGAAAGTGGTAATTTGTCAAGAATTTTTAAAAAATTGGTTGATTTGTTTAAAAAAGAAGTGAATATTGAAACAAAAATACGTCGTTTTAGGTTTCTGGGATTAAGTAACTTGCTTAGTTTTGGAGTTAAAGATCATATTCCACAGAGATTCAATTGATGACAAATCTGGAGAACGTAGAGATCAAAAACGTTAGACATGTTCTAAAAGCTCTACAAAGTGTCTTGATTTTTGAAAGTGAGTTTTAGATGTTAAAGTAACTAGTTTTGCGGTTGTCATTAATAATAGACGATTACAAAACACGGTGACAAGTGGAGTGGAATCAGAGTGGTAAGAACGTATACAGTCCGCTCGATAAAAATGAGGTTAGATAATAATTTGCGTGATGTAGATGGCGACACGCACGCTAATGAAATATCAGATAATTAGCCCTAATACAATAATGGCCATATGTTAATAAGCCGTGGTGTAGTTCTACCGCCGATGACACGATACCTACTCTTTTTATTCACTGCCACCGAAGCGAACTCTTCATGAATCTTTTATGTACACACCAGAGATTTTTATAGAACACTTTGAATTACTGTGTTGACATGAACTATTTATATTTTCCATAAATTTTAGATATTCGTCGTGCAGCAAATGCATCGCTTGTTTAGAGGACCATTTCATTATTCAATTTTTATGCGGCTTGTAGTGGTTTATTTGGCACGAACTTCATCATAAATTTAGGATCAACTTTTAAGTCAATGAAAGACAAAGATTTCGAAAATTACACCAAACCATCGGGGAATTATTAATTCATCGAGTTAATTAAATGATGACATTTGACTCATATTTTATTCCTGGAAATGTACTCACCAATTTTACCAAAATTGACATTACATACTACAGATTACTACATTGCTTTATTACATAATTAATGAACTTTATAAACCTAATTACATACACGACAGAGAAAAATAAAGTATTGACGACAGCATAGATGTAAAAAAAAATAGAAGAAACAAGCTTATGAAAACTAAATATAACAACGAGTGTAAAATACAGTAATAGTAGTAAAACAAACAATAGCATAAAAAGAAAAAAAAAACAAAAAACAAAAAACAAAGATATGTGGAAAAAGAAAAGTATGACAAGAATTATTGTAGAACACAGAAGAAAAAAGTACCTAAACTAAAATAATATTATATGTAAAAGAAAAAAATTGCAGCTTGTATTATGTGCACTGTTAAACCTCCAGTTTTTCTGATTTTAGCTTTTGCAACCTAATAATATTTTTTGCCCTCATCGCTCAAACACCAGTAGTTTCCTTTCGTTCCCAATGCATGTAAAGACAATTTTTCCACACTGCGGTGTTTTTTCCTTTGCAAGCGAAACTAGGGGAAATGACTTAGTCGGGTTTGTAATTTGTATTGAAATCCAGAGACGTCACGTCAAACTGTCAATTGTCACACAACCATTCTACAAAATGGCTGTTTCTGGTCACATACGTAAATAATCAACACAAAAGATTTATTGCCAAATAAGTAAGAAAACGATTGAAAATAGTAAGTAATTGATTAATAACACAACGTTCCAGAAAGTTTATAAAATTTCGAAATATCTACGTTATTCTTTACTATTAAGCAAAGTTTAAGCATAGAGTATACAGACCAAAAGGATTTCTTGCTTTGATGTTGTTGAAAATATGCCAATAAACAATTCTCGGTGAAATTTTTTTGCACTAATCTAAAAATTTGTTGTATGGTTAAAAGCCGCTCGTACCTTGAGCGGCTTTTCTCAGGAAGCAAATTTGATACTGCTCTATTTGCAGATTCTCTAATTTCAGGTGAAGTTAAAATTTCTCTATCGGAGTCGCTCATATTTACAAATTTGAAACGAAAATTCGCAGAAGAAAATGGCGAAATAAATTTTTAAAACGATGCTTTTTTATTTCAATAAAACCATAGCAACAAAACAATAAAACTATTTCAAATTAAAAAAATTAGATAATCGGCGTGGGCAACGCTACCAACCAAAAAACAAGTAAAAAACTAAATCATTTATTATCAAAAAATTAGTTATTTGTTATTAAAAAATTAGTCATTTGTTGCAAAAAAAATGGTACCTAACTTTTTCGGAAAGAAATTTCCCTTATTCGCATCAGACTCCCTTTGGTCGTGCTGCAAACAAATTGCTCATGTGGAAATTTTACTTTCCGAATTCGTTAGGTAAATAACTATTCTGCAATCAGCCAATTTGGAAGTATTTTGGTCTAATTTTAGATTTAGGTCAATTTTTTATTTTGCTTTTAATTTGTTATATGTTAAAAACATTTACAATGTAAAAAAAAAATCAAACCGATGAAAAAAAAATTTTAATTTATTTAAGAAGCATAAAACAGCAACACGAGTAATGAAAAGACTGGCAATAGACGCCAATTTATAAAATTTGATGACTTCTAAAATCTAACAATGAGTATATTTAGAGAAATCAAACAACATTATAGGGATTATATTAATAAATGTAAAACTAAAAAAAAAATTTTTAATTGAACAATATAAAGTAAGCCTATCTATAAGAATTAAAAAACAATAATCAAGTCTTAAAAAAGACTGAAATAGACTATTATCGTCACAATTTTTTGAATCTATTTACTTGCTGAACTGGCAAAATTGTCAATGATCAACTGCTTAGATAATATATTTTCGAAAAACTAGAGAAATGCAAAAAAAATTTTAATAAACTTTTCAAAAACTTGAATCAAAACAGTTTAGGCAAAAGTGTTGATCAACTTAGAAAAACAGTATGAGAATCTTATAAATGTGAAACAAGAGAACAATTTTATTTCTCAAACCCACTTATAAAAAGTTAACAAAAAAATGTAAAATGGATAAGATTATCCATTTTACATAAATGGGCAGCTTCCATCTAGTTTTTTTATATTCTTGAGATCAAAAATATGTACAATCAATACGTACTGTCAATACGTGCTCTTATAGATATGTTTCTATAGGTTGGTATACATGACTGTCAAAAAAATAACTACGTCAAATGTCAATGTCATTCTTATATTGCTGTTACCAACCGTTAGCAACGAAAATTCGAAAAGGCGCACGTATAAAACTAGCTTTTTAATATACTATTAAAATTATTATATCTGTCACTAGGTTATACTATTATTTGTAATACTTGGAGCTTGTCGCTGCGAGGAATTGATCCAAATTACGACTGACGATATTGAAGATTTTGATAAATTTCTTCGAATTAAAATTGGTAGATCCAAAAACAATCAGTCCCGCCATTTTGAAATCGTAGAAGACTACCACATAGCAGTCTACAGGAAATATGCGACACTCCGACCAAACGACATGAATTCCCCTAGATTTTTTATCAAATATCAAAATGGACGCTGCCATCGGATTGTGATCGGTATTCACAAAATTGCAAGTGTGCCAAGAGATGTGGCAAAGTATTTGAGTTTACCGAATCCCCAAGAGTTTACCGGCTATTGCTTCCGACGAACATCGGAAAATATTTTTTCGAATAATCGCGATCAAACCAGATTTCGTCGTTGTTAGGAAAAAATTGCTGTAACGGCAACAATGGAGATTTTCAAATGTCAGTTGTAAATATTTGTGACTTGGATATATTAATAAACTATTTACTTTGTCCAAATGTTCTAGATTTATCGGAATATAAGCATTTTTTCATGTTTAACCTTTCCCGGAGGCACAGCAATTTTGCTGGATTATTATTTTTTTATTAATTTAAAAACTAAAAAGCACAAATAATGACTCATTTGAACCGAAATTAAAGGAAAATATGTTTTTTTTTGTTATTTCTTCTTAAGTTTAAAGAATAAGAATGATAGCGACTGCCATAGAACAGTTTAATACAAATTTTGTATTTGGCGCCTTCACCATTTTTCAACATTTTTACAAAAAGTCTATAAAATATTACAAAATAATGACTCATCATATTCAAAATTAAAGAAAAACGTCTTTATTTTTTCTCACTTTTGAAGATTAAGACTGGTCGCAACTGCCATAGAATACTTTAATAAAAATTTTGAATTTGGCGCCTCCACCATTCATCAACTTTTAAATCAAAGTCTATAAAATATTACAAAATAATGACTTATCATATTCAAAATTAAAGAAAACGTCTTAGAAAAACAGTATGAGAATCTTAACTGTAAAACAAGAGAACAATTTTATTTCTCAAACCCACTTATAAAAAGTTATCAAAAAAATGTAAAATGGATAAGATTATCCATTTTACAAGAATGGGCAGCTTCCATCTAGTTTTTTTATATTCTTGAGATCAAAAATATCTACTAATATCTAAGACCCAAACCTAAACGCTAACAAAAAATGTTACAAAAAAAATCTAAAATTTGAAAAAGCATGAAGAAACTGATGTTACAAAAAATTAGGCTAAAAAGCCAGAAATCAAATAAATAGATACGCTGGAAAATATTGACGTTTCCGATGTTGTCAGAGAGAAAGCAACGCTCAAATGATTTAGTAGGACTGAGACTTTTTGTCTATGAAAAATCCCACATCTCGTGACTGTTGTTCTCCCTCATGATTAACCAAATCATTTGATCAAAAATATATTTTGTTTTTTTCTCACAAGACTATTAAATAATGAACGAAAAATTCTCAAAATAGATGTTAAAAGTGTCAAAAAATATGAAAAAAAAATGTAGAGAAAAAAATTTCAGAAAAAAGCAAAAAGACTGTTGAAAAGAGATTAGCCTATAAATCACTAGATTATGTTCTAGCAAAAGAAAAAAGCCGTAAATGCACAGTTTGTAATTTTCAAAGCAGAGTTTAATAGAATAGACCAAAAAGCTCTCCGGCTACACAAAAAATAGAAAACGTATAGAAAAAAATGTAGAAAGATAATGAGAGAAAGAATAGTTGCTACCATTGAGACGCATTTACATAATTTGGCAATATTGTAACGGTTGAATTGCGGCACACGCTAAAAATTACGATAAATAAGCGCCTTCTTGCCATTTTGCGGTAAACTACTCATTGCATGACGCTAGTTTGTGCACTATCGAATTCGCTGTCATCGATTTAGTCTAGAATTGCGAAGACCCGACGCCTTTAAGACAATTTATGTCTTTCGAGTAACTGTCTTTTCTGAACACTCTGTATATAAAGTAAAGCAAGCTAACTTTTTTTATTGGCCAGAAAAAAAAACCCAGGTAGTTTTTAACGGATGGGAAAAGAATAATCCGATAGTAAAGCAGAATTTACCAGATTTTAAGCGGGAAAGATACCGACTCTATATATAGGAGTGGTGATAGCGTCCATTTTTCACTTTAAGTCCGCCACCGTACGTAGTCTTAGTGTACCCTTCTACGCCAAAGTAGTGAGTCAAATAAACCCGGTAGTGGGTATTACGTGTGTTCACGACTTTTTTGACAAGAAAATTGGTACGGCTTTGAAGCCACGTTTTGATAACGACTTTACCATTTTCGCGATTACGTGACGTTAGAAGGGGTAAGTTAAACAGTCTCATTAATTCCACCACTAACGGTTTTACTTCGCGGGTCATGTAGGGCAAGTCTAGGGTCAAGTCGAGAGACGACTCAATTGCGGCACTCGATCTCTTTTCCTCCTGTTATCCTGCTATTTACCATCGAGCTTCCGAGGAGTAAACCACTGCAACCATCTTCAACGGAAACAGCAGATAAGGTTAGTTCAAGGTCTATGAAAGGTAGAATGAATGTGTGAATGTTAGTAAGCCTTTGAACGACACCTTTAAAGTGAAGAAAACCTTCCTTTTATTATATTTTGTTTCATCAAACTATTGCCTTTATTGTTTGTGGTAATCAGGACAATCTGTAAGGGGTGCTTGAGTTAACTTCAAGGAAATTGTCTTGTCTAACTCAGACTGCATCGAGTCCTGTCAAGTTGTGTTAAAATTGTGATAAAATTTTATTTGAATTATTTAGAACTAATTAATTATTTGAACATTCTGGATTTATCTTTTTTTATTTTATTTCATTTTGAGGCCAATATCACTTATTGCTATCAGTTAGTTTTTTTTATTTTTTGTTGTATTTTCTTTTTATTTATTCAATATATTAATATTATTTTTCTTGAGCTTTTGTTTAGCCTGCAGGTCTTGACCCCTGAAAGGCTAAAGGGAGGCTAATTTCGGCTATTGTCTGAGCTTAGGTTGAGTGGCGCCATTCACCACCTGTGTTCCTAGATTCACGCCTCTACGGCTGAACTACCGGGCAATTTTGAACAAGATAAAGCTAGCCGAGATTATCCTGTCCTCGAGTTTTCCCATTCCCTTTCTTCCCTTCTCCCCTTTCCCCCTTGTGTAACTTTACGGTGACAATATAATTTTGTGAAATAGAAGTGAAAACTTTAATTATTTCAAGTTTGGGTCAGAAAATGCTCACTTTTGCCAATTATTATTGATATTAAAGCTAATCAGTTATTAATAGATGTTTTCTATCGTTTTGAAAGTTGTAGAAAACAAGTAGAATTTGAAAGCCACGTCAATCGTCTTTTGAATATATAAAAGCTGTTTGGTGTCAAGAGACAAAAACTAAAAACTAAATTCAGAGTCGAAAAGCTGTTATTAAAGGTTTCTACTATTTGAAGGTAATACAAACGTTCGGTATAATGACACCTCTTCGAACAACTCGTCCTGTATCGATTATCAATTACTCATATTTCAGTCGCGGTCTTCACTTTACCTACCCTCTCACTTTGCCACGAATTTACTTGATTGATATTTGCGTTGTTTGTCATCAGAAAAATATTGTTACAGTATTCCCTCATATTCTGCGTCATTTATTTTAATTAGACGGTTCATTGGTGCGCACTGATGATCGTGCTGAAATTGCTAGCGCTTCTACAAAAAACGTCCAAAACAGCAGAAAATAGTAGAATTGTATTAAAAACAATCAAGACTAAAACCGAAATTTTATATAAACGTCAACAACCAATGTGATTATGGCTATAAATCAATACTTGCAAGTCTGAATATCAAGCGAAAAAATCTACAATCTAGAACATTTTTCTAGAAAACAAATTTTTTATTTTGTAAATAGAAGAGGAAATCTAAAATATGTGATGTAGTTGAAAATTGACATCTTTCGGTAAAGACCGTGTCGAAAAATTTAATAAAAATGTTGATGTTTCGCACTCCATCGTTGGAGGCGTCATCAGGACAAGGAAATAAAAGTGAGAACAAGCACAGTAACTCGACGTGTAAACCACGCTAGAGGCTAGACCTCGGCTTGTATTGGTTAGCGAGGAAGAGAAAGCAGAGAGAGGAGCAAAAGAGAAACCGGCGGGAGGCTCAAAAGAGAGAGGAAGATTTATCTAGAGAAATTTTGTGACCGGTGTCTAGATAATGTTCAGCTAGTGATGGCTATGACTGCGACCATAAACCCAAATTTATGCACCTTTTATCTTCAGGAACTGTTGAATTGAAAAGTTTAATTGAACGTCCTGTTTCCCCAATGTAAACTTTGCCACAAGAGCACGGAATTTTAGAAACACCTTTTGACAAAAGTGAGTGAAATCTGTCTTTTGGACATGGTGAAATTTCCAAAATTTTTGTAGATGATTGGAAGATCATTCTCAATCCTTGCTTACGAAGAATTTTTCCGATTCAGTCCAGAAAGAAAAGCAGTTCCACTATTATTTCTCATTTTCGTGCCATGATGTCAATGGTGGTTTATAAAACGTTGAATATTCTATTTCTTATATCGATTATTTATTAGGCTAGTTGTTAACCGGTTTAATTCGGTTTGAAGACTTGATGTTTGACAAGATAGCGATCTGTATGAGTAGACTTTCGATATATTGTATTTCCCAAAAACCCGTTAGAAAGACGTGTTACCAAGATATCTTGAAATAGAAGAAAATTTTGATTCTCAATTTCCATTGTAAATGGAATATCTTTATTTAAACCATTTAGATGATTTAAAAAGTCTGGCAAACTGTCTTTACTGTAAAGCCAAATAATAAACATGTCATGCACATATCGAAGCCATACTTTAGGTTTAAAAACCAATGCTTCAAGTGCTTTAGTTTTAAAGGATTCTATGAAGATGTTAGCAATGACAAGAGACAGAGGAGAACCCATTGGAGTTCCTGTGACTTGTTTATAAAATTTATTATTGAATCAAAAAATAGGTTAACGTTAAACATTTTTCTGTTAGATCTCCTAGGATTTGAAGAAAGTCATTATCATATAGCAACTCTCTGACAATAGCCACTGCTTCTGAAACAGGAACTTTTGTAAAAAGTGATACTACATCAAAACTGACTAGGAAATATAAAGAATCCAAAGAAAACGTGGATAAGATTTGAACAAAATTAGAAGAATTAAGGACATAAGACAAAGTTTTTCCACTGTAACCTTTGAAAAATAAAGCGTTCGGACCGTTGAAAAAGTGGGAGAATTAATTGTATTGGCAATTGGTCGCAAGAGAACGTCTGGCTTATGAATTTTTAGAAGACCGTACAACTTTGGAAAAACAGAATGTTTTGGATTTTATTTCAGGCGAGAAATCAGATGATTTTATCAATCTTAAAAGTTCTCTTTCAATTCTTGATGTAGGATCTTTGGATAAAGGAAGATAGGAATCATCTTAAAAAAATCCATCAATTTTTTCAATATAATTAGATTAATTCAAGATGATTGTAGCGTTGCCTTTTACCGCAGGTAGGATGAGGATTTAAAAATGTTAATATTTTAATGATTTTGGGGCGTGAAAGTTTTTTTTCTTCATATGTGATGAAAAAGACAAAATATAGTGATTTCATTGAGTAAAAAAAACCCTCAGATCAAATAGTTAAAGCTTTGATACAGAAGCGTCTTCATAACAGATGTTTAGATTTACAAAGCAAAAATTAGTAATTTATTATTTCTGATTTTTTCGTCATTATGATAAACATGTTTTGAATCAGATGATCAATATGCTTTTTTTCCTTGTCAAGCTTGCTGGCCGTACTTGTTCAGTCTTGTAGCTAAAAATCATGTTCCACACAAATTCAATAGATGGCAAATCTGGAGTGCGTAGATATAAAAAAAGTAAGACTTTAATTGCATGTTCTAAAATCCTGCTCCACTGTATTCTTTTACTAAGTGTCTTCACTTTTTGAAACATTTTAATTTGTTTTGATAGTTGAAGCTTTTGTGACAGCTAATAATGTATCCAATCATACTCTAATGTAATATTTTTTAATCAATTTTTTCTCTATTATATTTTTTATTATTCTCTTTGATCAGAGTGTTTTATTTTTAATTATGTATTAAAAATCTGTTTTGCTCTTTATTTACCACTCTGTTAGACTTTGTGATTTTTCTGGTCTAAACTGACAGGTTCTTTTTTGACACTTTTTTATTATAACTTTTTTTTTTGCTTTGTTTATAAGTTGAAGTTGCTTATATCTTTAACAGTTATATTCTATACTGTATTTTTACCGCATTTTTCTTTGTTATTAGATCAGTATGTATTTTTTTTCACTTGCTTTATTTCTACATCTAAAAAATCTGTTTTCTTGTTTTTTTATATACATGCACAACAGACAAAAGCCAAAAAGCTTGAAACTGGTATTGCGCTATGGCGTTTGTCTAGGTCAATATTATAAATGTAATTTTATATTCTATCGAATATTGTGTGCGACAATGACGATCTTTTCCCACAGCTGTTTATTCTGACCACCGTGTAAATCCAACGGTTATAATTACACATATTTAAAAAAATAATTAAGTAAAAAACAAAACAGTCATTTTGCAAATAAGTACATGAATTTTGTTCACTCCAAATAACTACATAGGAGAAAATAATTATCATCCCTTAACAATATATTAATAATAGGTTGGTAATACTGGAGCAGCGTGGGAAAAGCCACAAGTGCTGCCACCTGATTATACGTCACTTAAACCCTCATGGCCTACTGCTATTAGACCCGATCTACTCACGCTATTGTTTTATTTTATTATCTGCACTTGCATGAAATCCTCCCTTAATTTTACGATAGAAGCTATGTTTTTTATAAAAAAATTCTTTAGAAGAAAAATAAACGGTTTCTAATATTAAACTGAAGTTTTTTCCTCACGGTTAATCGATAGAGATGACATGAATATTTTATATTATTGAATTTTCCTATTAAAATTGATGGCATTTGCATTAAATTATCATAATTCATGGTAAGTTGCAAAACGTCAATTTAATAATAATAAAAATACTCAATAAAGTTGAAAAAGTTTTAAAAATGTGAAAAATATTTTGTCACTTTTTTATTATTATTTGATAATGCTTTTTGTGACATCGGCATCGATCGTCAATGATTTTAACATCTAAACATAGCATTCTCCATATTGGAGAAAAATTCGGTAGAAGCTACAATAAAAAACAAAAACAACATAAAATCTACTTTGATAAGCTAAAAATCTAAGAAAAACAAAACATCAAAATTCTGTTTAAAAGTACATACTATAAACTTACTTGCTTAAAAATTCAAAAACTAGTCAATTTTATTCTTAAAAAAAATTATTTATTAACATAAAAATTAATTTTTATAGAAGCTCCAACGTTATTATTTTTTTTTTCAAATCAATTTTTATTTTTTATAAGGTTTATTACCAATTATTAACAAAATACAAGCAGTTTTGTTAAAAAAAAATCAGATTTAGTTAAATTAATGACTGGTTTGAGTTGACTACTTTTTTATGATGTTGCTACTATTTTTTATCTTAAAATATACTATATTTTTATAATTTTAATTATATTTTTTTCATAAAAAGTTGTTTGTTTATTTTGTATTTATTATTATAAAAAAACAGTTAATCTTATCAGTGGTTAACAATACATATATTCTAATAAATTCTAGCAAATGCCTTAATAAGCTAGTTTGTAGTTTGTTTAACCCAATATAATAAGCCAGTCAATTTTTAAAAATTGTTATCTAAATAGAAAATATAATGACAACAGGGTCTGATAAAAAAGTTATTTAGGAAAGTAAAGTAACTTTTCAGCACAACTGCAAAGAGAAAAACCGAAAACAGAAAAAAAACAAACAAATATAAAATGACAAAAGTTGTAAAATACAAATTATTGCAAAATAAAGTAAAAAATCAAGACCAGCAATAAAGTTGTAAAAATAAAAATTAAAAAAAATAAAACGATTTATTTAATTTTTTTTAGTTTTTGCAATTTATTTCAGTTAATTTTAATTTTTCTAGTTTATTTTAGTTTAAATCAGTTAATTTTATTTTTATTAAGCTTATTTTTATTCAATTTAGATTATTTTAGTTTATTTCTATTTATTTTAGTATATTTTAGTTTATTTTAGTTCAATCAATTTATTTTAGTTCAATATTCTATTTTTTTTAGTTTAACTCAGTTTGTTTCAGTTTAATTCAGTTTATTTAAATTTATTTTAATTTATTATAGTTTATTTTTGATTATTTTAATTTAAGTTAAATTATTTTTGAAAAATTTAGTTTATTATAGTTCAATTCAGTATATTTTAAACTATTTCAGTTTTATCTAATTAATTTTAATTTATTTTGACTTTATTTTAATTTATTTCAATATATTTTAGTTTATTTCAGTTAATTCTAGTTCAATTCAATGTATTTTAGTTTATTAAATTTTATTTTAGAATATTTCAGGTTATTTTAGTTTAATTCAGTTTATTTTAGTTTATTTTAGTTCATTTTATATTGTCTCAGTTTATTCTAATTTATTTTAGGTTATTTTAATTTATTTTAGTTTATTTTATTTTAATCAAGTTTTTTTTTATCCAATTCAGTTTATTTTAGTTTATTTCTATTTATTTTAGTATATCTTTGTTTATTTTAGTTCAATTCAATTTATTTTAGTTCAATTCTATGTTTCTTTTAGTTTAGCTCAGTTTGTTTCAGTTTAATTCAGTTTATTTAAATTTATTTTAATTTATTATAGTTTATTTTTGATTATTTTAATTTATTTTAAATTATTTTTGTAAAATTTAGTTTATTATAGTTCAATTCAGTACATTATAAACTATTTCAGTTTTATCTAATTAATTTTAATTTATTTTGAGTTTATTTTAATTTATTTCAATATATTTTAGTTTATTTCAGTTAATTCTAGTTCAATTCAATGTATTTTAGTTTATTAAATTTTATTTTAGTATATTTCAGATTATTTCATTTTAATTCAGTTTATTTTAGTTCAACTCAGTTTATTTTATATTGTTTTAGTTTATTCTAGTTCATTTCAATTTATTTTTGTTTATTTAAATTTCCTTTAGTTAATTTTAGTTTAAATCAGTTAATTTTATTTTAATTAAGCTTATTTTTATTCAATTCAGATTATTTTAGTTTATTCCTATATATTTTAGTATATCTTAGTTTAATTTAGTTCAATTTAATTTATTTTAGTTTAATTCTATGTTTCTTTTAGTTTAACTCAGTTTGTTTTAGTTTAATTCAGTTTATTTAAATTTATTATAGTTTATTTTTGAGTATTTTAATTTATTTTAAATTATTTTTGTGAAATTTAGTTTATTATAGTTAAATTCAGTACATTTTAAACTATTTCAGTTCTAACTAATTAATTTTAATTTATTTTCAGTTTATTTTAATTTATTTCAATATATTTTAGTTTATTTCAGTTAATTCTAGTTCAATTCAATGTGTTCTAGTTTATTAAGTTTTATTTTAGAATATTTCAGGTTATTTTAGTTTAATTCAGTTTATTTTAGTTCAATTCAGTTCATTTTATATTGTCTCAGTTTATTCTAATTTATTTTAGGTTATTTTAATTTATTTCAGTTTATTTTATTTTAATTAAGTTTGTTTTTATCTAATTCAGATTATTTTAGTTTATTTTAGTTTATTTTAGTTTATTTTAGTTTATTTTAGTTTATTTTAGTTTATTTTAGTTTATTTTAGTTTATTTTAGTTTATTTTAGTTTATTTTAGTTTATTTTAGTTTATTTTAGTTTATTTTAGTTTATTTTAGTTTATTTTAGTTTATTTTAGTTTATTTTAGTTTATTTTGGTTTATTTTAGTTTATTTTAGTTTATTTTAGTTTATTTTAGTTTATTTTAGTTTATTTTAGTTTATTTTAGTTTATTTTAGTTTATTTTAGTTTATTTTAGTTTATTTTAGTTTCTTTTAGTTTAATTCAATTTATTCTAGTTCAATTCTATGTTTCTTTTAGTTTAGCTCAGTTTGTTTCAGTTTAATTCAGTTTATTTTAATTTATTATAGTTTATTTTTGATTATTTTAATTTATTTTAAATTATTTTTGTAAAATTTAGTTTATTATAATTCAATTCAGTACATTATAAACTATTTCAGTTTTAATATTTAATATTTCTCTCAAAATATTTAATTTATTACAGTTCAGCATAGTTGTCTTTTTAGATTAAAATTAACAGATTAATGAGTAACGCCCACCGCAAGACAAAATGCAGAAAAAATTGCGTATTTGACAAAGTTTTAGACAAATAATTAAAAGATCTGTCTAAACTTTTGCAAAAACGCTTAATCGTAACTCACAAGCCGAACTAATTACGTCTCTAACTTTCAATGTTTCCTCTCTTGATGACCGTTAATTATTTTTTCCTAATTATGTTTAATATTTAAGAGTTTGAGTACTTCCCTAAGTTTGTATTTCATCATCGATTTATTAATTACTGCCTAATATACATAAATAATAAGTTTTTTAGAATTTTTCTTAATTAAGTATGCTTAACAGAGATAAATAAGCGCCTACATACGTTGTAAATTTAGCTGAAATCAAGAATTACAATTGTGCTGATAAATAATTCAAAAATTTAACCTACAGAACGTCGTTTTCAGATCATTCAAAATAAAAATCTTTGCGCGTCATCAATGACGTCAAAAAAAACTAATTGCGCCAATCAAACATCTTTAATCTTAGTGCTCTACAATTGACTTTACACTTTTCCACCAGACTATCAAGAATATCATAGTTTTAAAGATGTTTCATGTTTTTGTTTAGAAAAAAACAGTAGAACATATTAGCTAATTATTTTGTGTTATTATACTTGTTGCGTATTTGTAAAAATATTTTTTACAAATTTTACAATAAATAGTTGATTGAAAAGAGTTTGTGTTGTTTATATTCAGTTTTTTGTTTTGTTTATGTTGCAAGTTTTTGTGCTTTTCCACTAGTTTCAAAAACTTCTGAAAAAAAAAAGAATTATACATTTTGAGTTATATTATAAATTTTGAATTAATTATCAGCTTTATTTTAATGAGATATTTTACTTTGTTTTCTGTAAGTCTACCCTACATCTATGTAATAAAAGTACAAATGTACAAAAGTACAAATCTATCTAAAAACTCATCTATCAAAACTTGACATGACAATATTTTTTAACCAGACAGTCACTGTCTAATTGGCCAACAGAAATCAAACAATGTTTAACTGCTTCGCGTTATAAACGAACTCATTATTATATCAAAAGGAGTTTAATAATGAATGTTATTATTAAACTCAGTTATACTATATATTGGTGACAGCTGATATAAGCTATATTCAGTTGATATTTAACAGTTGTTTAAATACATGACAAATTCTTAATAGCCATTTAAACGGCTTTGCGTATCAGGCAGCGTAGAAGTAAATTCATTGTTTATAGCTTTTATGTTGAACATAAGCACACATATTATAAAAATTATTGATGTGATAAAGTTTTGAACATAAATGTGACTTTTTTTGTTTTGATTTAAAACAAAATTTATTTATTCGTTTGTTTGTTAAACATTCATGATTAATAACTTTTTGAACAATAAATCTTTGTTTGTACTAAACTTAGCTGGGTTTTAGTTCTCCTCAGCTTTCGGTTTAATAAGCACAAGTTAGAAAAGACGACATAAAACAACTAAAACAACTTTCATAAAAATGTCATAGCTCAAGCACAATAACATCTGTCAATGATGTTGTCGGTGTCAAAGATGTGTCACCCATCAACAATATGAAGTTGTTGTTGTGGTACAATTTTAATATTAAATTTAAAATTACCATTAAATTAAAACACTCCTAAGCGTGATTAATAATGACTTTTTTATTTGATAACATTTTTTAAAAACTTTTTTATTTGCGCCTAGCTGCAACACTGTAACCGGAAACGTCATTCCTATTGCCTCTTGTCAACAATTTAGA
This sequence comes from Lagria hirta, assembly GCA_947359425.1. Taxonomy (NCBI): domain Eukaryota; kingdom Metazoa; phylum Arthropoda; class Insecta; order Coleoptera; family Tenebrionidae; genus Lagria; species Lagria hirta. Next base: position 23,489,397 of record OX375800.1, on the reverse strand, counting down.
TAAACACAAATTTGAAATTTTTCTTTAATATTTAATTATTATAAACATTTATTTGTACAGCATAATTTAAAAAAAAAATTTTTATTGATTGCTTTTTTAGTTAGCATCACTTTTTATTTTTTTTTATTTTTCTAGTGTTTACAGTATACCCGGAAACACTTGTATCACAAATATTTGACGTAACTTTTATAAAAAAAAAGTAGGTTATGTCATAGCAAACATAATGACATCTGTCAATGATGTTGTCGGTGTCATAGATGTGTCACTCATTATCAATAGAAAGTTATTACCTTGATACAATTTTAATATAAAATATTTAAGTTTTCCAACTCAAACACTCTTAAAGCTTAATTAATAGTGATTTTTTCATTTGGCAACACTTTAAGAGACTTTTTATTTGCGCCTAGCTGCAACACTTTAACCATAAACGCCGTTTCTATTTCCTCTTGTTACCAATTTAGATAAACACAAATTCAAAACTTTTTTTTTATAACTATTAATTATAAAAATTTGCTTGTACAGCATAAAAAGAATCAAAATTTTTTATCAATATCTTTTTTCAGTTGGCAACACTTTTTATAAATTTTTTTATTGACCTAGTATCAACACTGTAACCGGAAACGTTTATTTGACAAATATTTGACGTAACTTTTATAAAAAAAAAATGTAGGTTATGTCATAGCAAGAACAATGACATCTGTCAATGATGTCGTCAGTGTCAAAGATGTGTCACCCATAATCAATAGAAAATTATTGCTGTGGTACAATTTTAATATAAAATATAAGATTGTCAACTCAAACTTTCTTAAGCTTGTAATTAATAATGACTTTTTAATTTAGCAACATTTTAAAAAACTTTTCTATTTACGCCTAGCTGCAACATTGTAACCGAAAACGCCGTTCCTATTTTCTCTTGTTAACAATTCAGATAAAGACAAATTCAAAACTTTTCTTTTATAATTATTAATTATAAACATTAGCTTGTACAGCATAAATAAAACCAAAATTTTTTATCAATATTTTTTTAGTTGGCAACACTTTTTAGAGATTTTTTTATTAACCTAGTATCAACACTGTAACCTTGAACGCTTGTTTGACAAATATTTGACGTATCTTTTATAAAAAAAATGTAGGTTATATCATAGCAAACACAATGACATCTGTCAATGATGTTGTCAATGTCAAATATGTCTCACTCATCAACAACAACAATATAAAGTTGTTGCCGTGTTACAATTTTAAAATGAAATTTAGGATTGCCAACTCAAACAGATCTTATTGATTTATTTTATTACTTTTAACATACAGATTTGCAGCCTTCTCTCAAAATGTTTACATTGTGTAATTAAACAATAAAAAAATTACATTGTACTTTGTACATAAACATTTTAGATAAGTATTTACTGGAAGAATTATTAAAAGTGAATGCTCTTGTCTTCATTTCAATATAGCAACATACAACTCATATTAAATTAATCAATAAAATATTGATAATAAAGACAATATCATGTTGTAAAATTTTTCAATTTGAGAGGGTGTCTATCTTCATCGCGGCCTTGTGCTTTCATCAACAAATTATATTATATCTCATTGTTATTTTGATAAAATATTGTCTAAATTACACTAATCACATTCAAGCCATTTAAACTTAAAAAAATTAAGCGTTTAGTTTTACAAATCATTTATATTTAAAGTAAAAAATAATATAATTCTAATAATAAAGTATATACCTACATATCTTTTCCAAAAAAGCTTCTTGAGACGTTTTAAATAGCGCGTTTATGATAGGTAAATTTTTTGTGTAAAAGCTAAGTACTGCTACAATGTTGTAAAACATGCAGATACTGCTCTTAATAATCTAAAATTCTTTTTAATAGAATTTAATAGCTTGCTGTGAAATAGTTACTGAAAAAAACAAAAGAGAACACTACTTTATCACTGCCTGGCAAGTGGTCATACTAAAAACTTGCTCTATCTTATTAATTTTTTTGTTAAATTGTAACAAGCCAGTTCTCAAATAAAAAAGCATAAAATATGTCAACTTAAGCGGTTATAATTGGACTCTCTAACATAGCGACGTTGCTTTTTTACCTACGTTTACTGAAAACTGGCTATCTTTTTTAGCAATTTTAAAGTAGTATTTTTCCAAATTTTATTATAGATAGTATAGTTTATGTATTTTTTTATTCGATGGTATATATTTTCCTTAATATAAAATATATTTTCGTCTATAAATTCTGCAATGACCACTGTCTGACATCAAGTAGCCATAAATTCATTTAACAACTTTAGTGGGCTCTTGCTCACAACAATTTATTGATCCTTCGGGATCTTCTCCTGAATTTACTATTACTGCTGAATTCTATCCCAGTAGTTCTTCCAACTATCGCCGCCGTCTTAGCAAAACCGATAACTGTTAGTTTGACGATCATTTGCAATAGTTTCTTTAAACTTTAAATTTTATAGTAGCTTGTTTTTTTTGTGTTTCTTAACGTATTTATCGTCGTAAATACTTTATATTTTAGGTTAGAAAAAAAAACTTAATTGTTTTCTTATAAAAAAAATGCAAATAAGAAAAATATACTTCGATTAACTAAAGCCTAGGAGAACATTGTAAAACACAATATAAATCTAAGCAATTGAGCTTAAAGCTTTGCCAAAAGCTCTGCTAACTAGATCTGGTAAGTAATGCATGAGTGTACGATCGCAACGCTCAGGTGGTCCATCAATGATGCATCAGCCATTGCGGTGTTGACAAACATGATTTTCTTCACAATGTACTTTACAACTTTTGTAAACTTCTTTAGGAGCTTTTGAGGTATAAAAGGGTTCTGACATTCTACAGATTCACAAATTACTTGAATTAAAACGCAGTCATTGACAACCAAAATTTGAAATGCACGATGTAACGGTACAAAATGTAAATAACTAAAATGATAATAATAATAGTAATAAGATTATTATTATTATGGTTACCCTGAAGATATTAACTACTTTTTCTACATAGAGAAAGTGTTATTTTTACATTTAATTAATTTTTTTTAGATTATTTTAATAAATAAGAAAAATTTGACATACGTCAAAAGAAAATCAAGAACTTTTTTGAAAATTAAACATTTATATTTAAAGCTAAGTTATGAAATCGTCTCTACATAACATGAACGCTGATGGAAAAAAAATTAAAATGGACATATGACATAAACTTGCTTGTTATTCTTGAGTAGTTGCGGATTACAGAAAACAAACGCAAAATTCCTGGTTATAAAGAAGAACTTTTGAATAGTTTTCGGCTAAAATATCCCAATATTAATATTTCTATTCAAAATTGTCAAAAATGGATACATTTTACAAAATGTGATAAATTCACTAAAATTTGAATTTGCCAAGTCTGACGGATTAGTAACAAATAATTCAAAAATTGACGGAAATAAAATTACAACAAATAATTTAGAGGATCTGTCGGAGAGTGTTGATGGGGCTTTTTCTATTTTAGAAGATGTTAAGCATTATCAGTCTAGCCCTAAATGCTAAAGAATTTAGGGCTAAGTTGTCATATCATCTAAATCTCAAAATTCAACTGGAAAATAAATTTATCGCAGCTTTAAATATCTTTAAATTAATCAGACCCAATGATATAAGCCATTTCTCCCTAAACAAAACTACACCAGAAAATTTAATGCATTAATTTCTATTTTAAACACAAACATCATTCTTAAATATTTAAACTCAAATCTTTCTTTCATGGAATTGCATGAAATTTCACATTGTACTCGCTGGAATTAGAATGGTTTTAAAGAGTTTTATTCTAGATCTGTATCTGATACATTATACAATTCCAAAGTGGGAAATTAGGTTAAATACAAAAACTATCTCAATTAGAAAAGATTTTGGCCAAATTACTTAATATTTACGAGGAACACGTTCAAATTATTTAGACAAATGCATTAATAATATTTTAAATAAATATTTTATTCATCAACGTACATACCAGGAATACAACTTTTCCCTTCAGGCTGCAAAAGATATGTTGCAACAAAGTAAGTTTATAAAAAAGCATTTTTAAGAAAATTTCAAAATAAACAATGAAAAACTATTTTATCAAAGTTTGGGAAATAGTCATAATAAAAATAATATTAATAATGGTCTACCAAATATAGTTGATTTACGAAATTTTTCGAGTGGGTTATGGTCTAATAATTTTAATTATGATTTTGATAATTCAACCAAAGACATTCAATTTTCTTCAAATAATATTGGATCAATAAAAATTCGAAAATATCATTAGAAATAATAAACGAAAATTTGTCAAATACAATTAATTGGAAGTCACCAGAAAAAGACGAAATTCACAATTTCTGGAGTAAAAAATTTACTAATTTTCACAAAAATTTTTTAAATTATTTTAAAAAATTTATGAAAAATCTAAAAAGTTTTTCAAAATTTCTGGCTGAACGTATAACCTATTTGAAGCCCAGGAAAAATGACACCAAAATTTCGTCAAATTGTAGGCCTATAACGTGTTTGCCAACATTATATTATAGACTGTTTACATCATGCATCAAAGATCTAATTTATAAGCCTTACATAAATAATAATATTATAAATATTGAGCAGAAAGGTTGCATGAGTGGTTCTTTTGATTGTAAAGAACAATTAATTATTGATTTAGTAGTAATGAGACAAGCTCGATTGAATAAACGTAACATCTACACTGCTTTCATCTATATATATATAAAAGAAAGTCGTGTTTGTTACAACACTTATAACTCGAGAACGGCTGGACCGATTGCCATAGTTTTTGATTTGTTGGATTTGTTTCCGTCCCGAATAGCAGAATACATCTTAAAGACAATAAAAACTCAATATGTGTAATGAATACTTCAATAGATGCTGATTTGTTTATTACATGTCAAACATTTGTTGTCTAATCCTGTCAAATAGTGTAACAACTATTTTTTTTTTTGGAGCTTATGGCCTGGTTGCTGAGACCTTTAAGCCACAACTTTATTTTTTTCTGAAGACATCATGTGTGCGTTCAGAAATTTATTTTTTGTAAAATGTCTGCAAAGCTCAGGTACTGTTATATTTGTTTTTAATTCCCGAAAATAATACCTAAGATTTATTCTACAGTAAAAACATAAAATCATCGGAAAGGAACGGAACTTAGGGAATAAATAATCTGTTGGTGAAAGTTACAAGATTAAGGAAAAAAATCTACAGGTTAAAAAAAGTGTAAATGTCTTTTTATAGGTTGTCTATGATTTTTCTTGATAAGCTATTCATACGTAGTGGTTATATACTCTTTGAGCTATTGTCTATGTCTCGAAAGTTCAGGCACTGTTATTATATTTGGTGGTTTTATGCGAGTGCACATTTTAATAACAATGCCGCGTCCTAGAAGATCTAATCTTTCCCAGCGAAGCCGTAATGCAATTAGGCAACAGAATATCGCGAGTCAATTATCTGCGAGAAATTGCACGCATCGATACTTAAAGGAAAATTTAAAGATGAGGAAGTTCTTATTCCAAGGATTTCGATGATCCCAACGGATATGCCTTTTGAGTTTAAACGAATTCAATTCCTGATTTGTCTTGCTTTCGCCATGACAATCAACACATCGCAGGGCCAATCCTTGACTATTTGTGGTCTCAATCTAGAAAATGCATGTTTTTCTCATGGTCAATTGTACGTGGCATGCTCACGTGTCGGCAAACCATCAGCTTTATTAGTTCTTGCGCCTGACCAAAAAACAAAGAATGTCGTTTACCACAAAGTGCTTGAATGAAAATCCTATTAAAGAATTAATACGAGTTTTATTTTTTTTTCCTATCTGCACAACATAGTTTTCAATCATTTTTTTCTGAAATGAGTTTGAAGTACTTAATTATTATTTTTTTTTATTTTTATTCTTATTCTGTATGTATGTTTTCATCATCATTCATCATAATAAAATACTTTTTTGTTTCTATCTATATAAATATATTATTTTGTATCATTGTTTTACGTTCATCAAAGCATAAATTAGTTCAGCTAAAAAGTAACACGACATTCATTGACTGTTAGGCGGTACGAAGTTCGCCGAGTCAGCTAGTTGATTATAAAAAAGCTTATGATTCCATTCCTCATTGTTGGTTAATAAAAACATTACAGTTGTATAAGATCAATTTAAATTTAATTTAATTATTATTAAAATATATAATGCAATTTTGGCAAACTTCACTTTATCTTTCAATTGGAAACAAATCAATAAAAACTGCATTATTACCAATCAAACGCGGAATATTTCAAAAAGATTCATTAAGTTTTCTATGGTTTTGTTTAGCAATTAATTCATTGTCAAATTTGTTTAATCAGTTTATAGCCACAAACCATATTAATTTTTCAACTATTAGTCATCTTATGGATATGGATAACATAAAAACATATGCAAGCAGTAAAAATCAATTATTTAATTTAATAAAAATCACTGAGTTGTTTTCAAATAGTATTGGTGTTAGCAAATGTCAACTTCAAGGCACAAATAAAGATGCAAATCAAATTTTATCTTATACAACTAAGAACAATGAAATTATTAACAGTTTAAATCAAGGAAAACTGGACAAATATCGAGGTTATAAGCAAAATTCAAAAATTTCTCATCAAGAAATTAAAAATAGTATCAACAAAATGTTTTTCAACAGAGTTGTACTACTTTTAAAGACGCAATTAAATAATAAAAATTAGATACAAACATCAATTTGCTTTTTGTATCTAATGCTGTTCCTCTATTAACTTATTCCTTTGGTGTAATTAAATGGACCGCAACAGATATTAATAACATTAACATAAAAATTCAAACATCATTTATTAAATTTAATAAACATCATTCAAAATCCTCAATTGAACGATTGTTAATTACTAGAAGAAAACAAAAGCAAAGGAATTTTGAACCTATCAGTATTATCAAAAAGCCAAATTTCTAAAACGAAAAATGACTTTCATAATTATCAAACAGATAATAAATTAGTAAAATTTATTATAAACACAGATACAGGTCTTTCACCATTAAATTCAAAAAGTAAAATTATCACAAATAAATTAGAAAAACAAGATAATAATTTATTATTAAAAATTAAACAAAAGACATTTTACAGTAGATTTTTTAAAGAAATTGAGTTAGATGGGATAGATAAAAAACTGTCATTTTTGTGGATCAAGAAAAGACAACTTCTTCCAGAGACTGAAGGTTTTGTTTTTGCTATTCAAGATAGAGTAATTAACACTAAAAATTATTGTAAGTTCATAATTAAAGAACAATTAGTGAATGATATTTGTAGAATGTGTTTTAATTCGTCGGAAACAATTGAACGCATTTTATCTTTTTGTTCAGTGCTATTTAACAAACAATATAAAAAAAGACATGTCGCGATTGCAAAAATAGTTCATTCAAATTTAGCTTTTAAGTTTGGTTTGGTCAAAAATGTAAAACCGTATTATAATTATAATCCAAAAAATTTTTTGGAAAATAATATTTACAAATTATATTGGGATCGAACTGCTTCAAAAATGGAAGCCAATAAGCCGGATATTGTTATCGTATTCAACAAAACTAAAGTTGCATATTATTTTATAGATATTGTTGTTCCAAATTCTTGTAATATTATTGATACCTTTAAAACGAAAATGAATATATTTGTTGCTTTCGGTGGCCATTAGGGATCTTTGAAGTTTGAAAATAGTTAAAATGTTACCTATACTTATTTCAAATATGAGTGTTGTACCCATATGATTGAGTAAAAATCTCAAAATTTTAGGTTTGCAGCATTATTATGTTCATGCATATTGTTCGAATGTTTTTAAATGTTAAATCTAACAATTCAATTAATATGATCGCAGATGCGTTGGGACTTGGTAATTTAGCTTAATTTTTCAAAAAACAAACTTGTATAGTCTAGTTGGTTTAAAACACAATTTTTTGTCTTTGTTTCAATTCTTAACTTGGATTTTAAACTTATTGAAATTTAAACAATTTTTACATTATTTGATAAATAATATTGTCATTATCAGTACTTGTCAAAGACCGTTATGATTTTTGAATCCAGCAAAATCCCTGTGCCTCTGGGACAGAAAGGGTTAGACATAATAATAACAATTGATTCTCTGCATGACGATAATTTTCCTATAATAATTAAGTTTAATGTCTCATAATAGCAAAATGAAATAATCTTTTTCTCGTCGCAAAAAATCTTCAATTATTTTAAACAACTTGTTTTATTGTCTATAGCTATTCGTACCCATTGGGCTTCATCACTGAGATCTAAAATGTTAAAATCCATTTTAGGTTTGAGTAACTGTCTTTAGCTGATAACTGCTTCACACAAAATATTACAAGCTGTTTACATTTAATTTTGTTAATGTTTTTAAAAACAATATCTACAAAATATAAGCATAAACATGTTATTAAAATAGCATAGATAATCAATTATATATTAAAGTCATAAAAATTAAAATGATGCTGTTACACCCGCGTACCAAATATATTTTTTGTTAATGTAGAAGGTTGATTAAAAATAGTCTAATATTTGTAAATTAACGGTTATTTGATGTGATTGCGCTAGAGAAAGTTTTTAGCAAAAGGGTCATACGTTTACCACTTGAAATTGTCACGATAAACATAACATGCTGAAGAGTTTCAATAAGATCAAAACATGTTTAAATCTATAGATCTAGTTTAAATTTATTTGTCTTAACATTATTTTTCCTATTTGTTTAATTACAAGAAAAAGAAGAAGATAAAAGTGCTGAGCGGGTTATACAAATAGATGCTATTTTATATAAAATGTTAAAAAATCTCTTTATTTTAGATGTAAAAGTAATGTGAAGCAAGCGGAAGCAAGATATTTATTTGCTTTCAAAAACAGTATTAAAGTTATTGAAATATTTCAAATCAAGATCAGTTTTAAATTGTACTAAATTATAAATTCTATCAAAGCTAATGAACATAACAGTAAACTGTAGCGTTCAGTAATAAAAAACGGCAATTATTAAGCTTCAGGTAGATGCTCAACTATATAACTCTTTTATTTTATGTTTACAATGTTGATTTTGTGCCATCGCTTCGAAAAAAACTAATTAGACAAAATTGAATTTTTTTGTAATTATTTTTAGTGACTTTTGGCATGGTAGTTGTAAAGTCAATAATATTGACATTACTGTCATTTTTATGACTAGTTATATGTTATACCAACCTGAGAAAAAAAATTCATTAGATAAATTTTTATATTTTCTTAATCTTATATTGAATTATACATATAATTTAAACCAAATAAGAAAAAATATTATGTTACACTCGTTTTACAAGACATGTTTGTGGCACTAATTTATTTGAAGTACTCCTTGCTTTAAATCCATGAGTGCCACAAGGAAATGTCTTGTGCAACTTGTATAACAATATACTATTAAAAGATTTGACGCATTATAATGATTAACAAGTGTCTTTCTTCTACAACATATAAAAAAGTAAGTAGTGTCAGATTTAAGCAGTATTGCTGATTTATTCAAAATTAAAACTAGGGTCTTAGGCAACATTTTGTCGACCGCCGGCTTTGACATAATTTATTCCGCTTTAAACATTGCTCAATCGCCAGCAAAAAACTATTTTACTATTTTCGGTTGATTCAAACTCTCAATAGTCAACTTCCTCGGTTAACGGTCACAACCTGGCAAAATCTAAAATTTTTAACTAACCACAGTTTTTTTTGGTGTTTAACCCGCAATCCTTAATTTGTACTTTTGCTGTCAAATGTATTTTTTCAGCTTACGGAAATACAATAACGTCACGTGTTTATTTCAGGACATCGTAAGTTCAATAATAAAAGTAAAGTGAAGTGCGTTCGATCCCCTGCAAACGATTCCAGCTTTATTGAGTCTATCTGCGGTTTGAAAGCTCGCCACTTGTGCTGCAAAAGCTCCGCTTCTATAGACGTTATTGCCTGCTAACACGACATCGGTGAAAAAGCTTACGTTAACGATATATCGTATAGACTTGAGCTTTTTGTTTACTTTGAGTAATAATATTTGAAACGTAAAGGAATAATCAAACTGAACTTAAATCTACAAACTAATATACTTAATAATGTTTCATCTTTAATGACCATTGACTTAATGACAAGTCTTTATCAAAGTCTTGTAAAAACCATCAAACATCGAGTAAGCGTTTTTTCTCTAACTTTCATAATTTTTGTTTTTTTTTTATCTTAATGATTATACGAATAGTTATATATTAAATCATACAAGACAATTGTTGTCAAAAATGATTAAACGAAAAAACCAAAAATTGTCCAAACATACTAAGCAACTTTTTAAAAAGAATATCTAGTAGGTACGTTTTCGACAACTTTTAGCGGCGATTTTTCCAATTTCAAAAAAATTTAATCCCAAACTGTTTATATTTAAACATAATAGACTACCTAAGTATAAGGTCACAGCGCATGAAAAAAAAGACTGATGTTTTTAAATAAACAAAAACCTAAAAGCGGGTAAAAGCGACAACAGTTGGATTAAAGGTTATCGTTTAACATTACTATAGGCTTAAGTGCTTCTTTTTCGTAAACTAAACTACATTATAACAAAAATTTTAGAAAGATTTAAGTTTCTTTCACGTCATCACTTTGTTAGTCTATTGTATGGTACAAGTGGCAAGAATCTATGTCTATAGAATTACAAAACTCTTTGTAATTCTCTAATGGCGACTACATATTTTAACACAACGTTTTGGTCATACAGCCAATACTTTTAAACCAGTCAGCAAAAAACAAAATTAAAGCACTCTTGTAGCTTGCCAACGGACCAGATTTAAACCTATTTTTTATTTTGCAATAAGTATTAAGAAATTTAACATGTAGTCAAGCAACTCTAAGAGTCTAAATCATTAGCAAGGTGTAAACAAAATCTAGAAAAAGCATTTTCCAATGTCGAGCAGCAAAATTTAGTCCTAAATGTGTTTCAATAAGTCGAGATTATGTTTTGTTCTTGACGCAAAGCCTCTTTTTTCAATTGTGTTGTCAGTATTAAGAGTGCAAAAAGATATAGACTGTCGATTTAGAGAGAATGCTGTTTCTCGCGTCAATCTCTCAAAATCAGAATTTTTCGCTTGTATCATACACAACATTTTTTCCATAATTGCACAGTTCAAGAATTAATAGTTACATTCCTACCAAACTTTCGTTTACAAAATCATACATTCAAAGTGTTTTATAATAAAATTTGAACATTTTGTTGCAAAAAAAGCGTGACATTTGTCAGAAAAGCTCACTTTTGGGTTTTCAACTGCCAGCGCAAATGGCAACTTCTGTATGAATTGTAGAGAAACGTTTTTATTAATAGTATTTCAATTAAAGCTGAAAAAACTACTACTCAAAGAAAACCAAAAAAAACGTTGCTTAATTGTAACTTGTTGATGTTGAAAATCGATTTAATGTAATTACAATACAAAATGTTTGCTTTTCCAGCATTGTACTGTTGTTATATAGTAAATAATTAGCTTAATAATTAATTTGACGTCAAATTTCTAAATTATGAATTAATTTTACAGCAACTTTCTACTCTTTAGCTGTTCTGTCACGTAATTTAAAACTCTAGACTCTCTGGTTTCACTAAATTGGCGGAGGGCGTAATACTCCGTAATAAATTAAGACTGTAATCCCAATAAACAGTGAAGATAACAGGCTCATCGGAATAATTCCCCATGTTTACGATCTCTTCTTCTTTAACTTATTATGCCTCACTAAGTGCGTGTTCATCCCTATTCCTTCACTCTCTTTGCAATAGAGGGGCCTTATTTCAAATGGAATTAAATTGTAAATTTCAAGTTTTTAAGTGCTCTAAAGCAGTTTTATTGTCCTTCAGTTAGCGATAAATTAGCGAAGGTTGGGGATGCAATTTAATGCACCTATTTTCCTAATTTTATTTCGCAAACTATCAAATATACTGGAAATAGTATTGCTGTTTTTAATGCAAACAAAACAACGCTACTATTAACTCTGCAAAAAAAATTAATGAAAACATAATTTAGAAAATAATTAAGTTGTTAAAAACAAAGGTATGTAAGCTTAGACATGTATCATGCTGATTAGCACTCATTAGTAAGACACAGTTGAATAAATCAATTTTGTTTTAAATAAATTAGCTCTGATTAGCATTCACTTCTTCTGGTTGATACAAAAATAATAAGAGTTGATTTTGTATTGGGCACTTTTGAGCATTTTTGGTAGACTTTTAGCACACTAAGGCTTTTTTACTCGAGTGCAGCATGTAATGAGCTGTAGCATTTAAAAAAAATTGAAATTTTCTAACAGTGGATGTAGAAAACATTATTAGACGATAAGATTGCTTGCTGGTTGTATAACCAAGCTATAACATTAGCTTCTTTTGTTTGAAACGCACATCTGATAAATGCTTAAAAGCTCAAAATATGTCTGATTCCACAAATCTTTATTACTTTCTGATTTCTTTATAGTAAAATCAAAAATAAAATGCTGCATATCTTGAATAACTATAATTGAATTATTATTTGGGACATTATTGTTGCATTTTATAGGTTTTAATCATTAATTTTGTCGATTACTATAAAATAATTATTGACAAACTGCTCCGACAATAACAGAAAAATAAACCAGGACACTAGATATGATAATAAACATATGTTTTAATTTACAGCGTCTATAAATATCCGTATTTTTTTTCTCTATATAACAATATTAGCAATCGAATAATTGAGATCTCAATTGTGTCACGGACATTATTGAATACATTGCATATTCATGCTTGCTAATGACATATTGTGTTGTAGTTTTTCTTTTTGTATTACTTTGATCAAAGTATTATTTAGATGCTTTCAGACCCAAATAACAGTTTTTTTTTAAATTAGTTTAACAAAAAAATTTAAAAATATTATTAAATTAAAAATATTAAAATCAAATAATTAATAATATTAGTATAAATTTTTATATAAAATATAAGTGGTAAATATATGACAATTAAAAAAAACATATTATACGTTGATAGTCTGATACGTTGAAAGTATTGTGATATAAATAAATACACTTATACAATTATAAAAATAATAATTTTTACTGTTAATAACTCCAAAAAAGATGATTATAATTCTAGTTTAATAAAGCCTATATATACTAATTTTAATCTGTAAAAGTTAAATAATCTCATGTTTTAATATTACAAGAAAATAAACAAAATGAACAAAACATTATTTTTTAATTTTCTACTATTTTTTGTATTCTATCAAATAATAATTGATAAATTTAATAATAATAACATTATGAGCATATTTATTTTAGCCGAATTACATGTTTATTTAAAAATAAGTTAATTTGTCAGGTTATTGATTGAATTTGGTAGGATTATTCAACAATTAAACATTATAACCTTTATTATAATTGCAAATAAATTAATTTCACTTTAATTGATATTCTAAAAAATTACCTTAAGAAATAAATAATTACAAGGTCTGACTTGTAGGATTCCCTGTCTTTAGGATTTGCAGGATACATTACACTATCATGAGATGCTCAGAGACACAACATTTCATGCATTCGAACAATACAAAAATTCATACACATTTTCTATTCATTTTTTCTAGTAAAACTTCCAAAATTGTATATTTTTTTCAATAAATTTAAAATTTTGAATAGTTTACTGAAATATTTATAAATTAAAACGTGCTCATGTTAAAAAAAGTTGAAAAATAGTAGGCTGAGCTAAAAAATAATAATATGTACCTGGTAAAGACATTTTTGTTTATTTTTTTTTGTATTGTTCATTTCAGTGTTTCAAAATGCCTAGAATTTTTGCTTTAAAAAATGTAATTTTTTAGTGATGAAAAATATACAAGTCAGGGGTAAAGATTTAAAAAACTGAGAACTGAAAAAAATCTAAAAACTGAGACAACAAACGTGTGCATAAATTTTTGTTCAATGTTTTATTAAATTTTGATTTTATTATTAAACTTTGTGTGTTTATTACAATATCACACATTTTTAATAATAATTTCAGTGTTGTGATGAGTGATAAGAAATGTTGCAAAATGTAATAAGAAAAGCAAAAGTAATACCCAAAAAAATAAATATGCTTTAATAAAAAATGCTGCATTCATAAATTTATAGAAAATCTAGTATAAAAAATATCGTTTAGATAAGTAAACTTAACAATAAATTTGTTGATTTTAATCCAAAAAAGCAATAAAAGTTGTTCAATTTTAAATAACTAGATCTGATATTTAACGGAAAAAATCTATGCAAATAACATGTAAATATTGATAAATAACCTTACTGTATACACTCTAGATTTAAATAACAACACTATGGTCATTAAATATTTTGTTACTCAAAAATTTATGATTTCTTAAACAATTTAAATATTGAGAGCTGATAAGTCTACATTATATCTATTTTTTTTATTACACATCAGCATTTTTCCATTACAGAAAACGTAAAAATATTTTGGAAATTAATTGAATTTTATTATCCTTGCTAGAATAAAACATTGGCAATAAAAGAATGAACAACAAATATTTGTTTATAAATGCTATTGTTTATAAATTTACACTATCTAATTTATAGTAAAAAAAGTCTAAGCAACAAATTTATAATAAAGATTAATCAACTGCTCTAACACAACAGCTGAATAACTGCCAAACTAGAAAAAACTATAAAAAAAAAGTTTAATAATATTAGTAAGATTTGATCAATTTTTTCAATTAATAAATTAAACCTAAAATAACAATCAATAATAAAACAATAATTTGTGCAACAGATTAAAAATTTATTTTTAATTAAAAAATAAAAGACGTTACAAAAAAAAGTTTTTTAAGGAATTTAGAAAGCTAATTGTTTATAGACTACTTTATCAAAGTTATCTACAAGGTCCCTAATTATTTTCAAATAATACAGTTTGCAATACATAAACAAATCTATAAATAAATGTTTAACTAATATTAATTTTGGTGAGAATTTTTTAAAACCAACTGTATAAAATTTTGTACAAAATTTTGTACAAAATCAAAATAATTTTTCTTAACTATTTTCTAACGCTGGCTTAATCTTTTCGATTTTAGTTTATAATCAATAAATTAATAGGAATTATTATTAAATTTTATTTGTTAATGTACAATTTGGGTACTTGCAATAAAATACTCAAATCTAATATTAGAAAAAAAATTTAAGGTTATTAGTGATTTAAAATGGTCTAAAACATTTTTAAAAGTTCAAAAATTTTTATTTTTATTGAAAAGTAAGTCAAATTATAAGTGACAAACTGAAACTTTAAAGCAGGAAGCTACAAAGTTTTTTAAATATATGTAGCAAATTTTTATAGCTAATATAAATAAATAAAATTATGAAAAACATATTTTTACTATAAAATTTAATTGTGCTACAGCAAGAAAAAAAATTTAATATTATAAATTTAGAAAAAAAGCAAGTTAAGCGTTTTTATACTACTTTTTGTTTTGTTTTATTACCATGCAAAAT
Organism: Lagria hirta; assembly: GCA_947359425.1. Lineage (NCBI taxonomy): Eukaryota > Metazoa > Arthropoda > Insecta > Coleoptera > Tenebrionidae > Lagria > Lagria hirta. Next base: position 23,473,873 of record OX375800.1, on the reverse strand, counting down.
TAATAAAAAAAAATTATTATATTCTGAGTTTATATAAAAATAATCTCATCTATAAAATTATTGCAAAGATCAAGATAAATATTTTTAAAAAAAAATGCTGCATTAAAAACGTTTCAAAATAAATTGCTACGTTTTAGATAAATTAAACTCAAAATATTAATATTCAATTTACTCGAATAAAGCATTAAAAATTAACTAAATATAAATAAAATGGCTTTACATTTTTAAATAACATTAATAAAATAATTATTGCAAATAACACGTAAATTTATAATTATATATTTAAAATTAATAAAAAATCTTATAGGACTCAGAAACACAATGATTTATTTGTAGTCATTAAAAGTTTAGTCACTCAAAAATTTATGATTTATAAACAATTCAAATATCAATTAAACATTCAAAATGTTTATCATTAAAATTTTAAAGAAATCACTTGCAAACTTAATTAATTGTAACGTATTTAATAAAATGCATTCTTAAGTTTCTCATAGTTGTGACAAGCCGAAAAAACAGTTTCTGAGTGCTTCAAAAATTAGTAGCAAATGTTTTGTATGTTTTCAAAGCCAACATAGTAAAAAAAAAATATGTTTACAAATAATTATTTTTGTTATTTCTCCGCCCAAATAAGTATAAACATGTTTTTATTAAAAGAATTACAGATCTAGTACATAAAAATCAAAAACATGAAAAGTTTTTTTCGAAACTTCAGTTATTAAAAATTATTTATAAAAAAAGATCTAACATTTTACAAGTTTACTTCGTTGAATTTTTAATATCCCCAAAGAAAAAAAACGCTGATAATATTCCGACCTCTAATTATTGTTGTAGCTTTATAAATAAGAAATTAGTTTTAGCTTCTCGCTCAAAATACTGGTTTTCTATCGTCGGCTAATATAATTTTCTTTAAATTAGTTTCAATATTCGAGGCAGAAAATTATTCCGGTATTATTATAATTATAAAAAAAATTGTAATAATGAGAAATATCGAGCAATAGACTTATCAAAAATGTATTCGGAATGTGTGAAACGTAGCACTTTTGATTTTAAACGGAATTAATTATTACTAATTTCATGAAACTGAAAATGATAAGATTTTATTTTATACAATTTCAAGGAAATATGTAGATAATAAACCTTAAATGCCGTGAGTTGTGTTATTTTAGAGTTAAATAAAATAATAAAACAACTAATATAGATTGATAAATGATAGAAAACATAACAAAAGCAAATAAGTATTGAAGATTAATCAATTCGAAAAGACGTTATTGAAAGTTATTTTGTTATCCATATCGTTATTTACCCAATTTCCGTATCGTACTTAACACATACTTTGCTTAAATATTCATATAAACAGTCATGTCAATAGAGTTAATAATAAATGATGTAAACTTACCGACGGATTCGGCATACAGCGTCGCGCCATAGGCTCCGGACTCCGGTAAGTCGGAGAGTATCTTCCTGCAAAGCAGGCTCCTGTAGAGGTTATGGGCCCATGCAATCCTGTGGGTCCTTTAGACCCCATCATTTTATCGGGCGAATACATCACAGATAAGTTTTTTTACCGAAAAAAAATATTCATAATAACCGAAAACAACTAACAGTCCTTAAACGTGACACACTCAAACACAAAAAAAGATTTCATAGTCCTTAGTTAGTTCTAGATAAAACTTATTTTGGTCCACATCAAAAATTACAAACTTTTGGAATGATGGCTGTCCGGTGGAGTGATAAGGGCACAAGGCTCCATAACGTGGATTTATATTGCAAAATTTAAGTGTATCAACACTGTTTTTGAAATTATTCACCCCAGAGTTCTAAGGGTTGACTGAAAGCGACTGAAAGTCTGCCATTGGAGTGCTTCGAGTGCTTTAGGGGATGTATAGAGAGCGCATGTGTGGCGTCGCGACGCCCGCCCATACTTCTATATCTGAGGCCGCATTCGCCTCGAACAAATTAGTGGCATTTTGATGGGTTATGGATTTTTCGAATTGTAATCAAAAGGGGTCATAAACGCTTTTTGATGAGGAACAACGGAGCTTTAAATTGCTATTTCCATCCTTCAATCACGACCGTAAAACTTCGATAGACAGAAGAGAATGAAAATATAGCAGAAAATGTAAACAAAAAGATTTCGGTTTTAAATTAAAATTTTGATACTAGGAATATTTAATAAAAAAACTTATTACACTAATTAGATTTACAAAGTTGCAGTTTTGAATCTTTTACATCACATCATGTAACTTACCTAATTAAAACAACATTTACGTAATAATAAATAAGTGAACAAATTTGTTGAAAACTTATGTAAGATTTGTCAAAAATAAACTTGTTTTAGCTCAAACTTTGGAATTTTTTTTTTAGCATAAAGAGAATTTAGCTAATTATTTTAGATAGAAGATATATTAAGAAAAGCTTTTTAACAGGCTTATGACAGGTTTATAATTTGATGTGATAAATATTTTAAATATTTATCACATTAAATATTGAGAAAATTAAAAATTAAGTTTGGTGGTTTTTTACGCTCATAATAAGAAAATAATAAGCCTTTGTATGCATATATTCACTTATATATATAATAAGGTTTATTGTTTAACTTTCCAGTTTTACAATGTATTTACAATTTTTATTAAAATAAATCTTCTTCTTTCTCCTTCCTCTTTTTTTTTCTTTTTTTTTTCTCTTTTTATCATTTTCATCCATTCTTTTTTCTTTTTTTTCCATTCATTATGTCTTCTCTTATTCTTATTCTCCTTCTTCCTCATCCACCCAGTTTAATCTTTTTCTTTCTTTTTCTATCATTTTCATCCATTCTATTCCCTTTTTCTTTCCTTTCATTATATCCTCCCTTACTAACGTGCTCTCTTTTACCTCCTCACATTCCTTTATCATGTGTTCTGATGTTTCTCTCTCTTTTCCACACATTCTGCACTTTCTCATTTTCTTCCATCCAATATCTATTTTCTCTCTCTTCATTTCCACACCTAAATCTAGCAATCATTTCTCTCTCTCTCTTATTTTCCTTTTTCAGGTAGCTTGGCAGTTCTTCAGTAATTATTGCCCCATACTTTGTATTGTACCTGCTTTCTCTAATTTCACCCCTCCTTTCTTGCTTCTCTATATCTCTATCTCGGTCTCTCATTTCTCTATTCACCCATTGCCTCTCTTCTCTTTTCCTCTCAATCTCTTCTACACTGAACCATTTACTTTCATAGTATTCTTTTCTCTCTTTTTTTATTCGCTTATCGCCCTTTCTTTTCATCATTTTTCCACACTTTTTCAGTATCTCACACCCTTCTCTCTCCCGCATTTTGTCTTCATACTTAACTGCTCTCTTTCCCGCCTCTATTCTTACTTTTTCTCTCTTTCCTTCCTTTCTCACTATGTAACCTGGGGTTTCTCTGCTTCGCCCTAGCATCCATCTCATATATTTTTCTTGCACTCTTTCTATTTCTTTCCTCTCTTTCCATCCCCAGATTTCCGCTCCATACATCATTACACTTTTTACCAGACTGTCAAACATCGTCATCCCTATTTCATATTCTCCTCTAAACTTTTTCTCTGCCATTCCTCACACTATCGCACACATCTGGTTTCCCTTTTTCACCAATTCTCTCAACTGCGCCTTACTTCGATTTCTTTCTTCAAACATGTATCCTAAATACTTCCATTCTCTCACCTGCTCTATTTCTTTCTCACCCCATTCTATACTACTTTTTTTCTTACTCGCTTACTAAACACTATTATCTTTGTTTTAGTTTCATTCACCTCAAATCCCTTCTTTTTCATATACCTCTCTGCGATTCTCATCATTCCATTCATTTCTCTTTCTTCTTTCGCTACCATCACTATGTCATCCGCATACGCTAACAACCAAATTTTCTTTTTCCCCACTACCACTTCTCCTTCTTGTCCTTTTGCTAACACATCTTCCATATCACTCATATAAATTGTAAACAGTAGCGGACTCAGAGGGCACCCTTGTCTCAGTCCCCTGTTTGTCCAAAACCATTCACTTTCTCTTTCATCCGCTCTCACCTTGCTCTTTGTTTCCTTGTATATCTCTTTCACTTTTTCTATTATTCTTTTCTGTATTCTTTTTTTTTTCCATGCACTCCCATAATTTATTTCTATCAACCCTATCAAACGCTGCCTTTAAGTCCACAAACACTCCACATACTCTCCCTCCTTCCTTTTCTAACTCACTCTCAATTAACGCATTTAACACATATACATTATCTATTGCACCTCGTCCCTCACTGAATCCTGCTTGCCAGTCTGGTAATCCTCCCACTCTCTCTACCTCTCTTTTCAGCTTTTCTGCCACACACATCGCATACACCTTGTACATTGTGTTGAGAAGAGTTATTCCTCGGTAATTTTTTTCAGTGTTTTTATCCCCTTTTTTATAAATTGGTACTATAATTCCTTTTGTCCATTCCCGAGGAAACTCTTCTCCCTTCCACACTCCATTCAATACTTCTCTCAATCTTTCTTTTACTCTTTCATTCCTATATATCTATGCCTCATTCGGTATCCCGTCCGTTCCCGACGACTTTCTTTTCTTTAATTTCATGATCTGTTTTTCTACCTCTTCTTTTGTTTATATATTCACCTATATATTACGTTCTCTTTCTATTTTATCAAAAAATTTTGTTTAGATGTACAAACAATGCACAAACTCCTCTTTGTACTTCAATAACTATATTTTACTACCTACTTTAGCAAATACATTTGTTCATAAGTTTTCTCTGTTTAAATATCTGCTTTGCTTGTATAATAACTTCTTAGTTTTTTTTCATAATACAACAACTCAATAATTTTTTTTTTAAAGTTTTCTATCTTTGTATTTTCCGGGCCGGAATGAAGTACCAACCCGGCGCGTCTCCAGGTGGCGGATAGGAGGGGGCCTCTGGCTGATGATTGCAAATGAAGCGGAGGTTTGCAGGCGAACATACATGAGCTCGTTGTGCGAAAATCACAACTCGTAGCCCATTAAAACGCCCGCCGCGGACCAACTTCCCCTATCCCAGCTGTAGTGTCGTGGCTAAGGGATTGCACTAGGGATAACGATGCCAGAAAGGGCTTGCACCTTTCTGATATACCCATAGCTCTTGGCTGACTGTGGTCATGTCTCGCGGGCCAATAGGCAAGTGGGGGGTCTTGGCTTTGCCGCCCGGACCAAGAGGAGACAACCTTATGAAAAACCTAAATCCAAGGTGGGGTGCCAGGCCGAAGGATGCGTAGTTAGATAGAGGACTAGCTGCCACTGGACCAACCTTGGGGCACCAGGGGGAACCCCATTGTATACACCCCTTACCCCTGCATGCAGGCTCTGCAGGGGTGGACCTTAATTTCCTAGCTACTCGTGGGATCTACCATGGAAAAAGTAAAATCTTTAAAAGAAAAAATAATAAAAAAAAAAACATCACCTCAAACACCGGAGGGCCAAGTGGAGTTTCTTCCTCCACAATAAAACCTCAAGGTGCCGGAGGGCAAACAAGTAGAGCAAGCCAGGCTGGGCGCAAAAAACCAGCTCGGCTACCGTTTCCTCTTCCTCAACTAGGGCAACCTGGAGGAAAGGATGATCCACTAAGGCATGGACTTAGTGGGGCAGGAGTTAGGAAGTACCTGCGTCTTCTGCATCAGGGCAGTGCACCTGAGGACGCCAGAAAGCAGGTACTCCAAGAAAAAGAGGAGAGGGCAAAAAATCCACCTCTCCAACAAAAAGGTAATGGAAAGAGGGGAGCTGAACATATCACTCCCCCTCCACAGCCAAAGTCGAAGAGGTCTAAGCCAGCAGTGGTCACAACTGGGCAAGTCACTAGTTACGCCTCTGCGGCAAAGACCTTTAGAATGGCAATTTTACCAAAGGCATACCCTGAGGTAATGTTAGATGCCAGCCAACTATCTTCTCTAGAGGAAGCTCTAGTAGAAGAAATGGTAGAGAGTTCGGAAAGCGGACTGCAGTATACCGGGATTCATTTCCGATCGGGATTAATGCTGGTAGACTGCAAAACCGCACAGACTGCGGAATGGCTGGCTCGAACAGCACCGCAGCTGAAAACTTGGAAGGGTCCGGAACTGGATGCGCGAAAGGGAGATGACATCCCTAAACCGCATACCATTTCAATCTTCTTTCCAAGAAGCAAAGAAATGCCGGTTGAGAAAATCCTCAAACTGGTTAAAGTTCAAAACCCGGAGCTTCCAACGCCGGGGTGGAAGGTCATAAACTCCAAACCAGAGGGACATGGCCAAGTTCTCACCATTGGGATTGACCCCAAATCATGTGAGATTATGAAGGCGGGAGGATGCGCAATCAATTATAGATTTGGGCAAATTCCCGTCTCAGGACTCAAAAAGGGGCAGCAAAAACCCAAACCGGAGGCAATGGAAGTAGAGACACCCACTACTTCCCAACGGACAGAGAAAGACCAAGAGGAAGTTGAAGGCATGCACCTCGACTTACTTGAGGTCCACGACGAGTCTTCTGGAACGTCTCAGAAGACAAGCGGAGAAGCGATAACAGGCAAGGACGAGGGGGACAGTAAACAAGACTAACTTGTTTGCTAACACCCCTCATATTTGTTTGTCACTATTCGTTCCAAACGGCAGTAGAATCGCCCAGGTAAACTTGCACCACGCGAAGGGAGCTTCCGCGGTAATTGCAAGGCTATTTTTAAAACAACAACTGGGATTAGTGTTGATTCAAGAGCCTTGGATTAACAAAGCAGGACAGATCCAAGGTCTGTCATGTCCAAACTCAAAGGTAATATATGACCACAGACAGGAAGCACCCCGTGTCTGTATTCTCATAAGAAATAATATTAATTACACATGTGTTTCAGAATTCATGACTCGGGACTTAACACCAATCATAATTCATTTAAATGATAAGGGCTTCAACCGAGACTTTGTAGTCGCATCCGCATACTTTGCTGGAGATGGGCCTATGACACCACCAGCGGAAGTGCAGGAGTTGATAAGATACTGTAACAAAAAACGTCTTCCTATTATTATAGGATGTGACGCCAACGCGCACAATGTAATCTGGGGAAGCACCAACACCAACAAAAGAGGTGAGTACTTATTGGATTTCATAGTTTCAACCAACCTTGAAATTTTAAATGTTGGGACTACACCAACATTTGTTACAAAATCAAGGGAGGAAGTACTAGATATAACAATTAGTAGCGCGAGTGCTAAGAACAATATTAAAAACTGGAGAGTGACAAGCGAACCGTCATTGTCAGATCACAGGATAATCGAATTTCACTTGGAGGGACTTAACCCTTCCAAGCTACTAACGCGTAATCCTAGGAAAACGGATTGGGATGTATATAAAACCAATCTGAGAAGAAATCTAGAACAGATCGACACAGGGGGGACAAACCGTCACAAATGGGATCTAGAGAAGGAAGTGACTCACATCACAGGGGCAATCATAGAGGCATACAACTCTAGCTGCCCTTTAACAAAATGCAAAACAAGCAAAGAAGCTTCCTGGTGGAACAAAAACTTGTCAAATTTAAGATCTGAAGTCCGCAAGCTTTTTAACAAAGCTAAGAAAAATAAGGACTGGCAGGGCTACACCAGCAAGCTAACTCAATACAACAAGGAGATAAGGAAGGCCAAAAAGTTACATTTTCAAACTTTTTGTGAAAACATCACTTCCACTCCGTCAGCTGCCAGAATACATAAAGTAATGGCCAAAGGGGGAACTAACCCAACAATGGCACTAAGAAAGTCTGACGGGACCTATACGGAAGGGGAAGAGGGGCGTGCCGCCCTACTCTTAGAGGTACACTTTCCAGATAGTGAACCGATTCCTACAGACGCAGAAATTGTAGCAACGTCCAATCACAGCAGAAATCCTTGCAGAGAGGACTGGGACATTGCTAACAGTATATTTACTAAACAACGGCTTGAATGGGCTATTAACACCTTTGAGCCGTACAAGTCACCGGGGGTAGATGGAATACATCCAGCCTTACTGCAAAAAGGACTAGGAGAAATTATGCCACACCTACTTAGAATTTCACGAAGTAGTCTAGCACGGGGACAAATACCCAACATCTGGCGAAGGGCAAAAGTAACCTTCATACCAAAAATAGGGAAAAAGGATGGGACTGATCCCAAATCTTTTCGACCTATCAGTCTCACATCGTTCCTGTTAAAGACAATGGAAAAAGTATTAGATAACTATATTAGAATAGAGACTCTGGGAAACAAGCCACTACATAACTGTCAACACGCGTACAGGGCGGGCAGATCAACAGAAACTGCCTTGTACCAGCTCACAGACAACATTCAGAGATCTCTAAATAATAAAGAAACAGCAATGTGTGCTTTTCTTGACATTTCAGGCGCGTTTGACAACGCCTCACATGCATCTGTCAAGATCGCGCTGGAGAAAAGAGGGGTTGAAAAAACTCTCGTCAGATGGATGTGGGAAATGTTGACCACAAGAACAGCTGAGATACCAACGGGTAATAAAGTCATCACCGTCAAAACTACTCGAGGTACACCTCAGGGAGGGGTAACCTCTCCTCTGATGTGGACTTTGATAGTTGATGAACTATTAAATAGATTGACAGAATCAGGAATAGACTGCATAGCTTATGCCGATGATATTGTCATAGTGGCCAGAGGCAAATTTGAAAGCACTCTATGTGAAATAATACAGAAGGGTCTCAGAATTACCGAACAGTGGTGCGAATCAGTGGGGTTGAGTATTAACTCATCAAAAACCGCGATTGTAACATTCACTCGGAAAAGAAAACTCCAGGGGATGAAACCCCTCTTCTTGAAAGGAGAGATCATCAAAGAACAGTCTGGAGTTAAATATTTAGGAATACACCTCGATAGTAAACTTCTATGGAAAAATCACGTAGAAAAAACTACCAGTAAAGCCATTAAAGCGCTTATGGTCTGCAGAAGTCTAGCAGGTAAAACATGGGGGTGCAACCCGAATATACTGCGATGGATGTATACCATGATTATTAGACCTATCATGACCTATGGGGCAATAGCCTGGCACTCTAAGGCAGAACAAGCAACCACAAGGAGAACCCTTGACAAGGTTCAAAGACTAGCATGTTTGTGTATCACAGGAGCTATGAGAACGTGCCCTACTGCGGCACTAGAGGTTATTACAGACCTGACACCTCTACATCTAGTGATAGCTAGAACAGCGAGGGAAGCTATTCTCAGACTCACAAGGGAGGGTACCGAATATGAAAAAATCAAATGTCAGAGAGCTTTGACATCTCTGACAGAGTGCATTTCATTTCCAAACCTTCCAAGTGACGAAATAGTAAGAAGACACATCTTTGAAAGAAACTTTATGGTAAGATTAAGCAACAGGGATGATTGGGGGAAAGAACCCACCACCAGTGAGTTTAAAAGAAATACTATTAAATGGTATACGGACGGCTCCGTGACAAACAAGGGCACGGGAGTAGGAGTAGTCGGTCCTAGAACCAAATACTCAGAATCAATGGGAACCTACCCAAACATCTTCCAGGCGGAAATACACGCAATCAGACGATGTGCAGAATTTAATTTAGAAAGAAACTATCAAAAATGTGAAATTGCAATTCACACTGATAGTCAAGCAGCGATAAGAGCATTAAGCTCCTATGTCACCAGTTCTAAAATGACATGGGAATGCCGAGCCAAATTGAATGAACTAGGCAAGAATAACAAAGTTTTTCTTGTTTGGATACCCGGACACTCGGGAATAGAGGGAAACGAGAAAGCTGATAAGCTAGCAAGAGAGGGCGCATTAACCCCTTTTGTAGGGCCAGAACCATTCTGCGGCTTAGGGAAACATACCTACAAGAAAAGGTTCAAAATGAAGGAAGAGAAGGACAGATCAGAACGCTGGCTAAATCTTCCTGGTTTGAGACACTCTAAGAAATTTCTTGGAAACTTCGACCATGTAAGGTCCAAAGCTTACATGAACCTCACTAAAAATAGGCTTCGCATCCTCACAGGTTTCCTTACCGGTCATTGCCGTCTAGGAAAGCACCTGATGAGACTTGGCCTAGAAGATAATGACGAATGCAGATTTTGCATGGAAGAGGAGGAAACTCCGGAACACCTAGTAACAGAATGCGTCGCCATTAGAACCCAACGTAAAGAACATCTAGGGCAGGAATACATACTGAATAGAGACATATTGTCTTTGAAGCCATCGCAGCTGCTGGAATTTATTACAGCTTTGGAACTAGATGGGGAGCTATAAACCGAGCCACTCCTCGAACAGCTCGAGAAAGGGGAGCACAATAGACCAATAGGTCGCAGTGCAGACGATACCCTATTCTAAATCAATCAAATCAATCAATCAATCTTTGTATTTTTAGCAATTTTTTAATTTCTTATTTTATTTTTTAATTCTAGTTTTAAAACTTACTACATTTCTAATAGATTAAAAAATAAATAACATCTGATAAATTGATAAAACACAGCTGCTGCTTAACTTTAAAATAATTTTTTTTTATTTAAAACTGGAATAAAAAGTGACGTTTCTGTGTGAAAAGTGATAGTTCTGTGGGAAAAAAACTCATTGACACGTAACATGATAGAATGATTAGGTACGATGTTCACCTACTTTAATGTTTTGATTTTGGTATGTAATAAATTAGTCCTTTTGTTAAATATTGTAGTTAACTGGACGGTTGTAGGAAAAACATGATGTTGTACTCGTGTGAAATAGTTATTTACCTAACGAATTCGGAAAGTGAAATTTCCCACATGAGCAATTTGTTTGCAGCACGACCAAAGGGAGTGCTGCATCTATTGCGAATGAGGGAAATTTCTTTCCGAAAAAGTTAGGTACAATTTTTTTTGCAACGAATGACCAATTTTTTAATAATAAATAACTAATTTTTTGATAATAAATGATTTAGTTTTTTACTTGTTTTTTGGTTGGTAGCGTTGCCCACGCCGATTATCTAATTTTTTAAATTTGAAATAGTTTTATTGTTTTGTTGCTATGGTTTTATTGAAATAAAAAAGCATCGCTTTAAAAATTTATTTTGCCATTTTCTTCTGCGAATTTTCGTTTCAAATTTGTAAATATGAGCGACTCCGATAGAGAAATTTTAACTCCACCTGAAATTAGAGAATCTGCAAATAGAGCAGTATCAAATTTGCTTCCTGAGAAAAGCCGCTCAAGGTACGAGCGGCTTTTAACCATACAACAAATTTTTAGATTAGGGCAAAAAAAGAAAAATTAAAAATTTCACCGAGAATTGCTTATTGGCATATTTTCAACAACATCAAAGCAAGAAATCCATTTGGTCTGTATACTCTATGCTTAAACTTTGCTTAATGGTAAAGAATAACGTAGATATTTCAAAATTCTATAAACTTTTTGGAACGTTGTGTTATTAATCAATTACTTACTATTTTCAAAATCGTTTTCTTACTTATTTGGCAATAAATCTTTTGTGTTGATTATTTACGTATGTGATCAGAAACAGCCATTTTGTAGAATGGTTGTGTGACAATTGACAGTTTGACGTGACGTCTCTGGATTTCAATACAAACCTGACTAAGTCATTTCCCCTAGTTTCGCTTGCAAAGGAAAAAACACCGCAGTGTGGAAAAATTGTCTTTACATGCATTGGGAACGAACGGAAACTACTGATGTTTGAGCGATGAGGGCAAAAAGCTTTTTTCATGTTCGTTAAGCAAGAAAAATTTGCGCCTTCGCACTTGTAAAACAAAAAACTATTAGTGTAAAAAAGTAAATTACTTTTTCTCTCTATAAATATAGTATTAAACTTATCATAATTTGTGAGAATAAGTTGGCCCTTCCAGTCGTTCAAAAATGCGTTTTCTTGCTACTCCAGTCAAAAGTACGTGGTTCCGGCTGCGATTCCACGGCAGAAAGTGTACCTTTCATGCACTGGTAGAGCTATGCGCGCGCCTTCTTTTAGTGGGAGTAAATAGCCGAGGACATTATGGCGCACTTTCTGCCGTGGAATCGCAGCCGACACTACGTACTGTCGACTGGAGTAGCAAGAAAACTAGTATACACTACACGGGCAGAAAGATGAAAGCCCTGAACTGCGCGCCATGATGCCCTCGGCCTCAACTTTCTGCCCTTGTAGTGTAATATACTATTTTCTCGTAGTCTATATTCAATTTGGAGCGAGAAGAAGTAAAGGTGGTCGTTCAGAATAACATGTTTCTGCATTATAATATGTTAAACTTTACAGACGATTGCAAAAAAATAAAAGTATTTGCTTTTTTTGTGGCAACTTTATAAAACTAATTGTTAGTAGTTTTTGATTTTAGATTAAACACCCGAAGCATGTAAAAGTTTTTTAATTTTATTGTATTTTCAGCACTCGCCATTTATTAACTCTATATAACCCCTGGAGTCCAAATAATATTCTGCACGTTCAATCATCGGGTGACCTTCCGTCCTATTAATGCGCTCTTTAAATATTTATAGCTTTTATCCAGTTGTCACCCTTGTTGGTTTTTGTTTTGATTAATGCTTATTTTGCAACACAGTTTTTATATAGAAGGAAATTGATTTTGGACCGATTTTATATTTTGAAAACTACTCTAATCGACTAAAATAAGACTAAATTCCAAAAAACTGAAGTTATAACTTCTAGAGCAAGTGGCAGCATTTCAATTTCTAGGTCAAAAAATCAGAAATAAACCAGTTGCCGTGAAAAACTCACAAATTGACACATTTGGTACTAAACCAAAATAGAAAATGCAAAAACATCTCTAATTAGGATGTCTTTATTAATATTTAAACACCATAGTACACCCTAATAAAGATGATGACAAACATGATTTTATTAGTCTACAAATTAAATTTGAACACGTTTGCACTTATATATGATTATTTAATCTAGTTAATTTTATAGCGTTCTAATCAAGCTGTTTTTTGTGATTATTAGGACAAAATAACGTACAAATTACATAACGTACTTTTATAATTTAGAATAATTTGTGTTACAACAGCATGTTATTAGAGCCACAACGCAAAGTCAGTTGCCTGATGTTTTGGATTTATAGTGGCAGATGACAGATTATAAACAAAAAATCAAACTCAATTTTTTTTACACAAAATTTAACAAAATTACTATTTATGCTGTCTATTTAGATGTAGACATAATCAAGCACGTCTTCTGAACGCTGCCAACAAATTTTGAAGCATATCTAGCAAGTTATTTATTTTAAGACACTTTTCATTGATTCTATAGCGTAGTTCTTCTAAGTTGTTTATAGAATCTATGAAAATTAAATTCTTAATGTGTGATCCTACAAAAAAATAGAATTGTTAAAATCGCGTAGAAAAGACTATAGTGCCACTAAAAATCCTATCAGTTGTTCTGTTGTAAAACCTATTTAAAAAAAACATTTTTACAAGGTTTTTATTTTGAACTTGGCGTTCTAAGTGGCTTAAGTGATGTTATAAAAATAAATAAATTTGATAACTTGAGTAAATTATGTAAGTCACATGGCCAAATTGTCATTTTTACAATTATTTTTCAAGATTTCTTACAATTGTGTGTTGGTGTTATCAAATTTAATATTTTCCTGTTTTTAGACTTTATTCTTTACAGTTTTTCTAATTTTCCTAAATACATAAAACATAACGTGGATTATTTAGGAGAATTAAGTTGTTTTAAGCTTGTTGCGTTTTTCTTTGTTTCAAAGTTTATATTAATATTTGTTTAAAAATATTTTTTTTATTATTTGAAAGAGGTTCTATTCTCTTTTTAATTCATCAAACATAAATTAGTTAATTTTTTAGATCTTTATACCCTTCTGTTCTATGTATTCTAGTAACTTCTCTTGGTGTACTTTGTCAAACGTTTTTTTCAAAACTACATACTTGCTTTTTTTATTAGTTTGTGTTTTTTATATCTATTTAGTATAATAGCATTTCTTTTAAATTTCGAATCAAAATATTAATAAGAAAAATAAAAGGCAATAATTATAGGTTTAAAAGATATGATGTAAAAAAAAATGTAGGTATGAGTGCAAAATTAAATTAATTGAAAAAGTCAAAAAAAACAAGTATATTATTAATAAACAAAAAAAATAGAATGCATAATTAAGATGCACAAATAAGCGACTGGTAATACATCTATATATATAAAAAAAAGTCTGTTAGTTACTCCACTTATAACTCAAGAACGGCTTTACCGATATGGTTAAAAATTGGTGAGGTGGTAGCTTAGAGCCAGGAGACGGACATAGGATACTTTTTATTTCAGAAACCACCCTCTAAAAGAGGGGTGAAAGTCAAATGTGAAATGCGATGTCGGAAACGTTCGGTGAGGCTCGACAAATTACCGAGCAATTTGACGCAACCACGAAGAAGCGTTTACATTAAAATTTATTTGACGTGGCTCAAGAAATTTTCCCAAACTTGGATTTTTATATCAATTATAGTTTAGAGCCAGGAGAAGGACATAGGATACTTTTCATCCCGTTCGACAGCATTCCCGTGTGACTTGACATGAAACGTCAGTCACTATAAAACGTGGTATAACAAAACGCAAATGACAGCTATGTAATTGACGTATAAAGACAGATATGTAATGACGTATGGATGATAATTTGATATTTGTAAGATATCAATAATAAAACTATTTCTATTAAATAAATAATTAACAATTATAATGTAATAATAGTGCCGTTGCCCATTCGTAAAAAGTGAAGTGAACTATAAAACTCGGTATGGTTGAAAATTTTAGTTTTTAGGTGAAGTGAAGTTTAATTAATAATGCCGCGACCAAGACGATCGAATCTTTCCCGACAAAGCCGTGATGCAAGAAGAATACGAAATACTGCAAATGAAAGGACTGAAGAAGAACAAGAAATTGCACGTGAACAGCGCCGCGATGGTATGGCTCGACTTCGTGCTTCTCAATCACGAGAGCAAAGTGAAGCAGCCCGTGAAACAGCTCGGTTGGCAATGCAGAATCGTCGAGCGAACAACAGAGGTCAACAAATGGATAATTTGCGACGCAGAACAAGATATTTATCAAGTGCTGATTTGAATCGAGCAGCGAGTTTATTAATATTAATAAATATTTAAAGATATTAATAAAATTTTTAATTAAATATTAATAATTATTTTAATATTTAATTATTAAATATTTAATAATTTTTAATTATTAATTAGAAAAAATTAATAAAACTAAATAATTATAAACAGCTACTTTTTATTAACAAAGGGATGAAAAGGGGAGGGATAGAGACAAAAAATGACATGAATCAATATATAATTTTCAAAGATTTTGATTTGCTTATTTTAAAAATAATATCTATGTTTAGGCGGAACAAAGTTCGCCGGGCCAGCTAGTTTTAGATATAGAAAGATGAGAAAAAATGCTGGATGTGTAGAATTAGGAAAAAAACTTTAAAACGCATCATAAATAAAGGCGAGAATATAAGAAAGAGAAAATGATATAAAAAAAGCAATAATATTAAATAAAACAAAATAAAAAAAAAGTTGAATTAAAATTTGAAAAAAATATAGCTTGGAAGAGAAAGAGTAACAAAAAGGTAAAAACATATGTTTCAATTGATACAAATTTGTGCTAAGTGACGTCACACGCGAGCTTTTAAAGTATTCTACCAGTTTAGATTTTAATAATCAAACAATAAATTGCTCCAAATCAAATAAATTTGGTCTAATGAATTTTACCCACATAAACATATGCGGTTCAATCAGTCACCAAACATCTGTTTTATAATTGTTTAAAAATATAATAGTGATAGAATTATTGTTGACTTTCTATGTATAATTAATTTATTTTATATAGCTTTATTTACTCTACCAAAAGTTACATTATTGTATGCATAATATCTTTTGTCAATTATATTCCATATATTATCTATTATATGCTTGAACTCCTGTTGAACTAAAACCATGTTCGGAAGAGACGAAGTGGTGAAGATATAACTTAAGACAATTAGAAGAAGCCATACCCAAATAGTCGAACGTATAACCTACAAAAAAAAAATAAAACATTACATTAATTTTGTTTTTATGAACCTGTATTGTCCATGTTATTAAAGTACAAAATCCCAAAAAGCAAAAACTAAGGAAAACAAATGCAAAGACGTTTTCAGTAATGAACCATGAAAAAAATACTTTAAAACCGTCTTCTAAAATAGAAGTTTCAGGTGTTAACATTTTTAATAATTTGAACTATACACAATAAATTTAGACTGTGACGTAAAGAACTGACAAATAAATGTTTTGTCCTCTTGACTTGTAAACATGACAACATTATTTTTTATAAACAGTTGTCAATACATGAAATGCAATTTTACAACTAATGTTTTTTTATCTGCATATTTATTGTTCTTTAGTTCTCTTTTGGTTTCCTAGTTTTTTCTTTTGCTTCTCTCTTGTTTTGATCAATATTTTTCTTGCTTGTTGGTTACGAATTTTTTCTCTAGCAAGAATAATAAAATCTAATCTAAAATTTAGATTAAAACAAATATAGCCTTTTTCTCATTTGAAAAAATGTTGATTTAGTTTTTGTCAAGAATCAACAAAGTAAACAAATTACAGCTCTTTATTTAAAATATCTAATTTTAGTTTTTTGTTAAGTTTTGTTTTTAGTTTTAAACTGAGTTACGGTTTTGTTTTCTTATTTTTTTATCTGTTTTAGATTTTTTTTTGTTTGGTTTTTTACTACATACCAAATAATTTATTTTTTTAGTTTTTTACAATCTTTCCTTTTATGTGTATATTCTTTTTTTTTGTTTCAAAGGTTTTTTTGGCCATCTTAAAATCTTGCTTATTACATTTTCTTTATTGCTTTAATGCATCTATATTTTTCTATAAAGTATTAACACTTTTTGTGATATTTTCTCCTCTTTTTCTGTTTTTTCTTTTTTATGTTTTCAAATATATATTTTTTTTATATTTTTTAAGTTTCGGCTCTTAAATTTCACTATGTACGCTGGTGTTTCTTTCTCTAATTTTAGAACCCATTTTCAGTACTTTGCTTGAATGGCTTCTAGCTTTTCCTGTTCTTTTTATTTCATATTTTTTTGCTTTTAGATGATTATGCTTTGTATCAGGTTTAGCCTTTTTTTATTTTCGCTTAATAAAAAAACTAAAAATATTTAAAATCGAAAATTGTTTCTAAAATTTAAACTAAACTATTAAATAACCATCTGTACTTACAGCTTTTTTTCATTTGCTTTTCTCTTGTTTTGATCAATATCTTTCTTGCTTGTTTGTTACAATTTTTTTCTCTAGCAAGATAAATAAAATCTGATCTAAAATTTAGATTAAAACAAATATAACCTTTTTCTTATTTAAAAAAATGTTGATTTAGTTTTTGTCAAAAAACATAAACAAAAGAATTAAATTACAGCTTCTTATTTAAGATATCTAATTTTAGTTTTTTGTTAAGATTTGTTTTTAGTCTTAAACTGGGTTACGGTTTTGTTTTCTTATTTTTTTATCTGTATTAAATTTTTTTTGTTTTCTTTATTTGCTACATACCAATTCTAGAAAAAACTCTCAAGTAAACATTTTAATTGTTTCTTTTTTTATCTTTTATTTTTTTTATTTATTTTCTTCGTTTATCTGAAATTCTTCTTTAGTCCCTTGTTTTTTTCTTTTCTTCTTCTTGTTTTTAGCAATCTTGTTTACTACATTCTCTTTATTGGTTTTATGCATCTATATTTTTCTATAAAGTATCAACACTTTTTGTGATATTTTTTCTTCTTTTCTGTTTTTTCTTATTTATGTTTTCAAATATATATCGCTTTTTATATTTTTTAAGTTTCGGCTCTTAAATTTCACTATGTACGCTGGTGTGTCTTTCTCTAATTTTTGAACCCATTTTCAGTACTTTATATGCCTTCTAGTTTTTTTGGTTCTTTCTATTTTTTTTTTTATATATTTTAGATGATTGTGCTTTGTATCAAATTTAGTCTATTTTTATTTATGCTAAATAAAAAATCTCAAAATATCTAAAATCAAAAATTGTTTCTAAAATTTAGACTAAACTATCAAATAACCTTCTGTACTTACAGCTTTTTTTCATTTGCTTTTCTCTTGTTTTGATCAATATTTTTCTTGCTTGTTTGTTACAAATTTTTTCTCTAGCAAGATAAATAAAATCTGATCTAAAATTTAGATTAAAACAATTATAGTCTTTTTCTTATTTAAAAAAATGTTGATTTAGTTTTTTTCAAAAAACATGTACAAAAGAATTGAGTTACAGCTTTTTATTTAAAATATCTAATTTTAGTTCTTTGTTAAGTTTTGTTTTTAGTCTTAAACTGGGTTACAGTTTTGTTTTCTTATTTGTTTATATGTATTAAATTTTTTTGTGTTTTTTTTATTTGCTACATACCAATTCTAGAAAATAACTCTCAAGTAAACATTTTAATTGTTTTTTTTTTTTATCACTTCTTTTATTTATTTATTTATCTCTTTTGTTTATCTAAAATTCCTCTCTAGTCCCTTATTTCTTTCTTTTTCTTTTTTAGTTATTTACAATCTTTTTTTTATGTGTATATTTTTCTTTTTTTGTTTCAGAGATTTTTTTGTCATTTTAAAATTTGTTCTAGCAATCTTGCTTATTACATTTTCTTTATTGCTTTTATGCATCTATATTTTTCTATAAAGTATTAACACTTTTTGTAATATTTTCTCTTTTTTTTCGGTTTTTTCTTTTTATGTTTTCAAATTTTTAAGTTCCGGTTCTTAAATTTCACTACGTACGCTGGTGTTTCTTTCTCTAATTTTAGCACCCATTTTTAGTACTTTATATGGCTTCTAGTTTTTTTGGTTCTTTCTATTTTTTTTTTTTTATATTTTAGATGATTGTGCTTTGTATCAAATTTAGTCTATGTTTATTTATGCTAAATAAAAAATCTCAAAATATCTAAAATCAAAAATTGTTTCTAAAATTCAAACTAAACTATCAAATAACCTTCTGTACTTACAGCTTTTTTTCATTTGTTTTTCTCTTGTTTTGATCAATATTTTTCTTGCTTGTTTGCTACAAATTTTTACTCTAGCAATATAAATAAAATTTGATCTAAAATTTAGATTAAAACAAATATAGCCTTTTTCTCTTTTAAAAAAACGTTGACTCAGTTTTTGTTAAAAAACATGTACAAAGGAATTGAATTACAGCTCTTTATTTAAGATATCTAATTTTAGTTTTTTGTTAAGTTTTGTTTTTAGTCTTAAACTGAGTTACGGATTTGTTTTCTTATTTTTTTATCTGTTTTAATTTTTTTTTGTTTTTTTTATTTGCTACATACCAATTCTAGAAAATAACTCTCAAGTAAACATTTTAATTGTTTTATTTTTTTATCACTTCTTTTATTTATTTTATTTATCTCTTTTGTTTATCTAAAATTCCTCTCTAGTTCCTTATTTCTTTCTTTTTCTTTTTTAGTTTTTTACAATCTTTTTATTTATGTGTATATTTTTCTTTTTTTGTTTCAAAGATTTTTTTGTCATTTTAAAATTTGTTCTAGCAATCTTGCTTATTACATTTTCTTTATTGCTTTAATGCATCTCTATTTTTCTATAAAGTATCAACACTTTTTGTAGTAATTCCTCCTCTTTTTCTGTTTTTTCTTTTTTATGTTTTAAAATACGTATCTTTTTTTATATTTTTTAAGTTTCGGCTCTTAAATGTCACTATGTACGCTGGTGTTTCTTTCTCTAATTTTAGAACCCATTTTCAGTACTTTGCTTGAATGGCTTCTAGCTTTTCCTGTTCTTTCTATTTTATATTTTTTTGCTTTTAGATGATTATGCTTTGTATCAAGTTTAGCCTTTTTTTATTTTCTCTAAATAAAAAAACTAAAAATATTTAATATCGAAAATTGTTTCTAAAATTTAAACTAAACTATTAAATAACCATCTGTACTTACAGCTTTTTTTCATTTGCTTTTCTCTTGTTTTGATCAATATTTTTTTTGCTTGTTTGCTACAAATTTTTTCTCTAGCAACATAAATAAAATCTGATCTAAAATAAGATTAAAACAATTATAGCCTTTTTCTTATTTAAAAATGTTGATTTAGTTTTTGTCAAAAAACATGTACAAAGGAATTGAATTACAGCTTTTTATTTAAGATATCTAATTTTAGTTCTTTGTTAAGTTTTGTTTTTAGTCTTAAACTGGGTTACGGTTTTGTTTTCTTATTTTTTTATCTGAATAAAATTTTTTTAGTTTTCTTTATTTGCTACATATCAATTCTAGAAAATAATTCTCAAGTAAACATTTTAATTGTTTTATTTTTTTATCACTTCTTTTATTTATTTTATTTATCTCTTTCGTTTATCTAAAATTCCTCTCTAGTCCCTTATTTCTTTCTTTTTTTAGTTTTTTACAATCTTTATTTTATGTGTATATTTTTCTTTTTTTGTTTCAAAGATTTTTTTGTCATCTTAAAATTTGTTCTAGCAATCTTGCTTATTACATTTGCTTTATTGCTTTTATGCATCTATATTTTTCTATCAAGTATCAACACTTTTTGTAATATTTTCTTTTTTTTTTCGGTTTTTTTTTTATGTTTTCAAATTTTTAAGTTCCGGCTCTTAAATTTCACTATGTACGCTGGTGTTTCTTTCTCTAATTTTAGAACTCATTTTTAGTACTTTGTATGGCTTCTAGTTTTTCTTGTTCTTTCTATTTATTTTTATTTATTTTAGATGATTGTGTTTTGTATCAAGTTTAGTCTTTCTTTATTTATGCTAAATAAAAAATCTCAAAATATTTAAAATCAAAAATTATTTCTAAAATTTAAACTAAACTATTAACAAATCTTCTGTACTTACAGCTTACGAGAAGCGTTCGATGTCAGCTTGTAAAGTGTGAAACAAATGAACTTACTCAGTTACAATGGTTTACAACATTAGAAGATTTTCATTATAGTTTTAGAATTTAGGTTAGATTATAAAGAGGAATATAATTTTTTTTATAAAGTAACAGACATCGAATTTTGCTTTTCCTATCTATGATAACTTAATTGCGTTTTTGATTGACCAATAACGGAAAGCGTGTATGTAGTTTCCGAATCAATTATGCCATACAAATTATGTAACAAAAAGCACAAAAGCCGCAGGCATGAACAACACGAGACCAGGGGGGCGCCATCTAGTTGCGTGAGAGGGCGCGTGTGCGCCACGCTCAACCCTCCACATGATCATATGTATCTAATTGCATTTGATATAATCACGTGATAAAATTAATGCGGTACTTGAATGCCACGTGTCAAACTAGACAGACCCATCACTCAGTAATTTAACTAGACAATCGACGGTTGTCTTTAGTTTATTTCTATGTAGGTGGCAACAATTGATTTTTTTTTATTAATATAATAATAGAGCTTTCGATAACTGTTTAATAGCTAATTTACTTAACTAAACTGTCATCTGTCACTAGAGCATAAATGCATTATTGCATTCTAACCCAATCAATCTTATAGAAATAAACTTAAAACGCTATGGTAAGCTATAGTACTCATGTTTGGACCTTGTTTGGACAGCTTTAATCTTTAGTGAAGTAAAAAACAATACAGTCATAAACCATTATCAACTACAGTTAAAAAGTTAACAGTTTTATATAAGGTATTAAGCTCGTAGTAAACATAAGAGACTAATAATTCTGCATGCTGTATGTGGCACACTTTGTATACAAAATATTTCCAAAAAAATAAAGACAAAAACATAAAGCCTTTATTTATAAGATTTGATTATAAGATATGATTATAGACGTTGAACTGAGCTAAAAATATGTCGTTAACTGTTTTTTTAATTTTCGAAAATATAAATTATCAATTTTTAATTATTTCCTAAATGCGTTTATAAACTTTTTTGTAATTTTTTTGTTATTTTTATTTTTAAACCGACAATGTATGACAATTATCATACATTCTTGCATTGAATTGATTTGATTTGATTTAAGGGCATAACAGAGAATGCGTAGCGTTACTTACCTGATGATTGCGTAAGCATAAAATTAGCTAGCTAGACATGGTTTCTTAAATTTAATTTTTTTTTATTGTTTTAGTCGAATTAATTTTGAAAAGCTTACATTAAAGTTTCTTTTTGAAAATAGATTTTATTGCTAGATTTTTCTAACCATTTGTGTTAATTTTTCTTTTAATTTTCAATGTCTATCTATTGTTATAATTAATTTTACAAATTATTTTAACGTCGTTTGCTTGTATCGGATCACTCTGTTATTTATTAAATTTAAATTAGATGTAATAATTAATTATCGCCTAACAATGCTGAGCTTATTTTACTAATAAATTATTATCAAACCAAAACAATAATTTATTTATTTATAAAATATAGAACGTTTCGCATAATTCATTCCTTCTAAGCTTCATTCGTAATAGATTTCCTTCATTGTCAGTGACTTTATCGAAAATTTACCAGAAACACAATAATTTAGGGAAAATAATCAACTGAAAAAATAAACTCAAAATCTATTTAGTTGTGTGTAAAAAACAACATTATTTAAAAAAATATAAGTAGAATATTTTAAATAATAATTCGAACACAGTTTTTTCTTCAATTTAAAGCAAAAAAGGGATTTGTAAGACAATCTAGCGATCTTTGTCAGACATACATAATTTTCTGTCTTGATTTTACGTATTTTTTTGTTTTTTATATGCTTTTTGACACTTTTAAACACCAAATATTTCATATTTATTTTTTTTATGTGCTTTTACAATGGTTTTCTGTGTACATCAATCAAATACTGCTTGCAGGTTGTAAAATTTTTTTTTGTTTACTAAGTATTTTTGTTATTCTTTAACCTTAATTGTTTTTAAAAAACCATTATCACTTATCAATTTCTCCAGGATTTAATTTTGTTTATAGATATGTTTTTCAAAATTATATCATGTGGAACGTCAACAAATATTTAAAAAAAAAATTTCTGTTGTTTTTATACTTCTTTCGATTTAATATATAGTCATTACCTCTTTTATTTTTATAATTACCAAATATTTTATATTTATTTTTTTTATGTGCTTTTACAATAGTTTTCTGTGGACATCAATCAAATACTGCTTGCAGGTTGTAAAATTTTTTTTTGTTTACCAAGTATTTTTGTTTTCTTTAACCTTAATTGTTTTTAAAAAACATTTATCACTTATCAATTTCTCCAGGATTTAATTTTGTTTATAGATATGTTTTTCAAAATTATATCATGTGAAACGTCAACAAATATTAAAAAAAAAAATTTCTGTTGTTTTTATACTTCTTCCGATTTAATATATAGTCATTACCTCTTTTATTTTTATAATTACCAAATATTTTATATTTATTTTTTTTATGTGCTTTTACAATGGTTTTCTGTGTACATCAATCAAATACTGCTTGCAGGTTGTAAAATTTTTTTTTGTTTACCAAGTATTTTTGTTTTCTTTAACCTTAATTGTTTTTAAAAAACATTTATCACTTATCAATTTCTCCAGGATTTAATTTTGTTTATAGATATGTTTTTCAAAATAATATCATGTGGGACGTCAACAAATATTTAAAAAAAAAATTTCTGTTGTTTTTATACTTCTACTTCTTTCGATTTAATATATAGTCATTACCTCTTTTATTTTTTCAATTATTTTATTTTGCTTCGCTTTTTTTTTCTTTTCGATTTTAATTCTCACTTAGTTTTCTAATTATTACAATACTTTTATACTTTTTTCTCAATTTCTACGTGTCTTTTTATCTATTATCATATTTCTTTTTTTTATTTTTGCGTTTATTTTACGGACCAGGTTATTATCTATAAATTTTTCTAATATTTTTTAATTTTTTTTATTTAAATTTATTTATTTCACGCTGTTTTTTTTTCTGCTCTAATGTTTTAATTCTTAAAATTGAAAAAGAAAGAAAAGAGTTTTTCATGATAAATGTTTTTGGAAATAATTTTAAATTTTATTATTGATTTTTTTCTTGTTTTTTCTAGCTTTCCTATTTTTATTAAACTAAATTAAATTTGTCTGTTTTCTTTTTCATTTTCGTTTCTCTTTTTTGCTTAAAAAAAATAATGTTTTGAATTTTTGAAGTGCAACTAAAATTAACCTTAATAGCGTTAAAAATTAAAACTCCTACGGTTGTAACAATTTTTTTGTTTTTTTGGTCAAAAGCTTAATTGTTTGTAAATAGTAATTATTAATGTGTCTCCTCTGTATAAATCTTTTAAATTATAATAAACTTTATTCAAATTAATCAATTAAACCAAATTTTTTTTTAATAAAGTTATACAAGGTGTTCTAGAACTTTGTTATAAAAATTATTTAGACGTATATTTACAATATAACCATTCAAAACTAATACTTTGTTGAATAAATTTGTAGCGGAACGTAATTATATTAGCTGGATATCCTTTTGGGAAATAGAACTAAGTGACAGGATAATGCAACATTTCAGTGTAGGGCACTGTGGGCCACGTGACAACAAGCCACCGTCTAATTGCTTAAATCTGTGACGTCACTAATTGTTTCGCAATTTCAATTAGAGATATCTAGATGGAAAATCCTGTGAGACTTGACAGACATTGATTATGTTTTGTGCTGATAAATGTATTGATAAAATTCTTTCTTAAAATACAAAATTACTATTTCCAATAACATTAAAAATGCATGTTTTGTTTTGTGTTGTAATATAAAATGTATTACAATTTTGCAATTGATTATGTAAACTTTAATGTTGTCAATTTTTTGCAACAAAAGAGAGAGATGAGGGTAAAAAAACATAAACATAATAAGAAAACAATAGAAGATTTAAAAAACAAACAATAATAGAAAAAAATTTATAAACTATGACAACACAAAAAAAAAATAAAGAAAAGACAACGAAGCAACAAACTTATAAAATCTGTACAAACTTATAAAATTAAAAAAAAAACAAGTCGAGCTAGTTTGAAAAAATAACCAAAAAAAAAAACTTTTTCAAATATTTATTAACAATTTTTGTCAACTGTCTAGGTTATTTTACTTTAAACAATTGAAAACGTTTTTTTTTTAATTATTTTAACAATAAGTCTGTTTTTTTAAACTAATTTCTGCAAGCTTCTAAGTAATATTTTCAAAATTACCAAAAAAACTTGTATTAAGTATGAGCTGAAGAAAACATTGGTAGAATTGTGACAATATAAACAATGTTTAAAAAAATTATTTTAAAAATAAACAATGTGTAGTATTAGACACACAAAATAGTTTCTGAATAACTACATTCTTGTATACAATCAGTTGACAATTGTAAGAAATTTAAAAAAATTGCATTTTTACTAATTTTAAATACAGGACAGTCTTAAGTTTTTTTTATAAGGTTTGTGTAATGTTTTCAGTGCGTTTAAATCCAATCCATTCGTACATGTTTTCGACATTTTCTCCTAGAGGAAAAAATCCTAATTGAAGATCCTGTTTATTTATTGGCTTGCTGTAGCAGCTCCGGGTATGTGTAATCTAATACAGACCGAATAAATCCACATTTAGGTTGACAGAAGCTGGGCAATCTTGAGAAGAGCGCCATCTCCGGGCCTGAAACTCCGATTGCTTCTCATAAGGCCCGTAAAATGTTCTTTCACATTGACTTGCATGTATGCTCTCCTATTTTAATTTGATTTCTAGAATATATCTTCTCATATATTTTTGTTTCATAAATCTTTCAGTTGTAATCTCACTTCTGATTTAATATCATTCTTGAATTCTTTTCAAACAAGTGTATAGAATAAAAATTACTATCTTAAATAAATAAAAACTAGCTTTTATAACACTACGTAATTAGAACAATAATATGTTTTAATAAATTTAACATAAATTGTGTCTTAAGCTTCATGGTCTTCTGATGATAATGACCACATAATGATCGAAAGGGCTCTTAAGATCTAATAAACAAACTTTTTGGTAAGTGGTAAAACTGTGTGAATATTAATTATATTCAATTCAAAATTGTATATGATTCTATTATCAGTAGATGATAAAACAGTAATGTCAAATTTTACTTTCACTCATAAATTTGTGTCATTTATAATTTTTTTTTATTGATATTGTAATTTTATGTTAGGTTTCTGTAGTGTTGAAAAGTTTAATTTTTTGGAAAAAACGTGTTGAAAATTTTAAGAAGAATGTCAACTGCTTTGCATTTTCTCGGTAGAAACGTCACAAAAGCAAAAAAAAGACAAAGGTAGCTAGACATTAACATCAGTAAGTAAAAAAACAGCAGCGGAAGGAAAAACGGTTA
The DNA here is from genome assembly GCA_947359425.1 of Lagria hirta. NCBI lineage: Eukaryota > Metazoa > Arthropoda > Insecta > Coleoptera > Tenebrionidae > Lagria > Lagria hirta. The sequence goes on along the minus strand of OX375800.1, from coordinate 23,447,621 downwards.
GAGAAAGTACTTATAAACATAGATTTCCGATATAAATTGTTATATAATTGCTTTCAATCGTTATAACAATTTCCAAAAAAATTAGAAAAAATAATTTGCAAAAGTTTTCTTAAAATGTAACTGATCTTATAATGTATAGATTTCCAAAACTTTTTTTCATATTGGGCCTATAACTGTTGTTATCTTTGTTAATCTTTTAAAATAAAAAGTGCATAATAAACTAATAATAAAAAGAATACAAATTAAAAAAAAATAAATTTTTTGAAGTAAATGAGGCGTTTTGATTTTTGACACTTTTTGAACTTTATTAAAAATTTTCGCAAATTTATGTCAAGCTGTTATATGTTGAAAATGCTTTTTTAAAAATGTAAAAAAATGTAATTATTCGTATAATAAGACTATAATATTTTTTTTATATTTTGCTTTAAGCTCTATATAAGTCGTTTTCTTTATTATTCTTCCAGAGAAAAAGACAGAATTAAAACGATGAACTGTCTCATATTGAAAAATTTTGTATATTAGAAGATATTTCTAAATGAAAAAATTATAAATAAAATGGCAAAAACTTAAAACAAAAATTATTAAAACAAAAGTAAGAAAACACAATAGAAAAAAGATAAGAAAAAATAACAAAACAATAAAGAAAAACAATGCGACTAGTATAAAAAGCAGTTGGCTAAAAAAAGTGTAACTTATAGACGAATAACATACCAGAAATGTACAAACAGAAAAACAGCACGCAAATAAAAAATTAATAACAGGAATAAAACAGAAAAATTAAAGGTATATTTTTTTTTTCTGATTGTTATTAATGTAGGTATTGAGTGGCAGATGGAGTTGCTGAAAAACTATAAAGCGGCACTTAAGAAATTTTATGGCATTTTTAAAGCTATCAACCCTCTATAAAAATGTAATTATTATAATTATTAAAAACTTTTGAAAGAACTGTATAGACAGACTACGCCAAGTCGACAAGCAGCTTCCAAACCAAACACTTTTTAAAATTCAAGAAAATTTCAAAGCGGTAAATCAAAATAAAAAACTCCTAAAACAAACAATATTAAAATTAACAGCAGGGCTAAACTTTTTTTAATGGTGTTTTTTAATAAAGCACAGCCGGATAGCGTATCGATGTAGCCTGCGGAGGCCACGCGAGACAGAATCGGGTCTGATTAAGACTGCGCCCCCTGAGGCTATGTTTGTCATTAGCTCAGTTAACTCGCCAGTTTCTGTTTGCTAATCACAGATGTAGCTGATTTAAACCTTACTGATACGTGTTTGATTTAGGCATGTGATGTGACCCGTATTATATATAGTGTGCTCATTCTCTATATCAATTAATTTGTGTTACACGTACTATATTAATTCTATGGTTTAGCAAAAGCTGATAGATATGGCTTGCGGATAGACATTTTTAGATATGCTATAAGCAGAAGTTTGTTTGTTCTTAATGTTTAGTTTACAAATAGATACAGGTTACGGTACATATCGGTGAATTTCAACCCTTAACAAGATTGACAGTATCAATATTTACAGTTCTATTATATTGCTTCTATAGTTTTATTGAAAACAAACACAAATTAAAAAAATACCAAAGATTTTGTCTATGTTTTTTTTATTTATGAAATGTATTTAAATAACAATCACATAAGACATTATTTTAATACTATACTTTATGCTTCGGCTATTGGCAAGGCATATCGGACACTTTTCAAAACACTCTCTTTCTATTGGTTGAAACAATGTCCCGTTTACACAACACAATTTTATGAAACAGCGGTGTCAGCACTGTCATCAGGACTTATCAATTTATCCTAACCTCACTTTTGCCTTTACTGTCTGATGTCACATTTTTCCCCTATTGCGACTATTCAAATAATCCGGTGGTTGTTTGAAGTTATGTAGCTATAAACAATGTATTGACACTGTCACTAGACACTAGTAGAAATGTACCGAAAACCTTGCGAGATTTAAAAAAGTAGAAAAGGTAGAAAAAGTAGAGTATAGACATTTTACCTACTATAGTGAAAGAGAAAGCAAAAAAGTTCATCCTATTACCGATTCATTGAGTCTAGTGACGGTTGGTTGCTTGTAGATAAAATTCCGACTTAAAAAAATTCATAATCTTTAATGACTATGATTAGAGCCTACTATGGATATCTTAAGCTTAGTTTCATTGCGATCCAAATACCTTGTTTCTAATTATGTATGTTTTGTTTAAGAAAAAAACACCTAGATTGACTACTAGTTGCTGAGCTAACATTTATCCAATGCTGTCAAAGATTGACTCATATGTCCAAAATTTTGAAAACATTTATTAATCAGATAAGACAAACAGATTATAAGTAGTAAATTACTTTAATACATTTTAAAAATACTTTTTTTTTACTTTCTAAGACCTCACGCAGCGTTTTCAATATTGTACTCTTAATGTTCTTTAATTGTTAAATCTGGTAACTGAGGTGGCCGAGTCATGCAAATACAACGCTTCTTAAAAAAATTGTGAAATAAAGTGCTACCAATGCTGTAAAATGTCAAAAAACAGTAAAAACTTGGAAAAGAAATGTACTTATTATTGAGTAATTGCCTTAATTAGAAAAAGTCGATTATGGCAATTATTTGATCTTGTCATAGTTCCCATGATTTTTTTGAATTATCATAATCTTTTCGATTCATTTGAAATTTTGAATAGTTAAAGAAGTCCCCGAGTGTTTCATATAAAAATCGCCAAATAGAGCTGAACTTAGTCGTGTTATGTGTAGAGTCCGTCTACAGGGAGCTTGTAGCAAAGTCGCGAGACTCCCTAAAGTGCCACAGGATCAAAGGGAGTTTCCCGTATATTTATTTTATTGTCATGTACATATACACTTGTGCTAAGATTGCTGAACACTGTTTTCGTGTAAAACAGACATGAGGGGAATTTCCTCTTCTCTATAAAAATAATAACTTACCGTTTCTTTTGTCAAGGGAGGGCAAATGTCATGCATTTCTGGAGAAATTGGCAAAGCTCTTATCAAAAGGTCAATAAAAATATTCTTGAAGACACAAATATATAGCCATTTCAACTAAAATAACAATTCGTGTGTCAGTTGTAATTTTTGTAGGCTCGAAGAGGAATTATTAGGCAATAAGTCTAGCTGATGACAAAAGTCATGTCTTGCAATCCTACAGCATTAAAATTTACATTAATCTAATTAAGTTAAAATAATTGCAATTTTTTTTGTTAAAAGTGAGAGTAAGCGGTAGCTCCCCATTACGAAAAGCTAACAAATTCTATTCTAGCGCGACACAAAAGCTAAAAATAAAAAATCAGCAACATTATAATAAAGCAAAACTAAGAATAATTATATCTATATATATAAAAGAAAGTCTGTTAGTTACTCCACTTATAACTCAAGAACGGCTTTACCGATATGGTTGAAAATTGGTGAGGTGGTAGCTTAGAGCCAGGAGACGGACATAGGATACTTTTTATCTAGAAACCACCCTCTAAAAGAGGGGTGAAAGTCAAATGTAAAATGCAATGTCGGAAACTTTCGGTGAGGCTCGACAAATTACCGAGAAATTTGACGCAACCACGAAGAAGAGTTTACATTAAAATTTATTTGACGTGGCTCAAGAAATTTTCCCAAACTTGGATTTTTATATCAATTATAGTTTAGAGCCAGGAGAAGGACATAGGATACTTTTCATCCCGTTCGACAGCATTCCCGTGTGACTTGACATGAAACGTCAGTCACTATAAAACGTGGAATAACAAAACGCAAATGACAGCTATGTAATTGACGTATAATGACAGATATGTAATGACGTATGGATGACAATTTGATATTTGTAAGAAATCAATAATAAAACTATTTCTATTAAATAAATAATTAACAATTATAATGTAATGATAGTGCCGTTGCCCATTCGTAAAAAGTGAAGTGAACTATAAAACTCGGTATGGTTAAAAATTTTAGTTTTTAGGTGAAGTGAAGTTTAATTAATAATGCCGCGACCAAGACGATCGAATCTTTCCCGACAAAGCCGTGATGCAAGAAGAATACGAAATACTGCAAATGAAAGGACTGAAAAAGAACAAAAAATTGCACGTGAACAGCGCCGCGATAGTATGGCTCGACTTCGTGCTTCTCAATCACGAGAGCAAAGTGAAGCAGCCCGTGAAACAGCTTGGTTGGCAATGCAGAATCGTCGAGCGAACAACAGAGGTCAACAAATAGATAATTTGCGACGCAGAACAAGATATTTATCAAGTGCTGATTTGAATCGAGCAGCGAGTTTATTAATATTAATTAATATTTAAAGATATTAATAAAATTTTTAATTAAATATTAATAATTATTTTAATATTTAATTATTAAATATTTAATAATATTTAATTATTAATTAAAAAAAATTAATAAAACTAAATAATTATAAACAGCTACTTTTTATTAACAAAGGGATGAAAAGGGGAGGGATAGAGACCAAAAATGACATGTATCAATATATAATTTTCAAAGATTTTGGTTTGCTTATTTTAAAAATAATATCTATGTTTAGGCGGAACAAAGTTCGCCGGGCCAGCTAGTAAAAAATAATAAAAAAATAACTAAAGATCGATAATACAAAAAATTAAGAATTGAAAAGGCTTAAAATACATAAAAAAAAATTTGTACACAATGAGTCATTCGTGTGAGATTAGTTTCTGATTCCGTTGCTAATAATTTTTTCCTCAGTGCTATTGAAATAACAATGTTTAGTGTAAAACCAATTACTAAAATATTTGATTATCTAAATTATCTAAATTTTGTTTTAAAAAATGGTTAATAATTCTAGTATTGACTTGAGACGATTATAAAAATTTTAGTATTGCTCAATGAAGATTTGACAGTTATTGCAATCTAGAGAATACTTTTAAAAAATTGTGCGGCATAGTTGTCAAGGCGGAATAGGTGCATCACATAGGTGTCAAAAAAAAATTGTCAATATGTGAAAAATTATGTCAAAATTTCAATTACGCAACCGACTACAGCTTTATGAATTAAAACAACAGAGACAACATTTCAATAATAATCTCTATTTATTTTTGTGTAAGCTTCATTTAGCTTCAAGTATAAAGTCTTTGAAACTTAAAAAACTGCACTTGTTAAACACAAATGTTCAAAAAGAAAGTGTAGAATCTATAAAGTGAGATTTTTGTTTTACTGAACATAACGTTATAAAACGCATGTTCAGTTTAAAAAAAAACATGTCAATACATTGTCGCTGGGTAGGCAACCACATTAACAATGGTTTTATTTTGACACTTGACAGAACAGAACTGAAATTTTATTCAAAGGTAAGAAAGGTTATGTTACGGCTTAATAACAAGTTTAAAAAGAAACTTTTAATCCAATTAGTTTAATAAATGTTCAAAGTGACCACCTTCTTGTTCTAAGCAATACGCCAAACGATTGTAAAAATGCTTGTACAGTATTTTTTAAAAAAACTGGATTTATTTCGATAAATAAATTTTTTATTTTTTTTTTTTATTTATTTTGACGGGACAAGCTCTTTTTTTTTTGTATGGATTTATTACACAACCTTTACCATTAAATATTTTAATTATGCTGTAAATAATTCCAACAGATGGTAATAGTCTCTCGGAATAACTTACAGCAAACAGATCGCGTACTTGTCTTATGCTATTATTGCAATTGTACCAGCGTACAATGGCAATTTTTTCCTCTTTTAAATACATGCTCCACAAATGCAACAACTTTGGAAATAATAATTTTGACACTTGTCAATGACATTAATGGCAATTGTTTATTAGAGGTTGCTTCGATACGCTTTAATTGCTTGTAATCTAGGAGTAGGGATAATGCCTTGCTTGTAATGCATTGACTCGATTTTTTTAAAACTGAACATAAGATGTTCAGTAAAACAAAAATCTCGCTGTATATATAAAAAAAACTCGTGTTTGTTACAACACTTATAACTCGAGAACGGCTGGACCGATTGCCATGGTTTTTGATTTGTTGGATTTGTTTCCGTCCCGAATAGCAGAATACATCTTAAAAACAATGAAAACTCGATATGTGTAATGAATACTTAATCATTTCAATAGATGCTGATTTGTTTATTACATGTCAAACATTTGATGTCCAATCCTGTCAAATAGTGTAACAACTATTTTTTTTTATAGAACTTATGGCCTGATTGCTGAGACCTTTAAGCCACAACTTTATTTTTTTCTGAAGACATCATGTGTGCGTCCAGAAATTTATTTTTTGTAAAATGTCTACAAAGATTAGGTACTGTTATATTTGTTTTTAATTCCCGAAAATAATACCTAAGATTTATTCTACAGTAAAAACATAAAATCATCAGAAAAGAAGGAACGGAATTTAGAGAATAAAAAATCAGTTGGTAAAGGTTATAAGATTAAGGAAAAAAAATCTACAGATTAACAAAAGTGTAAATGTCTTTTTATAGGTTGTCTATGATTTTTCTTGATAAGCTATTCATACGTAGTGGTTATATACTCTTTGAGCTATTGTCTATGTTTCGAAAGTTCAGGCACTGTTATTATATTTGGTGGTTTTATGCGAGTGCACATTTTAATAACAATGCCGCGTCCTAGAAGATCTAATCTTTCCCAGCGAAGCCGTAATGCAATTAGGCAACGGAATATCGCGAGTCAATTATCTGCGAGAAATTGCACGCGTCGATACTTAAAGGAAAATTTAAAGATGAGGAAGTTCTTATTTCAAGGATTCCGATGATCCCAACGGATATGCTCTTTGAGTTTAAACGAATTCAATTCCCGATTCGTCTTGCCTTCGCCATGACGATCAACAAATCGCAGGGCCAATCCTTGACTATTTGTGGCTTCAATCTAGAAAATGCATGTTTTTCTCATGGTCAATTGTACGTGGCATGCTCACGTGTCGGCAAACCATCCGCTTTATTTGTTCTTGCGCCTGACCAAAAAACAAAGAATGTCGTTTACCACCAAGTGCTTGAATAAAAATCCTATTAATGAATTAATCCGAGTTTTATTTTTTCCCCAATCTGCACAACATAGTTTTCAATAATTTTTTTTTGACATGAGTTTGAAGTACTTAATTATAATTTTTTTTTATTTTTATTCTCATTCTGTATGTATGTTTTCATCATCATTCATCATAATAAAATACTTTTTTGTTTCTATCTATAAAAATATATTATTTTGTATCATTGTTTTACGTTCGTCAAAGCGTAAATTAGTTCAGCTAAAAAGTAACACGACATTCATTGACTGTTAGGCGGTACGAAGTTCGCCGGGTCAGCTAGTTTATAATAATAAGTACTGAGTAGGTCAATCATGATAAAGGTAAGTGCTTTCGACTTAAGATCTATGATAACTCTCTCCCTTTAGGTCAGGTTGGAATAACTTTGTGATTTTATCAATTATTTACAATCAGTAGACAGTAAAGAGTACTGAGTAACACGATAAATGTAAATCTGTTTGATTTTAGATCTTGGATGACTTTCTCGCTTTTGGGGAAAAGCTTAAACTTATATTTTGGCCAAAAAGTTAACTAATATTTTTTATTTCTATGCTATTGGATAAACTTTTTTTAGTAATACAGCATTCTTAACATTTAAGTATAAGGAAGAAAAAATAAAATTAGGAATTACTTGTTTAAAAATAGACAAGACTGATCAAGCTCTTACACGCATTTGTTTACGTCGTTTGACAAATAATGATTATACAGCGTGATCAACAATGACTGTTTGAGTTGGCGATCTAACATTTTATTTGAAAATTGTACAGCAACTTCTTGTGGACGACGGGTGACACCTTTGACACTGACAACAGCATTGAAAGATGCCAATTAAAAAGTTAGTCGCTGTGACATAACCTACAGTTTTTTGTCAAGTCAAAAGTGTCATGTCAAATATTTGTCAAACAAGCGTATCCGGTTACAATAATGTTGCAACTATGCAAAAAAAAATGTTTCTAAAAAGTGTTGCTAACTCAAACCGTCGTGGTTGACCACGCTGTACTACATCTGATAAATATATATGTATTAAAATTATGGTCTAAAATACCAACATTATCACTTTTAGAACTATTCTAGTAGAAGAAATTGACTTTGTGTGGGTCATCCTTTATAGCACTGCTTTGAAAGCATAAGGCAGTAGGCAATTTAAAATGTGACGCCTCATAAAGTGCATAAGTTGTGCACTTTTTTATTTTAAAATAACTTTGCTTTAGTATCTGGTTATTCATTCCAATCCTACTATGTCAAAAATTTTGACAGTCAAAAAAGCGCTTGTAAATCATGATATTTTTTTTAGAAAACTAAACTCTTAAGTATAGATGACTGTCTAAAAACATCTTATCTTACAAATTAGAATGCCAAACATAGACAACATCGAGGTGGTGATGATGAGTGGCGCAGTCCCCCGTGGTTTTATAATCAATCCGGCGGTCAGGTGTCAAGTCCTCGTTTACAGAAGCTAAGGTCTTGAATAAAAGAAGAGGCGCTTGCCGTGTTAAAAGCCACGCGGCTCAATTATTAACCTACTGCTTGACCCGACCTGCAACATCTACTCAAATATTTAATTGTTCCGCCACTCACCAACCTGTGATTTGTTATGTCAAACGGTTATTTACTTTCCAACTAACTTCTATAGAGGATTAACCATCCAAAGACTCCTGACCTTTGCATTCTTAACTCTAATTCTAAAATTTTTAGGCATTTTTTAAAACATTTCTTATTTTTTCTATCAGCACAATGCAGAAAAGCTATAAGTGGTTATAATTGGTTGTTAGAAGAAGGAGCAAAGATAGATATTTTTGTTTAAAAAGATCTATCCAAATATTCAAGTTTATTCAAATTTTCGAAATAGGGAAAAGTTTACTAAGAAAAGAGTAAAAAGTAAAACAATTGGCTTAAGTCTTTTAGTCCTAGAATATGATTTCTCACTCTATCTTTTACTTTTCATTTTAATATTTTGCATCTAGATGTTAAAAAAATCTTTAGAATTTAAAAAAAAATAAAACGTTGATGCTCTAGTATAGTTATTATAATAATTATACAGATGTAAAGCTACTCTAAAGTGTATTAACATATATTGAGTTAGCCAACTCTCACATTTTTTAAGAATAAAAAAAAAACGCAAAAATTTTTGTTTAGAGATAAAATTGCAATGGTTTTACAGTAGGTAACCATTCTAAGACAACGGATGTGAGACGATGGATTTTATCAAAAGTGTTTTCTAATCTTAAAAGATGACAATTTCATATGTATATGGTATTCTTACAGTTCTTATATAGTACTAATTATTACACTTAATATATTTTATATTCTAACGTTTTATAAAAAATAGCAAAAATTATCTGCTAGTGTAAAAACATTGAACAGCTGTTTATTTTTTAATGTTTTTGAAGACGAAAGTTAAAGGTTTCATTGAATCTCTTAATTAAAAGCTTTTAAAAATACGCAGATTAACTCTCAAGCAGTTAAGAGTTATATAACTCACAAACTAATTAATTTATTAGAAATGAAACCTACATACAAAATTTGAAAACTTTTAAATGTTTTTTATTTGTGAACCTACAACACTAACATAAAAATTTCTAATTGAAGATTTTCTAAAAAAGGTATTATTTAATATAACCGCTTAAAATTTGTATTGTTTTGACAAATATACTAAAATTGCAAATTTTTTAAAAAAAAAAGATTTAATAAATAAAGGCTAGATTCTGAAAGTTTTCTTTGAAATTTTAAATTGGATATTTTTTTTTAGGTATTTGAAACGTATTTATAAATGGGCAACATAAAAAGCATGACATTATATGACATATTGTAATATTGACAACTGTAATAAAATGCACCCGAGTAATTAAATGCTTGGTCAAAAAAAAATGCTGCTGACTGTTATAGCTGCCAACGCCAACCATCAACTAATTTATTATAGAAACACAAATACAAATTTTCAATTCTGAAAACAAATTGCGTTTTAAATAAAAAGAAATAATAGAAAATTATTTGAAATAGAAAATAGCGGCAGAAACGGTGCATGGTGCAATTTGTAATTTTTTTTTATATGTAAATAAGTTTAAATCTCTTACCGTCAATTTTCCATAGCGTACAATAAAAGTCAGTTGTCATCTGAAACAATCGACAATTCTAAAAAATACCCGTTTACGGTAAATTGGCGTTTTAACTTGTTTAGTTCTACAAATAGTTTATTGCAATCGAAAACATATGAAATCTGCAAAGCAATCTGAATTATTGAGCAAAAACTCCGCAATTTGTTCTGTAACTTTTTACCACTTTTAAGTTTTTTTCTTGTTCTTTTTTTGCTATTTTATCGTATTGTTGTAATTTTCTACAAGAACTGATTTTTTATTACATTATATATCAAGATTATTATTAGCGAATCCAAATTCTAAAAATTATCAAATTTTAAATAATAAAAAAAAATTATTTTTGTAAGCTATTTATTCGCTAGCAACTCTTAAAAAAATTAATAAAACATATTTTTAATCGATTTTATTACTCAGTGACAAATCTGTAAAGTCTTTAAAATCGAAAATATAAAACTAAATTAGCAAATAATGTAATATAAGTCCGGATCTCTAATGATACTTTTATTTATGACCTGATGATAGTTAGCGGTAAGTCCCTATTGTAAATACATACATTTTGAGTATAATACTTAATCTTTATGTTAGACTAGCTGACCCGGCGAACTTCGTACCGCCTAACAGTCAATGAATGTCGGGTTACTTTTTAGCTGAACTTATTTAGCCTTTGATGAACGTAAAACAATGATACAAAATAATATATTTATATAGATAGAAACAAAAAAGTATTTTATTATGATGAATGATGATGAAAACATACATACAGAATGAGAATAAAAATAAAAAAAAATTTAAAATAATAATTAAGTACTTCAAACTCATGTCAGAAAAAAATGATTGAAAACTATGTTGTGCAGATTGGGGAAAAAAAAATAAAACTCGGATTAATTCATTAATAGGATTTTCATTCAAGCACTTTGTGGTAAACGACATTTTTTGGTCAGGCGCGAGAACAAATAAAGCGGATGGTTTGCCGACACGTGAGCATGCCACGTACAATTGACCATGAGAAAATCATGCATTTTCTAGATTGAGGTCACAAATAGTCAAGGATTGGCTTTGTGATGTGTTGATCGTCATGGCGAAGGCAAGACGAATTGGGAATTGAATTTGTTTAAACTCAAAGGGCATATCCGTTAGGATCATCGGAATCCTTGGAATAAGAACTTCCTCATCTTTAAATTTTCCTTTAAGGATCGACGCGTGCAATTTCTCGCAGATAATGACTTGCGACATTCTGTTGCCTAATTACATTACGGCTTTGCTGGGAAAGATTAGATCTTCTAGGACGCGGCATTGTTATTAAAATGTGCACTCGCATAAAACCATCAAATATAATAACAGTGCCTGAACTTTCGAGACATAGACAATAGCTCAAAGAGTATATAACCACTACGTATGAATAGCTTATCAAGAAAAATCATAGACAACCTATAAAAAGACATTTTCACTTTTGTTAACCTGTAGATTTTTTTTCCTTAATCTTATAACCTTTACCAACTGATTTTTTATTCCCTAAATTCCGTTCCTTCCTTTCCGATGATTTTATGTTTTTACTGTAGAATAAATCTTAGGTATTATTTTCGGGAATTAAAAACAAATATAACAATACCTGAGCTTTGTGGACATTTTACAAAAAATAAATTTCTGAACGCACACATGATGTCTTCAGAAAAAAATAAAGTTGTGGCTTAAAGGTCTCAGCAACCAGGCTATAAGCCCAAAAAAAAAATAGTTGTTACACTATTTGACAGGATTAGACAGCAAATGTTTGACATGTAATAAACAAATAAGTAAGGTAAGTACAATACATAAAAAATACTATTTAAACAAAACTTTTTTTTGTTTATGGTTTTTAAGAAGGGATCACCCAATATTCTTAGATTTCAAGAGGCATTTCATCATTTCAATGTTTAGCGATTAGTCAAGAATATTATGTCACCGGCATGATCTTGCTTTGGACGTCTATTATTATTGTTATTTATTGTTTTTTATTTATTATTAGTTACAGGTTCTAAATCACATTACAGCTTATGATCAGGTAAGTACAATACATAAAAAATAAGTATAAATGCTATAATGCTAATATTTCAAAGTTTTTTTATGGCAAAAAAAGCTCTAAAAGTTGTTGGTTGAGTATGTGGTTTGATTATTTGCAAAAGTAAGTTGGAAGCATGCGATGTTTAAATAGAGAACCGCGTAGCTTTAAATAATTCAATTGTTAATTGGTGGGTGTTTGTCGGAATGATTTTTTCATCAAAAAAAAGCCAAAATGAAGAAATTTGCATTCGATTTGCATTCGAATCTGGTTAAAGATTTACAAGATCCCGTCGTCTGTTGGTAGTCTGGTGCCGAAGTAAACTAAAGTTGTTCATGTATAAAAGAACAACGGGCGACGAGCACAACAACATCGAGGCCAGAAAATCATTCTGAAGCTGTAGTATTGTGGGGCACGAAAGCACGAACCGGGATGAAACATGCAGCTCGAAAAGCTCACGTGCCTGAGCCCCCAAGGGGACACTAACACGGCAGCGCCATCGCGCCAACTCCTCGAACTAAGAATAATAAAGTCGACTTATGGGGCGCAATTACACAAAATATATTCACGGTTTTTTATAGCTCCTTGCGGCGAAAGAATCGCTCCATTCTTTTATTGGTCCAAGGAGAGCGTGGAATTGATATGTAATTGTTTTCGGTTTCATATTGCCGGCAATTCTATTTTCATTTTCTAATGCTACTTGGCCCAAGCCGCCCTCGCCTTCTTCAGATTTATATAAGACAGCTAGGACAGTGCAAATTCTCAAAGAAATTATTCACCATTTTTTTCATATTTATCTACTTCAAGAAATCTTCGTTGTTCTACAAAACATTTGTTACCATTTCCCTTAACAAACAAAAAGTTTAAAAACCAATTGTTTTTTCTAATCTACAGAGACAGAGAGTAATAGTCACTAAATAGAAAAAAAAATCCTATCACAAATCCTCTTCTTAAGCATCTACAGTCAAGGCAGGGTTGTAATAACACACAACCACCTCGGTCTATCTAATTAGATTAAAATTGTGGATTTAATATTCTACAATAATCCGAACCACCATCTTGTTAGAACCAAATTGAAGCAACACCTTAGGCGAAATTACTCGCTAATTTGCTTAATCTTTTGCTAAGAATGTATTGCAGTATTTTCAAAAAAAGTTAGTCCAATAAAACCATGACAAGAAATTGCACAACACATTTGCAATTTATGCTGAATAATGTCGGTTGTAGAGAATTTGAACAGTTTTAATTGTAAATGCTCTAATCTATATATTATATAAAAGAAAGTCTGTTAGTTACTCCACTTATAACTCAAGAACGGTTTTACCGATATGGTTGAAAATTGGTGAGGTGGTAGCTTAGAGCCAGGAGACGGACATAGGATACTTTTTATTCCAGAAACCACCCTCTAAAAGAGGGGTGAAAGTCAAATGTGAAATGCGATGTCGGAAACGTTCGGTGAGGCTCGACAAATTACCGAGAAATTTGACGCAACCACGAAGAAGGGTTTACATTAAAATTTATTTGACGTGGCTCAAGAAATTTTCCCAAACTTGGATTTTTATATCAATTATAGTTTAGAGCCAGGAGAAGGACATAAGATACTTTTCATCCCGTTCGACAGCATTCCCGTGTGACTTGACATGAAACGTCAGTCACTATAAAACGTTGAATAACAAAACGCAAATGACAGCTATGTAATTGACGTATAATGACAGATATGTAATGACGTATGGATGACAATTTGATATTTGTAAGAAATTAATAATAAAACTATTTCTATTAAATAAATAGTTAGCAATTATAATGTAATGATAGTGCCGTTGCCCATTCGTAAAAAGTGAAGTGAACTATAAAACTCGGTATGGTTGAAAGTTTTAGTTTTTAGGTGAAGTGAAGTTTAATTAATAATGCCGCGACCAAGACGATCGAATCTTTCCCGACAAAGCCGTGATGCAAGAAGAATACGAAATACTGCAAATGAAAGGACTGAAGAAGAACAAAAAATTGCACGTGAACAGCGCCGCGATAGTATGGCTCGACTTCGTGCTTCTCAATCACGAGAGCAAAGTGAAGCAGCCCGTGAAACAGCTCGGTTGGCAATGCAGAATCGTCGAGCGAACAACAGAGGTCAACAAATAGATAATTTGCGACGCAGAACAAGATATTTATCAAGTGCTGATTTGAATCGAGCAGCGAGTTTATTAATATTAATAAATATTTAAAGATTTTAATAAAATTTTTAATTAAATATTAATAATTATTTTAATATTTAATTATTAAATATTTAATAATATTTAAAAATTTTTAATTATTAATTAGAAAAAATTAATAAAACTAAATAATTATAAACAGCTACTTTTTATTAACAAAGAGATGAAAAGGGGAGAGATAGAGACAAAAAATGACATGTATCAATATATAATTTTCAAAGATTTTGGTTTGCTTGTTTTAAAAATAATATCTATGTTTAGGCGGAACAAAGTTCGCCGGGCCAGCTAGTACTTTAATAATTCTGAGCAAGTATGGATTAGTAGTAAGTGTAGCATTATTAAGAAAAAAATATTTGTTAAAAAAATTATTATCTATAATTGCTAGATTCTAATTCGTGATATAAAATAGGTTCCTAGGGGTAGATCTTCTGGAATTTCAAAATACATTTTTGGAATAAACTATTTCAATTTTTAAGAAGCTTTGAATTGTTCAGTACAAAGAACAATCTAAGGAACATGACGGCAACATACTCTAAAGCACTTAAAAAGTATGTTTACACTTCAGTCATTGTCTAGACGTATGATTAGGTTCTTACGGAACTGAAAAAACTGTTTTTTTACTTTGCAAAAAGTAGAAAACAGATTGTAACGAGTTATTTTTATTAAAAAATTAAGCTGAGAAAAAAAATCCCAAAGAAGAACAAGACAAAAATAATTATAAATAGTAAAACAAGAATGCAAAAAAAGTAAAAAAAAAAATAAAGATGTTGGAGAGGAAAGAGAAGAGACCAAAAAGTTAACAAAAAATACCTGATAAAAAACGAAAAAAATTTAAAAAGAAAGGAAAAAAGTTAAACAATTCAATTAAAATATGACGACACATAAACACAAGCAAAACAGTTACATCTAGAAATAAATGTTTAACATCTGACAAAATCTAATTTTCATTTTAAATTATTAGGGAAAAAATCAATGAGACATGACAACAAAACAAACAAAAGTAGAATAAATAATTTTTTTTAAAAATTTAAAAACATTAGTACAGAGTTACATTGTTTTTCTAATATTATAAAAAAAACGTAACACTAGTTTTGACAAGATCGGACAAAGCTATTGTTTTTGCTCTAAAAGTTGATGTATTAGCCAAATCTCTATAATAGAATTTTTCTAAAATGGAGCAGAAGTTTTAAAGACAGTTTTACCTTAATGACATCATTACTCTTGACTGGTGCCGGCAAGGAATAACGTTCAAAAGTATTATTATCTGCAGTTTGTTCAAATTAAGGTGCTGTAAGTCTATTAGTAGTTAGGAACGCGCTAACTAAGCCATCTATCTCTGGAAGAAAGAGGGACAGTTAACAAATTGTCCGCTATGAACATTGCACCGAACCGCTTACTTACACTTCCCAACGCCAGGTCTTATTACATTAAGAGCACGTCTTATTAACAAGATTGATTTGGGTCATTTTGCCCCTAATTTGCCCGAGTTTGTTGTGCCACTCTTAATTATGTGCCAATTACAATCTATCAGACTTCCCTTTAAAAATAAACCTGACACTTTTTATAGATTGTAGCTTGAAAATTGAAATTGATGTAATTTTTTTTTTGTTTTAAATCACTTTTCGATAATTGGCTGTTTTTAAAATTTAAAAAGTTTTTTGCGATAAAAGAAAAATTCAGTTCTGTGTGACTCTAGTTAGAAAGGAACAAAAAAGTTATTTTATTAAAAAGAGCAAAAAGTAAAACAAGAAGAAAGAGGGTTAAAAAACTAAATGTAAAACTAAATAAGATAAGGTATGTGAAAAGTTTTAAGAAATAATAAATAATGCATGGAAAGAAAAAAATTTGCCGGATGAATGGAAAATGGGTCTTAAATAAGAAACTATAATTATAGAAATAACATTGTTGAATACGGCAGATAAAATCTACAGACAGCAAACAATTAAAAGCAAGGAAAAACAAAAAAGAAAACAACTGCTCATAGCGTAAAAAAATTTAAAATGAACAAAATTTGGAAAAAACCGACTTCAATATGTTTAATTATTATTTTATCTATTTATTAAATGATTCAAATTGCTTAAACAATTACATAAATAGACTATTTCTTCACAAATTTTTATAATCAATTAAAGTGTCAAAATTTTTTGTCAAAAGAACCATTAATAAAAATAACTCAAAAACTACTGGTCAGATCTTGAGCAAATTTAAATGGGACCAATAAACTAAAAAAATCTAACAAATTCTGCTTACCTAAAAAACATTTTGAAGTAGCACACATAAAAAAAAATTTTAACAAAAAAAACCAACTTTAAAAAATAAAAAAACTAAAAAGTATAAAATAAATGAGTAGACTTGTATGCTTAAAATGATGAAATAATATACAAATGTACAATTATTGTTGTTATTTTTAGAGTCGGTGTCAGTCAAGGTAGGTTTGTATAAGATTGTATATAGTATCATATATTAATCTTAATATTAGCATACATAATATTTAAACTAGCTACAGGCAAGCAGATGCGGGCGCTCATCATACCTTGACCGACACCGTCTCCAAAAATAACAATAATTGTACATTATAGTATTTAAATAATTTTATTTCTTTCAAAGGATACAAGACTATGCAATTATTTTATACTTTTCAGTGTTTTTTTTTATTTTTTGAAGTTGGGTTTTTTTTGAGAAAATTTTTTTTTATTTTTTGATTTTTAGTGAATTTTATCACTATTATTTGTTTTAATATGGGTAGACCTACTAAACGGGCTGCTAATATGACAAACAAAGAAAGGATGAAATATTTATCTCTAAATAGAAAATCTACTGTTTACTTAATTTTAATTAATTGATACTAATTATTATATAAATTTTTTTTATGATTTGCGCTTATATAAGTAAAATTTATCAAGAGGACATTTTTCTTAAGATTGTAATGCATTATCAAACACATAAAACAACATCTATATATATAAAAGAAAGTCGTGTTTGTTACAACACTTATAACTCGAGAACGGCTGGACCGATTGCCATGGTTTTTGATTTGTTGGATTTGTTTTCGTCCCGAATAGCAGAATACATCTTAAAAACAATGAAAACTCGATATGTATAATAAATACTTAATCATTTCAATAGATGTTGATTTGTTTACTACATGTCAAACATTTGTTGTCCAATCCTGTCAAATAGTGTAACAACTATTTTTTTTTTTTGGTTATGGCCTGGTTGCTGAGACCTTTAAGCCACAACTTTATTTTTTTCTGAAGACATCATGTGTGCGTTCAGAAATTTATTTTTTGTAAAATGTCTACAAAGTTCAGGTACTGTTATATTTGTTTTTAATTCCCGAAAATAATGCCTAAGATTTATTCTACAGGAAAAACATAAAATCATCGGAAAGGAACGGAATTTAGAGAATAAAAAATCAGTTGGTAAAGGTTATAAGATTAAGGAAAAAAAATCTACAGGTTAGAAAAAGTGTAAATGTCTTTTTATAGGTTGTTTATGATTTTTTTTGATAAGCTATTCATACGTAGTGGTTATATACTCTTTGAGCTATTGTCTATGTCTCGAAAGTTCAGGCACTGTTATTATATTTGGTGGTTTTATGCGAGTGCACATTTTAACAACAATGCCGCGTCCTAGAAGATCTAATCTTTCCCAGCGAAGCCGTAATGCAATTAGGCAACGGAATATCGCGAGTCAATTATCTGCAAGAAATTGCACGCGTCGATACTTAAAGGAAAATTTAAAGATGAGGAAGTTCTTATTCCAAGGATTCCGATGATTCCAACGGGTATGCCCTTTGAGTTTAAACGAATTCAATTCCCGATTCGTCTTGCCTTCGCCATGACGATCAACAAATCACAAGGCCAATCCTTGACTATTTGTGGCTCCAATCTAGAAAATGCATGTTTCTCTCATGGTCAATTGTACGTGGCATGCTCACGTGTCGGCAAACCATCCGCTTTATTTGTTCTTGCGCCTGACCAAAAAACAAAGAATGTCGTTTACCACAAAGTGCTTGAATGAAAATCCTATTAATGAATTAATCCGAGTTTTATTTTTTTCCCTATCTGCACAACATAGTTTTCAATCATTTTTTTCTGACATGAGTTGAAGTACTTAATTATTTTTTTTTATTTTTATTCTCATTCTGTATGTATGTTTTCATCATCATTCATCATAATAAAATATTTTTTTGTTTCTATCTATATAAATATATTATTTTGTATCATTGTTTTACGTTCATCAAAGCCTAAATTAGTTCAGCTAAAAAGTAACACTCATTGACATTCATAGACTGTTAGGCGGTACGAAGTTCACCGGGTCAGCTAGTTATTAATAACATTCTAATTGCTTAAATTAATTGAAATATATTTTTTTAATTTTTACAAATTTTTATAATAAATGTTAGAAATATGTATATGTCAAAAAAAGCATTAATTAGAATAACTTAAAAACTACTAATTAGATCTTGATCAAATTTAAATAGGACCAATTAGAAAGCACCAGTTTCTAAATGAAAAATAAATCATCTTTCGTTTTTTAAAGTTTGTTAAAAAGCGCAGAAGATAGATACAGCTGACAAAAAAACAATGAAAAAAATAAATTATCGAGAAAAAAAACTTTAAAGCCCGAGAACTTAAGACAAAGTGTAAAAATATATTTATTAGAAGAGAAATAAAATAAAACATGTTGACAAATCAATAAAGATAGAGGAATAGCAAAAGCACTTTAAGAAAGTTACAAAAAAGTAGTTATATTAAAAATAGCAAAAAGATAAAAGGTTTTAAATTTAAGAAAGTGAAAAAACAGTTAAAAGATTAATATAAGGAACGTCCTTGAAGTATATAGGATAAAAATCCCACAAACAGAGTTTAGAGAGGACAAAAGAGCGATAAACATTGTGTATCTTGCAGCACACAACGATCAAACAGCAGAAAAAAAAAACAAAAAACGTTCCAAACATTTTTTTAGACCTCTACGCGGCATTTATAAAAAAAAATTGTCAAAATGCATAAAAGCAAAGGAAAAAACGACTAAAAAAAAGTATAATTAGAATATATCAAGAAACACAAAAAAAAACAGTAAAAGTAGAAAAAAAAAATTATGCAACAAGAGGACTATATAACACTGTTTGCATAATAGATTAAATGTTAGAGAAAGCGCTGGCAGAAAGAATAGTGAAAAGAATAAGTGTCAGCGATATAGCAAAGATAACAAAGAATAAAAAATATATAAAAGAATGATAAGGTGTATAAAAAAATATGTAAGAAATTTTTTTGATAAATTGTAATATTCAACAGAAAAAGCTCTGAATAAAAAATTTGTGAAAAAATAAAACAAAAAAATAGACCTAATTCAAAGCTTAGGCAAAAAATGTTTTGAAAAAATTTAGTAAAAAAAATATGCTATTATTTTAATAGTCTGGATAAGATGTTAATAGTGCATAATGCAAAACTAGTGCAAAATAAATAAGTGCAGAAAAAAGTCTAAGTAGGTGTTGAGGATAGAAAGAAGAATGCCGAAATCCAGTAATAAATAAAAGTAAAAAAAAGTTTATACTAAACGTGAGCAAAAAGCTTGTAAGTTAGAGAAAAAGAAAAAATATACAAAAAAAATTAACAAAAAATGGGTTTTGTGAGAAGCCTGTTGGTTGAAAGAGTAGTAGAGATGGAAGCAAAAGATAGAGATGAGACTTTATCTAGACCAGATAAGCGAGAAAAAATAAAAGACACAATATACAAAAGAAATCCATATAGAGAAAGAAGAAAAACAGATGGGAGAGATAAATAATGAATAAAAAAAGTGCGGCAGAGAAGGAAGAGAGGAGTGAAAGTAAAATAAAGATGTAGCAATAAAAATTTTAAGAAATTATATTAGTGATAAAGTTTAATTTGTCACGTTGACAGAAGATTGTTATTCAGAGTAGAACAACAGCAAGCAGCAAAAGCAATGAAAAAACATAGAATTGGTAAAAATATTTCCAACAAGAGTGAACAGACAAAAACTTAAGAATAATTTGAGTTTTAGTTTAATAATTATTCTACTTTATAGCATTTTATTTTATTCTAAGTACGCTCTTAAGTTTCTTACCGTATTATTATCATCCATCAGCCCTTGTATTACAGCTACTCCGTGAGAAGCACCACCTGATTTACAAACGCTTTAAGGGGTTTCCCTTGTACTTTGAAATTAAGTATTTTATTTTAAAGTTTCCTTCAGCAATTTACCGCTTTTTCTCTTTTTTTTTTTTTGTAAAAAATTTGTTTCTTCCGATTAAAATCGAATAATCGTTGGTTGAATTTAACAAACGTCTTTTAAGATCGCCTGACTTCCACCAGACCTGTCTAATTTGCTTCTTTGACCCCATTGAAAATTGATGCGATTGCTTTAATCAATCGAAGACATTTTTAATTCACGTACCGACGACATGCAATTAAAGTGAAAAGTGTGGGGAAAACGATTAGGGTAGTTAGGAGTCAAGGGGCGGTTTATATCTAGTCAAAAGATGCATGTAATATGTATAGAATACTTCTTCCCGAGAGGTATAGCACACCGTTGCGACTATCTGAATTATTCAACGCCACTCGATTCTGGATTACTTCCGATTCTTTCAACTTATATATTTGCCATATTTACGAATACTCTTACTACAGATTTGTTTTCAGCATATGTTTCTACAAAATGAGTTATGTTAAAAAGATCGCGATGTTTCAAGCAAGATCAAATCACAAATATCACAATATACGCTTTTCGTTTGTATCATAACAACTATTATCATAAATTTGAAAAGCTTTTCTATACTCTTGTACAATAACTTTCAGAAACAACAGATAAAACCTATAAGATTATAGAGCCCCAATAAATTCGTTAACTGTACTTACTGCAGAGTAAAGGATGCACGCGCTTGTGTTTTAATAATAATAATATAAAAAGCCAAATTATTATATTTTTATAGAAGCTTTTTACTAAGCTTTAGTTTAATTTGCTCATTTAGTTCAAAATCAGAAACTGTCAACATATTCTATCTTTTACATGATTAACAACTTATCTCTTTCTTTTTGCGATTATTGGTAAAAAATGTTGTTGATGTAGTCTGAGTAATGGAACTAAAAATCAGGGTATGTTCTGGTCTACCCAAAACAACCCAGATTCAGGTTACCCTCATGCCCACTCGGTCGGGATAAAAAATGTCTCCTGTATTAACTCAGAAATCATTTTTCAATGCTGAAAAGCTAAAAAGTAATTAATATACATATAATATAAAGGGTTTATTGTTTAACTTTACAGTTTTCCAATTTATGTATTTGCAATTTTTATTAAAATAAATCTTCTTCTTTCTCCTTCCTCTTTTTTTTTTTTTTATTATTCTTCCTCAGTTGCTCAGTTTTTTTTTCTTTTTTCTATCTCTTTTTATCATTTGCATCTATTCTTTTTCCTTTTTTTTCTATTCATTATGTCTTCTCTTATTCTTATTCTCCTTCTTCCTCATCCACCCAGTTTAATCTTTTTCTTTCTTTTTCTATCATTTTCATTCATTCTATTCCCTTTTTCTTTCCTTTCATTATATCCTCTCTTACTAACATGCTCTCTTTTACCTCCTCACATTCCTTCATCATGTGTTCCAATGTTTCTCTCTCTTTTCCACACATCCTGCATTTTCTTTCATTTTCTTCCATCCAATATCTATTTTCTCTCTCTTCATTTCCACACCTAAATCTAGCAATCATTTTTCTCTCTCTCTTATTTTCCTTTTTCAGGTAGCTTGGCAGTTCTTCAGTAATTATTGCCCCATATTGTGTATTGTACCTGCTTTCTCTAATTTCACCCCTCCTTTCTTGCTTCTCTATATCTCTATCTCGGTCTCTCATTTCTTCATTCACCCATTGCCTCTCTTCTCTTTTCCTCTCAATCTCTTGTACACTGAACCCTTTACTTTCATAGTATTCTTTTCTCTCTTTTTTTATTCGCTTATCGCCTTTTCTTTTCATCATTTTTCCACACTCTTTCAGTATCTCACACCCTTCTCTCTCCCGCATTTTGTCTTCATACTTAACTGCTCTCTTTCCCGCCTCTATTCTTACTTTTTCTCTCTTTCCTTCCTCTCTCACTATGTAACCTGGGGTTTCTCTGCTTAGCCCTAGCATCCATCTCATATATTTTTCTTGCACTCTTTCTATTTCTTTCCTCTCTTTCCATCCCCAGATTTCCGCTCCATACATCATTACACTTTTTACCAGACTGTCAAACATCGTCATCCCTATTTCATATTCTCCTCTAAACTTTTTCTCTGCCATTCCCCACACTATCGCACACATCTGGTTTCCCTTTTTCACCAATTCTCTCAACTGCGCCTTACTTCGATTTCTTTCTTCGAACATGTATCCTAAATACTTCCATTCTCTCACCTGCTCTATTTCTTTCTCACCCCATTTTCATACTACTTTTTTTCTTACTCCCTTACTAAACACTATTATCTTTGTTTTAGTTTCATTCACCTCAAATCCCTTCTTTTTCATATACCTCTCTGCGATTCTCATCATTCCATTCATTTCTCTTTCTTCTTTCGCTACCATCACTATGTCATCCGCATACGCTAACAACCAAATTTTCTTTTTCCCTGCTACCACTCCTCCTTCTTGTCCTTTTGCTAACACATCTTCCATATCACTCATATAAATTGTAAACAGTAGCGGACTCAGAGGGCACCCTTGTCTCAGTCCCCTCTTTGTCCAAAACCATTCACTTTCTCTTTCATCCGCTCTCACCTTGCTCTTTGTTTCCTTGTATATCTCTTTCACTTTTTCTATTATTCCTTTCTCTATTCTTTTTTTTTTCCATGCACTCCCATAATTTATTTCTATCAACCCTATCAAACGCTGCCTTTAAGTCCACAAACACTCTACATACTCTCCCTCTTTCCTTTTCTAACTCACTCTCAATTAACGCATTTAACACATATACATTATCTATTGTACCTCGTCCCTCTCTGAATCCTGCTTGCCAGTCTGGTAATCCTCCCACTCTCTCTACCTCTCTTTTCAGCTTTTCTGCCACACACATCGCATACACCTTGTACATTGTGTTGAGAAGAGTTATTCCTCGGTAATTTTTTTCAGTGTTTTTATCCCCCTTTTTATAAATTGGTACTATAATTCCTTTTGTCCATTCCCGAGGAAACTCTTCTCCCTTCCACACTTCATTCAATACTTCTCTCAATCTTTCTTTTACTCTTTCATTCTCATATATCCATGCCTCATTCGGTATCCCATCCGTTCCCGACGACTTTCTTTTCTTTAATTTCATGATCTGTTTTTCTACCTCTTCTTTTGTTATCTCTTCTTTCTCTGCTTCCTCTGCTTTTTTTTCAATTTCATTTTCTGTCTCGTCTTTTCCTTCTTTTCCTTCTAGAAGCTCTCTGAAATGTTCCATCCATTTGTTCATTTCTATCGTATTTATAATCACTTCTTTCTCTTCTTTTTCCTCTTCCAAATATTTCCATATTTCATTTTGTGTTTTTATGGCTTTTATTTTTTTCTGTTCTTCCTCTTTTTTCTTTTTCTTTTTTTTGTCACATGTTTTTCTATATCATATTTCTTTTTCATGTAATTTTCTTTTGTTTCTTTGTTTTCTCTCCATTCTTTCAATTTGTTTTTTAGTTCCCTTTTTTGTTCACTACATTCTCTATCCCACCATTTATTTTTCTTTTCTTTAATTTTTTTCCGACTTTTATTTCTTTTCACCATTGCTTCTTTTACTTTTGATTCTAGTTCTTGTACCATTTTTTTTACCCTTTTTTCTTTATATTCTGCTCTTTCCAGCTTTTCCCTGTATATCTTTTTTGATTTTTCGTCTCGTACAAAAGGTATTTAATATATTTATAATGTTTAATAAGAATTATTATTGCACCAAAAAAATCCATTGAATAAAAAAGAAGGTTAAAGGTGGTAAAAATGGCAACATCTTGCTCCAGACATCAAGAGCGGCCATTTCTAAATTTTTAATATTTATAAGATAGAAAAGGATATTTCTGATCAGTTATCCAAGTTCTTATTTGAGCGTCTATTGTTTGAAACGCATACTTAAGATATGCAGTTTTATCTGCCTATTTTTGCCCCTACTAAACAACAGTAAAAAAATGTTAAAGTAAATGTATTCAAACGAAATTAGCAGACTTGAATATATTTTGTTCTTACTAGAACTCTTCAATAAAAGTGGCATCAGATTCTAATTTGAATAAATTTAAGAAGTTCCAATAAGAACAAAAGCTGTCAAAGTCCACCGATCTCGCTTGATTAACATTTTTTAGCTTAAAACATAAAAGGGATCAACAGACAACTTTGTACCAATACACTGCAGTTTGTAGTAATAAAATAGTTTTTTTAAGAACTGCGCATTGTTAATAATCTATAATTATTGATAAAAAATGAGATTTTTTAAGTCTATTAAGCTTAGTGTCTTGATGTAATCTGGCGTATCTTTTTGAGTGATACCATAAAACACTTTTCTTTATGGTCAGTGCTAAAGGCAGCATACAATAGTTATTTCGCTACGCCTATAGCAAGCAAATGGTAACTTTAGATGTCTATAAGAATAATAGTCCAGCCACTTCAGTGTTAACTCTTCCTAATTTATAATAACTCGAAAATAATTTAAGAGAAACATAACTCTTACAGAATGTTTTATTATAGCTTAAGAAAAGTTTATGTGATCATTAAAAAGATAAAGAATTACAGACGGCAGTTTCCGCGTGATGCACTCCTATGTCTCTCAAGGGAAGAATTCCAAAGTCCCGTTTAAAATGTGCAATTCTCTTTTTATTTTCTTTATTTCACTTACAACTTGTCTGCCTAAGGCCCTTCGGCGCCATTTTGGCCGAATGAAGAGCACACACTACCTCGATATTATGAATTTTTTGTGACCGGTGAAGAAGTGACACAATTTCCATGATTGGACTACCAAAGGCCGTTTGCATAAATAAAATATGTTTTCTAAGAATACTTATCTACCCTCCTTTCTTCTTCTTTTGATTAAACTTTCTTTTGTGTACAGCAAAAAGTAATTCTATTTTAACATTTTTAGAAAATGTAACCAAATAATGTTATACTAAATCTAATTTTTTTGTAAAAAATATTTTTGAATATTTTTAATTTCTAGTAACGTGTGCGCTTTTTTGCCATTTGTATTTATAGATTGCCTAACACCAAGATTATTTTTTTTGTAAAACTTATCAAATGTGTACGAACATCATCAACTTTAACATTAATTTTGCTAATGTTCAAGCTAACTAAAAAAGATTTTTACAAGTTTTTAAATTCTATAGACTTCAAATGCATGTAGGATCTCTTACTAGAATCACTAAGACTTTTTCTAGTATTCCGGTTACGAGTTTTATAGTTTCTAAATTTATTCTTTTTATGTATCTTTTTTCTTCTATTTTCTCAGTTTTTTTTTCGTTTTTTTGCTTTTTTCTAGAGAAACTCAAGCTATGACCTTATCCCAAAAATAGCAGAAAATAGATAGACAAAGAGAATACTGACGTTTCAGGAACAAAAAACACCTGAAACAGAAAACAGAGAAAAGAAAACTTTAAACTAGATCCAAAATGCCCAAATTGAGCAAAACAGTTTGGGTCAAAGAAAAGCTTTTGTGGGCGATATAAGCTGTTATTTGATAATAATGATAGCTCAAGCAGTAACCGTTTGTTGGTTTTAATTTGATGTCAACAATAAATTTCATTCTATAGTCTGTTCAGATTCAAGAAAGAGTATTTTAGTCATTTGAATGTTTTAAACCATTCAAAATTGGTTTAAAATAAAATATACGATTTTTTCTGCGGCTTGCCCTGTCCAAAAAATCGTCAACCATCTCCTACTTTATAGATGTGATCACGTGGAGCCTGCATGCATTTGTTTTCATGCACTTTTTCTTGAAATTGAATAGAGTATAGATTGAGGAATATTTGTTGAAAGTTTGCCATAAATTTGCAGTCTTTTGACTTAAAAACTACAAGATTTTTGGTAAAAAACAAAAAATATCGTATTGATGTCAGTAATTTAGCTTAGGGTGGTTTATATTTAAACTATTATAAAATTTTACTCATAATTACTGTAAAATTATTATTATAAAATAAAGCTGTTGCCTCTCAGTGTATTATATAGTAAGATACATAAATAAATTCATCCTAGTTTTTTGCAAAATTGGTTCATTAATGAAGTTAGTCTTTGACCTTTGCTAAGCTAGCTTTCTGACAGCACTCACTATACCCCGTCTTTTTTATAAAAAATAATCCAAAGTATATTTTAATTTTTAACTATCATTATGTCAACTTATAGAAAAGGTTCGCGTTAGTCTTTTTACCCATGTAGGAAACAACGATGGGTCCAGCGTTGGTCCAAGCCTGCACCAATCATTTTAAAGCTTGGCCCAAAGCTGCATACCCGCACTGGCCCAACCTTGGTTAAAGTCTGGGATGATAACTAAGGTCCAGGCTTGATTTACAGCATTGGGCCAAGGCTGGCAATAAACGTTGGGCCAAGCTTGGTGAGGAGTATTAGACCAAGGCTAGCAATAAGCGCTGGGCCAAGACTGGCAATAAACGTTGACCCAAGCTTGGTATACAGCATTGGGCCAAGGCTGGCAATAAACGTTGGGCCAAGCTTGGTGAGGAGTATTGGACCAAGGCTAGCAATAAGCGCTGGGCCAAGACTGGCAATAAACGTTGACCCAAGCTTGGTATACAGCACTGGGCCAAGACTGGCAGTAAACGTTGGCCCAGGCTTGATTTGCAGTACTGGACCATGGTTGGTAATGAATGTTGGCCCAATCCTGGACTATTGTCAACGCTAAAAATATAATTTCTGATTCTACAATAATAGAAAAATTGTTAAAATCTTGTTTCAACAATTGTTATTAATTGACTTTTAATTTCAATTAATAACTTATGTCTTATAAAAAAATTTATAAGAAAAAAATAATTAAATCAAAAAATGTGTTATACAAAATTTTATTTATTATGAGTATTAATTTATTAGACTATTACATAGTTTGAACTTAAGAAATATTAATAATAAATAAGTGTAAAAATAAAAAGTAAAATTTTTTTTTAATTTTTTATTGATCGTTGGGCTCGGCCGCCCTCTCTGTCCTTCGCACCAGCTAGAAATTTACTTGTCACATGAATAACTTTTAGTTTTTCCTGTGATTGGCTGTACTTCGACAGTATAAAATCTGAAATGTTTATTATTGGCTCATTAAAAATATTAATTGTAAAAATATTTTATTTACCATTCATAACTTTATAAAAGTGAGTCGCAGAAAAATTTTTTTTTCCAACTCCATTAACTATTCTGCCGCATCCACTGTACTGTAACTGAATGTCTTTTCCAATTAACTTTTTAAAAATTTTTGTTATGTCTACTTCATAATTTGTAGAACCAATAGTTTCTAATCGAAAAATTTGTTTCTGTAAATCAAGCAAAAAATATAAGAAAATACGATTAAGTAAATTAAATAATATAAAAATTCCAATAAATAATTAATTTATATACCAGCGCTTCCTGTTTTTCGCTGTCCTTAGTCAACATTTGGTCAAATTCTAAGAATTTTTCCATTTCCATGGCGGGCAAGAGTTCACCTATAATTTTCCAGGGTTCTGGGGGTGCAAAAACATCTGTGCGTTGCGATATCTCAATTTTAATTAAATTGATCTTCTGTTCTAAATCGTAGAGAATACTCCGCTTCGCATTGTTAATTTCTCTCTTGATAAATAGTTTTAAATCTTCTATAGCTAGAATACATAATTTAAATCAATAGGAATATGAAATTTCATCACATGAAACTTAATTGAAAAGTAGGAAAGACATTTCGTTATATGCTTTCAAATAAAATTTGATAAAAAAAAATAATATTCTAATGGAACAATACGTTAAATAAAATTTTTTTAGATATAAAAAAAATACCATTGATGCTTTCCAAGAACTTTAACATTTTTCTCAATTCACATCAAATAATTCCATAATATATTTTTTTTTTGACAATAGTAAGTGATTAACAGTGTTTGTATACTAACCTTCACTGATAAAACGTATTTCCGGTTGACTTGATGGACCAGCGACAGAATCTGGGTCATTTTCAAGAATTGTGTCGAGTGTATTACTTTCAGTTCTTGACAGGGGTTTTGTTTGAAATAACGTCTTTGATACACCTGCAGAGTCCAGCAGAAGAGGTTCTGAACCTATCGGCTGTTGAGATTCACTGTCTGAACTATTCACGCCTTTTTTTTTGAAAGATCTTTTTAATCTCCGTAGCCCTTGCTCGTAGTCTTCTAAAATAATAATTAAATTCATTCCAATATAGTGTAATAAGAAAATTCATCACAAGAAACAATAATAATTGTACAAATATTAAGTCAGTAGCATAAATCGAATAGTTTTTCATTTTTTTTTAAACTAGGTATTTAAATTCTGAAAAAATTCTTTTAAAAATAAGATTTTTTTTAAATTACTATACATTTTCAAAACATTTTCACAATAAATTCATTGTCATAAATAAATTATACGAATACAAAATTTCTTGAAAATGTATAAATTGCAACAGTAATTACCATTTATAAAAAAATTTTACAGAACATACTATATTCAAATGAGAAAAATAATAAATTAAATAATTTAGATAAAATTATTACTTTATAACTTACTAGCTTTTGCAATGACAGTTACGGGATATGATGACCAATTTTCTTTAGGAAATTGTGAATCCTTTACCCATTCTTCAACTTTGTCGTAGTCACTTTTTGGAGGATAATAACACTTGCTGTCATCATCGAATAGCCAAAAAATCGGCAACAACTCCACGCACTTTTTATTATTAATAAGTTCGTCAAATTCCACCACAGCAAATAATATGTCAGAATCAGACATTATTAAAAGTTATTACCGCTAGACTTATTTAATAACTGCTAATTTAATATCTGACGAGCTAGAGGCACTTGCTGTTTGAGTATCAACTGAAGCGTGAAGAGTTGAAGACTAAAAATTATGTCACTAAATAACCAACGGAAAAAACCAAACAGTAACAAGTATAGACACGTTGCGTTTCACGGAATGCATGGTTCGCAATATAGGCGACGGCGACATCCATTAAACGGAGCGCGTCAAAACAATATCTAATCACGCTAAGAACACTTGGTTGGCAAGACAAGACTTAGGCGATTAGGTTGTACTAAACATACCCAGCATGATAATTGGACAACACCAAATTCAATACCAATAATAAAATATATAATAACGCCTTAAATAATAACAAAATGTAATGAAAAAATATTTTAAACATGGATGAGTCACTCTATCAGTTACTATAAACACTGGGCGCCGTCCATAAGGAAAATGATAAGGATGGTGTAAACACTGCCAGCGGAGGATACATGTGGCTTGGCTGAGTTGATGAATTCATTCGATGTTTCTGCTTTATTTTTATTATATGTATTTACTTTTTTTTCCACCTCTAATAAGAAACTTAAACATGTAGCAATGTCAATATATATTGACTGCTGTTTACGTTAAAAAGCATACACTTTCGATGTATGTATTGAATTTTGTACAGTATTTTATCTTTTTCCCAAGAAACTATTTCCATAACACCAATATCTATTGAAGAAGTAGGAAAGTCAAAGACTTCTTTTTTTTTACTTTCTAAAGTACCATAAATATAAAGATTATGAATATTTTCTTGAGCTGCACAATTTTTATTGATATTTAATATGTTATCAATTATGAATATTTTGCCATCGTTCAATTGTATAACATTATTTGGATGCTTGCAAGATAGTCTGAACCCCTGTAATTTTACTTCCTGGACTTTAAAATATTTTTGCTGGTTATTTATAAATAAATCCAATGGCATTATATATTTACACGCACATAAGGGAGATTTTTTTTTTATTTTTAAGTTTTCACTGCATTCTAATTCACTCAGTCGATTTGCGATCTGAGTAAGCGGCTTTTTTGGAGATTTCACTAAATGCTTAAATAAACTTATATAGTTTTCTCCCCAAAATGCCGATACTTCACTTAGAGAAACTTTAAAATGACGAACATCATCGGCTACGTGAATCAAATTATGCATACTTAACACTTGTGAATCTTCGCTATATTCGGATGGTAATAATTTAAAAAAGGTTCTTAATAGTTCTTGCGCATAATTTACATAACGTAAAGCATTATTAGAATCATTCAAGATTCTACATGCCACATACAACAACAAAAAATGTCGATATTTATTTGGTGATAAAACATCACTAAAGGCCAAAAACCCAATGTACAATAAAAAAAATCGGAACTGGGTGGCTTTCCATTTGGAAATCTGATCAATGTCGTAAACTTTTCTTTGAAATTCACTAGGAATATCTGATGATACTGATTCCATTATTTTTTTAAAGATTTTAACCTTATCACTTTTTAATCGAGCTGGATGTTTTTTTACTACTAGTAATTTTTCCAATAGATTTTTCATGACACCAAGGTACAGCAAGTGCATAGAATCTAGTGCTACATCATTTACTGGATCAAAATTTTCCAACTCACATAGTGGAGACTGAACATTCTCTAGATGATGTTCCAATTGACTCTTGCACATAAATGAGTCTTTGGTCCGAAGATTACAATCCATTTGTGGGTATATACGCTTTCGGTTTTTCGTAATTCCTTCAGTACAACATCTTTCACATGCGAAG
Organism: Lagria hirta; assembly: GCA_947359425.1. Classification (NCBI taxonomy): domain Eukaryota; kingdom Metazoa; phylum Arthropoda; class Insecta; order Coleoptera; family Tenebrionidae; genus Lagria; species Lagria hirta. Next base: position 23,416,533 of record OX375800.1, on the reverse strand, counting down.
AAACCACCTGGAGATTTACAACATTTAATAAATGCTCTCGCAGGTGCATCTGCAACTACACACATAATTTTAAATGAATAATTAACTTCATTTAAAGTTATTCCATTCAAAATATATTCATTACATTCTATAATTAAATCTTTTAAATAATCTTCAGTAGAAGAAGGTTTTGAATCTCCACAATACAATGCAATAACGACTGGCATAGTTTCATAATTTTGATGATGCACTTTTAAAACAATAGGCCAAACTTGTATTTGTGAGTTATTATATATTGAAATTCCGTCAATGTGAAGCTGAACTGTGATTGTTTTTTCTGAGTAAATATTTGGAACAATTATTTTTTGAAGACTTTTTTTTATTCCAATGTATAAATAGTGAGCAGTTGTGTCTCGTTTGCTTAGCACAGTTTTCATAGGTTGACAATGTTTTGTCCCTAATAATTGCTGAGCAGTTTTGGGTAAATCTTCATGTCCTTCTTCTCTGAGCACTGTTAGTAACTGAGTTACTACATTTAAGGTTAATATATTTATATTGTCTAAAGCCCAATGACGTAGTTTTTCACTAAGTGTTCTATTAGGAATAACATTCTCAAAAATGTCATCATTTTCTTGAAATGATAAATTACTTGAAGAGTTAATTGGAGTTTCATAATTACTTGCAACACTGTTAACAGAGTCACTATCAGTAGAGTTACTATTATGTACTTCTGGAGCACTTAATGACTCATCATTTGGATCGTTATTTTCTTGTATGCTATTTTCAATATCAGGATTCTTAAAAATTTTGCTGTGGAGATTTGAAGTATTTTGTTTACACTGATTTTTATTTTTTTTTCTTAATGCACGGCATTTTTTTACCCGGTAATAAGAAGTTGACATAGTTTTAAACTATTAAAAATTTACCAATGTAAAAACAATAATTTATTTTACAGTAGATAAATATTAACACCAATTTTTGAAGATTGAATAAAGCTAGCACCACATATAAAGAAATTTCGACAACAATAAATCTTTTATTAAGTCACATAACCAAATAAAGCGATAGACGTATATTAACTACATAATAAACCGAGGCCTAGCGTTCTGTAACTACAGCACCAACTAGTGGCTAAAATTTCAACTTTATTATCAACGTCTCACTTTAAAAGTATAGATTTGATTTTTTGGAAAAACCAAAAATTATATCATTTAAATTTAAGTGCAACTCAGCTCGATCTGCTTTTTATTGCCATAAATGTAAATAATTATTTTATCAGCATCGAAAAACCGAAGCTTGGCTGTTCAAAGACTGGGCCACACTCGGGCCACCATCGAAAAGCCGAGGTTTGGCTGTCCAAAGATTGGTCCAAGCTCGGGACAGCGTCAAACAGCCAAGGTTCGGTTGTTCAAAGACTGGCCCAGGTTCGGGCCAGCATCCAAAAACCGAAGCTTGGCTGTTCAAAGACTGGGCCAAACTCGGGCCACTATCGAAAAGCCGAGGTTTGGCTGTTCAAAGATTGGTCCAAGCTCGGCACAGCGTCGAACAGCCAAGGTTCGGTTGTTCAAAGACTGGCCCAGGTTCAGGCCAGCATCGGAAAGCCGAGGCTTGGCTGTTCAAAGACTGACCCAGGTTTGGGCCAGCATCGAAAAGCCGAGGCTTAGCTGTTCAAAGACTGGGCCAAACTCGGGCCAGCATCGAAAAGCCGAGGTTTGGTTGTCCAAAGCCTGGTCCAAGCTCGAGACAGCGTCGAACAGCCAAAGTTCGGTTGTTCAAAGACTGGCCCAGGTTCGGGCCAGCATCGAAAAACCGAGGCTTGGCTATTCAAAGACTGGGCCACACTTGGGCCACCATCGAAAAGCCGAGGTTTGGCTGTCCAAAGATTGGTCCAAGCTCGCGACAGCGTCGAACAGCCAAGGTTCGGTTGTTCAAAGACTGGCCCAGGTTCGGGCCAGCATCCAAAAACCGAAGCTTGGCTGTTCAAAGACTGGGCCAAACTCGGGCCACTATCGAAAAGCCGAGGTTTGGCTGTTCAAAGATTGGTCCAAGCTCGGCACAGCGTCGAACAGCCAAGGTTCGGTTGTTCAAAGACTGGCCCAGGTTCGGGCCAGCATCCAAAAACCGAAGCTTGGCTGTTCAAAGACTGGGCCAAACTCGGGCCACTATCGAAAAGCCGAGGTTTGGCTGTTCAAAGATTGGTCCAAGCTCGGCACAGCGTCGAACAGCCAAGGTTCGGTTGTTCAAAGACTGGCCCAGGTTCAGGCCAGCATCGGAAAGCCGAGGCTTGGCTGTTCAAAGACTGGCCCAGGTTTGGGCCAGCATCGAAAAGCCGAGGCTTAGCTGTTCAAAGACTGGGCCAAACTCGGGCCAGCATCGAAAAGCCGAGGTTTGGTTGTCCAAAGCCTGGTCCAAGCTCGAGACAGCGTCGAACAGCCAAAGTTCGGTTGTTCAAAGACTGGCCCAGGTTCGGGCCAGCATCGAAAAACCGAGGGTTGGCTATTCAAAGACTGGCCCAAGTTTGCGCCAGCATCGAATAGTCGAGGTTTGGTTGTTCGTGGCTGGCCCGAGCTCAAGCCAACATAAAAAAAGTTGAAACTCAATTGCCCAAAGTCGACCCAAGCCTGGGCCAGCATTTAACAGCCGAGGCTTGGTTGCCCAGAGTTGGTTCAAGCTTGGCCCTATCGTTCAAGACTGGGAGTTCCTACATGGGTAATAACGTAATGCAGCAAATTACTTATAACATGTGCAAATTACTAATTGTTTGCTAACTGGTAGATTTTTTTGATTTTACAATCAATTTTGGCTCCTAGCGGCATATTTAATTAAATTGGCGCAAAAAATCGTTAAATAGATAAATTTAACGATTTAGATTTTATTTAGATAAATAAAATAAATTTATAATATTATTTAAAAACGTATTTTTTCGGTTGTCTAAAAAAAAATTTTAAATTCTACGAAATAATTTATTGTTGACATGCATATGATAATATAAATATATAAATAATATTATAAAGAGGAAAGATTTGTATGTTTGTAATGAATAGGCTCAAAAAGTACTGGGCGGATTTAAAAAATTCTTTCACCAATAGAATGCTACATTCTTCCTATTTGACATAGGCTACATTTCATTTTGAAAAAAATTAGGAATCCTTGGTAAAATTTGAACAATGTAACCGAAGGTGTAGAAAAATGAGTCTTAAAATGTCTTTCGTCGAATGCGCTGCCGAAACTATTAGCGATAGAACAAAATAATGTACAACAATATTGAAGAACATCATAATGTCTACAAAAAACTCCGCGGTAGCATATGTCCAACTTCTGTAGTTATATCACTACAACAACTTTTTTCATTTTAAACATTAATGAAAATGCTAACCAAATTCAAACAATGCTATTTATGTGTTTATACTAATTCTCATCCAAATAAATTATTTTATGGTCAAGACCATTTAACTACCTATAAAATAGTTTTTAAATTATTTAAATTGGACTTTCCATTCAAAAGATATTACGAATTAAAAAATTCAAACAGTAAACAAAACCGCCATAGCGCCGTGGCCGTTGTTTGCGATGCAGTCTGAAAAGCGCGCCGGGCATCGCGGCGGGCGGGGAGGAGAGGGCAATATTTAATAAAATTAGTAAAGTCCTTCTCAGGTATGACGAGACCAGGGAAATAGGTATTCATTTTTATATGGAGGATATTATAGATTCCAGTTCAAATTGAATAGGCACGCATACATCTATACAAAATAAAGTAGTGCATCAAATTTACGCTAAGGCGGTACGAAGTTCGCCGGGTCAGCTAGTGATAATATAAACGATTTGTAACGAGACATTTATTAAAAATATTTTAATCATCGGACTAATTAATTAAATAGTTTACAGTTTTATTTATTTTAATTATAATGAGATTATACAGGGTTTCTATCAATGGTTCTAAAGACGCAGTTGGCGGTGAATTTTGAAAATATCGCTTTGTTGAAATGAGACCTATAATTTGACAGTTCTCTCTCATTCTATGGCTCCCGCTGGTCATTAATGTAATTTGTCACTTGTCGCTTAAGTCGTCTGATACGTGTCCTTGAACGATCTATGTATTAAGAGTACACAAAGTAAAAGAGGCGGCACACTTCCTACGCCAACTGCGTTCTTAGAATAGTTTTATAAAATCTCGGTACTTTTGATTTATAGACTAAAATATCTACATAGTAATAAGATTCTAGTTTGTTAGAAAAAAATTTTTGGCTCGTTTGTGGCTAAGAGTATCTAAAGTATTTTTCAACACGTTTGATTTAAAAAGTGTGGCATTTCTTTGAATTCTGGTCGTGTTGCTTTGTGAACAATCTTAACTGCGCCACCCTGTTGAACTCTTTACATTATTTGTCAATAATTAATGTTATATTGGCATAATTGTGTTGGTAATCGGATCTTATGTAACTTTCTACTAAAGTTTATCATAATTTAGAACAGAACATAAACGCAGAGATTTACAACAATAGGCTTGATTAATTGTTTTTATTTTTTTTTATAGTTTGATTGCACATTTACGATCTAATGTAATAGCTAAGAGTAAAAAAGCATTTTATCTTTTAGAACCGTTTTGTAAAAGTAATATTTCTGGCTCAAATTTGTCGCCGCTTCTTATGTAAATGGACTTTGGATGTGTGATAAATGTTGCACGTTTTAGTAACGGCTGATAGCATCTGATATACGAGTTTCCAATATGAGTTATGGGCCTCTCGCGGCCGTGGCGACGACTTGCCAAAGATCGCCATCAAATATGCACCTCCATGTATATGTATGCCTCTGACTGAACCAGAGAAGACCCCGTCTTTCTGTCCACACCCCGCAGGACTCTGCTGCGGTGAAACGATCGCTACAGGAATGTCAAAACACCCTTTAAATAACCCGCAACTGGGCCTATGTGTCTCAGCTGAAAAGCAATTGCAAATGTGACTCGAATTCAAATCGATGCTGTTGAACGAAAAAAATTAAAAATATATAAAAAATTACCTTTTGCTTCGACAAATTATTCACCTTTTTTTTGGTTTTATAAGCCATTGTGCGTATTTTACATAATACGCACATAAGTAAGCCAGTCGTGGAAACAGTTGTCTTTATTTCTGCTTGTTATTGTAAAAAATAAATTACAATTAAACAAACTTTATCTACATTGCGTTATAAATAGAGTAAATAGACTCATTACTATTTCAAAAAAGTAGTTTAATAACAGATCGTATTATTAAACTGATTGTAGTAACATTTAGTTTTGTTATATTGGAAACAGCTGACATTCATGAAATTTGCAGGATACATGTAATTTGAAAAAAGCTACCGTGTGTTACTAATAATTTTCTATTAAATATGTTTGACAAACGCTAGATTATTTTCAAATTTAAATGTAAAAGCCACTGTCATTAAAGTTTTTAGTCTAGTACAAAACAAAATTTCTCTTATTAGACTCTTTTGCTTAATGTAACAACAGGAAACTATTTTAAATAACTAATAAGAATAGTTGTTTGAAAAGTTAAACAAAAAATTTATTGAGTGCACTGTATGCCTAGTAACGTGTTTTTATAAATGAATCTAAAGACGCCGTAAGAAGTGTGCCGCCTCATTTACTTTCTACATAGATCGTTCAAGGACACGTATCAGACGACTTTAAGTGATGACCAGCGGAAACCATAAAAGCGAGAACTGTCAAATTATAAATTTCATTTTAACAAAGCGGTATTTTCAAACTTTAAGTTCTTAGAATCATTGATAGAAACCCTGTACAAGTAACTAAAGAATGTTTTTAGACGTTTTAATTTTTTTAAATTTAAATGTCCTCAACCGTAAAGTTTATTATAATATGACACATGTCAGTTTACGTTATAGACATTAGATAGGCCATTAAGTGATCTTACTGTATTTGAATAATTATTTTAGAAAAAAATTACAATTTGTTTATTTTAGAAGGAAATATGTCAAATAAATTGCTATCCAATAAAAAAATTAGAAATAATAATTGTTTTTCAATGAAATAAATAATCGTTTTAATCTTAGACCGAAGACTCTATCTGTTTATATCCGTGACAACTAATAGAGAAAGGAAGCCAAAAACAAAAACCGCTAAATGCAGAGCCCGGCTGTCGCCCGTAAGAGGGCGCTAGCGCTAACAATTTTAAAATAAACATATTGAAAATTCAATGAACTACTTTAAATAATCAATCAAAAATGGTTTTTATCTTATCAACGCTTGATTGAAAATTTATCAAGTGCAATTTATAGTGAGAGGAACTAGGGTGAGTGTTTTTAGGCTTTATTTTTTTTACTTTGGCGAATTTAAATTATTCTAACCTTAGATTTCGTGATAATATGACACATATGCCAAAAATATGTCACTATTGACAGTTCCCAAAACAATTTTTTAGTGAAAAAAAATGTTGATTTTGAGTCCACGAACGTTTTAGTGTGGTTTCGAGCACCGTTCGTGTTTATTGACACAAATAAATACTCAAACAATGGTTTAGCTTTAGACAATTAAATTCCGTGACGGCAAATTAGTGCAATATACGACGACATGTCTTTAAGTCAGTGTTTAGATGAGGCCAATTCCCAGTCTCTGTTATGGAAGCAAGTCTTATCGGCGGTGTTTTACGGTCTGGCCTCTTTTATGATAACAGTTATCAACAAAACAGTCTTGACGACCTACGGATTTCCATCATTTCAAGTATTGGGAATGGGGCAAATGGTTGCGACGATTGTTGTACTTTTTGTGGCCAAGAAGTTGAGGATTGTTAACTTTCCAAGTTTAGAATTAAATACTTTTAATAAAATATTTCCATTGCCATTGATTTATATTGGAAATATGTTATTCGGCTTAGGAGGTACAAAGCAATTGAGCTTGCCTATGTTTACAGCATTGAGAAGATTCTCTATTTTAATGACAATGATTTTAGAATTGTATATATTAGGCATTAGACCGAATTTTAGTGTTCAATTTAGTGTTTATACTATGATTGCTGGGGCTGTTGTAGCAGCCTCTAATGACATAGCATTTAATCTACGAGGTTATATATTTGTTTTATTAAATGATTTTTTTACTGCTACGAATGGTGTATATATGAAGAAGAAATTAGACTCCAAAGAATTAGGCAAATATGGATTAATGTTTTATAATGCTTTATTTATGATAATTCCTTCAATATTTTTTGCTTTTTATACCGGCGACTTAGAAGCCGCTTATAATTACGAATACTGGTCAGATACAATATTTTTAGTTCAATTTATAGTATCTTGTATTATGGGTTTTGTATTATCATACAGTGTTGTGTTATGTACATTCTATAATTCGGCATTAACAACAACAATTATTGGATGTTTGAAGAATATTTGTGTTACTTATTTAGGAATGGTCATTGGTGGAGATTATATATTTTCTTGGGTTAACTTTATTGGTTTAAACATAAGTGTTTTTGGAAGTTTAATTTACACTTATGTTACATTTAAGAAAAAGGATTCATCTCCAGCATATGTACCACTTCCTACAGAGAAATCAACAAAACTTGAAAATATTGTTTAGTTTTAAGATTTGTACGTTGAAACGTAAAACAGGGTGTAAAGACTTTTTCTTCTATGTAGATTTGTTTATTGGTAGATTAGATGTGTACATTTTCATTGATATAGTGCCATTATACATTGTGTGAGCAAAAAGTTGATTTTGCAATTTATTGAATAAATTTTACTACATGCCGACAAGATATTGTAGCATCATCACACTTGATTTGAGAGAGTAATTAGTCTACGTAAAATGCCAATAATATAAATTAGTTCCTTCAATCATTGTAAATAAGTGTTTTCAATAGGTAACCAAAGTATTTTAATTTGTAGACGGAAAATGAAGAGAATACCAAAATTGTAAACCAAATTTACAGTTGATCTTTTATATACTTTCATGTGTTTAGCGAAGTGTTAAATTAAACTGTTAAGTGTTGAGAACACATTTTTTAATAAAATAATTCTGTGATTTTAATAGGTCAATAGAGTTTTATTTTTATTTTAAATTTGTTTTTCTATTTACATTTGAAATTCTTCGGGTTATTGTTAAATAACCGAAAGAAAATCGTTTAAACTGTCAAATTTTGATTAATTATTATAATATAATAATACAAAAGGGACATAAAAGTCTTAAAACTGGTGAGTTTTTTGAGTGAAAGTGAGAAATCTGAAGTTGTAACGGAACTAGAAAGTGATTGGTTCCAGCAAGTCGTATAAACGACAAAAAATTATAGAAAATTAACGAAATTTGGGCGTCACAGTTGGCCATGCCTATGAGTTTTTGTGAACGGGCCATAATTTATAAAACAATTGCTTCAAATGTCAAAATAGTTACTAAATTCCTTTATTTTTGAATTTAAAATGGTTTTCTCACAAAATCAGACAATTTTGTGGTGGAATCTTATTTTCGTAACGGCCATCAAGTTCGTTGTGAATGGTAAATTTTTTTTCATGGAACATTGACCGCTGCAAGGTACCGAGACGAGATTTTACAGCCAATTTTTGCACAGATTACGACGATGCAATTGTGAACGGCTACTTCCAGCAAGTTTTTTTGTTTGTTTGCTATAAGTGTTTCTAATTTAATGTCATTAACGTATTGAACTATCGGCTTATTAAAAGAAGTTTAGGTTTAGATGTCAAATTAATAACTGTTACTTCGATTTGATGGTAAAGGTACAGTTCAAAGTTAGACATTTTTTGGCAAGCTTCGACGTCAAATTGAAAAAAAACCGTTATATAGGATATCTATTTAATTCAATAATTGTAACCGAGATCATGTGATTAAAAATGTTTTGAGAAACTAGAAAGCATACTAGAGATGACATACAATAAAAATTATGATTTATATGAAACGATCATCTTAAAAAAATAAAATAAGACCATGAAATTATGTGAATAAAAACAAGAAGAGAATGAAGAAAAAACTATTTAATGCTGTTCCCGCTTATAATTTTGTAAGAAATTGCTGCGTTAGTGGATATTTAGGAAAAAAAACTTTATCTTGAGTGCATCATATATTTTTTGTCAATAAAAAGAGAGAAACATGTAGTTATTATTTTATTTATTTTAAAGTGACAACTAAAAATTAAAAATTTTTGTCAAACCTACTCTGCTGAGGAAGCAGCATTTATGTAGTAAAGTATGTAGTGCCCACTGGGCAATAGTAGATCATTCAGACGGAAATCCGTTGTATCTTTTGATGTTGATAAAGTATGTTGTTGGAGTTTATTGAAAAAGTCTTAGTTTTTTTTTGCAATACTTTTTGAAGAAGCCCATAGTTGCTTTGCGTCTACCAAACAATGTGTCGTTGGTCGTCTCTTTTCTGTTTAGTGCGCTACTTGATTTTTGGATAATATGGTCTCGTGTATAAAATTTTACTAAGATTGACCTTGTGGTGCTTTTTTTTAAAATGATGATAGATTAAAAGAATTAAAAAAATAAACGTTAGTGGACCATATGTGGTGTGTTCTATAAAATAACGATAATTTAACAATATCCAATTAAACGATAGCATTTTATGTTTGAGTTTGTTTTAGATGAATCTTTATTTTTAATCTAAAATGTTGCTTTTTCAAAATAGAGGTCTTTTTCAGTATATTCTTTTTTTTTGTAGATGTTGAGAGTTTGGAATAGGGCACACTTATCCCAGGCTACGGCCGCTTATTATGGACGGAGGTATTCTGATGATCACACATCATTTGAAAGAGACTTTCAAGAAAATTACATCAAAATCAGCAGATTACAAAAAGGATTATTAAGCATAGGATCTGCTTACGTCTCATTGACTGATCCATATAGGGCCGATATGATAGCTTGCTTAGGCGAAACAACAGGTATTTAGGTAAATCTTTGATAACAATGCGTATCAATACAAATATTATTTTGAAGGTGAACTTGCGATTACGCATATGATGAGGAAAATGGAAGAGTCGGAAGAAGGTCAAGAAATATTGAGGTCAAGACCAAGAATAAATACTAATTCTGTAAATTTCGACAAATTACGGAAGTTACCTGAAGGCACATTTGGCAAAGCGTATTCAAATTTTTTAGAACAAAATGTTAGTATTAAGCAATTAAACACTATAACGAAAGTATATTGTAGAAGGTCACGCCTGACTCAAGAATGACTGTACAGTTCATTGATGATATTAATAGAGCTTACGTACTTCAAAGGTACAGAGAAGCCCATGATTTATTTCACGCAATTCTTGGAATGCCAACAAATATGTTAGGTAATGTATAACCATAGCAAAGCGGCCAGCCGTCTGAGCATCTGTTTTTCTATTTTTTTAGGTGAAGTCACAGTTAAATGGGTAGAGGCATTTCAAACGAGACTACCAATGTGCATAGGGGCGGCCATTTTTGGACCAGTACGTTTAAAACCCATGTAAAATGGTTTCATTTTTCGCCTACATTTTTAATACCTATTTTTCTTGCAGTCATCGAAACCTGTACAGGAAATATTGTTTACCGTGGGCGATTGATACGGGAAAAAACAGCAAATTTTTATTAAATATATTTTTTGAAAAAAGATGGGAGCAACCCTTGAAGGAGTTACACGAAGAATTAAATATAACTCCTCTGGTTTTACCTGCATAATTTACTTTATTTTGATGTCAAATTTTAGATTATAGGTAGAGATAAAATGTGGTTCGAATATTCTGCAGTTTAATTTACCAAAATTTTGACCAACGTGTTGTACCAATATTTGTTTTTAATTTTTTAGTTTGTTGCACTATTAGTCCCCTATGTGCCACGCCACTGGAATGTGAAATGTTAAAGTCCTTCCATAAAACGACGTGTAATTGTCAAACTTACTTAACTATACACAATATTTAGTTGACACCTTTTCTGTGGTTGACAGTATACAATAATCATTTGTATCTAACAGGAATTTAATCGTATTTATTATTTTAGAAAACTTTGCACGTAAGGACATATTTATATTGACTTGTAACCGCCGATCTTGGAATTTTTTTGCTTTTCTATTTTAGACTTCTTAATAAATTTATTTAGGTACAGGAATCGGGCATCTTTGGAATCGCATTTTAAACACTCTTTTTCTATTGCTTAAAGCAATGTCTTGCTTACACTGAAACAGCGATGTCAGCAGGACTTATCAATTTATCCAGACCTCATTTTTGCCTGTCAAACAAGATTTTTACTTAACGGCGTGCAAATCCTGTTTCGAATGAAGCGCAAAGCTTGGTTTGGAACTTATTGCGACTCTTTAGAGATTCCGGTGCTTTTGTGAGGCTATGCAAACATAAAACAATTATTGTAATTGACACTATTGACAGTTAAATTGGCAGCAGATTCCTGAAAATGCACCGAAAATCTTGCGAGATTTGCTCTATTATATACAGGGTTTTTTACAATCTGTCTGCTAAAAAAAATAGAGTATAAATGGATATTTTCGCTTAAAACCTAGGAGCTATAATCTTAAAACGAATTCATTTAAAAAATAGTACGCCACTGTTGGGGCATTACTTATCAAGCTGCGCATGCGCGTTAAGCTTAAGTCAAAGTGTAACAGAGATAAGTGTATTTAAACTTGACAAGGAAGGTCGGTGATGTGTTGTCATGTCACATCTGTCATAATACTATTAACCTATAAATAATGAAAGTAAATATTTATTAAATAATGTCTTTTTCCGGATTTACTGAAGATGATATTCGTAAGTTAAATAAAGCCCCAGATGCTACTAATACGAAAACCTTTAAAGGTTAGTATTATTACGTTAAAAGTAAAAATAAGATTAATTGCCATTTGCCCAATACTTAAATCAGGTGGGAATAAAGCTCCAGGCAAAAGGGTAACTTTTAAGCCTAATAACCCTACTAACTCTTCACGAACTAAGAAATTTCTAAGTAATAATTCCTCCAATCATATTCAAGCTCAGGAGCTCCCAGAAGCTGCTAGGTTAAGTGCTAACAAACCAAATGACTTAAACACAACGAAGAACCCTGTTGAGGAAATTGTAGCTCTCCAACCTCAAGAGCCCATAGCCAATATCACAAATAAAGATGAAGTAACAGTACCTGAATCGGGTCCAGTTCAGCAACTTAATGAAAAGAAGTTTAGGGACCTGGATGAATTTGAATCTAGGCAGAAATTAATTGAAGAACAAAACAGAAAACGTAAAGAGTTGCTGTCGAAAGCACTGGCAGATAGGACTAAAAGAACGCAAGAGGAAGCTCAAAAATTAAATGAAATTCAGGGAGAGTTTAAGAAGCTTGATGCTGTGCTATGTGCTGATGTGAAGATTTTAAGAAAGCAGATAGAACTTGCCAGTATTGAATATATGGAGAGTCAGTAAGTTGTCTTACGTATAACTAAACTCCGGCCTTGACTATCTATTCGCTTTGCTTTAAAAAATAGATTTGGAATGTTGGATAAGCTCATAAGCTGCGTTTTAATTTAGTACTTTTTAGTCTAAATGGTTGGTAGTTGGTACTTAAATTAGCCCGAATGTCAAAACCTAAAGAGCACTTTACACTATTGGTTTTTTTATTATTTGGCTAGAGTAAATCTTTTATTCTCATGTTAAAACTATTCGATTTTGTATTTGATTTCTCCAGTTTGATTTTACTTCGAATTCTCAAAAATAAAACCATGTTTAGTTTTCATTTGGTTTAACAATTGGCATGGATAAATACAGACAAGAACAGCTCTGACAACTGACACTGGACTGTAGTGATAGTGACAAGTCAACTTAACTTTTATTATTTTAAATAAAAATACATAACCACACGTGGCTGATGTAAGATAAAGTAATAAAACATCCAAACTTACACTTATTTGAAAACATTTTTGCGTAAGTTTATTCAAATATGCCGCCAGAAACCAAATTTTTGCAAATGTTTAGAAGGAATTCGCTACATGACATTTAAAAACATCTGTAATTATCGAAAGACTAACCCAAAACCCAAATATTATCCGTAAGATGGCACTGCTTATTAAAAACCAAAATATATTTTGAATTTTGCGCTTTTATAAAAAAGGCAAATGTTTAGTGCTAGTACAAGGTTTAGCAAACACCAAAGACTAATTTATGAAAACAACAAATCTAAATACATTTTCCTAATGATTAAATTTTGCAAAAAAATTAGGAAGTAGGAATTTATTTACCAACTATGTACAATTTTATTTTAACCGTAATATGACGATTTTACGGTAATAATAGATTAGAATTTTATAATAAAAGTTTTAATATAAGACAATCTAACCTACATTATTGATGTGGTTACGATATTGTTTCTTTTTTCACTAAAAATTCACTATTTTATTCTTGCGGTTGGTAGTTTCATTCAAAGCTGGGCTATTTTATTGTTTTTATTTGATTATTTTTTTAGAAAAAAGTATCATAGAATAGAGAAAGAGTTTTTAGAAGCTAAGCTTTTATTGCATCAAAAGAAAGAAAAAAAAGAGATGCTAACTGAACATTTATGTACAATTATCGAGAAGAATGAAGAAAGGAAAGCCACAAAACTCAATGAACTCCTTCAAAAATTGGATATTAATGTGGGGCAAAGCAATGGTCTTGGACAAGTAGAAAATGCGCAAGTAGGAGCTGGAGACATACGCAATAATGAAATAGAAAAATTGGAAAGCGCCAACTAAACTAAATAACAATAAGATATATACTGTATTTTTTATATTGTAAAATTTTTTTTTAAGAAATATAAACGTTTAACCATATACAGTGAGATTTTTGTTTTACGGAACATAACGTTATAAATCGTATGTTCAGTTTTAAAAAAACCATGTCAATACATTGTCGCTAGGTAGGCAACCAAATTAACAAATATTTTATTTTGACACATGACTGACTTGACAGAACAGAACAGAAGGTTGTGTAATAAATTCACACATAAAAAAAAGAAGAACTTGTCCCGTCTTGACAGAAGAACGAGAAATACAGATATTATGTTATGCTGAAGAAAACCCCATTACCCCGTCGCGGATAATAGCAAACGAGTTTGGCATTTCAGAATCCTCTGTCCTTAAAACTTTCAAAAAGTATAAATACAAACCTTACAAATTTTCAAATCACCAACAGCTTTTTCCTCTTGACAAAATAAAAAGAACAGATTTTTGTGAAACAATATTTAATTTAATCAATGAAAATGAAGATATTTTACACAAGATAGTTTTTACTGATGAGTCATCCTTTTGTTTAAATGACACGGTCAATTCACAGAATTGTCGGTTTATATTGAACACCTCTTTCCTTTTTTTTCCTATCTTTCTTTCTAATTCCCACAGGTATTGGTCACGTACAAACGAACATTTTCAAAATTTAACACACACTCAGTATAATAGCAGAGTTAATGTTTGAACTGGAATAGTCGACGGTACCCTTATTGGTCCATTTTTTATTGATGGCAACCTAAATGCCGCCAAGTTTTTGGAACTTCTGCAAAGACACATAATGCCACGACTAAAAGACTTGAATCTTGAGAACGCATGGTTTCAAATGGACGGCGCTCCACCACATTTCACGGGCCCTATTACACGTTTCCTGAATGAAAACTTCCAGGATCGCTGGATTGGACGGTTTGGACCAATAGCTTGCCCACCTCGGTCACCAGATTTATCACCAAACGATTTCTTTCTTTGGGGTTATCTTCAATCTAAAGTCTACAACAATACCGTAATAGAGAGTACAGAAGAACTAAAGAATAGAATACTCACCGCCTGCAACGAAATAAATCCAGTTTTTTTAAAAAATACTGTACAAGCATTTTACAATCGTTTGGCGTATTGCTTAGAACAAGAAGGTGGTCACTTTGAACATTTAATAAATTAATTTGATTAAAAGTTTCTTTTTAAACTTGTTATTAAGACGTAACATAACCTTCCTTAAATTTGAATATAATTTCAGAGTTCTGCTCTGTCAAGTCAGTCATGTGTCAAAATAAAATATTTGTTAATTTGGTTGCCTACCTAGCGACAATGTATTGACATGGTTTTTTTAAAACTGAACATGCGTTTTATAACGTTATGTTCAGTAAAACAAAAATCTCACTGTATAAAGTTTTTTAATTGAGACGGGACGAGGTTGGCCGCCTGTGGCGGGAATGATGTTTTGATTTTTTCAAACAGTTTCAATGTTGGTAACGCTATTTAAAACTATAAATGTCAAGAACGTTTGACATTTGCTTTTAAATGACGTTGCCAACATTAAAACTGTTTGGGTAATATAATAATTTTAATAGGTAATATAGGAAAATAAAGCTCTTTAATTTAAAACAAAACATAGAATTCATTAAAACAATAAATATTAAAACAAAAACTATCAAACAGTGTTAAACAAAATCAAAGAAACAATTTGGAAATTAAACAAAATTTATTTAAAATTATTAAGTTAAATTTATAAAGGAAATGGTTTATTTTATTAGGAAAATATATAATTTTTAAAAAACTAATGATGGAATTTTTGAATATATTATCACTCAGGCAAATTAAAGAAAGAAAAGAATATAAATATTACCATAGACTAATAAGTAAACCTAAGTAATTACCATAGACTAAGGTATATTTAGTCAATGATATTACTAAATTCGTGTCGACCTAAGACTAAGACTGACGTCACAGGGGGGTTGATGATTCCAAAACACCGTAAAAAAATTTTTTAGCCAAAATTAGGCCCACTATGTTTTTGCGTTATTTTTGGTTGTCAAAATGGCGGAATTTTTTCACTATATAATACATTTCAGAACATTACATTTATTTTTAAGCTGCCGATGCTAGATAATGATGATAATACAGAAACGTGTCTGCTCGAGAAAAAGCAAAGAAGCATGTAATGGCGTAAAAAATTTTATTGAAAAATTGAATGTTACCAGAAGGCTAGTTATCGGGGATACGTTCCGGAGATGCTTAGCAAAGCGGAAAATTGATATTTGGCATCTTGACGAAGTGATAAAGTGGGTAGCCCCAGCGGTTTAAGTTAGGAATGTATTAAAATTAGAAAAGTATTTTTTTTTAATTTTTATACTTATTGCGAAAAATATGTTTTCTGATTTTATTGCAAATTTAGGTAATTTTTAAGCTAATTAAGCTTTTCAACTTTGAAATAGCAATTCAGCAAGTGGCTTGCGGCTATTCGGAACGAGCGTTTGAATATATCTGGCGTGGTCGACTCTTGATGAGAATTTAATACAATAATATAAATTTTGGGGCAATTTTACCTGGGGCCTAACCAATTTCGTTTGGATGCTGCACACTCCGCTGTAACGACAGATGGGGAATAGAAAAAAAAAGGGGATCGAGGTTTGACGATAAACTAGAAAGGCGGTGAGGTAGATTGACACGTGCCACTTGCCTTATGCTTTTAAAATGTTGTTTCTAATTTGAGTCTGCCTTCTTTCCTTTCTATGACAGTTTTTTGATTTATTTTTAGTATTCTGGAGTGGAATCGCTCAACGTTTGTTTAGATGTCAGAAATCTTTTATTCAGGCGGCTAAAAATTCTAATCTTTTTAGGTATACAATGAAATAATTTTAAACAAAAAACCAAATTTATTGATAATAAAAGACTATAATTTTTTAAAGAGAAGAAATTTTTATTTTGTGTTACGTTTAGCTCAGTTATCTATCACTATTTTTGTTAGCTCATTTTGTGAATTTTTCAAATTTGCGTTGTTTAAATATTTTAATAATTTATTAATCACACAATAATACATTATTAATCATTATGATACATTATATAATTCTAAATGATTTAGAGAAAATTTATATATTTATATTTTGAATATTCTAAATAATTTGAGCTAAAAAAGCTTTGACATATTTGTTTTTATTGTTATTGTTTAAAAGTCTAGGTTTAAATCTTTTAGAAACTTATAAAAAGCTTTCTCATAAAACAAATGATATTGCTGATTTTTCAGCTTTTAACTATCTATATATATAAAAGAAAGTCTGTTAGTTACTCCACTTATAACTCAAGAACGGCTTTACCGATATGGTTGAAAATTGGTGAGGTGGTAGTTTAGAGCCAGGAGAATGCTATAGGATACTTTTTATTCCAGAAACCACCCTCTAAAAGAAGGGTTAAATCAAAATTAGAATTGCGATGTCGGAAACGTTCGGTGAGGCTCGGCAAATTACCGTTCCAAATAAATCAATCCACTCCCCCACCACCAACCAAAGTCGGACCGTGCGTTTACATGTAAAGCCGGCCACTGACCGCAGTCGTACTGCGGCGTTGAATCTTGGATCGTCAGTGGCCGTCTTTAATCGTCTTCCATGAGACAACTTCCCATATAACAACTTTGGGTGAAAGTTTGTATGGAAAATTATGATGACTGGATTTGAATGAAAAGAATAGAATACTTTTTATTAACAAAGAGATAAAAAGAGGTGGGATAGGAACAAAAAATGACAAGTACCAATATTAGTATGATTTTCAAAAATTTTGGATTGTTTATTTTAAAAATAATATCTATGTTTAAATCCGAAATTTTAGAAGTAAAATATTATCATTCCTTGATAGGGCGGAAAGAGGGCAAAATGTCTAAAGATTGATGTCGTTTTCATAATTTTTCCCATAAATTGCCTAAGTTCTCAAAAAAAAATAAATAGGTATGTTTTCTGCTTTCTAAAAAATTACTCTTAGGAGGATGAAAAGAGAGTGTTCTAGGGATAAAAATGTAAGAAAACGATATGGGTATTTTCGAGGAATTTCAGGTCGTTGATTTTGAAAATGATATTTAAGTTAAAGAGGGTTGTAAAATGAATGTGATAAAGGTAATAAATGTGAATAATTAATTTGGGTATCATTTTTATAGTTTTTGGGGTCGTTTATTTTAAAAATCTATATCTATTTATGACCGATTTGGCTGAAAATTGGTGGAGTGGTTGTTTAGAACCAGTAGCCTAACAAAGAATATTTTTTATCCCATTCCGTGTGACGTGACATACAATATAAAACGTAAACGCATCTGACATATAATAACAAAACAAATGACAAAAAAAATAAAAAATAAAATAACAAAACTAAGGCGGAACAAAGTTCGCCGGGCCAGCTAGTTAATTATAAAAATAGTAAGAAAGGTATGAAAGCTATATTATGTTATAGGTGATTTTTAGGTTTCTAAATACAGTACGGTTTTGTAAATAATCACTTGTCACAATATATCAAATTGTAATGGCTTTCAGAGCATTTTTCTGATGTTTAACGTTTATTTGTAAACTTTTTTATAGCAATCTTATTTTTGACATTCATGATTTTGTACAGACCTTCCAAATTTGAATGATTATATATATTTATAAAGAGAAAATTTCAGTATTAGAAAAGCAGATGCTTTTTTAAATATTGTCAAATTTATCTAAAAATAGACAGCTGTTTTATAGATAGATATCGTAACATCGACGAATATATTTTGGTTTTAGGCTGGAACGATGCTATAGTGAAACATATGTTCTTGTTACGTCCACACGAACCCAATTCCTTCTCTTTTTCTGTTATTATTAAAGCAATTTGATATCCGCATGGTGTCTGCTGAAGCAGACAGGTCCGTATTTCTTCTGAAACTGAAAATATTTTTTCTAAACAAGCTCATCAATAATAAATGTATGATAGAAAATAAATACAAGCAAAATACAAAAAAAATTACAAAACGAGAAAAAACACAGTTAGGATACGCATTCTTATTATAATCTATATCAAAATGGAGAATTATGATTTAAAAAAGTAAAATATTTTTTTAGTTTTTTTTTAATAATTTTTTTGACAAACAGGCACAATAATGTTGACATGTATACAGTTTTTAAAACTTGAATTAAAAAAATGGTATGAATATATAAAACGTTTTAAGCAGGCTGTAAAAAACAAACGTTTGGAAAGTCTTTGTTTGTCACAGAACCTTTGAATAATTAAACTGCCACAAACGAAATGAAAAGTAATTTTGTTTGCAAAATTGTAACAAAAATAAAAGTTGAAACAAAAGACTGTCAAATTTTTGCAATATTTTACAAATCAAACAAATTTTTACAGCAAATTTACGCTCACATAACCCAACTCTACTTTAATTTAATCTCTTTCTATTTTAAAAAGAAAGATTTTTTTTAATCTAATTTTTTACAGGTTTTTTTTTCTCTATTAATTATTCTTCAAATGGTCATTTTGTGACAGTTTGTTGGAAACCTATTTTTTTAATTAAGACGTACGTTTTCAATTTCTGATTTTCAAAGCCTGCTTGACCGGGAATTTTTTGATACAATCTAATAAAGGCTATACAGGTTGAGCTATCTTATGATATTTTCAAAATTTAAACTAAATATAATGACAAAAAAGAATGAAAATTGAAGCAAATTATTTTCAATTTTGATACTACAACAATGCACAGCTATTTTATAGAAATTATTAAAAATTGACTTTAATTTACAAAAATTACAAAACCTTAATTGATTTAAAATTAATTGAATAATATTATCAACAATTTTTTTGACGTCGCTTAAATACTTAATCCAAAAAAATAAAATTATTATGGCTTAATACTTTTATTGAAGATTGTAAGCTAAATTTTTTAAATGGTATAAAAAAGGTATATTTATAAATATTCTGGGTGTTTTATATTATGGCATTTTAAGATTTAAACGTTCCTCAATTGTTTAGAATGTCTAAAAATTGAAACACTTAGAATTACCAGACTACATGATGATAAAACAAAAAGTTGGATAAAATGTTGTGTATGTAAATTTTGATAGCAAGCTATTTTTTAGTTATTAGACCTATTTAAACTTTCTTTTGCTTATGCATCTACAAGCCATATAAAAAATTAACAGGCGGGAAAAAGTGAAATTTAAATTTAAGATTTATGGCTAGTAATAGAGATTCACATTATTAACTAAGAAATTCTGTATTTAAAAGTTATTATCTATGTGTATATTATTACAGGCGGGAAAAAGTGAAATTTAAATTTAAGATTTATGGCTAGTAATAGAGATTCACATTATTAACTAAGAAATTCTGTTTTTAAAAGTTATTATCTATGTGTATATTATTAAAGAAATAATATCAAAAATGGTATAATATAAGACACCCAGTATATTCAAAGGATTTGTTAAGTTTTAAAACGGCTTAATATATTAGAAACTATTAACCGGATTAAATTGAAATTTGGGGTTCACGGTTAGTTAATATCTATTTTTCTTTACGAGATACACAATCAAATTGTTTTTTTTTAAATAACAATTGACGTTATTCAAATGTTTTTTTTTGAGTTTTAAGTCATGTCTTCTTTAGTGAAACATTATCACAAATGTTGAATAAATTAAAAATAAGAATACCCAAATGCCATAGAGATACATGACACGATATTTGAAGAGATGCAAAAGTTAACTCATATTGCTAAATAGGAGCACTAATCACAGTCATAAAAGATTAAGAAATTATTATTAATTAGGTTTTTTCCGACTACACAGTTGGCACTTTTAGTGTCTATTTTCTATTTGTGAGAACTCAATTATTTTTTGTATAAATGTAGGCAGAATTGTTAAGAAACGTACAACAAATGTCAATTTAGATCATGTAGATAAATCTATAGATATTAAGCAATTATATTTGACAATTTCTCTACTGCCAATGTGTAACTTTTAACATTTTTTATAAATTTTTGAGTACACTTTGTTTATGAATAATTAAACAATTTGGTGCTAATGTTTCAATAAGAGAGACATATTCTAAGACATATTCATGTTGTCTGAATAGTGCAACAAGCTACTAAAATTATTACAGGCCTAATATCCTATATAAAACTATTAACTTGTCTATATTGTTTATGACGGTTATGTTTAACATTACAGCTGTTTGAACAAGGTGTTCATTTGTTTGTGCGACAAATGTTGTCTTGTGTTGACAGCTTAACCTTCGGTGAGTATCACACAATACCGTCATAAACCATTATCAACGACTTAAAAAAGTTAACAGTCCTATCAATAGATTATTATGCTTGTAAAATCATTACTAGCTCTTATTTGGTTTCTCGCACTTTATCTGGTAAAGTAAAGATGCAACCTAGGGTAAAAAATAAGATGAAATAAATAATCGCATTTTTTAAATTTTAATTTAATTCGGGTATAACAGTTTTAGAGAATAATTGATATAAATTTTTAATACTATAAACTATTAACACAGTTTTGTTACCTGTCAAAAAGTCTTATTCACTTAATCTTTAGAGGTTTTTTCACTACCGCGTAGTAATAAAGCATTTTTATTTATCTCCAGATAACCACTACATTGTAGTCGAAGAAAAAAATTTGAGCAAGTGGTAAAGGTGTGATTTGAAGAGATTAAGCTGGTTCTAAACTGAATGAAGACCTAGTATACCAAAATTTGGTTAAGCAAGATGCAGTTTTGCTAAACATTAAAAAATGCTCAAAAAATGGAATACGGCTCTGTCTTATTAGAAAGATCAGCCCGGTGTTACCTGAAGACAAGGTGTTACTCGTGGATGATGGTAAAGCAGCTGCCGCACGTGGCCGCCATGTTAATGATGTGGAAGGACCTAGAGGGAAACCTTTTGAGCGACTGATCAATTAAATGATATTGGTTTTATTAGTGGAAGATAACAACACAAATGCGGGTAGTTTAGCGATGTAAAAGCGTCTCTAACCCTGTAATAATCGAAAATTTGAATATTGCATTAGACACATCTGAATAAATATTGTTAAAAAATATATTAACGCTTTGAATAACTATTATTATGATTATTAAATAAATAACTGAACATTTTCTGGTACATAATTAAAGAGAAAAAAATTAAAAAAAAAACAAAAACTTGATGAATAAAATAAGAAAAGGTAGCAAATGAATGAAGGAACTGATAGAAATAATAAAAAAAAGCGTTCAAGTATAGAAAAATATTGTAATAGATTCTAAAAATTATACAAAAAAGCGCTATTTTCTTTTTTTATTATCTATTTTTTTTTATTAACATATTGTCATCAGATTTTTGAATGTTTAGTTTTTTTATTTTTCTCTACAGCATTATTTTCTTACTTATTTTATTTTTTAAATTAAGAAGTAGAAAAGAATAAATATATTTTCAAAATATTTTTGAACGGTTTATATCACAAAACTACTTTTTAAAAAAAGTTTCTTTAAAAAACATTTTTTGACTGTGCCATTATAGCTCATATTTTTCCCGCTAGCAGAGTTATTAACTCACAGACTACGAATTTTTTTCCTTTAACAAATAGCAAAGAGACCGATTGTAATAGACCGAAGTATAGAAAAATAATGTAATAGATTCTGAAAATTATACAAAAATGCGTTATATTCTTATTTTATTATCTATTTTTTTTTTATTAATATATTGTTATCAGATTTTTAAATGTTTAGTTTTTTTATTTTTCTCTACAGCATTATTTTCTTAATTATTATTTTTTTTTAAATTAAGAACTACAAAAGAATAAATATATTTTTAAAATATTTTTGAACGGTTTATATCACAAAACTACTTTTTAAAAAAAGTCTCTTAAAAAAACATTTCTCGACTGTGCCATTATAGCTCATATTTTTCCCGCAAGCAGAGTTATTAACTCACAGACTACAAATTTTTTTCCTTTAACAAATAGCAAAGAGACCGATTGTAATAGACGGAAGTATAGAAAAATAATGTAATAGATTCTGAAAATTATACAAAAAAGCGTTATATTCTTATTTTATTATCAATTTTTTTTTTATTAATATATTGTTATCAGATTTTTAAATGTTTAGTTTTTTTATTTTTCTCTACAGCATTATTTTCTTAATTATTATTTTTTTTTAAATTAAGAAGTACAAAAGAATAAATATATTTTCAAAATATTTTTGAACGGTTTATACCACAAAACTACTTTTTAAAAAAAGTCTTTTTAAAAAACATTTTTCGACTGTGCCATTATAGCTCATATTTGTCCCGCTAGCAGAGCTATTAACTCACAGACTACGAATTTTTTTCCTTTAACAAATAGCAAAGAGACCGATTGTAATAGACCGAAGTATAGAAAAATAATGTAATAGATTCTGAAAATTATACAAAAATGCGTTATATTCTTATTTTATTATCTATTTTTTTTTTATTAATATATTGTTATCAGATTTTTAAATGTTTAGTTTTTTTATTTTTCTCTACAGCATTATTTTCTTAATTATTATTTTTTTAAATTAAGAAGTAGAAAAAAATAAATATATTTTCAAAATATTTTTGAACGGTTTATATCACAAAACTACTTTTTAAAAAAAGTCTCTTTAAAAAACATTTTTCGACTGTGCCATTATAGCTCATATTTTTCCCACGAGCAGAGTTATTAACTCACAGACTACGAATTTTTTTCTTTTAACAAATAGCAAAGAGACCGATTGTAATAGACCGAAGTATTGAAAAATAATGTAATAGATTCTGAAAATTATACAAAAAAGCGTTATATTCTTATTTTATTATCTATTTTTTTTTTATTAATATATTGTTTTCAGATTTTTAAATGTTTAGTTTTTTTATTTTTCTCTGCAGCATTATTTTCTTAATTATTTTTTTTTTTTTAATTAAGAAGTACAAAAGAATAAATATATTTTCAAAATATTTTTGAACGGTTTATATTACAAAACTACTTTTTAAAAAAAGTCTTTTTAAAAAACATTTTTTGACTGTGCCATTATAGCTCATATTTTTCCCGCTAGCAGAGTTATTAACTCACAGACTACGAATTTTTTTCCTTTAACAAATAGCAAAGAGACCGATTGTAATAGATCGAAGTATAGAAAAATAATGTAATAGATTCTGAAAATTATACAAAAAAGCGCTATTTTCTTTTTTTATTATCTATTTTTTTTTATTAATATATTGTTATCAGATTTTTGAATGTTTAGTTTTTTTATTTTTCTCTACAGCATTATTTTCTTAATTATTATTTTTTTTTTAAATTAGGAAGTACAAAAGAATAAATATATTTTCAAAATATTTTTGAACGGTTTATATCACAAAATTACTTTTTAAAAAAAGTCTCTTTAAAAAACATTTTTCGACTGTGCCATTATAGCTCATATTTTTCCCGCTAGCAGAGTTATTAACTCAGAGACTACGAATTTTTTTCCTTTAACAAATAGCAAAGAGACCGATTGTAATAGACGGAAGTATAGAAAAATAATGTAATAGATTCTGAAAATTATACAAAAAAGCGTTATATTCTTATTTTATTATCTATTTTTTTTTATTAATATATTGTTATCAGATTTTTAAATGTTTAGTTTTTTTATTTTTCTCTACAGCATTATTTTCTTAATTATTATTTTTTTTTAAATTAAGAAGTACAAAAGAATAAATATATTTTCAAAATATTTTTGAACGGTTTATATCACAAAACTACTTTTTAAAAAAAGTTTTTTTAAAAAACATTTTTTGACTGTGCCATTATAGCTCATATTTTTCCCGCTAGCAGAGTTATTAACTCAGAGACTACGAATTTTTTTCCTTTAACAAATAGCAAAGAGACCGATTGTAATAGACGGAAGTATAGAAAAATAATGTAATAGATTCTGAAAATTATACAAAAAAGCGTTATATTCTTATTTTATTATCTATTTTTTTTTTATTAATATATTGTTATCAGATTTTTAAATGTTTAGTTTTTTTATTTTTCTCTACAGCATTATTTTCTTAATTATTATTTTTTTTTAAATTAAGAAGTACAAAAGAATAAATATATTTTCAAAATATTTTTAAACGGTTTATATCACAAAACTACTTTTTAAAAAAAGTTTTTTTAAAAAACATTTTTTGACTGTGCCATTATAGCTCATATTTTCCCCGCTAGCAGAGTTATTAACTCACAGACTACGAATTTTTTTCCTTTAACAAATAGCAAAGAGACCGATTGTAATAGACGGAAGTATAGAAAAATAATGTAATAGATTCTGAAAATTATACAAAAAAGCGTTATATTCTTATTTTATTATCTATTTTTTTTTTATTAATATATTGTTATCAGATTTTTAAATGTTTAGTTTTTTTATTTTTCTCTACAGCATTATTTTCTTAATTATTATTTTTTTTTAAATTAAGAAGTACAAAAGAATAAATATATTTTCAAAATATTTTTGAACGGTTTATATCACAAAACTACTTTTTAAAAAAAGTCTCTTAAAAAAACATTTCTCGACTGTGCCATTATAGCTCATATTTTTCCCGCTAGCAGAGTTATTAACTCACAGACTACGAATTTTTTTCCTTTAACAAATAGCAAAGAGACCGATTGTAATAGACGGAAGTATAGAAAAATAATGTAATAGATTCTGAAAATTATACAAAAAAGCGTTATATTCTTATTTTATTATCTATTTTTTTTTTATTAATATATTGTTTTCAGATTTTTAAATGTTTAGTTTTTTTATTTTTCTCTACAGCATTAGTTTCTTAATTATTATGTTTTTTTAAAATAAAGAAGTACAAAAGAATAAATATATTTTCAAAATATTTTTGAACGGTTTATATCACAAAACTACTTTTTAAAAAAAGTCTTTTTAAAAAACATTTTTTGACTGTGCCATTATAGCTCATATTTTTCCCGCTAGCAGAGTTATTAACTCACAGACTACGAATTTTTTTCCTTTAACAAATAGCAAAGAGACCGATTGTAATAGACCGAAGTATAAAAAAATAATGTAATAGATTCTGAAAATTATACAAAAAAGCGTTATATTCTTATTTTATTATCTATTTTTTTTTATTAATATATTGTTATCAGATTTTTAAATGTTTAGTTTTTTTATTTTTCTCTACAGCATTATTTTCTTAATTATTATTTTTTTTTAAATTAAGAAGTACAAAAGAATAAATATATTTTCAAAATATTTTTGAACGGTTTATATCACAAAACTACTTTTTAAAAAAAGTCTCTTAAAAAAACATTTCTCGACTGTGCCATTATAGCTCATATTTTTCCCGCTAGCAGAGTTATTAACTCACAGACTACGAATTTTTTTCCTTTAACAAATAGCAAAGAGACCGATTGTAATAGACGGAAGTATAGAAAAATAATGTAATAGATTCTGAAAATTATACAAAAAAGCGTTATATTCTTATTTTATTATCTATTTTTTTTTTATTAATATATTGTTTTCAGATTTTTAAATGTTTAGTTTTTTTATTTTTCTCTACAGCATTAGTTTCTTAATTATTATGTTTTTTTAAAATAAAGAAGTACAAAAGAATAAATATATTTTCAAAATATTTTTGAACGGTTTATATCACAAAACTACTTTTTAAAAAAAGTCTTTTTAAAAAACATTTTTTGACTGTGCCATTATAGCTCATATTTTTCCCGCTAGCAGAGTTATTAACTCACAGACTACGAATTTTTTTCCTTTAACAAATAGCAAAGAGACCGATTGTAATAGACCGAAGTATAAAAAAATAATGTAATAGATTCTGAAAATTATACAAAAAAGCGTTATATTCTTATTTTATTATCTATTTTTTTTTATTAATATATTGTTATCAGATTTTTAAATGTTTAGTTTTTTTATTTTTCTCTACAGCATTATTTTCTTAATTATTATTTTTTTTTAAATTAAGAAGTACAAAAGAATAAATATATTTTCAAAATATTTTTGAACGGTTTATATCACAAAACTACTTTTTAAAAAAAGTCTCTTAAAAAAACATTTCTCGACTGTGCCATTATAGCTCATATTTTTCCCGCTAGCAGAGTTATTAACTCACAGACTACGAATTTTTTTCCTTTAACAAATAGCAAAGAGACCGATTGTAATAGACGGAAGTATAGAAAAATAATGTAATAGATTCTGAAAATTATACAAAAAAGCGTTATATTCTTATTTTATTATCTATTTTTTTTTTATTAATATATTGTTTTCAGATTTTTAAATGTTTAGTTTTTTTATTTTTCTCTACAGCATTAGTTTCTTAATTATTATGTTTTTTTAAAATAAAGAAGTACAAAAGAATAAATATATTTTCAAAATATCTTTGAACGGTTTATATCACAAAACTACTTTTTAAAAAAAGTCTTTTTAAAAAACATTTTTTGACTGTGCCATTATAGCTCATATTTTTCCCGCTAGCAGAGTTATTAACTCACAGACTACGAATTTTTTTCCTTTAACAAATAGCAAAGAGACCGATTGTAATAGACCGAAGTATAAAAAAATAATGTAATAGATTCTGAAAATTATACAAAAAAGCGTTATATTCTTATTTTATTATCTATTTTTTTTTATCAATATATTGTTATCAGATTTTTAAATGTTTAGTTTTTTTATTTTTCTCTACAGCATTATTTTCTTAATTATTATTTTTTTTTAAATTAAGAAGTACAAAAGAATAAATATATTTTCAAAATATTTTTGAACGGTTTATATCACAAAACTACTTTTTAAAAAAAGTTTTTTTAAAAAACATTTTTTGACTGTGCCATTATAGCTCATATTTTTCCCGCTAGCAGAGTTATTAACTCACAGACTACGAATTTTTTTCCTTTAACAAATAGCAAAGAGACCGACTGGGTTCTTTCCTAATAGAAAAGTTTAAAATTTTGAACCAACTTTGAGAAAGTTAAGAAATTATACGCACAAATGGCTATGTGCTTTGGGTATTACAAAAAAGCTTTTGACAATGTTAAGTGGTTAAAATTTAAACTATACTTATTAGTATAAGATTATCTTGTATATGCTCATAATGATACAAGTTTATCACTTGCATGCTAATTTGATATTTTTTTAAATATTCACTTTCTAAGTAGGCTGCAAACATTTTTGTTATTTGATGATTTGACAAGGTTAAATGGTTAAAGTTCTAAGCCATAGTAGATTCCACTTAATACAAGAAACAAGCTACTAAAGACATTATAAAACTATTTATTTTGTCAGCAAGATTTAATATTTTGTAATATTTGTCATCTTATAAACTGGTTTACGTCTTTACCTACTATACTATAATCATGTTTATATTTTAACAATTTGAAAGTTGTAAACAAAAGATGTCTTTCTAAGTTAAAAAATAAAATGGTAACTTTTGAGAACAAATAAACAATATTTATTATGTTTAACCTTTTTGAAGAATATAAACATGTTCTAAATACTATCGTTACGCAAGAGAAGTGATAAAACATTTACATATAAATGTTATTAGGCTTGTGGTTCTGTAACTGCCATAAAAATAGACATTACGGTGTACGAGTTTTTGGGGTGCTTATCGAGCGTATTATAGGTAGGTTATACAGAAGAAGATTTTTTTATCTATTGCTTTAATAAGCTCCAAACAAGCGTTAGCTTATTAAAACAGCTTATGAAATTCAAATTCTTCTAAAATACTGACTAATTATTACGAAAAGATCTTTTAAGCGTATTAACACTTCGTTTAATAAAACTTAATAGTATTTGAAATTTAAGCAAAGCTTAATGTAGGCAGTAAATACTGAGTAAAACGAGTGTTCAAATTGCTATGTTTAAATGTATTTGAAAAAGCAGAATAAACTTTTTTATGTCAGTTAAGCACATACACTTTTAAAAGTTATAAGGTTATATGTAGTGCTATAAATAGTTTTTATTAGATCGTAACTCAATGTCGTAAGCCAAACTTTTAAATTTAATAAAAAAAATTCTCGTAAACTAACAAAAGTTCAAAAACACAAAGTTTTTTGCATTGTTTAGCCCAAAATTTACTATTTAGTAGCAAAAGAAATAGTATATTACACTACAAGGGCAGAAAGTTGAGATTCCTGCTCGGCTCCGCCTCGGGCATTATGGCGCGCAGTTTAGGGCTCTCAACTTTCTGCCCGTGTAGTGTATATGTACTAGTTTTCTTGCTACTCCAGTCGACAGTACGTAGTGTCGGCTGCGATTCCACGGCAGAAAGTGCAGGACCTGAACTGCGCGCCATGATGCCCTCGGCTATTTACTCCTGCTAAAAGAAGGCGCGCGCGCATAGCTCTACGCGCGCGCATAGCAAGATATACTTTCTGGCGTGGAATCGCAGCCGGAACCACGTACTTTCGACTGGAGTTGCAAGAAAACAATATTAAAGCATCGCTTTTTTTATAAACACAAATTTTTTAGAACCGAATAAACTAGCATTATTATGAATCGAATTGTTTATGTTACTTGGGCACCTTGCTTGACTTTCATTCAAAATTATTTTTTATTTGCATTTAATGAAAACAAAAAAGCGTTTAGTTTTAGAAGATAAAACCACAGCTCACACAGCATAAAACGTTATAGCTTTTTTGACGAAAAAATTTCTCAAGCGTTTATCTTCTATTACCCCACTCAGCTCGAAGAGTAATAAGGCAAAATGTTGTAATTCAAAACCAGGCGGCGGCAGCACTCGTTCTGGCAACGGTAAAAATAGTTTTTGCGCTCTAATTTAGCTTGTAGAGACCGTAGAAGTGGAAAGCGATACTCTCTCCTAAACTTAGGAGAACAGTAAACTATTAACCTTTAACGTCAGTTCAAAATATTTGATGCCGCTACAGAAAAAGCACCCCACCTACTGAGCTCAATTAATCAGTCAGATACTAGTCCTCGATACAAAGATGGACAAAGCCGCTGAAGACAAAAGCGAAAGAATACTCAAAACTAATAAAAAAAATTTTTAATAACTTAAAAAAAATATCATAAAAAATAGAAAAACGCCTTGTGGTTCGAACCTGTTTTCTTGAAGTTTATAATGGTAATGAGCCTAAATAATATTTTTGCAAAGTTATTTGCGCGTAATTTGTAATAAAGTGTTACACTTCCTAAGAGGCGATGTGAACTGACCATCACGCTCACCTGATTTTTCTGTTTAAAGCTTTTATCTGCAGGCAATAAATTCAAAAGTATAATGATTGTTTTAGAACTCTGGAAATTTCAAAACGTTTCACCCTGTATACATTTTTAAAAATGCATTGGTGAGAATAATTAAAAATTAATTATTCGAATGCAAAATTAACATTTCTCGCAAACTTGTAGACATAAAATTTTGTAAATATTTAGTTTTGTGTCAAAATCGCTACAAAAAGAAATTGTAGAAATACAAAAACCGTTGAACAACAATATCTAAATGACTCCAGTGATTTGCTGCGTACTCATTTTTCTTTCATTTTAGCAATGGATGTAATTTTTCTAGAGTGAATAGAGGTTTTTATAACCACAAGCTAATAATTATTTTCCTATCAGCAGGATGTATAAAGGGTTGTTATTGTGATGTGGAAAGTGTACAATAGGCAGAATGTTGCGTGACCGAATTTCAGACATAATATTTATTTTTGTTGTTTTATTATTGCCTTTTGTATGGATACATAAAATAATCTAGGTACGGCTCCATAATTACATGTTATTACTATTTCCGATTCGTGGCTGTATTGAAATTACTCTTTTAAACTAGATTTTTACTAATTGGGTTAGAAGGTTTTACCTACAAAAAAAATTATGTTTTGAGATAATATCAATACATTTTAAATGTATTAAGCAATAGTTAAATAGATTAATAGTAATTAAAGCAAAACCACGTGTTTTATAGCTTCTCAAACAGTTTTTGATCAATCTTATTAAGCAGGATTATTTTTTATTATAAGATTTTGTGACAAACTTGATGATAATTAAAGCAAACGAGCAACAAAAAAGATGTCTTGTAGAATAAAATATGATGTTTCTCCTTCAACGTCGACCGAAAGCCTTAAATTCTAAGAATTTTTAGAAAAAAGTGTAAAACAAAAGCAGCAAATATTTAGCAATTTTTGTTTTAAAGGTATCAATCATATTACAAATCTACCAAATTTAGTTTTCTTAAACACTATAACAATATCCGGCCTATTGGCTTAAATTTTTGAGACAGTCAGTAAAATTATTAAATAATAATAAAACGCGTTAGCCGCATCTCTTTTTAGGTATAGATTTAAAGAGATTTTTCGGGTAGAAAATGTATTGTTTTAAAATAAAATCTATCCATTTCGCTAATAGAGTATTTGGTTTTCGTGTGTGTAATTACAATGAATTTTTCACATACTGACACTTTGGGGTTTTAGTGTCAACTGCCATCCAACGGTGACAGTTTTACATTGTTAGGTTATGTATATTTGATGTAGAAGAGTGAAAGGATTTTTGCAACAAATATTTGTCAAATATTGATAATGAGTGACACATCTATGACACCGACAACATTATTGACAGATGTCATTATGTTTGCTATGATATAACCTACTTCTTTTTTTATAAAAGTTACGTCTAAGAAGTGTTGCCAACTAAAAAAATATTGATAAAAAATTTTGGTTTTATTTATGCTGTACAAGCTAATGTTTATAATTAATAATTATAAAAGAAAAGTTTTGAATTTGTTTTTATCTGAATTGTTAACAAGAGAAAATAGGTACGGCGTTTTCGGTTACAATGTTGCAGCTAGGCTTAATTAAAAAAGTTTTTTAAAGTGTTGCTAAATTAAAAAGACATTATTAATTACAAGCTTAAGAAAGTTTGAGTTAGCAATCTTATATTTTATATTAAAAAATTGTACCACAGCAATAACTTTCTATTGATTATGGGTGACACATCTTTGACACTGACAACATCATTGACAGATGTCATTGTCCTTGCTATGACATAACCTACATTTTTTTTTTTATAAAAGTTACGTCAAATAAACCTTTTCGGTTACAGTGTTGATACTAGGTCAATGGAAAAATTTATAAAAAGTGTTGCCAACTGAAAAAAAAATATTGATAAAAAATTTTGGTTTCTTTTATGCTGTACAGGCAAATTTTCATAATTAATAGTTATAAAAGAAAAGTTTTGAATTTGTGTTTACCTAAATTGTTGACAAGAGGAAATAGAAACGGCGTTTATGGTTAAAGTGTTGCAGCTAGGCGCAAATAAAAAAGTCTCTTAAAGTGTTGCCAAATCACGCTCAGGAGTGTTTTAATTTAATGGTAATTTTAAATTTAATATTAAAATTGTGCCACAACAACAACTTCGTATTGTTGATGGGTGACACATCTTTGACACCGACAACATCATTGACAGATGTTATTGTGCTTGAGCTATGACATAACATACATTTTTTTATGAAAGTTACGTAAAATATTTAAAAAAAAAGTGTTTTCGGTTACAGTGTTGCTACTAAGCAAATAAAAAAAATTAAAAAGTATTGCCATATTAAATATCTATTAAAATTTTTTTTTCATTAAATTCTACAAAAAAAATGTTTATAATTGATAATTATAATAAAAAAATTGCACAAAAAAAATATGTGTTTATCTAAATTGTTGACAAGAAGCAATAGGAACGGCGTTTTCGGTTACAGTGTTGCAGATAGGTGCACTAAAAAAGTCTTTAAAAAGTATTGCCAATTAAAAAATCATTATTAAGCACGTTTAGTAGTGTTTGGGTTGGCCATCTTAAATTTCATAATAAAAGTGCACAATGGCAACAACTTAATATTGATTATGTGTGACACATCTTTAACACTGACAACATTATTGACAGATGTCAATGTGTTCGCTACAATATAACCTAATTTTTTTTTATGAAAGTTACGTCAAATATTTGTTAAGAAACCACCGTTTTCGGTTACATTGTTGCAACTAGGCAATTAAAATTTTTTTTTTAAAAGTGTTGTTAATTTAATTATTTATTAAAAAAAATTTTTTTTTTGATTGTATTAATTTTAAACAAATGTTTCTAATTAAAAATTATACAAAAAAAATTTGAAATTTTTGTTATTTTATTTCCGACAATCAAATGTGCGAAAAAAAAAATTTGCAAAAAATTAAAAATAAAAAAATGTTAATTTTAAAAGATATGCGATGATTTAAGTGAAAAAAGCATTAAGAAAAACTAAAAGAAATTATAAATTTGTTGATAATAAAAAAGAAAAGATAATTTAAGTAGTATAGAAAAACAAAATTATGGTATTTGTAGAAAAATAAAAATTGATAAAATTAAGTAAAGAATAAAAAAAATCGAAAAAAAAGTTTATAGAAAAGAAAATGTTTAGATTGGAAAACTATGTTATAAATACGAAAAAAAAAATGTTATAATATCAGGAGTTTATAGATGGATAATACAATATTAAAAAAAGAATAGTATAAAAAAAAATTAGAATACACAAAAAAAGAAATTTAAGAGAGAAATAAGTCGAAAATAAAAAAAATTGAAAAAAAAAATTAAAACTAAGTAAATACATTATAAAAATAGGAACAAATAGAATCAAAAAGAAGAAAGTGAAGAGAAATACAAAAACGAGTTTGAAAAAAAAAGTTGAAGAGATAAAAAAGAAAAAGAATAAAAAGAAAGAGAAAATAAAAATTTCAATGTACAAATTTCTATAGAGTAATTGTTTTTTTGAATTTGATATATGATATATAACTAAAATATAAATAATTTTTATTGATTTTTTCTTTAGATTATGTATGATTGTAATTGAATGATTACATATTTTGAAAAAATTAAATAGAAAATAGGAGAAAAATAGAAAAAGAAAACAAATAGAAAAAAAAAGAAAGAATATAGTATATAATTAATAAAATGTAATACGAACTTTTTTAATAAAAATAAAATATGGTTGTTTTATGGTTGCCTAAGACAACCTTATATATATATAAGAAAGTGTAGGTAAGTGAAAGGAAGAATAAATAAAAAAATATAATAATAGAAACAAAAAACATTATGTAAAATAACAATTTTAATTTTGAAAAAAAATAATAAAAGACTTGCTTTAGAAGAGAATAAGAAAAAATTCATATAAATTAATATAATATATTATAGTTTTTATTCTAATTTTAATAACAATTATTATTAAAGTAATAAAATTAATATAAAAATAAAAAAAATTAAAACGAAGAAAAAAAGTACAAATGAAAGAAAGAAAAAAATTTGGAAAATAAAAGAAGAATAAAAATCAAGTATATTAAATAAGATGTAATGCAAAATTTTTTAATAAAAAAAAAATTGTTTTATTGTTGCTGAAGGCATCTTTTTACATATGAGAGAGTATGGTAAGAACAAGAAGGAATAAAAAAAATATATACATAATGATTGAAAAAAATTATATAAAATAATGATAGATAGTAATACTATTTTTAAATATTAAAACGATATTAATATGAAAACGTTATGTCAAAATCTGATGTCAAATGTTATTACGAATATTTTTATAACGGAAAATGCCTGTCCGCCACCTAAATAATAAGAAAAATATAAAAAATAAACAATTTAAAATAATAATGAAAAGTAAAAGTATTTTTAAAAATAAGTTGCCGCAGGCAACATTCAATACGAGTGAGTAGAACAAGTACAAAAAAAAATAAAGAAAAAAAAATTGGTAAATGCTAATATGCTTGCTTTATTATAAAAAAAAGATGAGAAAGATAAAAGAAAAAGAAATAAGTATAATTAATAAAATCTAATAAAAGTTTTTTAAATAAATAATAATAATAATAAATTTCAAGATAAATAATAATGGGCTAGGTTTATATAAATGTTGCCGAAGGCAAACGTTGATATGAGAAAGTAGAAAAAGTACAAGAAGGAATAAATAAAAATTTATTACAATAAAAAAATAAATAAACAAAAATCTAATAAAAATAAGGTGCGTTTGCTCTACGGTTGCCGAAGGCAACCCCTCTAGGTTCATACACGTTGCCGTAGGCAACCCTCTACTCAAGAGAGTAGGTAAGCACCCGGAGGGTGCGCAACCATACTCTCGTTATATCTCAATAAAATTTGTAACTAGAAATTTTCTGAATTATAATTATACTGCGGTTCTACATTTTTGACCAAATCAAACTTAAAAGCCAAATTTGAATGAAGTATTTTTGCAATCGCATTATGTCTTTTTTTATAATGTCTATTAACTGGCACTGAACAAGAAGATAAAATGTGCTCAATTTTTTCCGATGAATTAAAATATTCTACAAATGTCATTAACTAATTGTTCTTTAACTACCTATGAACGTACTATAATTTTTAGTGTTAATTATCTTATCCTAAATAGCAAGAAGAAGACCTTTATTATAATAATAATTATTATAATTATTAATAACTATTAATAAATAAATCAAATTTAAAGCAACATCAAAATATTTATTGTTTTTTTAATCTACACTAATGTTATAAAGAGGAAAGATTTGTATGTTTGTAATGAATAGGCTCAAAAAGTACTGGGCCGATTTAAAAAATTCTTTTACCAATAGAATGCTACACTCTTCCTATTTGACATAAGCTACATTTCATTTTGAAAAAAATTAGGGATCCTTGGTAACATTTGAACAATGTAACCGAAGGTGTAGAAAAATGAGTCTTAAAATGTCTTTCGTCAAATGCGCTGCCGAAACTATTAGCGATAGAACAAAATAATGTACAACAATATTGAAGAACATCATAATGTCTACAAAAAACTCCACGGTAGCATATGTCCAATTATTGTAGTTATGTCACTACAACACCTTTTTTCATTTTAAACATTAATGAAAATGCTAACCAAATTCAAACCATGCTATTTATGTGTTTATATTAATCCTTATCCAAATAAATTATTTTATGGTCAAGACCATTTAACTACCTATAAAATAGTTTTTAAATTATTTAAATTGGAATTTCCATTCAAAAGATATTACGAATTAAAAAATTCAAGCAGTAAACAAAACCGCCATAGCGCCGTGGCCGTTGTTTGCGATGCAGTCTGAAGAGCGCGCCGGGCATCGCGGCGGGCGAAGTGGAGGGGGCAATATTTAATAAAATTAGTCCTTCTCGGGTATGACGAGACCAGAGAAATAGGTATTCATTTTTATATAGAAGATATTATAGATTCCAGTTCAAATTGAATAGGTACGAAGTCAGCTATACAAAATAAAGTAGTGCATCAGATTTACGCTAAGGCGGTACGAAGTTCGCCGGGTCAGCTAGTAATTCATAAAGTATTAACTTAGAAAACCGAACCCTGCAGAATGTCTCGGTTATGCTTGGATAATTACACATTATTATGAAGAACCCCTGCGTCCCTCTTTTAATGTAATTAAATTCTTGCACGTATTTGTTCAAGTATTTTAATGTTGACTAAGAGCCAAAAGTGTCATTAATTTTCAACTTTCAAGTAACTCCAGAAAGGTTGTTGACGAGTCTTATGGGAGGCTTTCCATTAAACTTTCTAATGAATTATTGTAATAACACCAACTTTTAAAACGTTGCGAATGGAGGAAAGCCTATTAGAATCTGAGCAGATGACCTAAAAGTTTAATTAAAAAATATTTAAATATTGCGTCTCAGTTTTAGCGTCACGTTGTTGGAAAAATATGCTGTAGGCTGAAAGCTGGTGCTTGGAAGTTGAATGTCTACGCCATGTGTTGCTTGAATTAAATATTGTTTAAGAAAATAAAGACTAAAGGTATAAATTTTGTTGTTTTATGTGCCAAGTTCTGCCTCTTGCAAACTTAGGTCGTGAGTGACAAACAACGTTAGCGCCACCTTGTTGGAAACTCATACTTTAATCTGTTGTCCAAAAAGCTGTCTTTCTTCCATCATTAATATTTCTGTATTTATTAGGAAACATAATTTATCAATGCACTTTTTTAAATTAAAACTCAACACAGATATTACATTTAACAAATTTAATTAATAATATGTAACTCAAAATGAGGAATATAAATAAGTTATATACAATTACATTTGTTTTGTCTAGATAAACAATTGTTTTTAGAGAAGGCGTTGGAAATATTTTGCATGTTTTGATTTAAACAATATACGTTTAAAAGTTAATTTTTTGCTCAAATTACCCGGGATCCTAAGAAATATTCCGCGTGAAAACGCGAAACTCTTATAAGCAATCGGCAGTATGATTCGTTTGCTATTTACTTTTTGTACATTGCTAAAATGCGCTTTAACTATGAAATAATTTTCTCGTAACGTAAAGATTATTTTAATTTATAAAAAAAATTATTTGTGAGTAATAAGCGTTTTGATTTTTACAGGTACGAATTTTGTGTCGATTAAATTTAATTGTTTCAATCATAGACCTGAAAAATATTTCCTACGCCTTCTCGAATCTGAAAACTATTTGCTCATTGATTTGATTATTTAAAGCTATATAACAATGAAAAGCTTCTGCTTTAAAGCAATTGTCTGCATGTAGTGGTAGTGTAGTGTCATATTATATGTGTTATTCAGATCTGTTTGTGGTAGAACAAGCTTCCATTATGTTGTTGTTTACAATTGTATTAAACATAACGTTCGCATAATACAAACATGCCTATTATCGTGTTTAAGCAGCTATTCATTTCATAACAAATCTAATTGATGTTCTACGTGACTGTTTTTATTTATTCAATTGAATTTAAATATTAAAACTTATTACAATTTTTACATAATGTTTATTTCCACTGCCGTTTCAAGCACAAATAACGAAAACCAAAATGGCCACCATGTAAATTAAAACAAGAATTTGGTTTGGTTGTATCTCCCGAACCGTAAATAGGTAAAGAGTTAAAATTTTCACAGTGTGTATTTATATTGCCGCTTTAACAATAAATAATTTGTTTTGGAGCCGGGTCAAAGCAGATTCATTTCAAGTAAAAACAGATTTAAAAACATTTAAATTTTTGGAAAATTAAGCTAATTTTTTTTCTTTTATTAAATATTGACACTTTTATAACAATATGTAGTAACAAAATGTACACCTGTAGAGATAGAAATTTATAAAAAGGCTAGAAAAATAAACAAAATATTAAAAATAAAGCATTATTTTACGATACTTATGTGCATAGTAAAGACCTTTTTTTAAAAATGAGTAAATTTTTCATTAATAAATAATGCATAATTAAATAATAATAATAATAATAATATTCTGAATCCTGTTTAATTTAGATTTTTATTAAATGAACAATTTCATTTATATACAACTAGCTGGCCCGGCGAACTTTGTTCCGCCTAAACATAGATATTATTTTTAAAATAAGCAAACCAAAATCTTTGAAAATTATATATTGATACATGTCATTTTTTGTCTTTATCCCTCCCCTTTTCAACTCTTTGTTAATAAAAAGTAGCTGTTTATAATTATTTAGTTTTATTAATTTTTTCTAATTAATAATTAAAAATTGTTAAATATTATTAAATATTTAATAATTAAATATTAAAATAATTATTAATATTTAATTAAAAATTTTATTAATATCTTTAAATATTTATTAATATTAATAAACTCGCTGCTCGATTCAAATCAGCACTTGATAAATATCTTGTTCTGCGTCGCAAATTATCTATTTGTTGACCACTGTTGTTCGCTCGACGATTCTGCATTGCCAACCGAGCTGTTTTACGGGCTGCTTCACTTTGCTCTCGTGATTGAGAAGCACGAAGTGGAGCCATACTATCGCGGCGCTGTTCACGTGCAATTTCTTGTTCTTCTTCAGTCCTTTCATTTGCAGTATTTCGTATTCTTCTTGCATCACGGCTTTGTCGGGAAAGATTCGATCGTCTTGGTCGCGGCATTATTAATTAAACTTCACTTCACCTAAAAACTAAAATTTTCAACCATACCGAGTTTTATAGTTCACTTCACTTTTTACGAATGGGCAACGGCACTATCATTACATTATAATTGTTAATTATTTATTTAATAGAAATAGTTTTATGATTGATTTCTTACAAATATCAAATTGTCATCCATACGTCATTACATATCTGTCATTATACGTCAATTACATAGCTCTCATTTGCGTTTTGTTATTCCACGTTTTATAGTGACTGACGTTTCATGTCAAGTCACACGGGAATGCTGTCGAACGGGATGAAAAGTATCCTATGTCCTTCTCCTGGCTCTAAACTATAATTGATATAAAAATCCAAGTTTGGGAAAATTTCTTGAGCCACGTCAAATAAATTTTAATGTAAACGCTTCTTCGTGGTTGCGTCAAATTTCTCCGTAATTTGTCGAGCCTCACCGAACGTTTCCGACATCGCATTTCACATTTGACTTTCACCCCTTTTTTAGAGGGTGGTTTCTGGAATAAAAAGTATCCTATGTCCGTCTCCTGGCTCTAAGCAACCACCTCACCAATTTTCAACCATATTGGTAAAGCCGTTCTTGAGTTATAAGTGGATTAACTAACAGACTTTCTTTTATATATATATAGATTCAACAAAAACGTTCACCCAGTCAAAATCACATTTCATAAAAAAAAAAACATCTTTAAAAGTCAAAACTTGAAATATTTCTAGATAAATAATAACAATTTTTTTTATATAAAAAATAGTTATACTTTTATCTTATATGAAGGTATCTCATTAAATTTTGAATACAAAATTTACATCTTTACAGTTAAAAACTAACAAAATAGTTAACATATATATTAAAATATTTTCACATATATTTTAAAAACTGATTTTTAGATTAATAATTAAAACCTATTGTAATTTTTTTATTATTAGAGCTTTTTTATTATATAAGCTTTACTCATTCCAAAAAATTCTATTCAAATATTATTTTGAAGACAATATTTGTACCTCTAGATGGTAATAAACAAACAAACAATGAAAAGTAAACAAACATGTTAAGAAAGTAGTCAAAGTTTTGCAGCTTGGACACACGTGACACTTTTTTTGATGTTTTTATTGGCGCATAATTATTGCTTTGTTAAATTAAAGTTTTATAATCAGTACCGGACTATTACTACGACTACTACTACTACTTTAATTTTGATCATACAATTTCTTTGTGTAATTTTTTTTTCATTTTATACTCACTGGACACTTGATTCTTTAATGTAAATCTTTACACGTTGGAATTATAATTGATCATTATATTATTATTATTATCTAATAAATAGTTATTTACATAAAAATCAGGAAAATTTCACATTACTGAAGAGGAGCTAAACTGAAGCTCCGAGTCAAGTAAGAGATTTTACTGACGTGTTTTGTATTAAATTTTTCCGGAAATCGTAAAAAAAGACGAAATTTACAAATTTTAGAATTTTTTTTACAAATTCTACAAAAATCAAGTTTGTCAATTTTGTTGGCAGCTATAGTTACTAGAGTATCTTTTTTATTTTGCGTCTTGTAAAGTTTTTACAGTACTAGTCCGGAAAACTCAATTTTCCTGCGCGTAAATAAGCAGGAAAATGTTGCTTTCAAGACGATTTCCGGAAAAAATATATAACAAAGGGCTACATTTTACATTTGTAATAGTAGGTGATTATCCAACTTTATTACCACATGTGAAAAAATCTTAAAAAAATTTCACTTTTAAAGCAACGGTTTGCTGTTGCTAACTTTAAAAACATCTTTTTGTATTTTGGTAATTTTCTTAAACAACAATAACTACAGAATAAGTTGTTACCACTGAAGAAAACGCATTTTTATCTGAATATTACTTTCGAAACAGGGTAAAACAAGAAAATTCAAAATGGATTAAAATTTTAGTGCCTAATTTTACATATGTATGACTTATTACTAAAACAAACTTTTCGATGAAGTAGCACCCTTGATTTGATTTTTTTTAATTACTGTTGACTTCTGATTTAAACTAAATAAGCAATGATATTAATTTACATTTAAAAAGAAAACAATTCTCATGCAAATAATACTATAGTATTCCTTTTGTAACGTTATTTAAGGAATTATATAGTATTCCTTACATAGCGCTAACCTAGTAAACATTAGATTGGATGATAAAACTCCTCAAAAACCCGAAATGAAAAATAGTTTTAGATAAATGGAAGACTATAGTAAATTTTTTTATTATTAAAGATATGCTATTAAAATTTAAAGACAAAGTTCACATCTCTAACGGGTAAAAACCAACAAAACAATTAGGAAAGGAAACTTTTATTGATCAAATTTATTGTTTTGTGGTAATAAAGCACAATTTTACGAAAATTATTTGCATAATAAAAGTTTTTTTTTTAAATGAGTATTTTTTCTCTATAGTAAACAATGCTAAACTATATTATGGGACAGCAAGCATATATTTATAACTAGCTGACCCGGCGAACTTCGTACCGCCTAACAGTCAATGAATGTCGTGTTACTTTTTAGCTGTTGAACTAATTTAGGCTTTGATGAACGTAAAACAATGATACAAAATAATATATTTATATAGATAGAAACAAAAAAGTATTTCATTATGATGAATGATGATGAAAACATACATACAGAATGAGAATAAAAATAAAAAAAAATAATAATTAAGTACTTCAAACTCATGTCAGAAAAAAATGATTGAAAACTATGTTGTGCAGATTGGGAAAAAAAAATAAAACTCAGATTAATTCATTAATAGGATTTTCATCCAAGCACTTTGTGGTAAACGACATTCTTTGTTTTTTGGTCAGGCGCAAGAACAAATAAAGCGGATGGTTTGCCGACACGTGAACATGCCACATACAATTGACCATGAAAAAATCATTCATTTTTTAGATTGAGGCCACAAATAGTCAAGGATTGGCCCTGTGATTTGTTAATCGTCATGGCGAAGGCAAGACGAATCGGGAATTGAATTCGTTTAAACTCAAAAAGCATATCCGTAAGGATTATCGGAATCTTTGGAATAAGAACTTCCTCATCTTTAAATTTTCCTTTAAGTATCGACGCGTGCAATTTCTCGCAGATAATTGACTCGCGATTTTTCGTTGCCTAATTGCATTACGGCTTCGCTGGAAAAGATTAGATCTTCTAGGACGCGGCATTGTTATTAAAATGTGCACTCGCATAAAACCGCCAAATATAATAACAGTGCCTGAACTTTCGAGACATAGACAATAGCTCAAAGAGTATATAACCACTACGTATGAATAGCTTATCAAGAAAAATCATAGACAACCTATAAAAAGACGTTTACACTTTTGTTAACCTGTAGATTTTTTTTCCTTAATCTTATAACCTTTACCAACTGATTTTTTATTCCCTAAATTCCGTTCCTTTCCGATGATTTTATGTTTTTACTGTAGAATAAATCTTAGGTATTATTTTCGAGAATTAAAAACAAATATAACAGTACCTGAACTTTGTAGACATTTTACAAAAAATAAATTTCTGAGCGCACACATGATGTCTTCAGAAAAAAATAAAGTTGTGGCTTAAAGGTCTCAGCAACCAGGCCATAAGCTCCAAAAAAAAAAAATAGTTGTTACACTATTTGACAGTAATAAACAAATCAGCATCTATTGAAATGATTCATTACACATATCGAGTTTTCATTGTTTTTAAGATGTATTCTGCTATTCGGGACGGAAACAAATCCAACAAATCAAAAACCATGGCAATCGGTCCAGCCGTTCTCGAGTTATAAGTGTTGTAACAAACACGACTTTCTTTTATATACATATATAGATATCACAATATATTTTCACAGTGATACTTTGATTTCTGTTCAGTCCTGATTCTGATTAAATAAACAAAAGTATTTATCTATGTTTAATGAGCAAACAAATCAATTAAAGCTATATAAAGCATTACACAGCGTTAATCTCGCAAACATTAAACTTTAGACAGTCGACAAGAGATTTTACTCGACCTAACATAAAAGCTTAAATCTACATAAAACGTTACTATTCCATGGACAACTACTAAATAGTTGTGGTCACAAACGAATAACTCAGGAAACGTTTGAACCTCCCGGAAGTTGGAATAAGGGCGGACGCGTTTCCGTTCCTGTAACTATCATTTATATAGATGACTGCAAGATCCAACCACCTGCTGCATTCACTGTAACGTTTTTTTTCAATAATTTTTTTAAAATTGAGTGATTATAAAAGTTCTAAATATCCAAAGTAATTAAATTTTGGATTAAAAATTATTTAAGCGGTAATCTATCGTTTCTGAGAATTTGGCAGTCTTATTCTTATCATTTTTGATTAATTACAAAGATTAATTAAAATTTCAAAACCGTTGAAGCCATTAAAAGATTTTTTTTAAACTTTAATAGTAAAATACTTTCCGCGAACAAACACTGAAATCGGTCGCCGCAGGCT
Source organism: Lagria hirta (assembly GCA_947359425.1). Classification (NCBI taxonomy): domain Eukaryota; kingdom Metazoa; phylum Arthropoda; class Insecta; order Coleoptera; family Tenebrionidae; genus Lagria; species Lagria hirta. Next base: position 23,373,561 of record OX375800.1, on the reverse strand, counting down.
TATCGGTAGAAATAACTTTCATTAATCTTTCTGTAGATTTGAAAAGATTTCCTTTTCTAATTTCAACATCTTTGTTTCTTTTTTATTTTTTCATTTTCCAGTACTCTATTATCCTTATACTTTTATACATTGTTTTATATTTTGATATTGCAATTTCCATTCTTTTGTTTTGTCAACATCATTATATCATTATATATTTTTTTACTTTCTTATTTTATTTTCTGTGTCATTTTATCACTTGTGCAAACTTACTTCTTTCTCTTCGTTCTGTATTAATCCTTCACTGATGTTTTTTCGCTTCTTATATTACTTTTTTCCCTTTTTTTTTCACAGTTACCTGATTTTATTTATCTCTAAAACTCTGTTGATTATATACATTAGCAGATTTTCCACGAAATTATCAAACATTTTCTAATGTTTTTTTTTTTAATTTTTTTTATGTATAACTGGTTTTTTTTTCTCTAATTATTGTATTTCTGCGTTACATTATTATTTCTTATTTCTAACACTTTTTTTCTACATTTATGTTTATTGTCATTTTTATCTTTTTTATCACATTTTTCTGCTTACTACTGTCATTGTATCAATTGTATATTATGATGTCTATATTTTTATTTTTTTGATATCAGTACCAATTGTCTGTCGATGTTTAATTTTCTTATTACTTTTTTATTTTTTCAATTATTATTTTCTTGTGTTGTAATTTCAAACATTTGGCATTTGTACTCTTCCTCGTTGGTCATGTTTTTTGTTATTTTTCTTTTTCTTCTACAAATTTCAAGCACTTTTTAGTAAATTGCTTACTCTATACAATTTTTCAAATTTATTGATTCAATCTTTTCTGTCAATTTTTTATTAAATTTTGGTCGTCAAAATCTTTTTTCTTAAAAAATAATTAAATAAATAAGTTAATTAAACAAATTAGAAACAATAATATTATTATTGTAAATATTTAATAAATATAATAATAATAAAATTTATTTATTTATTTTAATAAAAAATTAAAATAAACTGATAAATAAAACAAGGACTTTCTCTCTCTGTACGACTAAAAATTTTTTAAAACCTGGATTATTTTTGAGCTTTTACTCTGTATAATTATATAATGCTGTTTCTGTTGTTACCGATGTAGTTTTTTTTTCTTTTTAATTGTTTTTTTAGGTTTGTTGTTTTTAAAAACTGTTTGCCAGGCGGCATGAGGCCATTTTGTCTATGTTCTTGTTTTATTTAGTTTTTGTTTGTTTTTGTATAAGTAAATTTTTTATTAATTTTCAATCGTAAATACATTTTTTTAGAATAAAAAAATGAGATGATTGGCAGTAATATTATTATAATTATGAAAATTTAAACAAACACAATAATAAAAAAATTGAACAAAAGTAGAAAAAAACTGGTAAACTAAACAAAAGCTTTTTCTGCATGTTTGAGAATTTTTTGACAATTTCTTTAATTTTGATCTTTTATTCTGTCTCTGCTGTTGCCATCGTTGTTTTCTTAATATTTTTGTTATAACTTTTAATTGTTTTTTATTTAGCGGTCTGGAGCTATTTTGTTCATGTGTTTGTTTTTTTTTTCTAGTTTTTATGTGTTTACTGACGTTTTCAATCTTACATGTTTTTTATCTGTGTGCCTTATTACTTATTTTTCTATATTTTTAATTTGTGGTTTGGTTTATTGTATCTGTTTTATTTCCAAGATCAAAAAACTTTATCTGACTTTTGTTGCTAAATTTGATTTTTTAATTATACAAGTTTTATTCACTTATTTTATTAATGAATGTTGACTTGAGAGAATTTTCCTGCCGTAAAGCAAGAAGCAATTTAAATCTATATATTAGTCAATTTAATTTTGTATTGTTATTTGTATTTATATTATTAATCAGCTTACTTAGCGCAAGCTGTGGTTATTTTTCTTTTAACAATTGGTTGAAGTTTGCCAAAAGAACTTTTCTAGTCAACAAAGCAGCCGAATAATCAACAAATTTTTGTCAATAAAACAAATTTTTGTTGTTGTTTTTCTGATTTAATAAATTTCTTTCTTTATTTTGTTTTATTATATGTAGTAGTTAATACTGTTTATTAGGCTCATATTTAAGTAGTTTTAATTAAGTACACTTTTTTAAAGCATTTTTTTTTAATTGATTTATTTTTGTATTCAGTTCTATATTGATAACTTTTACTCTTTGTGTTTTTTTTTGTAAACAATTATGTAAAGCGTTTTAAGCATTGTTTTTTAGTCATATATTTCTTTTGTCTTTTTATTATTTTGCAAACTTTTTTGGAGAAATTGTTACAATTTTTGTAATTTTTTTTTGGAAAATAAAGAGTTATAAATAAAAACAAATACAATTTGTGTATAACTGGAAAATGAATTGGCAGAAAATAATTACTACTTTATATACTACTTTATATTATTGTGGAAATATTTAAATAGAAAAAAATCGGAATTTTCAATGCTGAAACTAACTGTAATGGGCATTCTACCGCTATCCAAGAGTATGTATAGTACACCTTGCAATTCAAATTTATAAATTATAATGATAAACAAAAATGCCAAATATTGCTTTATAAAAAAAACCAAATTTCCAAACTTGTCAAACCATTTTTTTGCTAAACTATAAATTAGACAGTTGCAAAACGTGTAGCATCCAGGTGGACGGCAGGTGTGTGCTTTAATTACATTTTTTGCGTTTTGCCTTCAGTTTTAATGCGGTCTACGTACTTCCGGAATGTTTGCCAATAAATTGCGCTTGTTTGATCACAAACTTATTATTAATATTGTTTATTTGTCAAAATAAAAAATTTTCTCAACTTTTTTTGCTACGTTTTTATCATAACTATATTTTATGGATAGCTAACAATTCAATATCTGTATAGAATCTCTCGCTTTCTTGCAATAAAATTAATCACTTTGTTAATAACTTATTTTTTATTGTAAGCTTATTACAAATTATTTGATTGTGTTAAATAAGTGGGCTTCTTGTCAATATAGAAGAAGCTCTTAGCTTGATTTAATGAAACAGTTAATTAAGTAAAAGCTTAAATTGAGAAAATAAATAAATAAATATTGTTTTAATATTTATTAATTATTGCGATCCCATTGTAAGAAATAAAAGGAAACATCTTTACAAGTTAAATGTTTTTTTTATTTTTGAAAAAAAACTTTTTTCTAATAAAAAAGTTTATTTTTCTATCACTTGCGCTCTTAATAAAAAGTAATACAAAAAATGGATAAAATATTTTTTTATTGATATTACTCTAAATTATTTTCTGTGCTTCTAGAGTATTTTCATTTTTTTATGCATTTATTCTGTTGTTTTTTATCTTCTCAACGTCACATATGTTTCTTCTAAAGTATTTTTTTTATTTGTTTATCTGCTTTTACGTTGAAATAAAAATTTATTTTTAGTTATCCTGCTTTGGTCTACACTGCAATGTTACGTAAGAATTTTGTTTAAAATAGTCAAAAATATAAACTATAGATCTTGAGTTAATATAGACTTAGCTAATATTGTCATTTCCTGCCGTATTTCTCAAAAAATAAGATAAATTTATAATTTTTCAACAATTAAAATTCATGACTAGAAAAAAAATTATATAATAAGCAATGTATTATAGAACAAGACTATTATATAATAAAGCTTCTGATGGGTAACGATGCAAGACTTTTCATTGTCAAGGACGCGTTAAAACAAACAAGTTTATATTATTATTAAAAAAACGCTCGTCAAAGTTTAACGTCAAAGTATTAATAGATATTTATGTATTAAGGGCATAATTTAAAGTCAGAGGAACGAGTTGTGTAGAAAGATAGCTACTTTGATGTTGTTGAGGTTACTGCGTTTGTTTACATTTTTTTTAAACGCAGAAAGCGTTTATTCAGCAAAAAATTTGTAATAATTTGAAGCTGCTCAGGAAAAATTAATTTCCCATAAGTCAAAGGATTTGTATGTGAAAGAATATGACCAGCGAGTGGCGGCGCGTGTGGGCAACATTTGCAATGAAAAACTTGTGATGGGATTTTTAACTCAAATTGTAAGAAATTATTATTCAGAAAAAGTCAAAAATTTACAAACCTTCGACTTTTTGGTGTGCCTACTCTAATTTCAAGAATAAATTTAATTACTCTAAATATAATATTATTGTATTGATAGATCTGTGCCATAAAAACCCATTTATGCCCTAATTTGAGGGCGTATAAAGACGATTATTGACTAAAATAGAATATGACTAATTTAGGTACATTAAGCAAATAAAATAATAATATTATATCTTTTAGTTTTTCAACCACCAACTGAAAGCTTAACTATCACGGGACATAACTAAATAATGAACAATTTTTTTGAATTAGTAAAAACTATTAAATTCTTATTAAAATTAAATTTTGTAAAACAATTTTCAACTTTTTAAAAAATTATCATTTATTATAAACTTATCAAAAAATATTCTGATATAAATAACATATATAAAAAAATAACAAAAGGTAAAAAAAAATGTTAAGTAGTCCAACGAGAAAGATGCGACCACAGGGTCAAGTGTCTTATGATCTTTAGTCAATTTAAAGTCAAAAGTTACTGAAACACTAACGAAACAGCAGCACAAGGATGATTGTTGGTTCTATAGCTTAAATTTAAACTTAGAAACAAGACATTAAGTTTAAACACAAGTAATGTGTTTAAAACAAATTTCTAGGGTTTTACATTTTAAATGGTTTATTTTTGATAGAGGTTAAAAGTTGAAAGCATAATTATTGAGCCAATTGTACCAGAAATAGGTCTAATTTTTTTTAAGCCATTTTAATATCTATAGAGCTAACAACTTTTGCATATTCAAGTCAGAAACGACTTCATAGTATTCTTAAAATGGTCTGATAAGATTTCTTTTCTTTGGTTTTATTAATTTATCAAATATAGTTTTTTAACCAACTTTAAAAATTGTAAAAAAGTTTTTTGTGTTATGATACTATTCCTTCTTAGAGTGCAATTTGATGTATGACTCTAGCGCGTGCCTACTTTTTTTTTGTTTATTATATGACTTTATTATTTATTAACTTTTCTGGTTTTAACAGTCTATATCTATATATATAAAAGAAAGTCGTGTTTGTTACAACACTTATAACTCGAGAACGGCTGGACCGATTGCCATGGTTTCTAATTTGTTGGATTTGTTTCCGTCCCCAATAGCAGAATACATCTTAAAAACAATAAAAACTCAATATGTGTAATGAATACTTCAATAGATGCTGATTTGTTTATTACATGTCAAGCATTTGTTGTCCAATCCTGTCAAATAGTGTAACAACTATTTTTTTTGTAGGAGCTTATGGCCTGGTTGCTGAGACCTTTAAGCCACAACTTTATTTTTTTCTGAAGACATCATGTGTGCGTTCAGAAATTTATTTTTTGTAAAATGTCTACAAAGTTCAGGTACTGTTATATTTGTTTTTAATTCCCGAAAATAATACCTAAGATTTATTCTACTGTAAAAACATAAAATCATTGAAAAGGAAGGAACGGAGTTTAGGGAATAAAAAATCAGTTGGTAAAGGAAAAAAAACCTACAGGTTAAGAAAAGTGTAAATGTTTTTTTATAGGTTGTCTATGATTTTTCTTGATAAGCTATTCATACGTAGTGGTTATATACTCTTTGAGCTATTGTCTATGTCTCGAAAGTTCAGGCACTGTTATTATATTTGGTGGTTTTATGCGAGCGCACATTTTAATAACAATGCCGCGTCCTAGAAGATCTAATCTTTCCCAGCGAAGCCGTAATGCAATTAAGCAACGGAATATCGCGAGTCAATTATCTGCGAGAAATTGCACGCGTCGATACTTAAAGGAAAATTTAAAGATGAGGAAGTTCTTATTCCAAGGATTCCGATGATCCCAACGGATATGCCCTTTGAGTTTAAACGAATTCAATTCCCGATTCGTCTTGCCTTCGCCATGACGATCAACAAATCACAGGGCCAATACTTGACTATTTGTGGCCTCAATCTAGAAAATGCATGTTTTTCTTATGGTCAATTGTACGTGGCATGCTCACGTGTCGGCAAACCATCCGCTTTATTTGTTCTTGCGCCTGACCAAAAAACAAAGAATGTCGTTTACCACAAAGTGCTTGAATGAAAATTCTATTAATGAATTAATCCGAGTTTTATGTTTTTTTCCCAATCTGCACAACATAGTATTTAATCATTTTTTTCTGACATGGAGTTTGAAGTACTTAATTATTATTTTTTATTTTTGTTTATTTTTATTCTCATTCTGTATGTATGTTTTCATCATCATTTATCATAATAAAATACTTTTTTGTTTCTATCTATTGTACTTGTATCTTTCATTATATCCTAAAACAAGAAAAGCAATCGCACAAAATTTGCATTTTCAGTATTGCTACATAATGACGCTTCTAGAGAAACTAAAAGTGAATTATCACTTGATTTGCGCTAGAATTGATAAACTCTAGGCCAAATTAAAATACAATTTTATCTTCTATCTAAATCTGTTTCAATTGTTGTTAAATTTTCAATGTTTTTTAATAACATTATTAGCAATTTTTTTTTCAAACAATATTAAGTTACTAAGTAGACCGTAAAAAACAGATTGAAGTCTGTTAAGCACTATTAAGCCATAAATTGTCTTGTCTGACTGTTAGAAATAAACATCTCTAATGTTGTAAGATACTTTGACATTAACAACTTAACAATGGGTTTGCTAATAATTCACACTGAAATATTTGAGAAATTTGCAAAATGTATACGAAAACTTTCGGATTCTCAAATAGTACTTAGCATAAAAGAAAACTATTGTGTTAAATTTTTGGCAAAAGATTGATCTTTTTTTATGCACTCAGGCCAACATTCATAAAGCTTAATATTTTTCAAAAACTGATAATAATTTAACCCTATTTTAGAGATTTACAATAAAATTGTTTAAAATCATCTTCTTACAAAGTTTAATAAAGAAAGATTTGAATTTAAATATTTTGGAATAACGTTTAGCGCTTAAAATAAAAATCTACGAATTAATTTTTTTGGCATAATTTTGTTTGGGTAGATATGGCCTATCATTGGCGCTGACTAATTTGAAGTCAGCTAAAACTTAATAAATTCTTCTTGTAATTGTCTTCGATACAAAAATCTGTCAATTGTTCTAAATTCGTCGATATCTGAGGCTACATTAATTATATTATTATCGTCGATAAAACTCCCATCGTCGTTAAAAATTTTGTCAATCATTTACTGTAATTTCGTTTTTGTTAATGTTTGTACTGTTTGTTTTCAATCTGTCCGAGCCGTCAAATTCTAATTTTAGCAAAATATATCAATTTTTTACAATATGTAGTTCTTAAGATAGCAATGATTTCTGCAGTGCTACAAGTTGCTCAAACCGCATCGAATTTTTGTTGATGTATGTATAAATAATTTGGGTGCAAGTGGTTAATAACAAAAGAGTAATTAATAATTATTAATTAGTAACACATAATAATATAACATGTATTATGGGTAGAAGTATAAAATAACTTTTTATGCAAATCAAGCAGATACTTTTCAAGGAAAAGCCGTCTGTTTTTAAAGAAAGCATTGTAAGCCGATCTCAAATAGTAATTGGAGTCGTCGTTCCGCTCTTCTTCCAAACAATTGTCTTTGATCGGTAAATGTTCTTACCATTCTTGATGCTTAATATACTATAATTAATGTTTCTCGAACTTCAAAGATATGAACATCTCGCCTGAAATAGCTTTCTATAAAATCTTTTATTTTTTAGTGACATGATATTGTTGTTTTTCGTCATGGATACGATATGTGAAACGTATCTCATATCTCCCTTGGGACTTTGTAAAGTTTTTCACCCTCAAACACATAGTTACCATGCATTTGCAGCAATTACACATTCACGCATTCTCGGATGTTGTTATTTTTCATATAATTTTATTAAGAAAGCAGTAATGAAATACTAAAAAATAAAATATTTAATGCACTACGGGAGATATTCTGTTCTTCACCCTCGGTAGACTTACAGACCGCGGGCTTCCGGCCCTTGGTCTGTAAAACGTCAACCTCGGAGAAAAAACATTCATATCTCCCTTAATGCATAAATATCTATTATTACTTATTGAAAAACAAAAACTGACTTAATTTACTATTTTCTAAAAAAATTGAATTTGGCGCCTCCACTATTTTTAAACATTTTAATAAAAAACTATAAAACATTATATGTAAATGCTTCTATACCAAGATCTACAATAGAAGCTCACTTATTTGAACCATTTACGCAAAACTTTGATGTTGGCGTTACTGCTACTATTTAAAAAATATTACAAAAAGCTATAAAATATATAAAAGTTTATCTTTCTAATGATCTACTACCTCTTTTTATAAAAACTCAAATAACTTGTAATTGTAGTGAAATAAAAGTTTACCCACCTCATTGACAATTCAGAGATTAGTATATCACTAGACAGTTAAAGGTTTGCAATATTTTTTGGTTTCTTATGAAAATGTTTAAAAATTGTGGTATCAGAAGAAAATTTTGCATTTATAATATTTAATAGCGCTTTATAATAGATAGGTTTAAAATATATGCAAATTTTTTGTAAAGTATCAATTGGAAAAGCGTTTATTTTGGTAAAATCACAAACTTTTTGAAATATTGCAGAAGAGGGTTTGTAGATCAAAACAAAATCAAGCATTTACAATAACTCCAATTTTTAATAAAAACGTTAAAATAAGTGGAAGCGACAAATGAAAATACTTGAGTAAATTGTAAATTGAGTGAAGTTCTATTTTATTGATATTATAAGTTGTTTGAGTTATTATGAAAAAAAGTTTGTTCATCAGAGAAAGTTAAGAGTTTATAATATTTTATATTTTTTTATAAAAATGTGTAGAAATGCTGGAGGCGACAAATGCAATTTTTTTAGTGAATTGTAAATTGAGTGAAATTTTTTGTAGTTACAAAAAGTTAGTTCGTAGTTACGAAAGCATGAGCAATTTACAAGAGTACATTTATAATGACATTTTAATATCTATATATATAAAAAAAAGTCGTGTTTGTTACAACACTTATAACTCGAGAACGGCTGGACCGATTGGCATGGTTTTTGATTTGTTGGGTTTGTTTCCGTCCCGAATAGCAGAATACATCTTAAAAACAATGAAAACTCGATATGTGTAATGAATACTTAATCATTTCAATAGATGCTGATTTGTTTATTACATGTCAAACATTTGTTGTCCAATCCTGTCAAATAGTGTAACAACCATTTTTTTTTTGGAGCTTATAGCCTGGTTGCTGCGATTTCTAAGCCACAACTTTATTTTTTTCTGAAGACATCATGTGTGCGTTAAGAAATTTATTTTTTGTAAAATGTCTACAAAGTTCAGGGACTGTTATATTTGTTTTTAATTCCCGAAAATAATACCTAAGATTTATTCTACAGTAAAAACATAAAATCATCGGAAAGGAACGGAATTTAGGAAATAAACAATCAGTTAGTAAAGGTTATAAGATTAAGGGAAAAAAATCTACAAGTTAACAAAAGTGTAAATGTTTTTTTATAGGTTGTCTATGATTTTTCTTGATAAGCTATTCATACGTAGTGGTTATATACTCTTTGAGCTATTGTCTATGTCTCGAAAGTTCAGGCACTGTTATTATATTTGGTGGTTTTATGCCAGTGCACATTTTAATAACAATGCCGCGTCCTAGAAGATCTAATCTTTCCCAGCGAAGCCGTAATGCAATTAGGCAACGGATCATCGCGAGTCAATTATCTGCAAGAAATTGCACGCGTCGATACTTAAAGGAAAATTTAAAGATGAGGAAGTTCTTATTTCAAGGATTCCGATGACTCCAACGAGTATGCCTTTTGAGTTTAAACGAATTCAATTTCCGATTCGTCTTGCGTTCGCTATGACGATCAACAAATCACAGGGCCAATCCTTGACTATTTGTGGCCTCAATCTAGAAAATGCATGTTTTTCTCATGGTCAATTGTACGTGGCATGCTCACGTGTCGGCAAACCATCCGCTTTATTTGTTCTTGCGCCTGACCAAAAAACAAAGAATGTCGTTTACCACAAAGTGCTTGAATGAAAATCCTATTAATGAATTAATCCGAGTTTCATTTTTTTCCCCAATCTGCACAACATAGTTTTCAATAATTTTTTTCTGACATGAGTTTGAAGTACTTAATTATTATTTTTTATTTATTTTCATTCTGTATGTATGTTTTCATCATCATTCATTATAATAAAATACTTTTTTGTTTCTATCTATATAAATATATTATTTTCTATAATTGTTTTACGTTCATCAAAGCCTAAATTAGTTCAGCTAAAATGTAACACGACATTTATTGACTGTTAGGCGGTACGAAGTTCGCCGGGTCAGCTAGTGTATAATAAAATTAAGTCAAGGCGTTTGTAAGCACGTAATTTTTTTTGTACATATTTCGAATTGCTTACAAGTAATTAAAAAACATTCAGCAAATTATCATAACTACTTATTATAAAGTATTAAAATAGAGTAAAAAACAGCTTTTTGAAAAAAAAACTCGTATTGTAGTTTTGTGAGCTAAGTGCCTTTATTTAGTCACAACCATGACGTATATAGAACGTATTTTGTTTCATTATAAGTATTACGCTAATAGCACATTTCTAAAACGGAAATTGTATATTGTACCACCGTAATACACCTAATGCATATATCCAATCACTCATTTTCACCCCTTTCACTCCCAACAACTACTCATTAAAGTTATAATTGTGAAACCTTCAGTTGGAATCGTCTAATCGAATTAGGCCTTGCCTTATTAAGCAAATTTTCATATCATTTTATCCCACTTAATTCAAATCAGATCTTATAAATTTTAAATTCTATAATTACTTTGCTTTAGATAACTCGAAAATATTTGAAATTAAATTTTATCGTCATTCTCGATTTGCGCTTTCTAAGGGAAGAATGAAGCTAAAAGGTTTGATTAAACTTGACGTTCGTTTTGCTCAACTTGACATCCCAGCAGGAATCTCTAGAAATATTTAAAACCATAAAAACTTACAGAAATGACGTGTAATTACGTTTATTCGTTGATGGTAAATTCTTTGAATATCATTCCTACTTTAGAAAATAACTGGAGATGTATAAACAATAAATCATTGTTGGCGCGCACGAATGCTCAAGTCAGAACGCGCAATTCATAATCCGCAAGTTTTAATGTCTTCTCTATCGACTGGTTGATTTCGATTTTTGAAATTGTTATCAGAAAGTGATAGAAAACCTCAAAAATTGATAACTCGAAAATCTAAATCAACAATGGTCTTCAAAATGTAGTTTTAATTGTCTTTTATCTGTACATAGTTTGTTTTAGTCGGTTTTGGAGTAATATTATTTTTTTCTGCATTTTTTGCACTTACGGTTTTAAAATAAAAAAAAAGCGCGTTTTTTTTATAAAAACAGTTATAGTTTATGAAAAAATATTTCAACAATTTACCGCTTTAATCATATTATTGTAGATTGTTGTCTTATAAGAATGAAAACAGATTTGATAAAATTAATTTTTATTTTTAACTAGCTGACCCGGCGAACTTCGTACCGCCTAACAGTCAATGAATGTCGTGTTACTTTTTAGCTGAACTAATTTAGGCTTTGATGAACGTAAAACAATGATACAAAAAGTAATATATTTATATAGATAGAAACAAAAAAGCATTTTATTATGATGAATGATGATGAAAACATACATACAGAATGTAAATAAAAATAAAAAAAAATAATAATTAAGTACTTCAAACTCATGTGAGAAAAAAATGATTGAAAACTATGTTGTGCAGATTGGGGAAAAAAAAATAAAACTCGGATTAATTCATTAATAGAATTTTCATTCAAGCACTTTGTGGTAAACGACATTCTTTGTTTTTTGGTCAGGCGCAACAACAAATAAAGCGGAATGGTTTGCCGACACGTGAGCATGCCACGTACAATTGACCATGAGATAAACATGCATTTTCTAGATTGAGGCCACAAATAGTCAAGGATTGGCCCTGTGATTTGTTGATCGTCATGGCGAAGGCAAGACGAATCAGGAATTGAATTCGTTTAAACTCAAAGGGCATGTCCGTTGGAATCATCGGAATCCTTGGAATAAGAACTTCCTCATCTTTAAATTTTCCTTTAAGTATCGACGCGTGCAATTTCTCGCAGATAATTGACTCGCGATATTCCGTTGCCTAATTGCATTACGGCTTCGCTGGGAAAGATTAGATCTTCTAGGACGCGGCATTGTTATTAAAATGTGCACTCGCATAAAACCCCCAAATATAATAACAGTGCCTGAACTTTCGAGACATAGACAATAGCTCAAAGAGTATATAACCACTACGTATGAATAGCTTATCAAGAAAAATCATAGACAACCTATAAAAAGACATTTACACTTTTGTTAACCTGTATTTTTTTTTCCTTAAACTTATAACCTTTACCAACTGATTTTTTATTCCCTAAATTCCGTTCCTTTCTGATGATTTTATGTTTTTACTGTAGAATAAATCTTAGGTATTATTTTCGGGAATTAAAATCAAATATAACAGTACCTGAACTTTGTAGACATTTTACAAAAAATAAATTTCTAAACGCACACATGATGTCTTCAGAAAAAAATAAAGTTGTGGCTTAAAGGTCTCAGCAACCAGGCCATAAGCTCCAAAAAAAAATAGTTGTTACACTATTTAACAGGATAGGACAACAAATGTTTGACATGTAATAAACAAATCAGCATCTATTGAAATGATTAAGTATATCGAGTTTTCATTGTTTTTGAGATGTATTCTGCTATTCGGGACGGAAACAAATCCAACAAATCAAAAACCATGGCAATCGGTCCAGCCGTTCTTGAGTTATAAGTGTTGTAACAAACACGACTTTCTTATAAATATATATAGATTTAATTATATAAATTTTATTTGCTGTTTTGGAATTTAGCTCTGCTTAGGTTTTTTTTCTTATTTGATTCTTGCACAAATGTAACTGTTAAAAAATTTTTAATAACTTTTTATTTTTACGTTCTGTTCTAAAAAAGAGTGTTAAAATTTTTTTTTATTTTAAATCAATTATGGGTAGAAGTTGACGTTTTTCATTGACACAAATGACGCAGTATTGATGACACACAGAATCTTTTTAATATATTTTTCACCAACTATTAGTGAATTTCTATAAATAAAAGAGAGCTTTATATCATCATGATTGTCGGTCACACCTCGTAACAAAGTTGCTGTGAAATGTCACTTACAAGACTTTTATTTGAATTTTACGTTGACTATAAATGCTATTCCGTGATATAGAGCAGAATATTCTACCTGGCAGGAATATTTTAGCGTTTTAAATTACATTTAAGATATTGATGAAGTTTCAAGAAAATTACATTAAACCTTATTGTTCATGAAATAATCACATCATAATAGCAAATCAATACTTTAAACATAAAACCAGCTTAAAATAATCCTTAAAGTATTTCACTTTTTTACGAACAGTTAGTTCAGCATTAATTAAAAATTAAGTCGCATAAACTGTGAATTTATAACTACATATTTCTAATTTGTTTTTAATATAAGATAATATTTAGTTTTATTGTGTTATTTATTGACCAAACACCAGAATAAAATTTAGCATAAAAATAAGTAAAAAAAGAAAAAAAACATATAAAAGAAAAACAAACCTAAACAAAATAAAGTTATAGAAATGCAAGAGACGAACTGGAACTGTAGAGTATAGGTACAAAAAAAAATATAAAAATATTAAAAATAATTAATATAAATAAATATAGATTTATAAATTATAAAATTATTAAGATTTTAAATTAAATAGTTTTTAAAATAGTACATATAAAATAGCACAAATAATAATAAAAAAACAAAGACAATGTTTCTATACATTGTCATTTTATGTCAATTTTTAATTTCATTTAATGTCATGTTTTTATACATTCGTAAAAAGTTATTGAATGTATATGATGTGTGGCAGGAAAAAAGGAAGAATAAAGAATAAAGCACATGACAAAAAATTTGCAGAAATACAAAATATCAAAACATAAAAAAAACAATTTGAAAAGTTTATAGAGCAAAAATGCAAAAATCATAAAAAAAGAACAAAATTTGAAAATGCAAAAAATTATAGTATATAATAAGACTGATCAAGAAAACAAAAATTTAAATAATAACAAAAAATAGTGCTAAGATAAAATAAGGTACAGTATAAATAAAGACAGCATAAAATCAAGTGTAAAACATTAAGCCAGCAAAAAAAATTGAAAAAAAGTTATATGAGGAACAATAATACAGTAGGAATGCCTACTTAAAAAATTTAGAAAAAAAAATAAAAACGCAGACCACAACTTCATGACAAAACAAGGAAAAAAATAATCGAAAGCTTCTTTACCCAACTACTTATAAACCAAAATTGAAAAAAAAATAAAAACAATTTTGAATGCGTAATTTAAAATAATGTTTTTAAATAAAATATTAGTATAGTATGAGTTAAAAAAAGAGAAAAAAATAAAGCACATGATCAAATGGTATGAAGAGTGTAATAGCTAAAAGTTGCTGAGATTATTTTCTTTTTAGATTTGCTCGCAGTTTATTAACTTGAAAATCGCTTTAAATCACTTTGTATAAATTGAGAAAAAAACTGTATTTAGTAATCCTTCTTTTAATTTTCTAAAGCTGTTTTTTTATTTTTTTATAATTATGAAATTTTGCGTGTAATATTTGTGAAAAGATTAGAAATCTGCTACTAGAAACAATCTAGCAATTATGATAAATTTGTAGATTATTAATCCTATTAACTAGAAACACAGATAATAGCTGACAGCATAATGGCTTTATCTTGAATTCACATCCATGTTTGACGATTTTATGAATAAACTATCTAATAATGCAGTCTCTGCGCATAAATTCTACAAAACGTCTGATTATCCTTAAATGCAAATCCCTAATATAAAATAATAAGCTTTCAGCTCGACAAGCTTTAATTGAATAAACATCAGACGATTTAAAATTATCCAAGGGAAGAAGAATTTATACAAATTTCCGACAAGATAAAATTAGAAGCCCCAGGAAATGAAAGTTTTAAAGGTAAAATATTTATATAACAACACCAATTTTGTATATATCTTCTCTTTTGCTAGCTTCTTTCAAACTTTTCAAGTTTATATTTCATTATGTCGCATAGATAGAAGCAATAAAAAAACAAATTGGATAAAAAAGAAAAAAGTTTTAGGCAAAGTTTTTAACTTTATAAATATTTACAGACTGTCTTAGACTCCGAAAATTCTCTTAGCTTTGAAAAGATTGACATTTTTTACAAATTGTTAAAAAAGGTTTTTTGTGCATCAGTAAATAACAAATCAGAAAAACTTATTTATTTCTCTGTGTGAGACTGATAGAATAACATCAATGTAGCTAAAGTGATATATTCTAAATTTAAAAAGTGCTGTGATAAAAAATAACAAACTTTAAGTCAATAAAAAACAATAACCAAAAAGTTGTTGACAAGTTTGAGTTGTACAGTGTGTCCTCGATATAAACGTAAAGAAAAAATCCAATAACAATTTACAATAACTACAACTCAGTAGAACAAAAATCTTGCCAAAGTAAAAATAAAAATAATTAAAAAACTGATAAAAATTTGCTGTACGCCAATAAATTCATCGAGACTAAAAAACAACACTTTCTTTAGTAACGGTTACTGCAACAATTGACGTCACTTTCAACAATTTTTGATTATTTTGTTTTGATTATCTAGCGAATTATGCATTCTATACTCTATTCAATTTCAAGAAAGAGTGCATGAAAACAAATGCATGCAGGCTCCACGTGATCACATCTATGAAGTAGGAGATGGTTGACGATTTTTCGGACAGGGCAGGCCGCAGATAAAACTGTATATTTTATTTTAAACCAATTCTGAATGGTTTAAAAACTATTCAACATTCAAATGACCAAAATACTCTTTCTTGAATCTGAACAGACTATAGCTGAGATGCGGTAAAGCTCAAAAAAAGTCAAGATCCACTGTGGTGAGCCTCGGCGTACAGCAAATTTTGCCCTTATTTTCAATTATTTATACAGTCGGAGTTCGGTTATTATAAATCTGTTTTTAGTCAAATCCCATTTACAGTAAACGCTTCGGATCCTAATTTCCCCCTCAAGTGTAAAGGATTCTATCAGGACTATTTTTTGTAAATCAAATTTGTATCAACAGCATAGCGAATTCCTGGTCATTGTTTTACATTCACTTTAAGTTGGTAATTGTTTATCACTTTTATTTGTTCATTACTGACAAAGAATAATTAAAAATTTTTTTTACACAAAATTTTATCTTTATCTTCTTAATTATACATTGGTGTAGATATAGTCTCTTATGCCTCTGTTATTAATTTAATGTAAATTTTTTTAAAAAATATTTTTTTTCAAGTATGAGGCTGTAGAATCAATTTATCAAAATTGTCTTGACTCAAAATTTAAATTTTGACATAGCATAATAATTATAAAAAGTGATTTATTAGTCTGGAATTAGTTTCTTATTTTGCTGCTGATTTAATGTAAATTGTGTAAAAACAATTTATTTTTGTTTTCGTTTTTTCTAAAATATGTTTATTTTTAGATAAAGTTAGGTTCTAAGAGCTGTTAAATATCAAGGTTTATAAAAACAAGATTTAATTTTTTAAACTTAAACTTAACTTGTTTTTCAATTTTTTATAATGCTATTGTTTGTCGTATTTATTGCTATACCTACAACTGTCTCATCCTTTAGTTTGCAAAATTTTTGTAGACCTTTGCTATTAACCACAAAAATAATTTTTTTGTGTATAGCAAAAAGAAAGTAAACGTACTGTATAACAATAATAAAAGTATTGTTTATTATTCTTATTATTGTTATGTAGTACAAAAAAATTTCAAATTTTAAAATTTTTGCATCGCCAAAACATTGTCTTTTTCAACAAAACACTCTAGTTTTTGGAGCTATTTAAAGCATTACCTATACTTAAATTATAAAAATTATTAAAAAAATTATAAATTACATAATAATTTACATTATAACTTTCTTTTGTCATTTCTTGTTAAATATTGTTAAAAATAATTTAAAGCTTTAAAATTAACTTTTTTCTAGTTCTTGATGGTAATTTTTAAATTAACAAAATTATTAATTAAAATTATTGAACATGATCTTACCTTAAAATTATGAGAAATTTATAGTATTTTCTAGACTATTGTAATTTTCATTATTATTCTGATTATTTTCTAAATTTAGATAGAATGGTTTTTATATTTCTGAATTGTCTATTTTAAAATTATAAAAAAATGTCATTTTATAAACATTTACATCCTGAATAAAAAAAAATTTTGATTTGTTTTTTGATACATATTTGTTAAAAATAATTCAATCGTATTTTGTTTTAATATTGAGAAATTTGGCTTAAGCCTTGCCTAATTAATTTTAGTAGGTATTTAACCTAATTTTTGAGCTTGAATTTGCTTTGACAGATAGATACAGATTTGAATTAACTAACTATTTGGTTGTAATTGCATCACAACTACAGTATGAAATCCCATGTAATTTATTTAAAAAAAGATATTTTGAAATAATGCATTTAACTTTGGCTTGCGCAAATATGGCTTATTATTAAGACTGACTAATATAAAGTCATCTAAAGTTAAAACATTGTTCCTGTAAATATTTTTCTCGAATAAGATGATATGAAAACCGGTGAATGATTCCTAATTTGAAGCTATATTAGTTACACTATTGGTCAATTTAGAAACTTCATCGTTCTTTTCTGTCAAATCTTAAGAATCATTTATTATTTATTGTAATTTTACTTTTGATGATGTTAGAATTATTATTTGTTTCTAATTTGTCAGACACGTGAAATTCTAATTTTAGGGATTTTATTACATTTTCGAGTTGAAATATTGATATTGAGATAATTTAGCCTAAAACAATTAAAAAGCTCTACTTTACAGTATGTCCCCGAATTGAGTTCACAAAAGGAAACAAAACTTAATTTTTAATTTTACAAAAAAATAACATTTTTTGCTTAATTCAACATAATTCAAGTCTGCTTTCAAAATTTTAATATTATGAGACTGAAGAAACTAAACAAAAATTAACCAACGATTTTTTTATTTTTAACTATAAAAGTACAAAGAATACCGATTGTTGCTTATTCAAACTAATTTTTACTATATCTGCAGGGGCTGTTTTCTCAAAGAAAATTTTGACTTATTACCAGTTTCTTAAAATTTCTTGACGAGTTTTTTTTGAATTAAGCATAAAAAAGTGATTCTTTAAACATTTTTTTGTAAAATTTAAAATAAAGTTTTTTTTCTCTTGAGTGTTCATTTCGGGGACATACTGTATAGTATACTGTATAGTATACAGTGTATACCCTGAAATAAAATTTGGCGTTTATTCTTTGTAATTCATAAGTACTTACAAATAACAAATAAATCCATATTGTAAGTTTATTTTCAGCTTTTGTTATCACCGTTATTTTTAATTCTAATTGGAGGCGATCCTATAGTATAAAACCGCAATGGCTTGATTTTTCAAAATTTTTAGATTCTGTTTGATCTATGCCAAAATTTTTTTTTATTTTAATAAACTATTTAAGAAATAATTGATTAATTATGAAAATAACAAATTTTATTTATGGAAATAGTAGCTTTAATCAATTTAGGTAAAAACTTTTTTATAATTTTCTTTCGCAGCACTTAAATATTGGCGACACAGTAACTTCAATAGTATGCTTTCTAATTATTATTATTATTTTATGAAAGGATCAAGCTTTTTATAAAAAACTCTAATTTTCCATTAATTAAATATAAAAGAGTTTCGGCGCTGAAATAATTTTTCGATTTTATTAGTTTGGAAACTTCTTTGACTGTTCTCTTTCATAAGCTTTATTTCAAAGGTTTTATCAAAGAAGTATATTAAGATATAAAAAAAGTTCAATTAATACATCATGAACGTAGTCTTAGGCTCAAAATCGCTTTTGTGTGAGAATTATTAATTAGATGAATTGATCAACCAGTGGTAAAAATCTGTGATATTTCACTGAATATTTAAGATTGTTTATAATTTTTTTTGTTTTTTTTTTGAATTTATAAAATGAGGAACATAAAGTATGTATCTAATGACCAACTGCAATGCACCATCTGCTAAGCAGGTGAAAGAAAAGCTTAGGACTCCTCGAGGCCACCCTTCGAACTCTACAGGTAGGTAACCAAAACAAAAAAATCCATCAAAAGCATACTTCTACTGAAAACGAGCAACAATCAAATAACACCTGGCGCATGGGGCGCTTGCGCTCTCTTTTAGCGCTTCATATAAAACCGTTTTGAATTATCCTTTGAGCTTCAGTTCGCATTCTAACCAGAAGCTCTTGAAAATGCGGTCGTGGGTGCTACTACTAGTGCTAGGCGGCGTGTGCTCGATAGCATGTGGTGAGGATACTAGTGACCTGGAGGAGCAGCTGCGCGTGCTCAGCAAACAAGTGACTTCCCTACTGGACAGACGAAGAGAGGATGTCGCAAGCATTGAGGATAATGTGCGAAAGACAATCCTTGCTAGTACTAGTACGGAGCTTGGAGATGTCCGGGAGGAAATGCAAAAGCTCAGGTAGTTATTAGAAATGTCCAATAAGATGTGCAAAAAATAATCTCCGCTTTACCGATCTTAACAACGTGAAACATTTTGGAAAAAAAACTCCCAAAATATAGTTTAAAAAAATAATTTTAAAAATTTTTGTTTTGTTTCCAATTAAACACTCTCAATAATCCAACAAAATTAATAATTATAAAGAATAAGAAATGTATAATAATTAAGATTTTAATAGATCATTATTAACTTTAATAGATTGTTATTATTAATGAAATGTATACTTTTTGATTAATAATCAATTAAGACTAAGTTTCTAATTAAAACATTAAATATGTTTTGGCTTTACCACCAAAATTATGTAAAATTTCGTATTTATCCAGCTCTTAATGGCATTCCGAGAATAAAGCTTCCAGCTATTACATAATAGATTAGACGAAAGCCAAAATTATCAAGCCAAAGCCACCAAGTTTTAATTATATTTTGAAGATTTTAAATAATTTATAAAGCATAAATGAAAACAAATAATTCTCACAAAAACAGGTAAAATACAATAAGCGCACAAAATATAAAAAATTATTATTTTAAGAAAAATTTATTATTTAATAATATGTCATGTTGGTCTGTCAAGTTTTTTCTAGTTTTAGCCAATCATTTTTCAGTTGTGTTTCAATTTTGATTTTATGTTTTATTCAAATGTTTCTTTTTTTTTTAAATTAAACCTTTTAGGACAGATATCTAGACCATTATAATAAATATTTTAAACCTGACGATCATAATATAACGACGAGAAACTGATTAGAAAAATTACTTAGAATAATATAAAATAA
This sequence comes from Lagria hirta, assembly GCA_947359425.1. Classification (NCBI taxonomy): domain Eukaryota; kingdom Metazoa; phylum Arthropoda; class Insecta; order Coleoptera; family Tenebrionidae; genus Lagria; species Lagria hirta. The sequence goes on along the minus strand of OX375800.1, from coordinate 23,353,074 downwards.
AGAATAATAAACTAAAACTTTAAATATAATTTGTTTTTGTTTTCACTTAAATAACAGAACAAAATTAATAATTTACGAGATAAAAAATGTATAATACTTAATGTTTTACTAAATTATTATTAATATTTAAATGTACACTTTTTCACATCAAATGAAATAAGAGTAATGTTTTAATCAATACATCAAATATATTTCGGCTTCATTATCAAAATTTTGTGTTTATTCAGCTTTTAATAGCATTTCGAGAATAAAGCTTTAAGCTATTACATAATGGATTAGATGAAAGCCAAAATTATCAAGCCAAAGCTACCAAGTTTTAATGATATTTTGAATATCGCCTACAAAAGCAATTCAATTTTTTTCTATAAAAATTGATTATTTAAACAAAAATTTTTCATTTATTTCAATTAAGTTAGGGCTTTGTTTGTCTTAGTTTTGTGTATTTTTTTAAGAATTGCAAGAACTTATTTCCAGCCGCGTTACAATTTTATGTTTTTGGTTTTACTCAAACGTCTTTTGTTTTTTTTACATTAAACGTTCTGAGACAGTTATAGACAATTATAATAATTAATTCAAACTCGACAACTTCAAACGTGAATTTGGTTTTTATAAAAATAATTGTTTTAGGTAAAGTTTTTTATTTTTTTTGTTTTTGTTTTGCGTATTTTCTTGCGACTTGCAAGAATTAATTATGGGCCACCTACATTTAATATTTTTAGTTTTAAAGCAAAAAAGTGGTGGTAAGAAAAAAAGAAATATCTTACTGATTTTGAAAATGCTCTATTGATAACAGAAAAACTCGTCAATGAAAAAATTCTTGGACAAAAATAATGAGATTTCTGAATTGAATATTGCTGTAGTTTATTTATTAATATAATAACCGTAACCGCAAAATGTATGTCAATAATTTAAGCGTAAATTCTGATAAAATTTATAAAAAAATATATATATATATATTTGAATAAACTGATTAATTATGTATATTCCAGATAAATTGTGCTTTCTATTTCATTAAAAACCCTAATTTCGACTAAAACACATAAATATTAATAAATGTTTATAAATATACTCAAGAAGTTATTGCGTGTTCTGTCTGTCGGTCTTGATAACAAAAATTGTTATAGCGTAAGCAATTTGTATCTATGAATAATTTAGTAGCCTGCATTTTATAAAAAAACAACAAAATACCTACAGAGACAGACAACAGCGCCTATTTCTGATTGGATCAACAAAAGTCAAAAATATCTACCTACTTAGTTTGTGTAGCTTATATCAATACTTCTTGATTAATTATTCAAAGACAAAAATGTTTACTGTTGAGCAAATGTTAAAAATGTGATGAATCAGTCAGCTAAAATTATAGTAGTTTTACAATTGTAAATATCAGAGTTCAAAATTTTTGAATAGCGGTAAAGTTAAACCGATTGCCGATAGTTAAGTCTCTTTTTGGTCATTTTTTGTCATTCCTAAGATAATATCCAAACCACTTTAGTTTTTTTCTTTTTAAATCCTTTTATTATTGTTTTTTGTGTCTAGTTTTATCTCTTGTGATGTTTTCTGGGTCAAGCATTGTTTGTTTGTACATTCCAGATAGTATTGTTAGATTTAAAAATAATCTAAACTTTTGTTACATATCTTAGTTAGTTAGTGAGTGGAGTTGAACAATTGGTTAAGTTTTACAGATGCTGTTATACTTCTAAAGTTTATTGAGCATTACGGTTGCAAACATAAGCTGTTTCTGAGCTGACTCTAACATTTGCAGCAAAGCCTACTGCAAAACATTGTCTAAAAAAACAAATTTCAACTTTGTTCCAATACTGGAGATAAACTGAAATCAAAACTTTTGGAGGTTGCTGAAAAATTGTCAGATGTTTAAGCGCCTCCACCGCCTTGTTCGAAGCGAGTTGAGAAATTCAATTTAGCAAAGTTTCGGAATGTTTTATAGCACCATCAAGTTTTGTCCCTAAACAACACTAGTTTACTGAATTCTTTGAACGTGAGAGCCATTTTTGATATTTTATTATGCAAGTTGCGTGTGCCAACCTTATTACTTGGCTTTAATAAAATAAAATTAATCTTGTAATTCCGATCTAAATGATGCCTATTGCCGGAATGCGTGTGAGGAATTTTATTTTCGGTTAGGCTAAACATGACATTTTACGGTGATTGGATAAATGGATTAAAATATGAAAAAGGTTTGCCGATTTTCGCTTGAGATGAGGCCAAAAACAAAATGCTTTTTATTAAATTGGGATTGGCTTATGTATTTTTTGAGTCTTATCAATATCAAGCAAGGTAAGAATAGACAGAGAAAGCAGAACAAAAACATACAACAAACTTTACAAAAAAGTTTTTGCTGGAGCTGTCTACACAAGTTTGGCTTAGAAAGACATTGAGATATGGACCCAGAGTGAAAACAAGCAAGCAAAAATAATACTTTTTTTTCTTCTTTTTTCATTGTCGGTTTTTTTTTTTATTAAAAAACTTGAAGGTTTCTTGCATTTTTCATTTTCTTTATTTACTGCCACTTTTTTGTTTAAATGCGACTGTTACGCCTCTGACCTTTTACTTTTCGTCTTGACTTTTTCTTAATTTTTGTGCATTTGTCTTTTTCTTTTAGTAAAATTATCGTTTTATAAAAGCTGAAGTTTTTTTGGAAGTTGAATACTTAGACATAAAACATAAATTAGAAGACTCAAATAAGAAATCATTGAGAAACAATTAAACGAATAAAAAAAAGAGACAAGGTAATGAACATAAAGGAAAAGAACAACAAAAAAATAGATCAAGTGTGATCACTTAACCATAAAAAAGCTTCAACAAAAAGAACATTGATGGCATTTTAAATGTAGCAACTGTGCTGGCTGGAAGAAGAAAGAAAAGAAAAGCAATAATTCTGACGCTTAATCTAATAGCTAAATATTGTAGTAACCTGTAAAAGTTGAACAGTAATGTTTTATTATTATAATTATTTATAGTTTTTTGCTTTTTTTGAGGTTGTTTTTATGTTTATTCTTTAAAAATTTTTTTTAGTAGCTTTTTTGGTTGCCAGATTTGATGGCCCTAAATGGCTTTGAAAGATATTATTTGAGTTTTGATTTGATTTATCTTTTTTATGATGGTTTACAGATTCTCTTTCTATCTTTCATGTTAACATTTGTAGAAAACTATAAATTTAAACAAATTTTATTACAACAACGCCTATTATAATACAAAATTGTATATACAGCTTCAAATCAAACGTATGCTGGCTATAAGCTCTATTTGTTTGCAATGCTGTATAGGAAATAGCTAAAGCATAAAACCGGTACAGGAAATGATCATTAATAATTGTATAACCATATATCTCTCGCTACAATAGAGTAGAAATAAATCTTTTGCTGCGTTTCATATTACCTAATGCAGAAAAATTGCTATTCATGCTGATGCGCTCTAGTTAGAATTTTTGTTAGAACTTTTAGTGGGAAATATTTTTGATTTAAACTATTTTGGGTAAATAGTTAATACAGAGAAATTAAACGATATTTTAAACAGTTATAATTTATTTCTTAGACGGCTGATAGTTGAAGTATAAGGCAGCATAGACAATCAGCATCTGTCACTTTAGAACAAATAAACTAAAAACTTAAATTTGTCATAAAAAAATTAAATAACTGTTTGTTAATGCAATCAATACCCACAGAATCTGCGCTTATGTCAATGCAATAACGTTAGTAGATTCTACCAAATCTGCTTCTATTTTTTTTTGGAAAATACTCAGCTAATAATCAACGAGTTTTGAGAATTTTGAATTCTGATAGGTTAATCTGGAAGTTTAGTGGCTGACGCTTTAAGTAAGTGCTTTAAAATTGATGTAGTTTTAGCTTATGAGAAAATTATTTCAAGAAACTTTGTGTAGCTATTGAGAGAAAGCTTTTTTTGCAACTCAAAGTTCAAACTTGATCCATAGTGATAGACAACATAATAATGAAATACAAATACAATTTTCTTTGAGATGAAATTTGGAAAGTTGTTTGTCTAAGATATTTTGTTGAAAAAGCCATGAAAACATTTTCTTAAGATTATGCTGTTATTCCTAATGCTCAAGGACCTTATGTAACAATAATATTATTATTACTGAATGAACTTGTTTTTGAAGGACAACTCAGAAGTTGGGATAGATTTAACCAGCTGTGTAGCTACAGATAAATATAAACTGTTAGTAAAAAAATTATATTTATAATTTTAATAATACAGTGCAATTTACTATAAATTTAAAAAGTAACTCAATCTAAAAAACGAGCTAAAGTTGTTTTGTTGATCGGAAAAGCAAATCATTACATTAGCTTTTTTTGTCCGAAGATAGGCAGTATTTTCTACTTTAATTTTTACCAACAAATAGTAAAATATTGTTAGTGATAAAAAATATTGCATATCTTAGATATGCGTTTCATAGAAAAAACGCTTCTGTGATAACTTGGTGGTTCAAGCAGCAATACTTTTTATTTGTCTGAAAAATAATTTTTTATTTGTTATTACGAACGAATTTTAGTATCACAATTTAGAAACATGTTTTTTTGACCTTCATGTAAAGAGCTTCTATTAGAATCTTTTGTGTTACACTGAAGAGTTCCAATAAGAACGAGACGTGTCTCTAAGCCGACGGGTATTAGTTTGAATAGGTTTGCTTTGACATTATTTTATTATAGCCCTATTTATTGATTATCGATTTTATTAATTTTGATTTAAAAAACACATTAAATTATTTTGTAACGTAAGCCTGATATACAATAAATTATCTGTTAATTATTTTCTAATAATGGCTGATTATTTTCTGTAAATATTTTATTGAGTATCAATACCTAGAATTATCCTTGCCGAACATATGTAATAATTTCAATTCCAATTAATATTTTGTTGTTGTTAGCAATAACAAGTAATTAATAATACGCTTTGTTAGATTGTGTAAGCAATTTATTCCAAAATTGTTTGTCAAATTAAATGTTATTAGTAATTATGAGAGATTCTTTTTAATATAATTTAAATCAAATTGACATTATTAGTGTGGTAAACAATTTTCTAGTTATGTATCCAGATTGAACAGACAAAACTAACAGCTCTTTCATTGTAGCGCCACTTGGTTTTTGTACACAAGACAAATAATGTCAACCTCTTAAGAAAAACAAAAAAATTGTGTATTGGTAACTGAGCTTTTTCTGTGTTAATTAATGACTTGTCTAATCCTAATGTGGCTTCAAATAGGTGATGTATTTATTTATTACTAAAAAGCAGTTAGAGATATGATTTAATTCAACCTTTTCCAAACAAGTGAATTGACAGTTTCAGATCAGTTAATTGACCAACAAGATCTTCAGATCTTACATCAATAAATGATTTTTTGTAGGGTGGTAGAACTACCGTACTAAGAAAAAACTGCCACAAGAGAGGCAGAAATTTATCAAGTTTTTTAAAATATAACAGAAATGTTACATTAAAAAATTGGTTTAAGACCGACATTTTAAAAAATGACTAAACTTATTCACGTAACTACGCTAATATACAAAATCTTTAATTAAAATAAATAGTTGGCAGTTTACTCCTATCGTTAGTGTTTAAAATAAAAAAAAATTTTAAAAATGTAGTCTAGTAGCTTATTTTAATTTTTTTTTGAGGTTTTGCCTATTTTTTTAAGCATTCAATAAAAATTTTTATCAATTATCAATTAAAGAAAATGCATGATTTATAAACACACTATATGGCATCAAAAAAAAAAACGTACAGCTCTGCCCAACATTTTTAGATTTTAGAAATTAGTTTTCTAATTTAACTGCTGTAGTAAATAAAAACAGTCAATATTTTATTTTTGCTAGATAAATCGGAAGACTGAGGTGGCTAAGGTATGAAACCAAATCTTTCAATCGAGCGATTTTAAAACGTTTTACGCAGAATACAGAGTGTGTAAATTATAGTAGAGCGTCGTTTATTTGAAACAAAACGATGTTAATAGTCTCTTACATGTTTAATTGTGTTTATGATTTTTTGCAAAAGATTCAAAAGCTTAACAAAATTAGAAATCAAACTGATATTTTAATTACATTTTTGACAAAAATTGCTAAATTGTTAGTGATAGTAACACATATTTGTAACAAAAAGACAATTGTTTTAGTACTTTCACCCTTATAAAATATGAGCTGCTCTAAAATATGTTTCATTTTGATAAATTATGCATTTAGCGAAAATGACTTATTCAAACAGGACATGTACAACGTTGGCTAATTTAGAATTTAGAGCATCGATAACAAATTAACCCTCGGTTTTGTTAGAGATTGCAACATAAATTAAAACGTCTATTTGTTGTCGATTATTCGGAAGCGTTTGTCTTCAATAATACACTCAATAGCATGATGTAAACGAGCTTTTTACCCTGATTACATGACGGCTACTAATGACCTATTAGGAAAATAAGCGGTTACAGGCTAAAATTAACCTCAAGTTAATTTATCAACAGTATACGCTCAAAGTACGTCTTATTTATTAATCCTAATCTTGATTAAAAACTTAACTGTTGTTAAAAGTGAAACGTAATTGATGTTTCTAATAATTACCTAACGTACAATCTTGAGAAAGATAGGTTTTTGTCATAATATTCTCATTAAACTTAATAACTTAAATGTTGAAGACAGCTAAAAGCTTTTATGGAACTGAATAAATAATTAAAGTAATTGGTACTAAGATAGTCTCGGCAACATAAGAATTTAACAATTTTACAAATTTCAAAAATCAATATCAAAAAATTCTTAAATTTGTAAGCAATTTAGTCAAAAAAAAAGTTCTATTTAAAAAACAAAAATTTATAAAATAATAAAATTTAGGACTCAACGGTTTATAACATGCTTTTTTTTTTAATTATTTTATATAAAAAGGGAATTTACATTAAGACCGTGATGATAACTGTTTTGTTTTATTCGATTTTTGATATTATTCTTTTTATAATTATTTTTTATCTGGCATAGTGTATACTATTCTTTTGATAAATATATTCCATCGAATCCATTTAGCATTCTATTTTTTTTTATTTTAGTCACATCTTATTCAGCACATTTCTTGTTTTTTATTTCTTTTCTATTGTGTTTTATATAATTTGATAATAGCTTTAAAGTATTATCTATAAAAGTTGATACCTATAATGCAGTTTATATAATATTAATATTAAGAGCGACTGCTAATAAACTATAAGCTTGTTTGTTAGCTTTGACTTTATTTTGTTGATGTCTTCTTATCTTAAGTCTAGACGAAAAACGTTGTTTAAAAATAAATAAATTATATATAATTGGCCAATTATGACTAAGAAAACTAGTAATATCGCTCTTTATAACAAAAAAAATAGTTTTTAATTTTGAGTGATAACTTAAAGTAGTCGTAAAGTAGATTTTTTTTAAGTGCCATTAGTAAATATTTTGACTGCATTGGAATAAAAAAACTAGACGATTGAAAAAATTAATGAATATTGATTTATTGTGTCGTTTTGTAAAAGGTCTAAAACTGTTAGGGTCAAATTAATATTTGTTTAGTTTAATCTATGTAAGTTTTTTTGAGTATACATTTTTCTCGATGATTTATGCCACATATAGTCAATAGGTGATAAGTCTGGAGGACGTGATGGTTAAGACATAAATTTATATTGACATGCTCTAGCAGTATGAACTATGCTGTAATCATTATGATATGTGACTTGAAATATTGGACATCATTTACTTTATTAAACTATTGACTCCACTTCTATAAAAGAGTAAACTTGATTTTTTAATAACTTTCTGGTTTATTAACGGTAGTTAAATTATCTACTAGTTGTTAGTTCTTGCCAGACTCATGCGGAGACATTCCTCCTAATTTGCATTATTTTAGATAAAAAATGTTTGAAATCCGGTCCAATTAAAATTTAGTAATGGTCTAAGGTTAACAGCCTGAATACAAAGCTCCGATGCAATTTATTTTGACATCGGTTACCAATCTTACTAAATGTCTTTCTTGAAATTCAACGAAAAAACACCAAATTGAAATTCCTTCCTAAACTCTAATTTTATTGCCCTGTTTTGCCGTCGAAACGCAAGTAATGCTCACGTCTGAAAATGTTTCACTAATTTGGTTTTGCTGCTTTTAGAAATTAATTCTGAGTTGTTTGGGGCCATTTATAAATCTTTTTGGTTTGGTAGTAATAAACAATATATGTATCTCTTATTAGTGATTTTTTTGCATGTTATAAGAAAATGTGTTTATTTGGCAACAGTAGCAGTGCTCAAGCTATTATTTAAAAAAAAGAATACAAAATAATGTTAAATTGCTGTTGTTATACAGCACAGAATAAAATTACAATTGTATAAATGTAGCTTTTATAATTTTGTTCAAAAAATTTTTATATGCTTATTATACTACCAATTTTGTAGTATGCTCTGTAGCGTTATCGTTTCTACTCAATTGTTACCTATTGGTAGGTTTAGACGCATCATAAAGTTTAAAAAAATATGATAATTGAATCTTGATCAGTTTTTGTTTACGTCGTTCCCAATTTTTTTTTATTTGATACGAGAATCAAGTTGTACACTATAAAAACTAACTTTTAGATCTTGTAGACCTCTTTAAAAACCGCCAAAAAGCATTTCTTCGAGGAATATAAAGAGTATAAACTTGAACTAATTATCTCGCATTTTATATAACAGCGCAACTTGTTTTAAAATTGATTCGCCATAATTCTTGGAAAACTATAGACATAAAGTCCGTTTTTAAAGTGTAATGTTATGGTTAAAGTTTAAGAATAGCTTTGGAAAAAAAATTTGTACAGTTTTTTAAGCGAACGACGCCGGATGAACATACTTCTTATAAACAATTTGAGATTTAAATTGAGATTTTAATATTTTATTTGAGTTGAGTATTATTTTAGCAATTTTTCTCTTATTTTTCAGACTTGAAATGGAACAACTTCAGTCTGGAAGCTTTCAGCAGGAGCCACAAACTCGACAAGAAAAAAACGACCACTTGACAGTCAAATGGCTATCCAATGCAGTAGCGGAATTAAAAACCGAGCTTTCTGAAGTTCAAAATACCCTGAATTCCACTGTAATCCTCCAAAATCACGAACAAGTTGACACCGAGCTTAGTTTATTAAAAAGCGACGTCTCCAATCTCAACAAGGAATTGGAAACGACGAGAAAGAAGAATGCTAAGTTTGAAGCGGAGCTTTTGACGATGAGGGAGGAATTAAGCTCTCTGAAAGACCATTCTAGAGCTACAGCTGTCATGTGTGCAAAAACGAAAAATCAGGTTAGTAATAAAATTGTCTACTGTTGCCTCCAGTTTTTATTTTTTACAGCTTTATACACTTAACATTTTATTCATGGGCGTTCAACAGGAAATATTTAAAATGTTACACAAGCAAACGACTGTTTAAAAGCTTTGTTTTCTAACAGGCTATAGGTTTTTTACATCCTTATGGGTTTATATTGAGTAAAGGTGAAAGCGTAGCAAACAAACAAAATATTTTTTTCTTGCTAAAAGTTTTTATTTTGTTTAATTGAGTTCCATTGAATCTAAAAGGAGAAAAAATGCATTTTTTAAATAACTAGACAAACGCGATGTTAAAATTTATTTACAAATAGTAATCTATTTACCATTATAGTTGAAAAAGTAAAAAAACTCATTTTTACCGTTGGGCTATAAATAAATATTAAAATCTTTGTCGTTATACTAAAGGTAAATTCTACACACATCTGATTTTAATATTATACATGTGTCAAAAACAAAAACATGTAGTTATACAAGAAAATGTTTATTTTCAACTTTTTTTTTGGAAATAAATTCTATAAAAGTCTTAGATACGCTATAGAATTCGCCTAAGTGATTTGACACATTGTTAAAGCAGGGCTTTAATACGTTAACGACACTTTTATCATATGATTTTATGATAAAAACCGTATTGCAGCATTTTTGACTAGTTGCAATAAAAAATGCCCAGTTTTACAAAAATTAATGATTTTACCCAATGAGGTTAATAAAAACATCAAAAAATACTGCTGCTTATGCATTTGCCTGCTCTGTCAGTTCCAATAACGCAAACCATTTTTCTCGTCTATAAAAAATTATTGCACCTTTCAATGCGTCTAAAAATCTAACAGTGTTAAATGAAATGAAATAAAGCTTGTAAAGCTGTAGCTGACAGCAATAATTATTTATTTTCTACTTATTGATTTTCAGTGCTCTTTTCGCCATTTTGTTTTGTTGCCAATAAAATTTGTAAGTAGTTAATACACTTTTGTACACTTAACTTTGTACAAGGGACGTCAACGAGTAGAATAATGTCTCAAATGTCTTAAGTTATCCGAGCTTTACTAAAGCTTCAATCTAGATAACAATAACTGAGATATCCCACACAAAACCGGAGGCATAAACGCTCTCTAGGTAGATAATGTTATGTTTCAATTTAGCTTAATTACAGTTCTAGGTGATGTGGCTTCAAAGTTTAAATTTGTCACCCATTAGCACATAAGTAATTCTCTTTGTGCTAATTTCAAACATGCAAATTAACTAAACATGGAAAATTATGAAAAGAAAAGCGCTTTTCCGCACTTATTTGTGCTCGTTTTTTTATTGATTGGCATGTTTAACATTTTAATAGTTTTATATTTTCTGTATTTGTACACAAAGGTGTCAATTAGGTTTAATAATTACAAAACGTTCCGTAAAAAACAAAAAAATTAACCGTTCGATCTGCAACATTAACTAAAATACAGATGACAGAAGAGTAAAACAAACACAGTCCAATACTGATAAGCTTTCTGTTCAATTCCACGCAAAACGTTTCTCTGTCGGATTTCTGATGTTTTTTAAGTATCTAAAACGTTTACAAACGGCTTATGTTTGTATAATTATGTCTATAAAATTGTGTGATGGCATAGAAAATAAATGAGTAGGTTTAACAAACTGACGCAAGCAATAACCCAGAAAAGATCTTCTCTAAACATGTCATTTCTTTAGGTGGCAATGTTGCGTGGCCTTTGCGCTCTCCAGACTTAACGCCATGTAAACTCTTATGTTTAGCTCATCAAGTATTGCGTCATTTAGTAGAAAATTTTGTAATTTGCATAAATATCTCTCAATGTTTAATAAAAATTTTTGTATCATCTTGGTTCTCTATTGAGCCACTCAAAACATTTTTCTTATTAAAATTTAAATGTGAATAAAATACCTTTATTGACAATCGTATTCTAATAGTAAGTATTCATTAGCTGAAACAAAATTTCTCAAAGTACGAAACAATCGTATTTAAATTTTTTCTTCTTGACTTTTTCTGAATTAATGTTTTTGAAAATCCTTGAATATAGATGTAAGTCTACGAAAACAATTCGTCTTATTAATTAAGCTGCTTTATTATCAGCTTCTTAAGCACACTCCATTTCTTTGTTCCTATCAGATTTCATTAAAAAACTAATTGGATTTTTTAGCATGCACTAAAATGGAATAATAGCATAGCAGAGACATCCGTGCAATTATTCCTTTGTATTCTTGCATACCACTTTTGCGTATCGTTTTGTATGTTGAATAATCACGCTTCTGGAAGAGAGTCGTAAATTTGACAAAAGAGATCTACTTCAGAGTGTAAGGGGAACTGGATATCGGAAAACTCTTGAGAATTCTTATATTCTCGTATAATCAACAAGCATTTATGAAAATACACAAACACTAGATCTAGTAAGACTACAAAGTTATCTAATTGAAAACTGTAAAAGTGACCAAAACAGTTCTACAAATCTTTCGTTTCCATAAAAATACAATTATGTATTAGTTATACAAGTTTTGAATATTTTGTAAAACCAACCATCTTGACTGTTCTACACTGTCCCAATCTTGATCTTTGAAAAAATTTAAACGTTTACCTCTTGTTAGATTCCATAACATTTTTTGTTTTGTTTGTTTAACACCATGTGTCTTCATTTTTTTCATTGCGTCTTGTTTTTCTAAAAATTGGCCATTCAAATTGTAGTTTTAAAAACTGCAGCACAAAATTGTCTGTAAACAATCGATCAACTTCTCAGTTTGTTTGCTATCAATACTAACGTTTTTTTACTAATTTTTTGTTATTAAACATAGCCAGTGCCCTGCCTAAAGATTGAATTTAAGGATTTAGAAAAACAGCAATTGTTAAACAATAGAACATTAGATTTGGGTCCAAGAGCAAACAATCTAATCTTGGTCTACAACCGACTATTTTTTTTTGAACATTATTTGCTGTTAACTGTTTTAACTGTTGTATTAGCCAAAAAGTCTTCAAGGTTTATATATATAATTGCACAATAGTCACCAGTAAGAATAGAAAAATTTTATAGTCATTATTATTTATTTTGTAAGCGACATCTATTAAAAGCTTTTTGCATCAATGCTGTAAGACCAGGTTTCTATATGTCGATGCTACAGGAGTCTAGTCACAAATATGAATTTCGATAGAAATAGTTAACAATGAGAATATTGCTGTTTGCAAAACCCAGATACCTTTTTTTGTCTGAAACGCATATTCTAAGATATTCACAATATTATCTATATACTTTAGTTTCAACAACAAATCTATATATATAAAAGAAAGTCTGTTAGTTACTCCACTTATAACTCAAGAACGGCTTTACCGATATGGTTGAAAATTGGTGAGGTGATAGCTTAGAGCCAGGAGACGGACATAGAATACTTTTTATTCCAGAAACCACCTTCTAAAAGAGGGGTGAAAGTCAAATGTAAAATGCGATGTCGGAAACGTTCGGTGAGGCTCGACAAATTACCGAGAAATTTGACGCAACCACGAAGAAGCTTTTACATTAAGATTCATTTGACGTGGCTCAAGAAATTTTCCCAAACTTGGATTTTTATATCAATTATAGTTTAGAGCCAGGAGAAGGACATAGGATACTTTTCATCCTGTTCGACAGCATTCCCGTGTGACTTGACATGAAACGTCAGTCACTATAAAACGTGGAATAACAAAACGCAAATGACAGCTATGTAATTGACGTATAATGACAGATATGTAATGACTTATGGATGACAATTTGATATTTGTAAGAAATCAATAATAAAACTATTTCTATTAAATAAATAATTAACAATTATAATGTAATGATAGTGCCGTTGCTCATTCGTAAAAAGTGAAGTGAACTATAAAACTCGGTATGGTTGAAAATTTTAGTTTTTAGGTGAAGTGAAGTTTAATTAATAATGCCGCGACCAAGACGATCGAATCTTTCCCGACAAAGCCGTGATGCAAAAAGAATACGAAATACTGCAAATGAAAAGACTGAAGAAGAACAAGAAATTGCACGTGAACAGCGACGCGATAGTATGGCTCGACTTCGTGCTTCTCAATCACGAGAGCAAAGTGAAGCAGCCCGTGAAACAGCTCGGTTGGCAATGCAGAATCGTCGAGCGAACAACAGAGGTCAACAAATAGATAATTTGCGACGCAGAGCAAGATATTTATCAAGTGCTGATTTGAATCGAGCAGCGAGTTTATTAATATTAATAAATATTTAAAGATATTAATAAAATTTTTAATTAAATATTAATAATTATTTTAATATTTAATTATTAAATATTTAATAATATTTAATAATTTTTAATTATTAATTAGAAAAAATTAATAAAACTAAATAATTATAAACAGCTACTTTTTATTAACAAAGGGATGAAAAGGGGAGGGATAGAGACAAAAAATGACATGTATCAATATATAATTTTTAAAGATTTTGGTTTGCTTATTTTAAAAATAATATCTATGTTTAGGCGGAACAAAGTTCGCCGGGCCAGCTAGTTTAATAGTAAAACTCAAATTACTCAAATATTTCCAATAAAAATTTGTTGCGAGTTTCAATAAGAACGAAACATGTCCAGGTCTCCGGATTTATTTTTAATAAATTTATTTATTATATTTAATATATTATTTATTTATTCCAACTATTTTGAATACAAAATATTTTGTATTCAAAATTATTTCTATTAAAATTGATATTTATCATTAGGACTGCCTTTTCACCATTGACACGTAAAAGCATGGTTTTTCTATTTTGATGTAAATAGTATGTTCTGATAGATGTCCCAACTGTCCCTGCAAATTTATTCAAAAAAGAATCAGTTGCGACTTGCTGGAAAGTTCCAATAAGAACAAAACATGTCTAAGGCTACGGGTCTAATTTGAATAAATTGTTTATTATTTTGCTTATTTTGTTGCGAAATTCTATTTCTAAAGAAAAAAAAAGCATGATTGCCGAAGATATTATCATTATTTTTATTTTTGTTTGTATAGGATCATCAACAACAAAAAAATACAAAGAAGCTCATAAATATCAAACTTTTGTTACATTATTATAAATTAGTCTCAAAATGTATTATTATTTTTCAATTTGCTGATTTCTTTTCTTTTTATTACTTTCAGAACTATAATTGACTGTTCTTTGTAGTACAAATGTTTTCTTGGCACGCAATTTATGTTACAAATATTTAAATTGAAATAAACATTGTGCTTTGTGAAAGTTTTCAAAAAGATTGTATTCCATTATCTTCAAATATAACCACCAATGAAATCTATAAACTATTTAAACTTATAATAAATTTTCATTAAAATTCTATAGAACTCTGATTCCAAAATTAAATCCTTAGCTTAAAATGCTTTAAAGCAGTTAATTTTTTATATTGAAATTTGTTTTAATTACGATGTCAACCGTTTTGATGAGTTCTTGTCTAACTTTTAATTAATTAAAGCTTACTTGAATTTCTGCAGACGAAGTCATTTTTCCTCCGAGGGCTTTTTTTCTTTAAAACAATACTTTTTAAGATGCCACGAGATTTATGGATTTAAAAAATTGGTTTTTTACTGTAAAGCGTCATTTAGTGACAATTTTCACAGTCTAATGAATTTATCATTATCACAAATCAAAATTTATAAATGTTATTGAAATTTATATTTTTGCTTACGCTCACACCAACAGACTAATATTAAATTCTTACATTTGGCAATGAGAGATCTTGAAAAGGATGCTGCTTGCACAGTCAAAAACAAAGTGAGAACTAATATTACGCAATCAAATATTTAACAAATTATGCATCGAGTTTTTACCAAATTTATGCAATATTAAGCGAAGAAATAACGAATCTGAAGCAAACTAAAGCATTGTTTACATGTAAACAACTATGTAATATTTTAGGCACACATGACTGCATTTTAACTAATTTGTTTTAATGCGTAATTGGTGCAAATTTGACCTATACCTATGTTCCATATATTGTTGTGACTAAAATAAACAGATAACTTTAACATTTGATAAAATGTTAATTGATTTTCACTAAATTGTAAACTTTGTGCAAATTTAGCACAAATTTAACAAATAGTTAGAAATGCTTCTGCAGCCGAATAAAATAAAATGTTTTGGCTATAACTCTTTTATTTAAAATTTGAAAAAAAAACGTTTTGGTACTGCTGCAATAAGCTCAAACACAATACTTCTAAGGTGACGTTGTTTTTTTAATAGGTATATAAAAAAAAGATAATGCTGAATTGTTTTTTTTTAATTATAGTTAAAAAACTCTATATTACCTCAGCTTTAAAATAACAAAAACCTAAATCGGTTGAGCTGTTTAGTGGTTACTGAACGACAGACAGACACACAGATACACACATGAAACTTATAACACTCTTTTTTTTGTTTGCTGCTAAAAACCATTTTATTTATTATTGTGATAAACTTTCATTGAACAAAAATTATTTAAACTTTAAACCAAATCAGTTTATTTTACAACATTTATTTCGCAAAATTCATTTCACTCTTTGTGCAAAACATAAAATTGTTTGCTTTGCTTTAATAATAGGAAGCTTCAATTTCCGAGTAACTTCAAATAATTATAAAGCTGAAATTCTACCACTATAATTATTTGCAGCTAAATTTAAAACAATTGTAGTTTGGCGAAAATAAAGGTATTTAGTTAATTAGCAGGAGTATTGTGCTGTGTTAAAGTTTTGTAAATATAATAGGCAAAACAAAGTTTTTATTTTGATAGCTTCATTTACAATCAGAACAGAAATGTTCATAAATTGATTACTTACCAAATTATTTTTTTGCAGAATATAGGAACTTATTTCTTTAAAAATCAAAATTTTGTTGTATTAAGATTACTAGCTGGCCCGGCGAACTTTGTTCCGCCTAAACATAGATATTATTTTTAAAATAAGCAAACCAAAATCTTTGAAAATGATATATTGATACATGTCATTTTTTGTCTTCATCCCTCCTCTTTTCATCCCTTTGTTAATAAAAAGTAGCTGTTTATAATTATTTAGTTTTATTAATTATATATATTTTTGCAATAAATATTTTTCTAACATCTAAATCTCTGTGTAAAAATTATTATTAATTTAGTTACCATGCAAAAAATTATGTATTTTTCTACATAATTTTGGCATCAAACGTCAAAATGCTGGACAAAACTCTACCCCAAAACGGCAATAAGCCTTATATAAAAATATGGTGCGACGGATGCTACGACCTGGTGCACTTCGGACACGCGAATTCCCTTCGCCAGGCCAAATCCCAGGGCGACTATCTCGTCGTTGGAGTTCATACCGACGAGGACATTATTCGACACAAAGGCCCCCCAATTTTTACATTTGAAGAGCGTTGCAAAATGGTAAAAGCCATAAAATGGGTTGATGAAGTCGTCGAAGGAGCGCCCTACATCACCACCCTGGACGTTCTGAACCAATATGGGTGTGATTTTTGCTGTCACGGCGACGATGTTTCCGTGACCGATAAGGGAGCGGATACTTATCACTGCATTAAAAATGCCGGAAGGTACAAGGAAGTTCAGCGAACTTCCGGAGTATCCACCACGGGGGTGGTTGACAGAATTTTATCTATAGCATGTATGGAATCTAGAGTGGAAAGTGGTAATAGGTCTCCTTGGACAGGATCTAACAATTTTTTACTTAATACAGAAAAAATTGTTCAATTTTGGCATGAGAGAATTCCCAGGAAAGATGGGGACAAAGTTGTATATGTAACTGGAAGTTTTGATTTGTTTCATATAGGGCATTTACAGGTTTGTAAATTTAAAACATTTTGCATTTTTTTTTTTGGTTGATCAAAATAATAAATATCAGAGTAAGTGTGTAAGATTAGTGGCTAAACTCTTTTCTTGCTTCTTGTGTCTGTTTTTTATTTTCTTTCTTTAACGTTATTTTTTAAGTTTTTCTGTTCTTTTTCTTTTACTGTTTTATCATATTATATTTTTTTTATTTTGTAGTTTTTTTCTTAATTTTACTCTGTCCTGCCTTGTCAGCAATATATATTGCACGTGAATGTTTTCGTTTTTTTTTTAGTTTTGTAGTGGCTATATATCCTAATCGGAGTTTACATCGCTCTTAGAAAACCTAAAAAAAAACATTTTTATAAGTTTACTTTTTTAATTATTATTTTTGATTTCTTCGGCTGTAAACTTCTGCTGTAGTTTTTTTTTACAGAAAAGAGATGTATATTATATCTTTCTTTAAAGAAAAAAGATGTATATTATATATTTATTTCAACAATTTTTTTAAAATTTTATATAATTTATACTAATTTTATTTCTTTGTTGGTGTCTAAATTTTTGTTTAGTAATTTTTAAATCGTTTTTTTCATTTTATTGGATTTTTGTTTATAGTTTTTTATTTGACGTTGTCAAATTAACTGGAATAGACTTTTAGTAATAAAGTCGTTTATTATTATTATTATTAATTTTCTCCAATCGTTCTTGAAAATTCTGAGGCTTTTTTCACATTTGCTTCGAAAATTTTCACTAAAATTTGGAAAGTTTTTAACTTTTTTTTGTATTTTTGTGTCTATATTTCTAAAAAATTTTTAATTTGACAGATTTTTAAAATCTGTTTGGTTTTCTTCTTTGTATATTCAAATCTGTGTCTTCAGAGAAGTCTATAACAAGATCTGCCTTGTTATAAGCTAGCCGCACTTTTAAAAATATCTTTTTGTTTTCTTTTTTAACAAATATTATCTTTCTTTGTAGTTATGCTGTTTTAAAATGCATTATTAACAGCTCATTAAAAAACACAAATAACTTAACGTTTAATTAAAAATGTCGACCATAGTTAAAAATGTTATTTTTTTACTTTTTAATGAGTATTTTCACAATGAGGCTTAACATTCTGAAGGTTATTGCATTTTTAAACGCTTTTTGTTTTTAGTTCCTGGAAAAGGCTAAAGCTTTAGGGAATTATCTGATTGTGGGTTTATATGGAGATGATGTAATCAATCATTATAAGGGTGAAAATTATCCCATTATGAGTTGGGATAAACGATTATTGAGTTTATTGGCATGCAAATATGTCTCTGATGTTGTGATTGGAGCGCCCTTTGCTGTTACAAAAGCTGTGATGGAAGATTTGAAAATAGATATTGTAGCAGGTGGATGTTCTCATAAGGGAGATCATAAGCTTTTGGAAGATCCTTATAAATACCCCAAGGAAAAGAATGCGTTTGTTATGGTCGATTCTGAAAGCAATTTGACAACCGAAAAAATTGTAGATCGAATAATCACAAACAAGTTGGCATATAAAAAAAGGAACGAAAACAAGGAGAAAAGGGAACTTGACTTGATTAATACAAGAACGGAGGGATAACGATCTTTAAGAAAATGATTTTATTATACAAATTTTGCTTACAAATATCATTAAAGACTTTCATGTTTTTTTTTATTATATATAATATACATTATATATGTTTTATTTGAATAAACAGTGTTTATCAAAATTGAAGAACCTACAATTAAAAAAAAACTGAATATAGTACTAATAATTTTTTTTTAACTTTATTATATGTTTTTTTTGAATGTTTATTTTGCTTGGCTAAGTAATCTTCTGTGATCTTAAAAAACGCTTTGTTTTTGTACATACGAACTTAGTGGCTCACTATGGACGTTCGTTTAAAAATTGGTAATTTTTCAAAACTGACTTAAATTTTTATCTTTTTATAGCTTTCTTGTTTCTCAAACACCCAGTAGAAGAAGCTTTATAATAAAATTACTCGGTTGTTACGTATCTAATCATACGGTTTAAAGATTCATAGCGCACTGATGATAACATGTATGATCGGATAAGATCAAAGAAACGGTTTGATAAACTAGGTCTGCATAGAATAATTTGAAATATATCGCAAAAAGTTGATCGTGCAAGGTATACAAAGCACTTTTGATGAAGCATGAAATATATATTTTATACGTCGATTAGTTCTGTTAGAAACCATGAAATTTTCACTGAAGCACATAATTAAACAATTTTTCTTTTTCATAAATAATTTTCAATTAAAAAAAAACCACAAATACAACATAGAAGTTTGGGTTTAATTAATAATAAATTGCTCTGCTATTACAATTAAAAAAAAATTTTATGGATATTTAAAAATAATACATTAGGCAGTCGGTTGCTATTTTTGCTTTCAAAGTATTTAAGCAAAATAAATTAATTTTTATATTATATTAAAACTTTTTAATATATTTTTACTAGTTTTTATTTTGTTTGTCGCACTATACTCTTTAAAAATTATTGTAATATTCTTATTTGCCTCAAAAAATGTAAACACTTTTAAGTATCTTCTTGGGCTTATTTTAAACAAACGATTGGATTTAATTAAAATAAATTTATTTATAAGATCTTTGTTTTGATTTTTGTGAAAAAAAGTATCTTTGAATTTTAATCATATCTAATACTAGCTGGCCCGGCGAATTTTGCTCCGCCTAAACATAGATATTATTTTTAAAATAAGCAAACCAAAATCTTTGAAAATTATATATTGATACATGTCATTTTTTGTCTCTATCCCTCCCCTTTTCATCCCTTTGTTAATAAAAAGTAGCTGTTTATAATTATTTAGTTTTATTAATTTTTTCTAATTAATAATTAAAAATTATTAAATATTTAATAATTAAATATTAAAATAATTATTAATATTTTATTAAAAATTTTATTAATATCTTTAAATATTTATTAATATTAATAAACTCGCTGCTCGATTCAAATCAGCACTTGATAAATATCTTGTTCTGCGTCGCAAATTATCTATTTGTTGACCTCTGTTGTTCGCTCGACGATTCTGCATTGCCAACCGAGCTGTTTCACGGGCTGCTTCACTTTGCTCTCGTGATTGAGAAGCACGAAGTCGAGCCATACTATCGCGGCGCTGTTCACGTGCAATTTCTTGTTCTTCTTCAGTCCTTTCATTTGCAGTATTTCGTATTCTTCTTGCATCACGGCTTTGTCGGGAAAGATTCGATCGTCTTGGTTGCGGCATTATTAATTAAACTTCACTTCACCTAAAAACTAAAATTTTCAACCATACCGAGTTTTATAGTTCACTTCACTTTTTACGAATGGGCAACGGCATCATCATTACATTATAATTATTAATTATTTATTTAATAGAAATAGTTTTATTATTGATTTCTTACAAATATCAAATTGTCATCCATACGTCATTACATATCTGTCATTATACGTCAATTACATAGCTGTCATTTGCGTTTTGTTATACCACGTTTTATAGTGACTGACGTTTCATGTCAAGTCACACGGGAATGCTGTCGAACGGGATGAAAAGTATCCTATGTCCTTCTCCTGGCTTTAAACTATAATTGATATAAAAATCCAAGTTTGGAAAAATTTCTTGAGCCACGTCAAATAAATTTTAATGTAAACGCTTCTTCGTGGTTGCGTCAAATTTCTCGGTAATTTGTCGAGCCTCACCGAACGTTTCCGACATCGCATTTCACATTTAACTTTTATCCCTCTTTTAGAGGGTGGTTTCTGGAATAAAAAATATCCTATGTCTGTCTCCTGGCTCTAAGCTACCACCTCACCAATTTTCAACCATATCGGTAAAGCCGTTCTCTAGTTATAAGTGGAGTAACTAACAGACTTTCTTTTATATATATAGATTATTTGAAATAATAACTGCTATATCAGTTATTGTAGATTATTTAAACTTACTTTAACATTACGGGACATATTTAGCTTAATTTTTGTTTGTTGACAATTTGGGGATATATTTGGCTCGCCAAAAAAACTGTGCTATTAACATTTGTACACTGGCTGCATTTAATTGAATAGTTTAATCGAATCAATAGTCGGTAATTAATTATTAATAATTTAATTAGGTTTTAGTTCTAGCCTGTTTTTTTGCGGTAGAAATGTAATTATTTTTTTCTCTATTTTGTTTAAAAAATAATTTTTTTTTTGTAATAAATTATTTTTTAATAAAATATGTTGAACCAAAATAGAGCTTTTGAAATAAAATTATTTTTCACTCAAAGGCTGTTTTTTTGAAGGAATAGCTATCTTTTCTCAAATTGTTTTAATGAAAGATAAGACCTCTACTATAGTTTATAAAAAAAATGTCTTCCGGTTTCACCATGTGAGAATAGTTATTTATGTACTTTCCAGCCAACAGTTTGTTCTTAAATACGTTACAAACCTAAAAAAAAAGAGAATCTTATCTTTTTTTAAAGTCGTCGAAACATAGAGAGAGCTCTGAACTAAACAAAATTAGAAATCACAAAAAAAATATGTTGTTGTTAAAATAGGAAAAATGATAGAGAAATCAGGCAAAAGAAAAAATTCTTAAGCTAAAAAATACCAAAAAAAAAAAAAAGATCAATCTATTATAAGACACAATGATATGACTAAACAAGACAACAAAGTGTGAATAAACATAAAAGAAAAAACAAATAGCTAAAGAACTAAGAAAAAGAATGGGCTATTGAAGAAAACAAAAGCAAATTTATTAATTTGATGTTTTACATCTTTTAAAAAACAAAAAGTAAATTTATAAAATTAATATTAAATTTTGAATTAAAATTAAAATTAGCTCGTTAAGAGATCAAAACAGCCACCAATGTAAAGTTCTGATTTTGAATTTAAAGCTGGTTTAAACTAAAATTAGGTTATTTAACCTAGGTTATTCAACAAGCTCTTTCTATAAGTATTAAATAACTAGAAAAAAAATTTGCAACATTTTTGTAAATGTAATGGATGCTCTTTGATTCGATTAAACCTAAATTTAATTATGATATTAAAATTAACTTACATCCAATTTTATTTTTATTTATATAAACTAATAAACTTTTTTTAACAATTCTATTTTATGTTCTGAAAAGCTATTTAAATAAGGAATCTTAAATACACGTTAACACACGCTTTATTTATTTGAATTGTTTTTAATTAGGTTTAAACTTGCTTTGAACGTATACATTTTTAAATATTTCGTCTAAAAGCTAAAATTCGATTTTTAAAAAAACGTCTTTATTTACTCGTTTTACTGAAAAAAGCTTCATGTCTTAACTATTTTTCGAAAATAAGAGCTCTGTCTTTTTCAGTCGCTAGACGGGATTGATTAACTGGAAAAACAAACCATTACAAGATAAAAGAAAACAATTACTTAGTGAAACTTCAGTTTCAAAATAGGATTAAATTCTTTCATTTGTTTTTAATTAATTTTCTTCTTTGTATTTGTTCAGTTTAAACTGATAGAATTTCACTCACAATGAATTTATAATAATTATTATCCCTGACAGATATCTTATTTAAGCGCAGAACTTCAAGAGAACTGTAAGATGACAACAAAACTTCAGAGCTCCTTCCGGCAAACAAGCTCAACGCTTTTATAGAACAAAAATAAAGGAAATCTAATTTTCTAGATATTTACAATACATCACAGTTGGTAGAAATAAATTAGTATAACCACAAAAGAAAAATGACGCAGTTTGCGAAGCCTGAAGTGCAAATATATCGAAAACCTAGCACAATTTGTAATATTACTTTTATGTGATATTATATTGTTTATCTGCTTGGAAAAGACTTTTAAAAAATATAAACTTTTTGTTTTCGCTCTTTTTAAATAACAATTTCACTGCTAAAGGTCAATTTTTAGTGCTTGAAATTTCTATATTAAAAGATATAAAGTCTTTTTTCTAACAGCATAAATAAATTATAAAATATTGCTGCTTTTTTAGGTTTTTGAAATAATCTTAACAAATATAACTCAATCTTGTATTTTCTGATCGGAGATTGTTTTCATTTATCATCTTAAAGATTTTGTGTTTGACTAATTTACTCAATAAATTTGACATTTTATTACAAAAACTAAAATTTTCAAGAAAAATTTATAATTAATATAAAAAGTTATCTTTTTAGTTTATTTATTACTAGAACAAATCTAAATCCTCGTAGCTTCTTTTAGCGATAAAGCATCGCCAGCATTATAAATTGAAGATTTTGTTGATATTAGAAAAATTAAGTTGTTTTTGCATACAAAGAGCCTTTATTTGCTAAATGTTAACCTAAAAAATTAGCTTTTAAAAAAAAGTTAAAACAAACCTCGTTTGATTAATGATGAATAAATACTTCCGTTTGATTCTACACAAATAAAGTTCACCGCAACATGCTTATTTTGCTGGATAATGCTCTATTAAACGTGAAATTTGAATAGATTTTATGGAAATTGAACTCTGTGTGATTTTTCTGGTAAATTTCGATAAGATCTTAAAAGCCTATATACGGAAAATATTAAATTACTTCCGTACTTAACAAAGGAAAATGTTTGAGCACGACGGTATTTTACAGTGCATATTTAACAACATTCGCGTGCTGATGTAAAAATTTATTTATTTATTTGTCTAATATATCTAAAAAGCTAATTTTACATACGTCACATAAAAAATAAACAGTAAAAACAAATAAAAAGATGTTAAAATGAAACAAATTGTTTACAATAATAATAATTCTTATTAGCAGAGGTGTTATACTAACTTCTTATCACTACTAAATTACTCCAACAGTGAAACACAATAAATGGCCAGAGTTTGGTTTTGCACCCTCTGGGTGCTGACCTTCTTCTCTTGGTAGCAAATTGCCTACGGTAACATGTATAAATGCAAAAAGTTTCTACAAAGCGCCTTCAAGCATTATTATTAATCAAATGCATTTAACACTTGATGCTAAACAAGAATGCTTTTAGTAAACTTTTTAAAGTCTAAATTCACTCACTCGCTCTCAATTTACATTTTGTTTTTTTAATAATTTTATATTAATTTTTTATTTGACAAATATGGCACACACTTTTTATCTCGCTTCTTTTTTTTTCTAATTTCTTATATACAATCTTAATTACATTATCAATACAGCGTTTTTCTCATTTAAAACTATTTGTTTTTTATTTGTCATACTTTTTTACGCTCTTTCAGCTACACACATTGCTGCACAGCTTATGAACGCTATATCTTTGATGCCTTGTTTACTATTTCTCTCAACATCTAAGTCTTACTTCAAATTGTTGCGGTTTTCTCTAATATGCTTGTTTTTTTTACTTTTTTAGTTTGTTTAATAATGATGTTACAAATTGTATGCTTTTCCATACCCTGTTTTGTCTTTTATATACATCTTCAGGTATATTAACTGATAAAAATGTATCTGTAATAAGTATTCTTAAATGTCGCTTTTCTTCATTACGAAATTTTGTTACTTTTATATTATATAATAGAAATAATCATTTACGTAGCAAGTTTTGCTTGTTTAACGAATTTGAGCGCTTTAATAGCTATTGACTTTTACTGTATATATTATACTAGCTTTCGCGCTTCACTTCTCTCCATTTTCGCAATTTCATGATTATAGCATTGCTGTAAATATGACGTACAGAATCTACGTACAAAACTCCACAATATGGCCGTTAATTCTCTACTCAAACCTAGTCTTCATCAGCATCAATGGATTTTCGCTCCAGTTACAGTTGATGTTAATCCATTAATGTTGATCATGCAAAATAGTATTGCACATATGCCGTTTTGTCCTCTACAATAGAACATAATTTCTTAGAGAAAACAATGGCACAAATGTCAAGCGTAGCAAGTAATTTTCACTCGTTTTTTCTGAATTAAAAAACGTAATATATTTAACAAATAAGACATTTTTTTTTCTATGAATTAAATATTACAAAATTACTATCATTATTGTAAATTTGTGCATTAATAAAGTAAATTAACAATCGATATGTTAGTCAAATGGCTCTTAATAATCAACCGGTTTATTTTTTTATTTGTAGCAAATTTTAAGAAATTAAATCAGCAGATACATTAAAAATAACACAACTACATAATTATATCAGATTGATGATAAAAGCTAGCAAATTGGACTTTTTCAAATGGGAGATATTGCAATTTAATATTAATTATTTTCGTTGACTGGACTGCAGAAAAATTTGTTTGTGATGCTTTCCAGCCAAAACTAAATTAGCTTTTACTAGGAAATTGCAGAGCGCACATTATTAGTTGGTTTATTTTCTGAACAGATAGTCTGATTTTAACAGGCAACGATGAGCAATACAGAAACATAATTACTCATATATCTCGTCTCAATTGAAGACATAAATGTTGCAAACATATAGTTTCAGCAAGTTGGCGCAACATGCTACGCAGTACGCGTATAAAGTAACTTGCTACGAAATACATTCGGTTAGTAATTTATTTTACAAAATAAACTGGCTAATTGCTCCTTTTATTATTGCCAAATACAGCCAGATTATCTACAAGCCATACTTTCAAACATTTGTTCCATAAAATTATTTTTCAAATAATTTAATATACTTTCAACACTAATACTTTTATGAAAAGTTTTTATTCTAAATGCAGCTTTTTTTTCAGGTTAGTACCAGTTTAAAGATAACTACCATACAACTTCTTGGAGTATCTATTATTTCCAAGTGGAGCACGTAAGTATAAAATTGGTCTGAGAGGCTTCTTCTTAGCTGTGCCTAGACCCAGAGCCAGAGAAGCTACATAATTTACTCAATGGTCACAAAAAAAGGAGTTTTATTCAAAAAAGCAGAGTGCATAAAAAAACGAGTTTGCTGTTTAAAACTAAAACGTGTGGTAAAAATAACCAAAAATTTGTTTTTTGACTTGCGCAGCTTGTTGTCACATTCTGTAAACTATGTTTGTCTTGATTGCGCCTCTATTCAAGTTTAACAGGTTTTTTTAGTTATAATAACTCAGTTTAACTTTGTCACGGGTTTTTGGTTTGTTCACTTTAGTAGCTAAAGAGTGTAAGAGTATAACCTATCAAAAAAGGTAATAAAAAAATGTAAAAGTTTACAACGGATTTTTTAAATAATAATAATTTGGCAATAACTTCAGCGCAGCACTCATATAAAAAACTAAATGAAAGCGCTCGAAAACAATTTTTTTGGATTTTAATTAAGCAAAATTCAGTTGAGAATTGAGTTCAATTAAATGGTTTGGCACAGATATCTCTTTCTTCTGTAGTTAATTATTTTGAAAGTATAATTTCGGTAATGATTTTTCTCGTATCTGGAAGGGTCGGAAAAAGATTTTGGTAATAATTTGTAAAATAAGTTAAAAGAAAATATAAATTTCAATTAAAAACAAATATAATAAATTTGTCTGATGTTAAAGTTGGCATTAGAAGGAAATTTATCGACCGTTAAGGCCAACCCCGTTCTTATCTTTTTCGAAGAAGGCAGATGGAGGATGTAGCATGTAGAGCTCTTATTTTTTGCCCATCAGCTGGTAAGAAAGAATTCTGTCATGCGGGTAATATTTTAATAATTTTTTACTTTAATAAATTAAGTCGTGCGGGTAGTTCCATTCTTGCACCTGCTTAAATTCGAATATTAAAACAATTTGCAATTTCTGTAAACCGATTTCATTCAAGTTTCTGAAAGGAAAAACAAGATTAACATTACCCAGTTCTTATTACAACAAAACAAGAAAGGTCGTTGCAGAATAATACATTATTAAATGATGTAAACACCCCGAGGGAAGCTTATAACAAAGCTGGGGTTTAGGGTAATGTTTTTCTTCGTCATTTTTTTCTTGGCTCTTCAACCGAGCCGCCATTATATGTGAAATACTCGTTTTTAGTGTAGGAAGGAATCTGATAACATTCATGGAAATTTAATGGACTTTGAAAAAATTAAATATGTACGCTTTTTCCACGAAAGATAATAAGACTCGTAAAATAAAAACGCCCTGTAGAGGGTCTTTTAGCGAAAACCTGACCCTCATGATCGTTGATAATAAAGAGAAAATCCCCAAAAATACGTCAATTTTGGTTTTGAAATGAGCAGCTTTGACATAAAATTTATCATCTAAAATTTATTCCTGCTTGCCTGACAGCAACCCTCTTGAAAATATTAAATGGAACGAGAGATTAAGTGACAATTTGAAGATATTTTAATATACATAACCATCTTTTCTTTTTTTCCAATAATTTTCTATGAGAAATTTAACTGTAATTGTTGTGTCAGTTATATTATAAGTCAGGAAGCAAATATTTTAAGAGAGCAATTAAGTTAAGCCGATTACAGGCACTTAGTGTCTCAAAACATCAACGTAGTTAAATTACGAAATTAAATTAAATCAAATCCGCCATTTTTAGTCAATTCAAATATGATTAAATTTTTATTTTTTAATTTAAATAATTTTATTATGATTAGAAATTGCAAAAACTAATTAAATTTAGTGATAATTAAAAAATATAACTATAGTTTTAAAAACGGCTTGCCATGTTGAGACAGCTAAAAAATAATTGAATAATATTTTTCACGTTAAATATTAAAAAAAAAAATTAAAAATTAAATTAGATTAAGTAATAATAGAAAAACACTAAATTAGAAATTCATTTTGATTCAATCTAAGAATAATAAGATTTTTTTAAATTAAATAATTTTTTTATAATTAGAAATTAAAAAAATTAATTAGATTTAATAATAATTAAAAAATACAACTATAAAAAAAATTAAATAAAATTTTGGAACGCCTCGCTATGATGAGTCGGCTTAAAAATAATTAAATAATAATTTTTTAGTTTAAATAATTGGAAAAAAATTTAAAATTAAATTAAATTATGTAATAATATAAAAAAACTAAATTCAAAAATTATAAAAAATTTATACGGTCTGTCATTTTGATTAAATCTAAAAATAATTTTAATTTTTTTTAATTCAAATAATTTTATTATGATTAGAAATTAGAAGAATTAATTAGATTTAATGATAATTGAAATATATAACTATATAAAAATTAAATAAAACTGTGGAACGGCCTGCCATGTTGAGACAGCTTTCAAATAATTATATAATTTTTTTTTAAATATTAAAAAAAAAACTTAAAATTAAATTAGATTAAGTAGTAATAAAAAAACTAATTTAAAAATTAT
The DNA here is from genome assembly GCA_947359425.1 of Lagria hirta. Classification (NCBI taxonomy): domain Eukaryota; kingdom Metazoa; phylum Arthropoda; class Insecta; order Coleoptera; family Tenebrionidae; genus Lagria; species Lagria hirta. The sequence continues at coordinate 23,324,795 of OX375800.1, read as the reverse complement.
AAAAAAATTTATACGGTACGCCATTTTGATTCAATCTAAGAATAATTACTTTTATTTTTTAATTTCAAATAATTTTATTACGTTTAGAATTTTGAAAAATTCATTAGATTAAGAATAATTAATAAATATAACTATAAAAAAAATAAACAAAATTGTGGAACAGCTCGCTATGCTGAGTCGGCTTAAAAATATTTAAATAATAATTTTTTGATTTAAATAATTAAGAAACTCATACTGGATAAAAATCTTTTTTGTATTTTTGTTACATTAAATGGTAAAGAAAATTGAAACAACTGTCGGTTTAATCGTCTCAAGGTATTTCTTTCTCAATTTCTTTTTCAAATTTTTAATTAAAATTTTCTAGAATATTGGATTGGTAGAAAAAGTTCAATTGAATGTCAGTCCACATCACCTGATTTAAATTTTTTAATCAAGAATACAGATTTTTATAGCGTCGCATCCATTATAATGTAGCTTGACTATAAAAAAATTTTCTTTTTATATCTTATAACTAGCAGCCCGTCCCGGCTTCGCACGGGGTAGACAATTATTTATTTTTGGAAATTTGCCCTCCCAGTGCCTCCTCCACCCCGCCCGCCGCGATGCCCGGCGCGCTTTTCAGACTGCATCGCAAACAACGGCCACAGCGCTATGGCGGTTTTGTTTACTGTTTGAATTTTTTAATTCGTAATATCTTTTGAATGGAAAGTCCAATTTAAATAATTTAAAAACTATTTTATAGGTTGTTAAATGGTCTTGACCATAAAATAATTTATTTGGATAAGGATTAATATAAACACATAAATAGCATGGTTTGAATTTGGTTAGCATTTTCATTAATGTTTAAAATGAAAAAAGTTGTTGTAGTGACATAACTACAATAGTTGGACATATGCTACCGCGGACTTTTTTGTAGACATTATAATGTTTTTGAATATTGTTGTACATTATTTTGTTCTATCGCTAATAGTTTCGGCAGCGCATTCGACGAAAGACATTTTAAGACTCATTTTCTTACACCTTCGGTTACATTGTTCAAATTTTACCAAGGATCCCTAATTTTTTTCAAAATGAAATGTAGCCTATGTCAAATAGGAAGAATGTAGCATTCTATTGGTGAAAGAATTTTTTAAATCGGCCCAGTACTTTTTGAGCCTATTCATTACAAACATACAAATCTTTCCTCTATATAATATTAGTGTAGATTACAATTTTGAAACTTTTCTAGTTTTCAAAAATTACGATTCATTTTTGGATTACTTTTAGAAAAAAAATGCATGTTTTTGCTTTAAAAAATGTTCAATTGTCTTTTTTTGTTGAAGCGAAAATTATTTGTATTAAAAACTTTTAAATGTGGCACTCTTCTTTCATTATTTGGTAAAGTTTGCAAACTTTATTTAATAAGTTTTTGGTTGGCTCAGAGCAGATTGCATCGTAATTAGGAGTTACTTTCCGGTGCCATTATTTTGTTTTCGTTTTGAATGAATAATAATTTTATCAACTTTAATGGCTTTGCGACTTAATCGTTTTAAAATTGTATAATCACTTTTTTAGATGAGGAGATTTATTTGAATCGCAAATTTTTAAAACATTACAGTTTTATATTTATTTAAAAGTTTTTTTGAGCATATTAATAATATTTATTTGTTATTTGAATGTAATTAACAATCTTAGAAAACATTTTTGTTTAATGAACCTGAATTGTCACAGTTTTTTTTGCTTTTTTGTGGATTATCAGGTTGTTTTTAGTTATTAATCTGGAGCTACGATAATTATTTTCAAAAACGTCAATTCTAGAGAAATTGTTTATTTCTTAAAAAATCTAAATAATGCTACACAATATATTTATGTTAATTAACATTACTGTTGTTTTTAAACAAAGCAAATTCTACAAGTATTATAGTTTTCGGATGAAATTACTGCTCTGTAAATCTATTATTCATGTTATTTAACCAACAAACATATGATGGATAATAGAACATTACACTTTACATAATAGAACGACTACGGAAAACTTAAAACACAAAATCTAAAGCGTATCAAATTAAATTAAAGATACTCGGCGGATTAAAAAATAGTGCTTTTGTTTTTTCGACGAATTAACTAGAGCGTATTTCGCATCAGCTTTTAAGGGTTTTTGAGCGTATTTGTATAACTAAAACGTCTAAATGATATTATGTTTTATAATTTTCGGTTAACCAATGTATATTCTACACCCGTTGAATCAAACATTCGTAATGAACATCCGCTTGTAATTAACATGTATCAATTGAATCGTATTTAAGCATTTATTTCATTCCAACCCGCCAAAGCTGGAGTTCAGCATAATACTTTATCAAAAGCTGTCATAGAGTCTCATAATAATGAAAAAGCTCACATGAAACGTGCTCAAAGTACATTGATTATAATAAAACTTAGGTTAATTATAATAAAATTTTAGTTTTTAGCAACAATTTTTGAGTTGTTTTTGTTTTTTCTATTTTTTTTCTAAGTCTACACATATAAACTCTTTTCTCTTCATAATTGTTGCAAAATTGTAAAAACCACAACATTTTTACAATTCCTACATAATCTTGCATTATTTAAAAAAATATATTCTTATTTTGAATGGTTAGGTCATAAATTTTATTTTTGTTGTGTTTTTATAGTTGTTTTTTAGATCAAATATTTGATCAGTTTGTTATGCTTTTCTATCATTTTACAAATGCTCTAATCTTTTTGAAAATGTGAAAATTTCTTTTTTTGTGTTCTTTAATTTATTCTTATAATTTTTTTTGTATATTTTATTTCTAGATTTAATTTTGCCACAATTTTTTTACATCACTCTTCTTATCTTTATTAGATTTTATTGTTCTGTATTCTAAGTTTAATAAGCAGAGCCGTCTCTAATTTATTTCAAACAAACTTCTGAAAAACTTTTTTGTCCTTCAGTAGACGCCAATGTGTTTTTGTGTAAATTAAAACAGAGAATTTACGTGTAAAATAAAAAAAAAACAATAATAATCAAATACATCTATATATATAAAAGAAAGTCTGTTAGTTACTCCACTTATAACTCAAGAACGGCTTTACCGATATGGTTGAAAATTGGTGAGGTGGTAGCTTAGAGCCAGGAGACGGACATAGGATACTTTTTATCTAGAAACCACCCTCTAAAAAAGGGGTGAAAGTCAAATGTGAAATGCGATGTCGGAAACGTTCGGTGAGGCTCGACAAATTACCGTGAAATTTGACGCAACCACGAAGAAGCGTTTACATTAAAATTTATTTGACGTGGCTCAAGAAATTTTCCCAAACTTGGATTTTTATATCAATTATAGTTTAGAGCCAGGAGAAGGACATAGGATACTTTTCATCCCGTTCGACAGCATTCCCGTGTGACTTGACATGAAACGTCAGTCACTATAAAACGTGGAATAACAAAACGCAAATGACAGCTATGTAATTGACGTATAATGACAGATATGTAATGACGTATGGATGACAATTTGATATTTGTAAGAAATCAATAATAAAACTATTTCTATTAAATAAATAATTAACAATTATAATGTAATGATAGTGCCGTTGCCCATTCGTAAAAAGTGAAGTGAACTATAAAACTCGGTATGGTTGAAAATTTTAGTTTTTAGGTGAAGTGAAGTTTAATTAATAATGCCGCGACCAAGACGATCGAATCTTTCCCGACAAAGCCGTGATGCAAGAAGAATACGAAATACTGCAAATGAAAGGACTGAAGAAGAACAAGAAATTGCACGTGAACAGCGCCGCGATAGTATGGCTCGACTTCGTGCTTCTCAATCACGAGAGCAAAGTGAAGCAGCCCGTGAAACAGCTCGGTTGGCAATGCAGAATCGTCGAGCGAACAACAGAGGTCAACAAATAGATAATTTGCGACGCAGAACAAGATATTTATCAAGTGCTGATTTGAATCGAGCAGCGAGTTTATTAATATTAATAAATATTTAAAGATATTAATAAAATTTTTAATTAAATATTAATAATTATTTTAATATTTAATTATTAAATACTTAATAATATTTAATAATTTTTAATTATTGATTAGAAAAAATTAATAAAAGTAAATAATTATAAACAGCTACTTTTTATTAACAAAGGGATGAAAAGGGGAGGGATAGAGACAAAAAATGACATGTATCAATATATAATTTTCAAAGATTTTGGTTTGCTTATTTTAAAAATAATATCTATGTTTAAGCGGAACAAAGTTCGCCGGGCCAGCTAGTTTAATGATAATTACAAAAAATTGTTGACTTTAATACCGTTTTATTATCAAAGTAATAAATAAATCTGAATTTTTATTGCAATCTTTGTAAATTTTTAAAACTAACTTGTAGATTTTGATTACACAAAAGTTGACATTTATATTCATAAAAAACCCCTAAATCGGTACCATTGTCAACCAAAATTAAGAAAACAATTAAATGTCAATTAATCTGAAATCAGTGACAGGTATTTTTCCTAATATCATAAAATAAATGTGTTTTTTGTAAAATTTAGAACGTTCATTTGAAATAATAAAAAACTGTAAAATATTGATGTTTTTGAAATGGCTAAAAATATGTTTTTTTTGCAAAAAAGCTATGCGATGACTCACTCGCTGTAACAATAAAAAGCGACAAGATAAAAAAATTATTTAAACTACTAAAAACAAAGCAAAACATGCAAGAAAAGAAAATATAGAACCTAAATTGTCAATAAAAGAGTCTTAAATCAAGCTAAAAAAAGTTTGGCTTCAATTTTGCAACGTTATATGTAATCTTGTATAAGACTAATGATACCCTAAAGCTCACTAATAAACGCTAAAAAAGCCGAAATAAATATTATAGGCCTTATACAATTTTGCTTGAATAATTTAGAATTAATTTAATTTTTGAAATACGATCAACTTAAATCGCCAGGCTCTTAAAAGAATTTGAGCTTGAAGGCGCAGTTCATTTTCATGTAACGAAGACTTATTCAAATGTAAATTAACGTTCGAATATAACGCTTGTGTTAATTAAATATCCTTAAAAGCTTAATTAAGGAAAAACTACATAATATAAACTGCCAGCAAGAACGTTGTAAGAAAAAGATTTCTATGGTAAAAGCATCTGTAATATGAAGAATTTTCAATGAAAATTTTGTCTTGATTTTCTTTCCACAAAGGAATAACAATTTGTTGAGTACTTTTATTCTAAGAACATATTTGAGAAGAGACTTAAAAGAAATCCGATCGAGTGCTGCATCGCTGGCTTTTCCTTGATAAAGATTTTGAAACAATCTAATAACATAAGACAACAATAAAAATAGTGGTTTTATTGAAATTGGGATAATGGGACCCTTAAGCCTCTCAGCTTTATAGCAAAGTTTTCCACCATCGCGGTAATTGAAATTTCCACTTTATCAAATTCCTCTCACAATAAAAAAGCGAAAAAATACTTTGACTGCATAACGACGTACTCAAAAATAGATTCCAAACTCAAATAACATTTCTCGATTTATTTCACTGCAAAATTCAATTCTACTTACCGTTTCAGCAATAAAGCATGTTTTTATTTGATTTTGTGTTTCTGTATAAACTATCAGGTCTATAAACTGGCGACTCACTGCACTTTAATTTATAAAATTGTCGTTGGGAAAATCGGCCGGAAATGGAAAAGCAGCAAATTTTACGGAAAAAATAGATAAACGAATGCTATAATTATTATAATCTACTTTTGATCTAACTATAATACTAAAAGTCTACTGCAGTAGACTGTTTAGAATTAGAGCAATTTCAATTTTTGCATAAATGTAAAAGTATTGAAACATGTTATGGATACTACTTCAATACAAGAAAACAGGATTAAACTTCCGTGTTTGATCCAAATAAACTTTTTTAAGATTTTTAAGTTTTTGAAAAGTTTTAACAAATATTATATTTCGACAGCCTAGAGATTGATTTGCTACGGCTACATTTAAAGTGTGTTGATACAAATATGATACAAAAAACTTGATTTTAGCTTCACTTTTTTTGTAAACAAATTTTTTTTAGTATTTTTTCTTATAAGAGATTTGTTGAATTTCAAAATCTAATTGGTTCTTTTTTATCCACGTTTTTCTAGGAATAAACGTGTTTACGACACGTTAAATAATGTGGAAGCAGATTTAGCCAGAACTCACAACAACCCCAGCAAAATAAAAATTACTTCACAGGACAATGATTTTACGCCTTTATAAAACATCTTTAATCACAATTTTTTGCTATTGCTCACGCTAAACTTATCTCTATAAATCTTTCAAACAAAACAAATAAAAATCTCCAAACCTTATTATCCTTTCAGCAATTTTGATTTTCCGCTACAAGGATGTTAGATGACACAGCATTTATTTTACGTCCTATACAATAAAAGATTAAAAAAAAAACGTCTCGACTTACTGATATCCAATACTTTGATTGAAAACCGGGATGGCAAGCTTTGCGCCGCATCCATATTTGATGCTTTTCAAAGCAAGCATTATCCTTGTTCTTTGGCGTTTACAATAGACGGATCTTTCAGGTAAAATTCCTGAAATATCGGCACAATATTTATTGAAAAAAATACCAAATTTAATAAAAAAAATTTCAAGATTGAATTAGTGTGTCCCGGGCTTTTTTTCGTCTGTATGCATAGTTAATTATCTATACTAGTCTATACTAATATTATAAAGAGGAAAGATTTGTATGTTTGTAATGAATAGACTCAAAAAGTACTGGGCCGATTTAAAAAATTCTTTCACCAATAGAATGCTACATTCTTCCTATTTGACATAGGCTACATTTCATTTTGAAAAAAATTAGGGATCCTTGGTAAAATTTGAACAATGTAACCGAAGGTGTAGAAAAATGAGTCTTAAAATGTCTTTCGTCGAATGCGCTGCCGAAACTATTAGCGATAGAACAAAATAATGTACAACAATATTGAAGAACATCATAATGTCTACAAAAAACTCCGCGGTAGCATATGTCCAACTATTGTAGTTATGTCACTACAACAACTTTTTTCATTTTAAACATTAATGAAAATGCTAACCAAATTCAAACCATGCTCTATATGTGTTTATATTAATCCTTATCCAAATAAATTATTTTATGGTCAAGACCATTTAACTACCTATAAAATGGTTTTTAAATTATTTAAATTGGACTTTCCATTCAAAAGATATTACAAATTAAAAAATTCAAACAGTAAACAAAACCGCCATAGCGCCGTGGCCGTTGTTTGCGATGCAGTCTGAAAAGCGCGCCGGGCATCGCGGCGGGCGAGGTGGAGGGGGCAATATTTAATAAAATTAGTAAAGTCCTTCTCGGGTATGACGAGACCAGGGAAATAGGTATTCATTTTTATATGGAGGATATTATAGATTCCAGTTCAAATTGAATAGGTACGAGGTCAACTATACAAAATAAAGTAGTGCATCAAATTTACGCTAAGGCGGTACGAAGTTTGCCGAGTCAGCTGGTGTAAAATATAGACTGTTAATTGTTGAAAAAAAATTATATTTTTAATTATTTATTTAACAATAAAGCATTTTTTTAAAGCTTTTTATATAAATCGAATAATTTAGAGGTATCACAAAAACACAATAAAAATCTTCGACCACGTACCGGGGGTTTTATATTACGGCGTTTTCAAAACTAAAGCTTTTTTCAATTATCCAAAAAGTCTATTGACAATTACCAAACTACATTATGGTTAAAAAAACTTGATGAGATAAAATTTCTTATGGCTATAAAAGAGATTTTTGTCTAGTCTTTATGGATGGTCAACATTTATTTGTCATATTTTCACCTAAAAACCAAATAACTTTTAATTTTGAAAATTTATTTGTGAAAATAATACAAAGCAAACAAAAAAAATAAGAATTTTAACGATAATGTTATAATTCCTTTGCCTTTTAAAATAGTTTTGTAATTGAATGAAAAAAATAATATTGTTATGTTGTCCTATGTATAACAATAATTATAGATTACTGAAAAGAATGTTCTATCTAATTATTTCACAATATCTTTGACTCTAGATCAGATAGCAATTTCTTATGGCTATAAAAGAGATTTTTGTCTAGTCTTTATAGATGGTCAACATAAATTTGTCATATTTTCACCTAAAAACCAATTAACTTTTAATTTTGAAAATTTATTCGTAAAAATAATACAAAGCAAACAAAAAAAATAAAATTTTTAACGTTAATTAATGTTATATTTTTTTTGTCTTTTTAAGTAGTTTTGTAATTAAATAAAAAAAAATATTGCTATGTGGTTATATATACAATGAGATTTTTGTTTTACTGAACATAACGTTATAAATCGTATGTTCAGTTTTAAAAAACCATGTCAATACATTGTCGCTAGGTAGGCAACCAAATTAACAAATATTTTATTTTGACACATGACTGACTTGACAGAACAGAACAGAAGGTTGTGTAATAAATTCACACATAAAAAGAAGAAGAACTTGTTCCGTCTTGACAGAAGAACGAGAAATACAGATATTATGTTATGCTGAAGAAAACCCTATTACCCCGTCGCGGATAATAGCAAACGAGTTTGGCATTTCAAAATCCTCTGTCCTTAAAACTTTCAAAAAGTATAAATACAAACCTTACAAATTTTCAAATCACCAACAGCTTTTTCCTCTTGACAAAATAAAAAAAACAGATTTTTGTGAAACAATATTTAATTTAATAAATGAAAATCAAGATAGTTTTTACTGATGAGTCATCCTTTTGTTTAAATGGCACGGTCAATTCACAGAATTGTCGGTTTGTATTGAACACTTCTTTCCTTTTTTTTCCTATCTTTCTTTCTAATTCCCACAGGTACTGGTCACGTACAAACGAACATGTTCAAAATTTAACACACACTCAGTATAATAGCAGAGTTAATGTTTGGACTGGAATAGTCAACGGTACCCTTATTGGTCCATTTTTTATTGATGGCAACCTAAATGCCGCCAAGTTTTTGGAACTTCTGCAAAGACACATAATGCCACGACTAAAAGACTTGAATCTTGAGAACGCATGGTTTCAAATGGACGGCGCTCTACCACATTCCACGGGCCCTATTACACGTTTCCTGAATGAAAACTTCCAGGATCGCTGGATTGGACGGTTTGGACCAATAGCTTGCCCACCTCGGTCACCAGATTTATCACCAAGCGATTTCTTTCTTTGGGGTTATCTTCAATCGAAAGTCTACAACAATACCGTAATAGAGAGTACAGAAGAACTAAAGAATAGAATACTCACCGCCTGCAACGAAATAAATCTAGTTTTTTTAAAAAATACTGTACAAGCATTTTACAATCGTTTGGCGTATTGCTTAGAACAAGAAGGTGGTCACTTTGAACATTTAATAAATTAATTTGATTAAAAGTTTCTTTTTAAACTTGTTATTAAGACGTAACATAACCTTCCTTACCTTTGAATAAAATTTCAGAGTTCGGTTCTGTCAAGTCAGTCATGTGTCATAATAAAATATTTGTTAATTTGGTTGCCTACCTAGCGACAATGTATTGACATGGTTTTTTTTTAAACTGAACATGCGTTTTATAACGTTATGTTCAGTAAAACAAAAATCTCACTGTATATAACAATAATTATAGATTATTGACAAGAATGTTTTTCTTATGTCACAATATCTTTGACACTAGATCAGATAGCTCAAATTTAGATTTTTATATTACCCGTGATTCAGATTTTATTTTCTTGGGGTATTATGGAGCACTATTGTTCTATTCTACGTTAATGCTTTGAACACTTTAGAAGCAATCTCTGACTAAAATTATCACTAAATTTGCTTAAGAACAAACTTTGCAAGATAATCACTTTTCACAGGATTAGTGAGTCCATTTAACCTTCTTAGGGAGCAGTAATTACAAGGTAAAATTATTAATCGCCGATTGCCTAAAGTTATTTTATCGATCCTATGAATTTCAATTCAGATATTTACATTATCCCGGTGGTCTTAAGGTAACTTAAATAAATCATTCTATATGTTTCGGTTTGTTTTCATCATCGAGATCAACTGGAAATTAGGTTGTATTCTACAACATAGTTCTTGCTAAAAGCTGCATTTTATCCAGAGAATGTTATATATCATATTTCAAGTTTAGCAAATTAAACTTGTACGGGAAAGTTGTAAAATTTTGCTGAAACTAATTACTTTTGGAAAAGTTTTGTGGGGAAACTAGTTTCTTGTATGTACAATAAACTTGCAATGCCAATTACGTAATTTAAAAAGAGATATATATATAAATTTTAAATACTTATAACAAGTACTAAATATAGACAGGCCATTAATTATAATTGGAAATTACAATGGATTAAATACAGTTAGCTCATGTCACGTTCAATCAATTAATTGCATCAAGTGTTAAATTGTGAATACCATTGCAACAATAATAGGTTAATATATCAAATGATTACAGACAAGATAAATAAACAAAAATAAACTGTTCATACAATTTAAATCGCTTTGCCACTATTTATCTGTAACTAATTTCAAATATAAGTTATAAAATTACGTTTTTAAGTCTAGCTAGTAGCTTGAGAATAATTGTCTTTGGCCTGACTTAGTGCAGTAATAGTGTACCTAGTTTTAATTTTTTTTAGAAGAAAATGGCAAACTGAAACATTTTTTTCTGACATGCTTGCTACCTTTTGATAGGCAACAATCCGTAAGCAGCAGTATCTTTCGTCTTTTTATACTCTTATGCATTATAAGCTTTCTTTTGGCCGACCTAATTAGAAAGCTCATGAGTTGTCAAAAATTTTCAGGTATAGGGCTGTCTATTGACGTCATATTACCTAAGTTAGTGGCCTCATAGCTATAAAAAACATTTAAGCATTTTTACAGCAAATAGTCAAAACTTTATCTTTTCTTTACGTCCTCCTTGTCTTTATAAAAATTTAAATTAGAGGAAATATGTTTTATGCGTTTTGAATAAAGTCTAAAAGTTTTTTTAAATAAATTATGTTTTGCTGATATTAATACCTTCACAAGGTTTTTTTCAATAATTGAAAAAATTAAATCGTTTTTTATATTTCAAGTATTAACTCTTATATACTTCTTATTGCTTACATTTGGTGCTTCTTCCTGTTATTTTAATTTTATTGTTATCAAAAATAACAATCTTTCTAAAGTCTCGTTCCGTTTAGGGCTCTTCAATATTTTTGTTTTTATGGTTCTTACATTTGTGCACGTTTGAGTTGTGCAACACTTGACGAAAGCATAATTCTCATTTTTATATTCTAAGGTTCGCATAAATTGTGAGCTAATAAAACAAATCATTCCGTTCTGCAAAAAAGACAATTTTATTTGAGATCGTAACGATTTATATAAGCCCTCTTTAGAGGACTACGTGTTCAACAAGGGTTAAATTGCTATATTTTAATAAGTAAGGTTGAATTTGAAAGTATAATTCTTCAACGGCACTTTTATGTAAAGAACTTTTAACATTAACACTTTTCACGTCGGTTTTGATTATAGAGTACTGCCCTCAAGAGTAGGGTAAGTTCTGGACAGCTTCGTACAATTAACTTCTAAAGAAGCATTAGTCCCTGACACATATGGCTTGCACAGGCATACAGGAAATTGGTTTATTGTCCTAAAAATTTAGCTTACGCGACATTAAACTTGCCTTTAGCGATAAAATTTGCAGGATAATCACTTTTCAGCAGATTAGCGAATTTATTTAAGCTTTTAACTTACCAGCAGTTATTATTAATTGTAAAATTATTAATTGCTTAGAACATTAAGCTTTTAGCTGCTTTTTATCTTCATAGCTTTTTTTATCTACACTTTATGGAATATTTACGATATTCAAACAGCTTTTTATCTAATAATCGTAGGAAATTCGTTTTTACTGTCTAAGTTTTACGCGAAATTGACAACTAACCGCTATGGAACACAGGAGAGCTTTTAGCCTGTCTAATAGTTGACAACTCAGCGTAACGTTTATTTCTGTCTCAAACCCTAATAAATAAAACAGCTTCATAGTAACGATCAATGAAATATTACACGTAGGCGTATTTTTAACCTTCTTTCAGCTTAAATTAGACGAAAATATATAAAAGATATTAATTTTTTAGACAAATTTGGTATTTAGACTGTAAAATTGATACAGGGTGTTTTAAAATAAAGCACCAGCAGTGCAAGCTGTGAAAAAAAAACTTGTGCCTCTTCATCCGTTATCAACAAAAATCATAAATTTACTTAAATGTTTTAAAAAATTTTTGTTAAATTTGGTTTTTGAGATTTTTCGTCTATGTTCACTTTTATTTATTTTACTTTTTTTTTATTTGAGATGTTTTTATCCGTTTTAATCAATCGTCTAAAAAAATAGTACTTTTAAACAACTTATGTCTTGTTTTTCGCAAATTTGTTCTATTTATTCATATTTTTTACATATTTGAGCATTTATTCTGTAATTATTCTTTTCTATTACTTTATAATTATTATTTCATTACTCTTTTATTAATTTCAATTAGCATGGACCTCACTATTTTTTTTTGCTTTTTTTTTCTGAATTTTCTTTTGATATGCTTTTTTCCTCGTCATTTTTGCAATAATTGGCACTTTAGCATTTTCTTAGCTCATTTTATATTTCCCCGCTCTTATTATATTCTTATGTTTTGCTTTTTTTTAAACATAACAATTTGTCTATCTGTTTTTCAGCTAAACCTGGCCAATTTGAGTGAAAAGCTATTTATATGTCAGCTTATTCTAAGAAATGAATAATCTTTTAGCTCTTTTAACATTTTTTTTTCTTTTCGTTAAATAATTTTTTCTGAAAATTATTGAGAAGCTCAATATTAAACATTTTCTTAGATCTGCAGTGTGAATGGATTTTGTATGATGTCAAACGAGCGTCAACTCCTCCTGGTATTGTACCAAATTTGAAAGAGCTTTAAAAGAGTCTTTACAACTGCTCAGCTAGGAAGCCGATAATATTAAGAATCCGGATAAACAGTGGATTTAATGTAAAAGCATTTTATTAAAAGTTTGTTCAATTCAAAGGTCCAACCAAAACAATGACATTGAAAGGGATAATTTATTTTATTTTCTCACAGGAACCATTCTCGTAACCTAAACTCATGGGAAAATACGTTTCTGAATTCGCGCTTGGCTAAAAAAACCTTGATAAAAATACCAACATTTATTCTATTGTAATAGGTCTTGGGATCTTCTTGAGAGCAAAACAAACTGATAATATAAAAATATTATTCTCGATGGTTTAGTTCGATATATTTGTGTTGTTTTGACCGAAAAGAATATTTGTCCTTTCTGTGTTCGCTGTTTCATTTCCCACGATGCTAGGAGCTGTGATATAAAAATCAAATCGTGTATTGCTTGTTTATGGCCTTTTTCCTTCTTTTCGATATTTTGTTTTATATTCTACCATTTTGGATCTAAGCAGCAATATTTTACGGTAATCTTACTGCACTGGAAGTTATTGAATTTTACGTCTTGTCAAGTTCGAGGGAAGATACAATCTAAAATGTTTTGGAGCAGAACTTTAGATAATCGTACTGTTTACCTTTCTTGATTAAGATAATACAAAAGCAGAAACGCACTTTTCTATTCTATTGACTATATACTAATTTAAAAACAAAATCATATTTTTTTTACAATATTGCGAATCAATACTGCATTACAAGATGTGTGACAGAAGAAACAAAAATGATTTTTTTTTATCAAAGTTTTATTTTTTTAAACCTGCACATTGGCGGAATCGTAGTTTCTAAATCTAAGACACAAATTATGAAAACATTTTTTAATTTTGGGAATAAAAAATTACAATGATTCAGATCAGGTGAATAAGCTGGCTGTTTTGCTTTTTGATGGAAATGACTGAGCGTCATTTTGTCATTTATCTGTTAAGCATGCGGAAATTAAATGTTTCTCATGAATGTTGTCATTTTTGAAACTATAGTTTTCTATTGGTGTCTTCGTGCACGTTTTCTGAAGCTTTTATTTTTCTTTTTGATGTTTGTCAGGCTTTTAAGTTGTATATCTTTTTGTTTTTAGCGGTTTGATACGGCGACTGAATTAGTAAATTACAAAATTTAAGCTTTTATCAATAACAGCAATTTAAACAAAGCTGAGAAATTTGTTGTAAACAAATCTTAATAAATAAGCAAATAGAGAATGCAGAAAATACGTTTTGACAACAAAATAAGATTGACAACGTTTGAAGCAAAAATGTGAGATTAGAAAAACATGAGACCGAGAAAAATGCAAGAAATATAAAATGTGTAAGCTTAGTTTAGGGAAGGAGCATTATGATACTAGAATAGAATATAAAATCAAGAAAGAAAACAGACAAAAAACTTATAGATTAGTAGAAAAACGGAAACAAATATGGAGAAAAGTTGAGCTAGATAGAAGATAAAACTAAAAAAATAAAAAAATAAAACTGTATCTAATAAATTTTAACCAAAAAAAAATTAATAAAAATTAACTACATATAAATTTTAAAAAATACGCTGTTTGATCAAAAGTAAAACATAAAAGTAATGCCATTTGTTTAATAAAAAGAATAACAACGTATGAATTAAAAGAAAAACATGAGAAAAAATTAAGAATATGCAAAAAATATATATATGTACTATATAAGCTAGGGTTAAAAAAAACGCTTGAGTATGTAGTGCTAGAAAAAGTGTCACTTAGTAAAATCAAAAAGCATTGAAAAAAATTTGTAAGCTGAAAAAAGTCACAGCAATACCTAGAAGATAGAATGTTAGAAAAATAATCTATCTAGAAAACGAAAATAGTGATTAGGTAGAAAGTCTAAGTATCATAACGATTAAATAGGAAAAAACAGGTAAAAACAAGAAATAACAATGTATGTAAACAGAAAAAAATTTTAAATAAGAAGATATGTAATTTGGCAGAAATATATAAAACTAGCTGGCCCGGCGAACTTTGTTCCGCCTAAACATAGATATTATTTTTAAAATAAGTAAACCAAAATCTTTGAAAATTATATATTGATACATGTCATTTTTAGTCTCTATCCCTCCCCTTTTCATCCCTTTGTTAATAAAAAGTAGCTGTTTATAATTATTTAGTTTTATTAATTTTTTCTAATTAATAATTAAAAATTATTAAAATAATTATTAATATTTAATTAAAAATTTTATTAATATCTTTAAATATTTATTAATATTAATAAACTCGCTGCTCTATTCAAATCAGCACTTGATAAATATCTTGTTCTGCGTCGCAAATTATCTATTTGTTGACCTCTGTTGTTCGCTCGACGATTCTGCATTGCCAACTGAGCTGTTTCACGGGCTGCTTCACTTTGCTCTCGTGATTGAGAAGCACGAAGTCGAGCCATACTATCGCGGCGCTGTTCACGTGCAATTTCTTGTTCTTCTTCAGTCCTTTCATTTGCAGTATTTCGTATTCTTCTTGCATCACGGCTTTGTCGGGAAAGATTCGATCGTCTTGGTCGCGGCATTATTAATTAAACTTCACTTCACCTAAAAACTAAAATTTTCAACCATACCGAGTTTTATAGTTCACTTCACTTTTTACGAATGGGCAAAGGCACTATCATTACATTATAATTGTTAATTATTTATTTAATAGAAACAGTTTTATTATTCATTTCTTACAAATATCAAATTGTCATCCATACGTCATTACATATCTGTCATTATACGTCAATTACATAGCTGTCATTTGCGTTTTGTTATTCCACGTTTTATAGTGACTGACGTTTCATGTCAAGTCACTCGGGAATGCTGTCGAACGGGATGAAAAGTATCCTATGTCCTTCTCCTGGCTCTAAACTATAATTGATATAAAAATCCAAGTTTGGGAAAATTTCTTGAGCCACGTCAAATAAATTTTAATGTAAACGCTTCTTCGTGGTTGCGTCAAATTTCTCGGTAATTTGTCGAGCCTCACCGAACGTTTCCGACATCGCATTTCACATTTGACTTTTACCCCTCTTTTAGAGGGTGGTTTCTGGAATAAAAAGTATTCTATGTCCGTCTCCTGGCTCTAAGCTACCACCTCACCAATTTTCAACCATATCGGTAAAGCCGTTCTTGAGTTATAAGTGGAGTAACTAACAGACTTTCTTTTATATATATAGATATATAAATAAGACAATGCTGGGGAACACAAAACTAAAATATGGAAAAAACAAAAGTATGATAACAAAGTTAAAGTGTAGAAAACGAGCGGAGGCGTGCAAGTTCTTTTTAAAGACTCAAAGCATACTTTGTAGAAAGTACTAAGAAAGTGAAGAAACATTGAAAAATAGTCAAAAGAGACAAAGTGGAACAAAAAAACGTAATGAAGAAAAAGAGAGTAAGGTGATGGAATGATAAACAGTATTTTATTTTAGATTTTGTTTATTGGCATTGTACAATGAACAGCTTTGCGTATGATTAATGTGTATTATTGAAATATATTAAAAAAAAATTAATTTGGCATACTTTATTCAAAAATATCTCTAATCAATTCGAAAACGCAGGTGGTTTTACCAAAGAAAATTTAATATTAATATGATTTTACGATGCAGTAAAAAGAAACGAGTGTTTTTATTGCCATAACATCATTTATTCACTTATCCAACGGAAGTGTCGAAAATAACATAAAAACTCAGCTCATTCCATGACATTGGCCAAAAATCGAAGATCTTCCGATTAAAACAAAACTTCCTTTTCTTGGAAATGAAAATTGTGAAGGTGTTATTAAAAAGACTAAGACCCTTTAGCTATTCTTTCAGAGTATCTTTGATGTTGAATGGAATGTCATTTCGGTTTAATTTGGAAGGCCACATTCCTATTTACAATTTTAAGCAGCAATTCATGAAAGTTGCATTCAATGACAAAATGCCTCCTCGCTTTTGGAAGCAGATGAAAAGAGTTGATTATGATGCGTCCATTCAGCCGTCTGGGCATTTCCAAACAATTCGAGAGTCATTATTACAGCCTACTTTCTATTCTTATGTTGTATTTTCACACAAAAGATGGGGCAAAGGGTAGAGAAAATTGACAATACAATGTTATTAAGGTTAAGTGGTTGGAGTTATATAAGATTGTATGTTTGGTTCAATTTAGCAACTTTTTATTTGAAATTTATATTAGAAGATGTTTTTATTGCTCTTTGTTGTAGATATTCTTTAATTTTTGTGTTTTTTGTATTTTTGGTTTTAAAACTTACTTGCTGTTTTTTATTTATCTAAAAAAAATTTTGTTATTTGGCTTTCTATTTTTAAGTTATCTGGAGTTGAGCTCTAGATTCTGTACTGTTGTTTTCAGTTGTGTTTTGTTATTTTATTTTTTATTACTATTTCTAATATAATTGTACTGTCTTATGTTTTCGCTTATACTCTTCTCATTATCTTTCCTCTTTAATACTTTAGTGTTATTAAAAAAACATTGATATTAAGTATTTTTTCTATTTTATAAAATTAAGAAAGTATTGCTGACTTACTTAAATTTTTTTTAAGTAGTTTGGTTTTTAATGTAAAGTTGCAGTTCTTGTCTGAAACATTTTTTTTATCAGTTTTTTTTTTGTAAACTTTGGAATTTGCTGTTTTTTCAAGTACTCTTTTTGACGTTTACAAACTAATAATAATAGTGAAAACATACTATTTTGCTAATCAATAGTTTCATGAATAATATATAATTACTTTAAAACAACTCAACTAGCAAACTGTGCTGTAAAGTTACCCAACTTGTGGTCGCTGTACTCCACTATAAATTTGAAACGGAAATACAACCCCTGAAGTAATTCACTTGCTAAATTGAAAATAGGAGAACGTAAAACAAGACTAAAATATTACGGTAATAACCTAGACTTTTTTAATACTGCTTTTATTAATAATTTTTTCACAACGCTGACTTAGAGATTGTTTTAAAAAAAACAATATTTTGTTGCCTGCCTATCGATAGTTGATAGTTTTTCTGATTGCAGTTGGAAATTCAAGCATTTACGATTTATTGTAAATATAAGCCTATCCAAGCCAGAGCAAATTTATTTAAAACGAGATTGATTTATTCATTCTATGCACAGCTGATTTGAGTTTTAATTGTAATTTACCCACAATGTCAAAAAGTTAAGTAAAAATTGTGACAAAAAGACTATATATTATTAAAAATTATTTGTAAAATAGATAAATGCTCAGCTGTCAACTTAGCTGATGAGTCAAATGTGAAATGTTTTTACAGTAAAATAATTACAAGTAGAGTATTTTTATTTCAATATTTCTTATGAAACTTTTAAGCTTTGACATTGACTTTGGTATATTGATTAGATTGTATTATTAAAACCTTTATGGATTGTTAATACCATTTCATAAACTGCTTAAAAAACGTTAAGAGTGGGCTTATAGTGGCCAAATTAAATATTTAATTAAAATTAACTCGCTACGTGATTGGTTGAATTCGCAAATAACTTGATTTTAGTTTAATTTGCTTTTTGTAAACTCACTTTAAATCTTTTACATTTATGTTTTTAATAACAGTTGACACCAGTAGTATAAATGAGAAAGTATGCATGAAACAATATTTTTTACTCAATGAGGTATGAGCGGATTGGGATGAAATTTAGCATAGAGACTATTTGATTTCAAAAAATTCATTCATTCGTAAAACTGTTTATCTTGTTAACACTAATCTCTGAAACGGTAGGACCAATTTTAAGGAGACTTTTACGGACAAATAGCTGGTATTTTATACAATGAATTATATTTTGTACACAGCAACGTCATAGGTGCAGCTAGCTAGTTTGATATAAAAAAAATTAATCCAAAATTTGAGGTGGTTGAGCTCACTGAAAGTGAGTGATGCTTGAGAGACACGCAAAGCAGGTGTATCCTTGTCTTAAATGATTTGAATATAACGGTATCTATCTATGTTGAAATTGTTATCAACCAATTTTATCAGTATTAAATTGTGAACATTTCAGTTTCAGAAGCGGTTAATGAACAGTTCAGAATGTATCTGAACCGTGTTTTTATATTTCGTAATTTCGGATTAGCATAGAGGAAACTAGACTTTGCAATTCAAATGAATTAATTATTCAAATAATTATTATTTTTCAGTTGTAAAAACAATTCAAAACTTAATTAATATAAGGTTAACGTTATTAGATGCAACTGGGAATTAGTGAAGTTGTGGCAAAAGAGAATTTATGTTCCTTGTTCCAGGCTTCAAATGGATTTGTTCCCTATTATAAATGAGAGTTATTTCACTCCATTTACCTGAATTGAGGGTGCTATCCAAATAGGTAGTAATAATTCAACTTGCAGATTATAATTTTAATCAAACTCATCATGGATTTTAACAATTCATTAAACTTTATTGCGCTATTTATCCTTATTTCACTCAAAACATCTATCAGAAAATAATTTTTGCATCATTCACTTCAAATGTTTTAATTTAATTTGTTTATTTAGTTATGAAAATTTATAAAATAGCTGCTAAATTTATTCCATAATAAAAAAAAACGATTGAGATTATTTCAATAAATCTTGGAAAAGCTGGAAAGAAGTTTCTTCAGTATTATTTGCAGTACTATAAAAGAAACAACATACTACATTCTGTTTAAATCAAACCTGTGACAGATGCTTACAGATAATTATTGACTAGAAACTTCAGACTTAGCAGCCTAACCATTCTTTTATTAAATTATAATTAAGAATCCCTTCGATTATTTTAGCTTTCAGATAAAAGATTAATCAAAATCGGTTGAGCCGTTTGGTAGCTACAAAACGAGAGACAGACACACAGTATCACAAATGCAGATACATACTACAAACTTTGACACAACTCCTCTCTTGCTTGTTGGAGTTTGAAGTACTACCATTAATTTGTTTAGATTTTTTTTCAAGAATGCATTTAGATACATCATTATTTACACGCAGGAAAATTGAGTTTTCCGGACTAGTACTGTAAAAACTTTACAAGACGCAAAATAAAAAAGATACTCTAATTGCCAACAAAATTGACAAACTTGATTTTTGTAGAATTTGTAAAAAAAATTCTAAAATTTGTAAATTTCGCCTTTTTTTACGATTTCCGGAAAAATGTAATACAAAACACGTCAGTAAAATCTCTTACTTGACTCGGAGCTTTAAAATACTCGGCACAAAGTGCCTCATATTTCAATTTAGCTCCTCTTCAGTAATGTGAAATTTTTCTGACTTTTATGTAAATAACTATTTTGCATATTATTCTTACATTTGCTTTTTGTGAAAAATTTTTAAACTTTTTTTTTACTTTCTATTCTTACGGAGTCTATTTCTACATCTATCACATTTTTTCTGTGTATAAGTATGTTCTTAAAAACTCACAAGAAAACCTTGTACGCCGTCATGAATAGTTCTCCGAACCTCTACTATCTTAATCTTGCTGTAACCAAACAAAGCTGTTGCGCTCTTTAATTTTAATTCTATTATAACCTCTTCTTTGCGAGCTCTCAGATAATACCAATTTTTACATTTTATACGTTAGAAGTTATATAGTAACAACTTACAAAAATAACTTATAAAGTTACTAGAATAATAGAGATTATTTACGGCACAGTTTAGTAAACTAGATCGAGATGGGTTATTCCTTAAACAGAAGAAATAAATACTGTCTATTTTGACACTAAACATAGTTTTATATTTAGTGAAATTATTCTCTATTTTTTTTCTATCTATAGCAGGACATTTTCTGTTTGTTTACCTCTTTTTCTATTTTCGTTGTTCTTGACTGTAAGTTGTCTTTCTTATTGATGGTTTTTTAGTATAAACTTTGTTGTTCTTACAAAACATTTATAGTCGCTCTAGTTTCCTGTTTACGTTTTTGATTCATATTTTGTTTGTCTGTTTTTTATCGATTTTTATTTTTTTACTACATTATTAATTTTCTTGTGGTTGCTATGCTGTTTCTTTGTATATCCTGATTTTACTGTTTGTTGTCATAAATTTGTCTTTCTATATGATTTGTTGCAGACAACTGCTCACTTTCTTGGCAAATTTGTTTGTGTCATTACTTTTGTTAAGATTTCAACTTCTATGTTAACTGGCATTACATGTTCAATGATATTTCCTATAAGTTCGAACTTGCTTTTTAGTAGCTCTTTGTACTATGCTTTTAGTTTTTTTCTTTGCTAAAATTTGCATAAAATGTCATTATTATTACCGCACAATTGATTTCGCCTCAAATTCCTCCATAAATTTCTTTTATTAACGCCGAACGTGTTTGCGGTTCTTGTTTTTGTCATTTTAGGTAAAACCATCATTTAAAGGGTGATTATATTTTTTTGCTTGTCTGCACCTCTCCAGCCTGTCGAAAACACTTCTTTGGCCGCGACAATAAGTTCGGGTCGATTGGAATAAATTGCGTCACTCTGTCGACAGAAAACGGGAATAAAGGAAAAAAAAAATCGAAGCAATTTAGGCGGCGGAATGTAAAGTTCATTTTTATATAACAATGAAATGACCTGGTTGGTAGGTCGGTATTTTCGATGGAGTATGTCCATTGGTTGGAAATGGCAGGTGAAACACGTTGAATATCGGCCACACGCTGAAGCATGTCCAAAAACACCTGCCAGGAGAACCTGGTCGAGATGACTACCAATGGGCCTTTCTCCAATCAAGCAAATATTTATTCCAATCCATTACCATAAACTGAATGTATATTTAAATAAACAAATAGAGTCTATCGATCTTTGAGGCATTAACTTGCTTCTAGAGAACTGCTAAATACACATAAACTAGTGCGGGATCTTTAGACCTTTCGCCCTTCCGCAACCCTTAAATCTATATTCAGTTGAAATTCGTCCAAGATGGCTTTTCATTAACTTTACTATTGTATACATTCCAGAAAGTGTAGGTATGACTTCCTGTGTCTAGCAACAATAGTTATCTTTGATTTTTGTACAAAAAAAAAAATTTACCGAATATTATTTATTTTGTTACAGTTTTTTGTCAAAAACGTACGCTACGTAGAGAAAAAATATACCTCCCAGCAAGCAAGCACACTATTGGCCGCTTAAAAAAGTCGCCAATAACTTTTTGTTTTTAAGTAACACTTGGTCTGACCTGATTTGACCTAACCTGGAAATGACTTTTAAGCTTAATTTACACACATTCCGTGTAAAAATTAGCTTTGTTGATGTAATTGTTTTGTCAAAAATGTATGCTATGTAGAGAACGACGCGGTCATACATACGGGCAACAGACAAAGACACCATAGTTCCAAAAAGATATACTATATTTGTGTACATAACGAGATAGAAAATATCTCGTCAGCCGACGAGTTCACAAGCCTAGCGCTGCGGTTTTTGCCTCTCTCTCTCTCTCTCTCTCTCTCTCTCTCTCTCTCTCTCTCTAGCTTGTTGTAAAAATACAACAGCTGTAAGGCGAGTTTAACAAATAATCCGATGAAGGTGTATGCGCGTTGGAATATAAAAAAGATAAAAGATACGATTCTTCTGGAAAAAAAAGAGTGAACATTCTACTTAGAACTTCACTTCTACAATTTATAGCCATTTCACTTTTAACGCAAGTTAAAAGTAACGGTTTTCTTGCTTGACGTATACATGTCATCGCAAGACTACTATTTTTACGATAATCTGGAATTGAAGCAGCGTTAGTTACTCTGGTTCAAACAACGGATTACTTACAAATACTATTAGCGAATTACTCACAGACCACTTATACGTAATAAAAAATAAAATAAAAATAGAGTATGAAACTTAGAAGTTAAGAGAGACAAAGCAAGAAGGAACAAATGCTGTGACAAAATAAAACAGTTAAGATAAAGAAAAAAAAAATACAATAAAATATTTGTGAAAAGTTAAATAAGATAAATTCACACAAAAAAATTACGCAATACATAATCGAAAAAAAAAAACAAAAAAACAGCAAAATAAAAATGAAAAAGCATTTGGGAAAATTATTTAAAAAATACGGTAAAAGAAAGGACAACGGCTAGAAAAAAGAGTATGCTGTCTTGAAGTTTTGCAACAAATTTGTTAATTATTAAATTTCATATTATTAAAACTTTTTAATTTTATTCAGTTAAAAAGTTGTAGATCTAAATCCCTCAGTTTTAAAACATACAAGGTGAGTTAATAGTGTGAGATTGATCTCTTTTGTTTTTGGTTCAATTTAGCGTAAATTTTGTTACATTTGCAAAAACGTTATTTCCTACAAATATTTAAGGTTGTATCTTTAGATGTGCAAGTTTCCAAAACTGACAAAACTGTATTGAGTTTGCATTGACTACATAAAATGTTTAATACGTTTATTTTAAAAATTTCTTAAATACATAGGTTACAAGGCTTTTGTTATTATTCACAAAATTCTGAATTTTTGTACATAACAAAAAATTAAACATGAAAAAAAGTTAATCTAACTTTTTTTAAAACTGATGATATATAATTTTTTAACCGAAAAACTAAAATTGGTTTATGTAAAACAAAACTTTCAGATTAATAATTAAAATTTATAATCGGTAAATCTAATTCGTCTATTGCTGTGTCAACAATCAATAAACAAAAAAAAATAAAACATATTTATTTAAAAAAAAAGCTTTAACTAAATAATGAACCTATTCATTTTTCTGTTTTGATGAGTAAAGACGAGATTGAGAGAAGATTTAATTTAACTTTGATTTAATTTATCGATGCCAATTTGTAAAATAAATTTTTCTTATAAGGCACAAAGTTGTTTCTGTAGAATAAATAAAAATCAAGACTGATTGCAAGTGGCAAAAGCTTGATTTTTTCAAATAATGTTTGACCTGTTGCTTGACAAAAAATTTACTGCGTATTAGTATTAGGGCTTATTTAATTTTTTAGACTATTAAATAAACCGATTTTTTAACCGTTATACATTATGTCTTTTGTTTAACTTTAGTCGTTTATTTTTTAAATTAGCAACTTTTTCTATACCTTATACAATTAAAGATTACATTGAGTATGTGGTTTAGAATCAGTGAAAAACCCTGTTAATTTGACTCCAAAAGTGTCTATAGTTTAGGCAGTAGTACAGTCTAGTTAGATTGGAGTTGGCGTCTTGGGTAAAATCTTGATCTTCATAGTTTTTTTCCACCCTTAAACTCTGCGAACTTGAGTTAGCAGGAGAACAGTACCACCACTCTTATCAGGAGAAATTGCTTATATATTACCGCATTACACAGAATTTTCTGTTTTTTTTTGTAATCAAACTTAAAGCCAGTGGTGTTTTTCTTCTAGATTTATTCTGTCCTACAGTCTGTTCAAGTTTTCAATTCTAATTGGTCTTGTTAATACGGAAGCACTCTTAAAAATATTTTTTTTTCTTGGTTAAAATTTATAAGTTTTTTTTTGCTTGCGTGTAAAATTTTTGAACGACATTGACAGTTTGAGGGACTTATAACCTAATTAAAGAGCTGAAAATCCTACGAACAAAGCACAATGCAATTTGTATCGATTCGGCCGATATTTGATCAAACTAAACTTTGCTGTGAGAATCAGATCCTGCACGATAAACTGAATGTTTTCATTGTGAAAAAGTTTGCCACTTTTAATTTAAACATACACGTAACGCGGAAGCTTTTAATCTCTATGGTTGTTCCACTCATTGTTTCTAATTTTTTGTGTAAACCATTGTAAACACTATTCAATAAACTACCCTTTCAATTATTTTAACGAAAAAACAAAGTTGAATTAATTGGAACATTTAAAATACCATTGCTTTAGATTTTTTTTCTCTCTGAGCTTTGCCGCTTATTAAAATATTAACGATATCATCCCTTAATTAAGTTGTCATGTTACATTGGGGCAATTCAATTATTTATCTGCATCCGATGCAAAAGTGTCAACAATCCTGCTTTTTATTTGAAATTTATTTTATTTTTTTATGAAAGGAAAAAAGACACTAATGAAAGAAGTGCCACTAGAAAACTTCGATTTTCTTGTGATTTTTTACAGGAATCATCGCAAAACATAGTTTATCTAATATGAAGAGACATTTTTGCGCTGCTTTTCAAGGCATATAATAATAGTAATTTTTTAGATTAAAAAATTTTTTGTGTAGTTGGTGTAACTTGCTGCTACATTTATTTTATGGAAACCTTTTATTTTGCAAATATCATACAAAATGAGAGAGGGAGAGGCAACAAAAGAAAAAAAGATTTACAATTTAAAGTGTCCCGTACCTTGGATTTGAATAGAACCAACAAGGTATAATATATTATAGCTGAGTGCTACCCTGAATATAAAAAGGTTTTCTTTAATTTATGGCTTTAATTATTAACTTTAATTTATATAAAATTTACTGCTGTATATCTGAAATGTTTTTCCAGGACCACGAACTACAGCTTTATTAAATTAAATACAATACATTATTAAAAAAAATAAAAAAGCTTGTTTTTAGTTGATTTTTTTTAGCAAATAAGCATAAAAAAACAAAGAATTTTAATAAACGCAGCAATAAATTATAATTTATTTAAAATTATGTTATGATGAGATATTTCTAGCACAGCAACGTTTTGTTATAGTCACTTAACTTCATTAATAAATGTTGTTATGTACTCCAGATATCAATTAATCACCAATTAGCTGCTATTTTCACAAACTAGAAGTATAGAAATGAATTCATAACAAATTACTTTTACAAATTGATGTTGAATAAATTAGAAAAATTCTTGCTTAATTGAGATTACTATGTTACATTGCAAATTTAACATTTAATTTAATATCATTAATGCGACAATTTTTGCGACAATAACCTGTCTGCTTAGGATGATTAGAAAAGACTAAGAGTGAGTTTAAAGAAAGTAAATTAAATTAAAATTAAATCAAAAATTAAAATGTTTGATTGGTAATTCTCATAAAATTCAACCAATAACGTAACAAATTAACTGTAATTTTAATTAAATATTTAATTCGACCACTATAAATCCACCCTAAGTGCCTAATTAGGCTCAAAAAGAGTTAAAGCATGCTTTAATTTTAATTTTTATTCTAATTTTACCCTATAGGATTTTAAAAAAAGGATTTTTGTTGAATTAAATATTCTCTATTTAATGTTTTTCTAAGAGTCATAATGGTGTGCAGCAAAAATGTCATATTTTAATTATTATTTTAAGATTTATTATTAATGATATAGTTTTTTTCTCTTTAAATTGGAAAAAAACTAAATAATTTTTATTTTATATATATAAAATATTATAATTTAGAGTTTATTTTTCACGAAGAAAAAAGATGTGACTAAAAGCTTTTATTTGAATATCTGAGCACTAAATTTAAATTTCGTTTATTATTGCATTTCGAAAATAGTGTACAGTGCTGCATGAAAAAAATAAATTAAGCCACTTTTCTCTTTCCATTTACATAATTTTCAAACAAAGTCATTGTGTCTGTAATCAGGCTGTGTTTTAAAAAAGCACTCAACGCCACGGTTTATTAAACATATTTCAATAGAGGCAGCTCACAAATGAGAGCTGTACTTTAATCAAATTACGAGTCGAAAAAGATAAAATACGACTCATCAACATCAAAGACAGTTTCTAGCTGTAAATAAAACAGAACAGCAAGTTGATCAGTGCTACCCGGTGATGATTTTATACACCGAAAGTAGCTAGTGTTGACAAATTAAAGTCAAGAAATAATATCAAAATCAATTAATTATCTAAAATTCCATCAAAAGCAATGCTATTTAAATAAAAAATTACCTTGAAATTTTAAAAATTTTGTGAAACATTTTATGTTGCCATCTGTCAAAACTCGGTTTTTACATTCAATCAGCCGCAATCATGTAAGATGTAACGAGAAAATATCAAAGTTGTGGTGTTATCACCGGTGACAAAACTCATAGATGTTGATGATCGACTATCTGGTCACTTGTATTTTGTTAATTGATTTGGAAAAGAAACCGTCAGAAAACAACAGTAACTGTTTAAAAACTAATATTATCAATCTTTAAATAAAAAATATTGTTATTTTTGTATATAAAAAATCACACCTAGTGAGCTATTACAAACACGACCTCTAGTGCTTGTTTATGAAAACCATTCAAAAAGAGCACTTTATAGAAGATGTTTAAAATCTCACCGTCAGTTGTACCACACAATGACTTTTAAAGTCAACCAAGTTTTCAATGTACCACTTGTTTTTGACCCTAACTGACGTTTTGCCCAGAAAAATCAAAATGTTATTATAAAAATTTTTTCTGACATTTTGATGAAACTCTGATTGTTTGAGAAAAGTTACAATATTACAGACCGGGCAAAAAGTACCAGTGCTTAAGATACTAAAAAATAATAATTTATCTATGAAACGTAGAGAGGAAATGATCAACTAAATCTTATGTTTTGTGCGCCACTCAGCGGCGAGAAGATAGTAAATAGTTGACCTCACATTAACAATTAGCTGAAGGAATATAAAAATGTTATAAACGTTATTAGAAAAAAATGTACTTCATAAATAAATCTAGATCTAAAGATTTTTTACCAAACTTTAACACCAAGTTACAAATATAGGAAAAAAATAATAGTAACTATAATTAACAGAAAGAAGTACAAATAACTAGTTTTTAAATAATTCACCATTTATTGTATAAATGTAGTTTTAAAGCCAAAACCGGCGTAGAAAAACCTTAACTTTAAATAAACAAAATTTAACGCAAGTTTATTAAATTACTATAATTAATATTATACTATAATTACTATAATTAAATTACATTAGTTAAATAACAAAATAGTTAATAATTAAACAATATTTTAGAGTTGAAATAAATATAGCCAAATTGGTTTAAGAAACAACTAGCACTTAGGTTTCAATTTTACAGAAATCGTAGGTTTAATTTTTTTTATTATTAATTAATTAATTGTTTTTCAAGAAAATGAAGAAAACTAAAACTTATAAACAGTAAAGTGTAATAAGAAATTTTCTATAAAAAAAAGACTTTAAATGGTGTAATAGAAGCTTGCACCAAACCAACCATTTTTTTTTGTAATTATTTGAACGTTAAATTATTTTTTTTGTATGAGATGGCTTCAAAGCCACAAAGAGTCAAAATTTTCAATAAAAGGATAAATTTATGAGATTGCTCAGTAATATCATAGTCAATAAATGGAGATGTTAGAACAAAAACATATAAAATAAACAAATTAATTATTAAAAAAATTAGAATAATTAAGATGTATTTGTATAAATAATGTAATTATTAAATAGCAACCGAATAATTTATACTAAGTTGCAGCCTAATTGGCCCAGAAAAGTACTTTTTGATTTTTTGTCTATTAAATATTTTTTTATGAAGAAATGATAAAATTTGTGTACAGGAATCAAAAATTAAGCTAAACTTAATTTTTTTATAATTTTTCCAAACGTTAAATTCTATTATTTATTTTATATGTGCATAATTATGTAAATGAAACTAATATAATAACATAAATTTAATCAAACCTATTTTATTCATAGAGCCAACCTCACAAAGCATAATTTGTTCATTTTGTTGACAAATTTTCATTTGAATTTGGAAATATTGAACTGCCTATTAAAGTTTTCCAATTAGCAGACAGTCACCCATAAACTTTCATTAAAAAATGAGTAATGTACCATTTAATTTTAATCTCTCTGTATAAATTATTCCGTATGCACTTTCATAAAATATTGCCTTTTTACAGTAGGCGATAAATTATAATGTACTGCTGTAGAAAGTGAATTACATGCAGTACACTTTCTTCATTAAGCAACAGACATTAAACATTGTGCTTTGTTGTTTTTATTTTTAATCGCTTTCAGAACTTAAAACGTCTCATTATAAAAAATTTTCATACTTTTTCCAAAAAAAAACCTGTGAAAAACTTTATAAAAGTTCAAAATGCACTTTTATTGATTGAAAACACAAAAATTGCATGGTGTAACTCATTTTTCTCAATAATATTTTTTAGTTTAAGTCATTCATTTTAGATAAAACTTAATCAATCAAGCAAGAAATTTACAATATAACACTAATGCTAATAACTAATCAAAATTAACAATAATGTGGTATAAACAAGATAAACATTTTTATTAAATTTTAAAGGTTAAACAGTTAAAAAGGAAAACTCTTCTTAAACAACTAATTTTCATCTGAATTATTAATTTGCAATAATCTTTTTCGTCAAAGATCAAAATTTTGAAACCTTAAATTTGGAATTTTAATTTAAATCTCACAAGTGCTAAATTTGACTGAAACAATACTTCCAAGAATACAATTTTGTTCTGTTTGAATTTTCTACCAATCAATAAACTACCATTTCTATATTTATACCAAAATGTCTCTTATTGTAAGTGACAAATTATCGACTAATGACGTAGCAAGTTGGCGGTATACCCTCTCTATTAAGGATCACAAATTACTTTATTTCATCTAGAGACTCAAAAGGTTAATCAATTTAAGCTACGCCGTCACATCCGCAAAACTGTTTATTTCATAACCATCCACTACCAAAATTTTTAAATTTAACTTTTTTAGGGTAATTTAAATATTAAGCAGAATTTAGCTATTAACAACGGTTTTGGATTTTAGAAGCAACAAGCCATAATGGATTGATTTTAAATCTACAATTGAAACTGCAACAAAGCTGTTTTTCAATATACTTTTTTATTTTGTGAGTTTATCGATTGCATTTAAAATTGCGACATTACCGCATGTTTGTTTTTACAATTAAAAAAATGATTTTGATAAATAAATAACCATTTATATCGCTGCGGTTTAAAATTAGATTCTCTCCATTAATTAGATTAGACTCTTTTATAGTACTGATCCAACCAAAAACCCTAGATCCTTGTATTGTTAAGTGGAAGTAAGAATATTTAACTTCTACACAATGGGTTCGGTTCATGCACTTTGTTTAATATATTTTTTTTTTATTTAGTCATTAGGTGTAGCTAATGTTATTTTGAGATAAGAAAAAATTAAGTTAGAATGAACTGAAATTTTAGTAGTAAATAAAATAAAGTTATTAAAAGCAATATCTTCCTTAAAATAAAAAATAAAATGATGATAAACAATTTAAAAACGAGGAAATGATATTTATGGGAAGATATTGTTTTTAATTTACTATTAATTATTACAATCCTATTGTAAGAAATAAGAGGGAACACCTTTACAGGTTAAAATAAAGTAAATTTCATTACTTTAATTAGAACTTGATCAACGATTAGTGAAAGGTTTATTAAACATGTATAAGATAGAAAAAGATGAATATTGAATAAAATTATTAGTACTAAGAAATAAGAACATTTCAAATAGATAAGATCCTCATTATGGACATGGAATATGGCTTAAACATTAGTAATTTAGAACAAGACCAAAAACAAGAATATAGAAATAAATTGGTTGGTACGGTAATGAATGACATTAAGTTTGCCAGACGTAATCAGCCAAAAAATCCAATTTTTGAACTTCTAAAAGACACGAAATTGTTTGTTAAAGAAAATGAACATGTTATTATTGGAAAATCTGACAAGGGTAACACCACTACCATTATGTATAAAACAGAGTATGAAGAGGAAGTGAGAAGAATGTTAGATGATAGCAACACCTACTGGTTGATGAAAAAAGACCCTACTGCCGTACTTCAGAACAAAGCCAACGGTTTAATAGATGAACTATTTGACAATGACTACATTAACCAGTGGCAAAAGAAAGAACTAAAAAGACATAACGCTGTTCCACCAAAACTGTACTGCCTCAGAAAAACACATAAAAAAGAATTAAGTCTAAGACCTGTAGTAAGTTGCATAAATAGTCCGGGGTATAACATTGGTAGATTTTTGCACAATATTCTTAAGAACGTCAATTCTACGTCACACTTTAACCTAAAAAATTCTAAAGAACTCATTGATATTATTAATAGTATTCAAATACCAGACAATTACATTTTAGTATCTCTAGATGTCGTATCCTTATTCACTAACATTCCTATATCTTTAGTTCTCAGTATTATCAAAAGTAAATGGGACTATATTTCGACACTAACAGACATAAACTTTAGCTTGTTTGTTAGACTAGTAGAGTTTTGTTTTGACAGTAGCTATTTTGTATGGAATGGTCAAATTTATAAACAAATTAACGGTACTCCAATGGGGGCTCCAAGTAGTCCTAGTTTTGCAAATTTAATCATGAATGAATTATTCCATGACACATTTAATAGAATTAATTTTGAAATACCCTTAAAATTACTATATGTAGATGATTCTTTACTTTTAATACCTAGAGACAAAAGTGACTATAATAAGGGACTATTTAACACTTATAACAAACAGTTACAGTTTACGCTAGAATTAGAAAAACAAGATAGTATTCCATTTCTTGATATTCTTATAATTAGACAAGACAATCGACTAATTAGCAATTGGTATAATAAACCGACTAACTCAAATCGAGTGATTAACTTCTTTTCTAATCACACCATAAACCAAAAAATTAACACTATCACCAATTTACTAGATAGAGCTGTAGGGTTAAGTAATCGACAATTTCATAAGAATAACATCAATATGGTTAAAGAAATACTCATTAACAACAACTATCCTTCCTATCTCATTAAAAAAACTATATTCAGGTATATGTCTGGGATGACACATAGGAATAATACTAAAAGTAAAGAACAGAACACAAATAAAATAATAACTAAACATTTCAAGTTTCCTTACGTTCCATCGTTAACCGAGAAAATTAATAAAATCACAATGAATTTTGGTTTATGTGTTGCGCCTTACAATATAAACACCACAAGTTATTTTTTCACAAAACTTAAAGACTTAACACCTATGTTAAAGAACTCGGGTCTTGTCTATAGCATACCCTGTAAAGATTGTGAAAAAGTATATATTGGCCAAACGGGGCAATATTTAGAACAAAGATTGAAACAACACAAGAATGACATTAAATTTAAAGTTAATACCAATTTTAGAAAGACCGCTCTATCTGAACATTTCTTTATTGATGGACATCCTTTGGACTTTGATAACACCAAAATAGTTAATTTTGGAAAAAATAAAGCTAAGAGAAACATTCTAGAGATGCTTATAATAAAGCAAAATAAATCTTTAAATTTCAGGGAAGATACTAGCGCCCTAAGTCATTCATACATTAATCTTATAAATAACAAAGAATCGCAGAAGCATGCATATGTGTAAAAATGAGATTGGTTGGATTTCTAATTTTAGGTATAATTTTATGACTTAGTTTATTTATTTGTTTGTGAAAAATGTAATTTTGTTACTATTATTGCGTGGTTTTTATGTTTTATTGTATTATTTATTTCACTATCTCTGTTGTTAATACATATGTCTATTTGAATGTTTTACAAAATTCCTTTTAACTAATTTTTATCAAGTAGATCTTATATTATTTTGAGACAATTTGGTCAATACCAGTATTATTACTTTACATAACACATAATTGTTAATTTAATGTTAAGTGACGTCTCGATTATCAAAACAATTCTTTAGCGGTGTAGGTGAACCTTTATAAATTAACACCTTTGATAATCTCGACTGCTACTGGATTAATGATAAAGGGTAAAAAAACAAAAAAAACGCACAAAAACAAGCTCTGGTACTTTGACGTAGTTTTAATTTCTTTGTCTCACTTAATGTTAGAACAAAAGCATAATTGATACACATATAAGAAAACAAAAAATATTTTTGACTAACTATATTAGAAGGTATAGTTTTATCATTTATCATTATTCTAATTATCTATTTTTTAATTGTGATTTTTAAAATGCAAGATTCTTAATGTCGATTGTAAGATTTTAATTTGTTTTTAGTCTTGAAAAAGATGCGAAACGATGACCGATTAATATAGCAATTTAAAGAAAAAATAGCTTCAATACCCCTTTCCCAAGAGTTTTATATCATATACAAACAGGGATAAGAATTAATTATGAACATTTCAAATAGAGTCTCAAAAAAAGCGGTTAAAATAAATAACTAAGAGTTAAAAAAAATGTCAAACACTTAAAATGATTTATTGACAGTTTAAAGCTTTAAATGCTTATACGTCAGTTTAACTTTGAATATAAAAAATCTGATTAATTAATAAACACAAACAATGTAAAATTACTAAAATTTTTATTGCTAATCTCAGTCATCTTGAACTTGTAATAACCTTTTTATAAAGCTTGTTTACAAGGTTACTATTTTTTTTTCAGAATAATTGTGGGAATGTGAAAATTTGCACTAATAATACATGGTTCTGCCAAAAAAAACCATTTTGAATATTTTTTTTTATCTTCCCTGGAATTCTAAAACACTAACAACTAATATTGCAACGTATATCATTTTAATTAAATTGTTTAGTTTTTTTCGACCAGATTCAATTGCTGAATCGCGTTTACATTTTTTTTTGCTTTTAATTAAGCAAAATCTTTTTGTTTTTACACAAATATTCAAACATGATTTTATTGGCGTAATTTAAAAAGCAATTAAATAATGTCATACGTCACAGATCTGTTAAATTTTATATTTAAGCATAATACTATCTCAGGCTAATTTCAATGCAGTTTTTATTCTAAACTTAAAGCATTGTTTTTGGTAATGGCAATAAGACTTTAAACAATCTAAAGTATGATTTAAAAGTCAGATTTCATTGAACTATTATTTCTTATCTGATTTTTTCTCGTTTTTTTTTCTTTTTTCTTTTGCAACATGTTTGCAGCTACTTTTATTCTTGTCTTTTTTCTATCTTATCGTTGTATTTTACCGCTTTAATTATTGCTTTTCAATATTTTAACTCTTTTCAGTCTCATTTTTCAATTTACATTTTATTTTAGTTTTTGATTTCAATTTATATTATTAATTTTTTTTTAACTTTCTCACTTTTTTTGTCACAACTTTTTATTTTAAATTGTTTTCTAATGTTTTTTTTTTGTTTTTCTGTTTTATATATTTATTTATCCGTTTTAATTTCTGCGTTTTCTTTTTTCTGAAATGAACGTTATGTGCGCGTGTATTATAGATCTGAAACTGTAGCGTCGATAATCTTTCGGCACAATTTTATTTTTATGACAGTTCCAATAATATCTAATTGTCTATTGAAATCAAAATACTCTATAGCAATGATTGCTCTATTTCGAGTTTTTTGCCAATATAAAGATTTTCAGTGTATAGTTTGGAAATTGTTGTCATTTCCTGCAAATGTAGCAGCACTCACCTGTCAAACGTGGCAAGAAAAATGATGTCTGCTTTTCAAATAAATCCCAAAGGGAAATAAATGATACATTACTGTTACTTTTAAAGTTTGAGATATTTTGAAAGGATTTGTGTCTAAAATCTAAGATCTATTAATATTGCTAGACTGCCACTAAAAATGTTTCTATTGTTGCAGTTGAAAGCCGCCCAGTTAGAATGGACTCACAATTGGCAAATTTTAAATGAAAAAAAATTAACAATGGATCCATCCGACGAACAACCAATAACCCACCCCTCTCGACATCAAAGACTTCTTAAGAAACACATCGGCGATTTGGAGAAAACATCAAAAGCTCTACATCGTGAAAATGAGCGTTTCAAAACGCGTTTTCTCAAAGTCGAAGAGGAACTTGAATTGCTTCAAAAATACGTTCAGAACAAAGGGATGGAAAACGAGGAAATCTACGATAGGATTAACGGGAATGAAATTCAAGACTATATACGAATGGAGAAGGTAAAAGAAACAAGTAGAACCGATTTCCTCCACCAGCAGCTTGTCAATACCGAATCCATCGCTAATTTAACTAAACAAATGGCCAATTTCGACAAATTACACATGTCGATGCTGGAACTTCTCGAAAACGTGGAAAGTATCGAAAACAAGGTAGACGTCAACTTTCCTGAATTCAGAAAAGAAATCTCCAAATTAGAAATTCAAATTTCCGATGCTGTTTCGCAAATATCTTTATTGCGAGAAGATCAGACGAATACAAGAAAATCTGTGAAAGCTATTGGATTCAGTGTGTCAAATTTGCAAGATAAAACAGATACAGATAGGGGTCGAGTAAAGAAAGTTGAAGATCAAGTTGACACATTAACCAAATCAGCAAATATGCAGACATCCAAACTACACGACCATATTCTTAAGGTTGGTACCTATTCAATTCAAACTTGTACACAAACTTTGCTCAAGTTTTCCTCATACACATTGAGTTTCCACAGCTTCTGTCAATTTAAAACTTTGAATTAAACTCAGAATTGAGTCGTCAGAGCCGCTGTAACGTAAAACTATATTGAACCAAGCTGATTGCATTAGATATAACGGACCTTATTCCCGATATAAAACCCCAGATTAATAAATTTTAAATTAAAATTTAATTTTTAATGAACTGAGCTTGCCGGAAAGCTTGATATCAATAAAAGGAATCGAATATAATTATTGCGTTGTACGTTAATAAAAAAAATATATTTGTAGTGTTGTCAGTCAATTTGTTATCTATTAAAAACTCGCTGACCCGGCGCACTTCGTACCGCCTAACAGCCAATGAATGTCGTGTTACTTTTTAGCTGAACTAATTTAGGCTTTGATGAACGTAAAACAATGATACAAAATAATATATTTATATAGATAGAAACAAAAAAGTATTTTATTATGATGAATGATGATGAAAACATACATACAGAATGAGAATAAAAATTAAAAAAAATAATAATTAAGTATTCAAACTCATTTCAGAAAAAAATGATTGAAAACTATGTTGTGCAGATTGGGAAAAAAAATAAAACTCGGATTAATTCATTAAGAGGATTTTTATTCAAGCACTTTGTGGTAAACGACATTCTTTGTTTTTTGGTCAGGCGCAAGAACAAATAAAGCGGATGGTTTGCCAACACGTGAGCATGCCACGTACAATTGACCATGAGAAAAACATGCATTTTCTAGATTGAGGCCACAAATAGTCAAGGATTGGCTCTGTGATTTGTTGATTGTCATGGCGAAGGCAAGACGAATCGGGAATTGAATTTGTTTAAACTAAAGGGCATATCCGTTGGGATCATCGGAGTCCTTGGAATAAGAACTTCCTCATCTTTAAATTTTCCTTTAAGTATCGACGCGTGCAATTTCTTGCAGATAATTGACTCGCGATATTTCGTTGCCTAATTGCATTACGGCTTCGCTGGGAAAGGTTAGATCTTCTAGGACGCGGCATTGTTATTAAAATGTGCACTCGCATAAAACCACTAAATATAATAACAGTGCCTGAACTTTCGAGACATAGACAATAGCTCAAAGAGTATATAACCACTACGTATGAAGAAAAATCATAGACAACCTATAAAAAGACATTTACACTTTTGTTAACCTGTAGATTTTTTTTCCTTAATCTTATAACCTTTACCAACTGATTTTTTATTCCCTAAATTCGATGGTTTTAAGTTTTTACTGTAGAATAAATCTTAGGTATAATTTTCGGGAATTAAAAACAAATATAACAGTACCTGAACTTTGTAGACATTTTACAAAAAATAAATTTCTGAACGCACACATGATGTCTTCAGAAAAAAATAAAGTTGTGGCTTAAAGGTCTCAGCAACCAGGCCATAAGCTCCAAAAAAAAAAATAGTTGTTACACTATTTGACAGGATTGGACAACAAATGTTTGACATGTAATAAACAAATTACACATATTGAAATGATTAAGTATTCATTACACATATCGAGTTTTCATTGTTTTTAAGATGTATTCTGCTATTCGGGACGGAAACAAATCCAACAAATCAAAAACCATGGCAATCGGTCCAGCCGTTCTCGAGTTATAAGTGTTGTAACAAACACAACTTTCTTTTATATATATATAGATTATATAACCTAGTGAATCAGTTATCATCTTATATTGATCATCAATGCGCATTTGACAGCTTATATCAACTTGTCTTTTTCTTGACTATTTTTTGAATGCTGTAAAACAACATGAAATTGTTTTCACACATCTTTTATCTTTTTTTTTTCTTAATCTTATTTTTCTTTCTTTAGCGCTTTCTTATTCTATTGTTTTTCTATTTGATTTCAGATTTGCTTAAGAGTTCTCTTTATTTTTTTTTATTGTCTGTTTTGCAACATTTTGATTTATTTTTGGTCTTCAGTTTTGTCTTATTTACTTTTTATTTCACTGCAAATGTTTTATTTAATTTTTTGCTTTTATTTCTTTCCATGTTTTCTGTTAAATTGTTTTAATTTATAACTCCCGGTCTGACAAATAGAAAGGTTGTTATAAGTTTGTAGTGTGTATCTATGTTTCTGTGTGTCTGTCGTCCTGTAGCTTCCAAACGACTCAACCGATCTTGATGAAGTTGCTTCAATGACTTCACCAATCATGCTGTGATCTGTAGCGTATAACGAGTGCAACTTTAGCACTTTAGCAGTCTGACACTATTTTGAAAAAAATTACACTTGAGCGATTTTTTTTAGTTTTTTTTTTCTTTTATAAACGCCGGTTTTGAACCTCTTGAAGAGGGCTTATTTATATTTACTAATAACTCTCAGGAGCAGATTCCGTTTGTTCATCTAAATCAATACAATATTTAACGTAATAATTAATACAAAAAAATTAAATAAAAAATACAGTTAATTTGGTGCGCTTAACTGGTAGAAAACAATAAAAATAATGTAAGGTATAACATTATGTTGTACAAAGCTTTAAATGCTTCCTTTCATGCTTTAACTGGGATTTTTATTTTCCGCTTTGAAGCACGTTTTAGAATACGTCTTTTAAAATCGGCAGCTCTCTACTTTTAGGTTAATTTCTCAACTGAAAGCTTTCAAGTGATCTATTATTAAAACCCTAGGTCTTTTTGTTTTAAAAGTGGTTTCACATGAATTCATTGTGTTTACGACGCACGCTTCCCCTCAAGCTTCCCGACATGGACAAATATTAAAAACCGGATCGTTTTTAATAATTTAACGCACGAGCTGAACTTACTTTATTATCTGTCAATAATATACCAACAAATAAATTAAATTTGTTGATATATTTGAGAGAAATGTTTGTGTATAACTTTCATAAGCTTTTTTACACATTTTTATACCAATTATCACTACCTGATGATAATATTGGTATATAAGATTTTTTTATAATGTTGCTTTTTCTTTCTTTTTTACATCATTTTGCAATGGTAGAGAAACCACTAATGTAAATTTTTTCTCTTTATTCTCACATTTAAACTTTGTTTTTATTATTATGTACTTATCTTTCACTTTCATTAATTGTAATAATAATTTTTATTTTTTAGTTTTTTTTTTTTGCTTGTTTTAATAATGTTTTGTTTCTCACTTGTTTTTTAATTTTTCTGGTGTCTTTTTCTTTTACTTTTATTTCTCTTCTTGACTTTATACCGCGATATTCGATTATATAACGCGTAGCTCGCGTTTTTGAGCCCTGAGCAAGATTTTCAAATTTTCGAATTTAAAAAAAAAGTTCTAAAAAGCGAAGTTTTTGAACATCTATATATATAACAGAAAGTCGTCTTTTATGTTACTTCACTTATAACTCAAGAACGGCTTTACCGATATGGTTGAAAATTGGTGAGGTGGTAGCTTAGAGCCAGGAGACGGACATAGGATACTTTTTATTCCAGAAACTACCCTCTAAAAGAAGGGTTAAATCAAAATTAGAATTGCGATGTCGGAAACGTTCGGTGAGGCTCGGCAAATTACCGTTCCAAATAAATCGATCCACTCCCCCACCACCAACCAAAGTCGGACCGTGCGTTTACATGTAAAGCCGGCCACTGACGATCCGGATCGTCAGTGGCCATCTTTAATCGTCTTCCATGAGACAACTTCCCATATAACAACTTTGGGTGAAAGTTTGTATGGAAAATTATGATGACTGGATTTGAATGAAAAGAATAGAATACTTTTTATTAACAAAGAGATAAAAAGAGGTGGGATAGGAACAAAAAATGACAAGTACCAATATTAGTATGATTTTCAAAAATTTTGGATTGTTTATTTTAAAAATAATATCTATGTTTAAATCCGAAATTTTAGAAAATATTATCATTCCTTGATAGGGCGGAAAGAGGGCAAAATGTCTAAAGATTGATGTCGTTTTCATAATTTTTCCCATAAATTGCCTAAGTTCTCAAAAAAAAATAAATAGGTATGTTTCCTGCTTTCTAAAAAATTACTCTTAGGAGGATGAAAAGAGAGTGTTCTAGGGATAAAAATGTAAGAAAACGATATGGGTATTTTCGAGGAATTTCAGGTCGTTGATTTTGAAAATGATATTTAAGTTAAAGAGGGTTGTAAAATGAATGTGATAAAGGTAATAAATGTGAATAATTAATTTGGGTATCATTTTTATAGTTTTTGGGGTCGTTTATTTTAAAAATCTATATCTATTTATGACCGATTTAGCTGAAAATTGGTGGAGTGGTTGTTTATAACCAGTAGCCTAACAAAGAATATTTTTTATCCCATTCCGTGTGACGTGACATACAATATAAAACGTAAACGCATCTGACATATAATAACAAAACAAATGACAAAAAAAATAAAAAATAAAATAACAAAACTAAGGCGGAACAAAGTTTGCCGGGCCAGCTAGTAGTTAATAAGAATAACAAATAATCACGTATATTCAGCAAGATTTAATAATTAAAAACTGTAGCATTGTTGGAAAACTTTGAATGTCTTTTGTCTTGAAATTATTTCTATCAGAATCGATATCAGTAATGTGAAGTGATCTACGGCATCGACATGTAGAAACCTGGTTTCTCGACTTTGATGTTAAGATCTTTTGTACGTCCAAGTCTACGAAATCTAGTATGAATGAATTTGCTTTAATTCTATTAGTCTTTTACTGTTTTTGTGTTTTTTTTGTCCAGTTTAGATTAAATACGGTTTTTTTCCATGGAGAAACATGAAATGAAATATAAGTAGAATGTTTTAAAAAAATAATTTATTAAGCAAATATTAAACATTTCTTGAATAAATATTCTAAAGCAAAAATTTAGCAGGGGAAATCATAAATTTACGTTAAGCGTATAGTATCTGTAGGGATTTGGTGAATAAAAAGTGCAGTTCTTTTAATCTTTGAAAGAATAAATGAAGATAATAAATTAGACGTCTCACTTCCTCCGTAATTCCCTTTTATATTTTCCTCTATAAAATATGTGTTTGTCTTTTGCTGTTATTCTTGTTGATATTTCATTAAAATTTCAATTAAAACGTCTCTCTTTTGTGTATTAGCTAGCAGTCATAGTCCATTTCCCATGTGAATAAAAGACATGTTTCTAGTATCTGCAGTCAATTAAAAGTGCAGGTTTCGATTAGGTTTTGTTGCAACTAGTGGTCGTAGTAATAATACAAACCTTGAATTCCGGAAATATAGAATGACATTAACATAAAGGCATTGTTTCAGGCGGAGTCATCGACACTGGATTTGAATGCAACTAAATCGACCATCCATTTAGTCCAAGAGCTTAAA
This sequence comes from Lagria hirta, assembly GCA_947359425.1. Lineage (NCBI taxonomy): Eukaryota > Metazoa > Arthropoda > Insecta > Coleoptera > Tenebrionidae > Lagria > Lagria hirta. Next base: position 23,284,361 of record OX375800.1, on the reverse strand, counting down.
TCGTTTGAAAAGGAGTACAAAAGCATTGTGAATAAGCTGCCAAATGATTGCGGTGCTGTCGCTGGGCCCAGTGGAATATATTTAATTTCACCGGGCGATGGTGAGCCGATACTTGCCTATTGTAAGGAAGGATGGACAACTGTTCAAAAGCGTTATGATGGATCTGTTAATTTTAATCGAAACTGGAATGAATATTCAAATGGATTTGGCTCTTCAACTGGAGAGCATTGGTTGGGGAATAGGAATTTACACTATTTAACCAAAAATAACTGTAGTAGGCTTGAAATTAATATGAAAGATATCTATGGGAAATATTGGCATGCTATCTATGATAATTTTACTGTTGCTGATTACAGTATGGGTTTTAAACTGACAGTTAACAATTATAGTGGAAATGCCAGTGACGCACTTGATTATCAAAATCATATGGAGTTCTCAACTGTTGATAATGATCGAGACATATCAAATACCCATTGTGCTAGTAATTATGAAGGAGGTTGGTGGTTCTCCCATTGCCAGCATGCGAATTTAAATGGAAGATACAATTTAGGATTAACTTGGTTTGATAGCTCAAGGAATGAGTGGATAGCTGTATCAGAAAGTGAAATGAAAGTTAAGCGGAGAGCGAATTGTTAAATTTATCAAAAATTTAAATATTTCTATCATGTTAACCAATGTTTGAAATGCCATGCTCTTTAAATAAATAATTGTATTTATTTCACGTTGGAAATTGTTTAAGACTGAAATCTAGAAATTTCTAAATGTCTGGAATAATGTGTTTTTGTTGTCAAATTTGCCAGTATGAACCAAAGAGAGGACTAGTTCATTTAAAATGTTAGAATAGGATGTTTACGTATCATAATTTGTATATTTTTAAGCGCACACTTTTTAAAAATATGTAAATATTATTTATTTTCATGCTTTGTACTGCCATATTGTGTAAATTTAAGTTCTTTTGTTTTTAAAACATGTATATATTAGTAATATTTATTGTCCCTATTTATAATATCTGATAAAAGATAATATTATAATTTTCCACAATGGATGTTTTATGTAAATAGAAATACCTTTGTACCAATGATTAGTTTTTTAATAAAAAAAAATCAAGAAAGCTTCAAATGTTTTTTTTTGTTAAGGTTTTCGCTTTATAAAAAACAAAACAAACAATCAGAATCAGTTATTATAACATAACGCAGTTCTGAGTAAGAATCGGATGGTTCAGACAATCCAACTAATAATTTTGTCTAAAACTAAAAACTTTCAAACACACAATTAAATCATTGAAATCGAAAGGAATTTACTAATCTAAATATCTAAATAATTTAAAGTCGGCGCCGACCAACTAACCAAACCTTTTGTCTATATAGACCAGGGTCGATAATTTTTAAAACCAAAAAAAAAACAATAGTAGGATGAAACCCGTTAAAAAAAGACAAAAATATGACAAAAATAAAAGGAAAAATAATTTACGAGTGATCTGAGATCGGAAAGTGAAAGGGAGTGAGTTTTTAAGGGTAAAAAATGATGTATCTCAATTTCCGGCAAAACTACAAATTCTATGGAAAAAGGTTAGATGACAAATTTGTAGGTAATAAAGAGACCTACAACTTTAGTAATTACACTTTTTTTACATAACTTCAAAATTTATGTGAAAAATTTAAATAATCAAGTTTTAATTTTTTTATTATTTATCTTATGCAAGAAAAGTTTCATTACAAAATTTACTAAAAACTTACCTTTTTATGTCCTAAAGACACTGTATTTTTTTTATTTGAAATATATATTTTTTTAATTTATTTTGACTTAATAGCGAAAAAACACTCTAATTTTCAGTCGAAAATTCTCGAGCATTTTTGAAAAAGTTGAGGAGTTTTTTATTTGTTAAAATATCTTCTTTCTGATAAAATGCAAAGAAAAGAAAAAAACTCGAATCCGATTTTTTTATTACTATGTACAATTTTGAGCTATTTAGTAAAATTTACACTTTAATTACTTGAAAAACGTAAAATTCATTCAAACGTAAGATTACATTAAAAAACAAAAAAAAAACAAATGGAAATATTGCTCAAACCTATTTGCTGCAGCTGTGAAACTGGATGTAACAGTTTAAATTCTGGCTACCGAAAACATGGCTTAAAATGCAAAAATTTATGCTCAAATTGTCATGATTCTAAAAAATGTAGAAGAAAAAACCTAGGAGGAAGTTAGTGATTCAGATGAAATTGTGGATGATTTACATTTCTATTCATATATTATGAGATTTTCTATAACATAAATAGACCAGGGTCAATAATTTTTAAAACCAAAAAAAATAATAGTAGGATGAAACTTATTAGAAAAGAAAGAAAATACCATAAAAATGAAAGAAAAAATAATTTACGGGCGATCTGAGGTCGGGAAGGGGATGGGGGTGAGTTTTTAAGGGTAAAAAACGGTTTTTCTTGATTTCCGGCAAAACTAAAAGTCCTATCAAAAAAAGTCAAATGGCAAAGTTGTAGGTAATAAAAAGATCTGATACTTTTGTATTTACACTTTTTTTACATAACCTCAAAATTTATGTGAAAAATTCAAAAAACCAAGTTTTTTGTTTTTTATTTTTATCTTTTACAAAAAAATTTTTTTTTCACCGACATTTGGTGAAAACTTACCTTTTTATGTCCCAAGTACGCTGTAATTTATTTGATTAAAAATGTTTATTTTTTCACCTTATTTTGAATTAATATCGAAAAAACACCCTAATTTTCAATCGAAAATTCACCCGTCTAAATATCAGTTTTTTTCAAAAAGTTGGTATGGTTTCTGTTTGTTGAAATCTCTACTTTCCGATGGTGAAAAAAAAAATATGTTACTACAGTAAATCTTCTCAGAAAATGCAAAAATTCAAAAAAAACTTGAATTCGAAATTTTTTTTTAATTATTGTAAATATTTTTATCTAAAAAATGTGATTGCTGTAATTTGTTTCAATTAAAAAGTTGATTTATTTAACGCTTATTACATTTATGTCATAGAAAATCTTATTATATATAAATATAAATGTAAATCGTACTATTAAATGTAAATGCTTTATTCTGATTACGTTATTCATTACAATATTTTTAAACACATTAATCTTATCATTCATAAATACCTTATCTTCAATTCTAATCACTTATCCATTAGTTTTTGTCTTTTTGATGGCATTTCTTCATCGTTAGATTCGTCAAACATCTCCGATTCTAGTAGATCTTCGAAATCTTCATTACTATCACCTTCTTCTTCTCCAACATTATTTCTAGACTGCGTTGGTTCTTCATCCACAATTTCTTCTGAATCATTAACTTCCTCGTAGGTTTCTTCTTCAATATTAGAGCAATTTTTAGAACCATGACAGTTTGAACATAAATTTGTGCGTTTTAAACCATAGTATGGATTTTGACTTTCTAGACTTGTAAAATAAAAACTGTAATTGAACAAAAAAACATAATTAATTCCCTTAACATTGTTTTACCCTTGAGTTTTTAATGTCCCTTAACATTCTTTTACCCTTAACTTTCTTTTACCCTTAACTTTTTAATGTGTTTTTTGATAGATTCTTGTCAAATGAAGACTTTCTGAACTTGCAACGTCTTTCCAGAAAAAGTATAATTTACATACATTCCTTTAACATTCGACAAAAAAAGTGTAATTAAACATACATTCCCTTAACATTCTTTCATTGTTTTCCCTTAACATTCCTGGAAAAAACATAATTAAACATACACTACCCTAACATTAAAGAACAAAACCTAATTTATAATAATTAAAAAAAACTTTCGAATTCAAGTTTTTTTTGAATTTTTGCATTTTCTGAGAAGATTTACTGTAGTAACATATATTTTTTTTTTCATCATCGGAAAGTAGAGATTTCAACGAACAGAAACCATACTAACTTTTTGAAAAAAGCTGATATTTTGACGGGTGAATTTTCGATTGAAAATTAGGGTGTTTTTTCGATATTAATTCAAAATAAGGTGAAAAAATTAATATTTTTGATCAAATAAATTACAGCGTATTTGGAACATAAAAAGGTAAGTTTTCACCAAATGTCGTTAAAAAAAAAAAAATTTTGTAAAAGATAAAAATAAAAAACCAAAAACTTGGTTTTTTAAATTTTTCACATAAATTTTGAGGTTATGTAAAAAAAGTGTGTAAACAAAAGTTTTAGATCTTTTTATTACCTACAACTTTGTCATTTGACTTTTATTGATAGGACTTTTAGTTTTGCCGGAAATCAAGAAAAACCGTTTTTTACCCTTAAAAACTCACCCCCATCCCCTTCCCGACCTCAGATCGCCCGTAAATTATTTTTCCTTTAACTGTTATAATATTTTGTTCCTTTTCTAATAGGTTTCATTCTACTATTATTTTTTTTCACTTTTTATTATTTTTAAAGACTTCTACCCTGGTCTAAAATGTAATTAAAATTTAATAAATCAACTTTTTGACTAAAAAGATTTGCAGCAATTACATTTTTTAAATGAAATCTCTCCTTTAAATCCTATCTTTAGTATTTAGAGCAATTATTTTCGCATGTTTCTTGCACTTTTTATGGTTTATGGATTTGTAATTTTTTTGTTTATTAATGTAACATAGAATCTTACGTTTTTCAAGTAATTAAAGTGTAAATTTTACTAAATAGCTCCAAATTGTACATAATGATAAAAAAAAAATCAGATTCGAGTTTTTTTCCTTTCTTTGCATTTTCTGAGAACATTTACCACAGTAATGTATATATTTTTTTACATTATCAGAAAGAAGATATTTCAACAAACAAAAAACTCCTTGAGTCTTTTTAAAAAAAATGATATTTTGACGCGAGAATTTTCGATGGAAAATTAGGGTATTTTTCTGCTATTAAGTCAGAATGAAATAAAAAAATAAATATTTCACTATAAAAAAAATACAGTGTCTATAGGACATAAAAAGGTAAGTTTTCAGCAAATTTCGTAAAAAAAATTTTTTTTGAATAAGATAAATAATAAAAAACTAAAAATTTGATTATGTATTTAAATTTTTCACATAAATTTTGAAGCTATGTGCGAAAAGTTTGATTACAAAAGTTGTAGGTCTCTTTATTACCTACAACTTTGTTATTTAGCTTTTTTTCATAAGACTTGTAGTTTTTCGTAGGACTTGCTGGAAATCAAGGTACACCGTTTTTTACCCCCAAAAACTCACCCCCTTTGACTTCCCAACCTCAGATCATTTTCTTTTATTTTTGTTATATTCTCGTTCTTTTTTAACTGGTTTGATTCTACTTTATTTTTTTTTACTTTTTACCATTTTTAAAACTATCGACCCTGGTCTAATAGTGATAATATTATCTAAAAAACTAATGCAAATCAAATTCATTTAAACCACATTTGTAAACTAGGACATGTTTCGCTGGTATTGGAACTCATCAGCAACAGCAAGTGGCAACGTATTCAAATTTGAATGAATTTGAACCTATATTTATCTTAGTGCTTGCTATTACCGTAATATGGGAGACAAGCCACATCTACTAGAAGCTACTTTGCATCAAACATTTTTGAGAAAAAATTATTCTACATATTTTTGAATATCCTATAAATGACAAATGTCTATGTTAATAGATATAATTTAAAACAGAAAGTATATCGCTGATTGAACTACCAAGTTATAACATCAACGCCTTCTGCCTCAAACGTATATCAAAGATAAACAATGTAATCTATCTTCTTTGGCTTACTCACTAACTGGTAAAAAAAAAGATTACTGCAAAATTATTAAAGCTTGTTTGTTTATTTGACACTAACTCAAAGTTATTTTAATAATTACCTTAGATAATATAGGATTTAAAGGAAAGGTTTTCTTATTTTTCACTTCTGTTCTTTTTTGGCAGAATAAAGATAGACAAAACAGCGCTGTTTGTAAGATTTGCAGAATAAATGACACTTTTATGAAGTGCTTAGAGCCAAAACGAAGCGTCTTTTTAGAAAGTTCGACGTGGTCGTTTTACCTAAACAAAAAAAATCGACTTTTTTTATCAAAATGTCAATTGAGATATCACAAAAATGTTTTTGTAAGTATTTAAGTTTTTAATGTTAATATTAAGAGTTCTATCATTGCAATTTTTTATTCGAGTTTTTTTTAGTGGGCAGGTTTTTGTCTTATAACTTGTTTTCAAATCATGAAAACAAACAAAATTGACAAAAATTCATTTTTTGAAAAAAATAAAATATTCCATAAAAAAGATTTGATTCGCATTATTTTCAGGTAAACCATTTTTCCGGAAATCGTCTGGAAACAACATTTTCTTGCTACTTCAGTCGAAAGTACGTGGTTTCGGCTGCGATTCCACGGCAGAAAGTGCAGCTCTACCAGTGCATGAAAGATACACTTTCTGCCGTGGAATCGCAGCCGAAACCACCGTAACCACGTACGTTCGACTGGAGTGGCAAGAAAACTAGTATACACTACACGGGCATAAATTTGAGAGCCCTGAACTGAGCAGTGCAGGAATCTCAACTTTCTGTCCTTGTAGTGTAATATACTATTTTCTGCTTATTTACGCGCAGGAAAATTGAGTTTTCCGGACTAGTACTGTAAAAACTTTACAAGAGCAAAATAAAAATGATACTCTAGTAACTATAGTTGCCAACAAAATTGACAAACTTGATTTTTGCAGAATTTGTCAAAAAAAATTCTAGAATTTGTAAATTTCGTCTTTTTTTACGATTTCCGGAAAAATGTAATACAAAACACGTCAGTAAAATCTCTTACTTGACTCGGAGCTTTAAAATACTCGGCACAAAGTGCCTCGTATTTCAATGTAGCTCCTCTTCAGTAATGTGACTTTTATGTAAATAACTATTTTTTAAATGATGCTTTAAGAATTTGTATAATTTTACAAATTAATTTTTTAAATTTGAAATTAAATTAATTAATTTTTTTAGATTAATTTAAATGCTCTACAAAGAACAATTCTTATCATCTATTAAAAATTTACTAATTAGTAAATTTTTGCCTTTGGCGCTTCAGCCATTTTTCAAGATTTTTACCAAAGTCTATAAAATATTATAAATGTTTATCTTTTTACTGATCTACTGCTCTCTGTTTATAGTAGCCTTAATCATTTTTAAAATTTGATACAAATTTGGACTAATTTGGAGCAAATTGAGTAGATTCCCGGATTGAGTTGTTAACAAAAGGAAAAGTCTTTATTATTGATTTTAAAACCAATTTTTGCTAATATAATAAAATCTGGCCACCTCAGTTGCCAGATTTATCACCAAACGATTTCTTTCTTTGGAGTTATCTCCAATCTAAAGACTACAACAGTACCGTAATAGAGAGTACAGAAGAACTAAAGAATAAAATAATCACTGCCTGCAACGAAATAAATCCAGTTTTTTTACAAAGTACTGTACAAGCATTTTACAATCGTTTGGCGTATTGCTTGGAACAAGAAGGTGGTCACTTTGAACATTTATTATAAAATTTCAGAGTTCTGTTCTGTCAAGTGTCAAAATAAAACATTTGTTAATTTGGTTGCCTACCTAGCGACAATGTATTGACATGGTTTTTTTAAAACTGAACATACGTTTTATAACGTTATGTTCAGTAAAACAAAAATCTCACTGTATATAAAAAATTAATAAGTATGTAGGTAGCAAATTAAATACATTTTCGGTTTGATAAAATATTTATTAAATTGGCTACCGACATACTTATTTATTTTTTATATATTTTTTGATAAAATAGCTCAAAAACAAGCTAGCCTTTATCTTGTTATTTTACGTCAAAACCAAAATTTAACCTTTTTTAACCACTGATCTTGATCAACATTGATGATTTATTAAAATTGATAAGTTATTATTAGTACAGTAATATGTACCAATTTTCACAACAATAGTTTTAAAGAAAAGTCCACTTCTTTCATTTAAATATATTATTGAATTGTGCAAAAAGTACAAAATTTAAAACTTATTTTCTCAAAAAATCAAATTTGTGAAACTTTAACCATCAAGTTACAAAAATATAGCTAGAATATAAGACTAATGAGCCCTATTCTGAAACCAACGCAATGCTGCCTGCATAATTGGGTCAATATAATATTGTTAGGGACATCCGGCTGATCCTAGATATCAAAGCAGTAAATCTCATTTCTGTACAACGTTGATAAATTGTTTTGGCCAATCTTTTACGTGCAAAGACTTAACTAACCTAATTTTTTTCTATTTTATTCACTTAACTAACCAAATAAAATCGTTTATTTGAAGATACCTACTATAAAATTTTGTCTAATGTCAGCAACTATAAAATACTATTTGCATAAATTTTACAACAATCGACAACGTTTGCTTCTATCTGTGTAGTGTATATTGCAAAATCTAGTTGTTTATATTTATCCTAAAATCAATTTTTTTTATCAAACACTGTTCTTATCTATATAGTCAGCTACACATTTTTTTTAAACTATGAACAAAAAGAACTCACTTTCCTTCGTACAAAAAGTGCTAGAACATAAGTGTGAGAAAAAAAAATTATGTTAAATTTAGCAAAATAAAGATTCAAAAACATAATTCAATCAGACAGCGTTAAAAAAAGCTAATAGATTATTAAAACAGTTTAGAATAAATTAAATAAACATTTGATATTAAGTATTGCTCCACTAAGAAGACAATAGTTAATGTAAATATTGTAATAAATAATGAAGAGTTGATACTAATGTTATTTAAATTAACAAACAGTTGTTTCATTAACGTTTCCACTATCTGTTTTATTAGCTGTGGTGTTAGTAGAGTATCTGTTTTGATTAATTGGATTTGATTTATTAGGAATTAGTTTAGCGATTTTTACAATTATATTCACAAAAATATCATTGCAGTATAAAGAAAAAAAAATTATAAGATAAGAAATTAAAAGTTTTTGCATTAAATAAGCGACTATTTAACAAAAAGCTTTATTATATTTGCCTATGTTAGAATTATTTGTTCTAAACATTTAGACTTAATTTAGGTTAGCTTAGGTATGCGGTTGACCTATATAAAACTTTTCGCAGCTATTGCAATTTAGGATATATATCGAGTTTTTAAAATGTAGTGTTTTTCTCTTAAAACTTATAAATTTTCTAATTTATTATTTAATAATTCAAATAACAAATCATTTTTTGTGTGTATCTATATAATTATAAAAAAATATTTATACAATAAAATAATTATTATTAATTTTCTTTAGAAAAGAACGACTTTAAGACTATTATTAGTATATAAAATATTTTTTTTAAATATTCCACCATAGATTCGGCAACAGAGTAAAAAAAAAGTGCGGGACAATCGATTTATTTCATTAGAAACAAACGGAAAACACCGATCTTTAATTGCAATGAGTGCAAAAAAGAAATAAAAGTTGCATACAGGGTTAGTGTCTTTAACATTTTTTACTAATTGTTTTAAGTATCCTGCACTATCAAAAACACTTTGTTGTTAACAATCTTATTGTTTTTATGACGCAACACAACTTTTGTATGTGACAACATTGAACTTATACGTCATCACTTAAGTAAACTATTGTTTTTTTCTGTGGTTTGTGTACGTGTGTTGTCAATTGTGGGAAGTGACATATCGCTTGTCAATGCAATTATTATTTATGCTTCTGTAGCATGGGTTATCTATGGTTCTGTGTGGCAACACAATGAACATAGACAATGAAGTTTTTCTGTGACAATTTCTAATTTTTTCAAGTGATTTATTATTAATAATACTTATTTTTATCTAAAACCTAAAATGGAAGATGATCAAGAAGATGTTAAGTTAATATCAACGGTTTTGTCAAAAAATTCCCAATATAATGTAAGTAACATAACCTCACAAAACATAACCTACAAATTAAATTTATGACTTTTTAGGAGAACTTTCGATTAGAATTTGATGAATTTGTTGATTTTGATGACCCGGATAGCGAATCAGTAAGTACCGCAGAGTCCAGCTCTAGCACCAAATGAATATATTTAATTTTAGGATTATCAGGATTCTACCATTGAAGACAATCTTATTGATTCTAAGGGAGGAATTTTATCATCTGTTTCTGACCGTCATCAGCAAGGGACTACACTCACCGATGAAGAAAGGCAGATTATTGATAGCTGCCTCGATCCAGAATTAAAGCAACTTTTAATTTTGAATCGTAAAAAAAATTGGCAACTCTTACAGCTTCAAAAAAAACTCCAAGACATTATCGTTCAGTGCGAAGCGAGAATAAAGGCAAAAGAAGCCTATTTAAAGGATCACAAATCATTCCGACGAACCCGTATTCCGCATCTCTGGAAACTTGCAGCGCCTTATTTCAAAGATCAGAGATGTTTTCCCAGTCCCCTGAATGCAGATGCAGCAAAAAGACGTGCAATTGGTCTTCTTAGTGTTACAGATCTCCCAATATTCCCAAAATGGACACCAATTGAATTTGATCGGTTAATAAACGGAGTGAAATGTTTGTATAGTGTCAATCAACAAGGGGCTGTTACTAAAAAAATTAAACAATTGAAAATCGATTTAGCCGATGAAGATTTTGATGAAGAAGAGAAGAAAGGGTTTCGAAAAGAATTGAAAGAATTAAACCAAGAATTAGAAACTTTAAAGACAAATGGTGATATTATGCCTCCTGCTGATTTTGATGATCATATTAATTGGTTCAAGATTGCTGATGTTTACGTTCGGGGTAAGTCACTCTATATTTCTTCGCTAAATTGGAAATTTTGAGTAGAAGGCACAAACGTCGGGCAACTTGACTAATTGAGTCCCTGAGCAGACAGTGATCAGGGCTGCTAATAAATCAACAAGGCGGTGAAAATAATAATTGGTAATTATTTATAATAAACATAAACCCTTAAAATGCGGAGCTAAAATCGTTTTTAGCTGAATGGGTGTGTTCTGACAAAGGGTTACAACATAGAGTTTTACGACATTCTTTTTTATTACAGATCGGCATACAGTTGGTGAATGCCAAGTCGTCTGGAAGATGCTCCTCCATCCGTCGCTAAACAGATCCGAATGGTCAAAACGTGAAAACCAAGAGCTTCAGCGTATCGCCAAAGAGAATGCATATCAAAATTGGAAAAAAATCGCCACTGAATTGAATACGAATCGTTCTGAGTTTACCGTTTGTGTCCATTATTTTAGTAAACTTTGTAATAAATACAAAAAAGCAAAATTTACTCCCGAAGAAGATCAGCTAATTTTGGATTTAATTAACGAGTTTCGAATTGGAACTTATATTCCATGGAATCAAGTCGAACGCTATTTTGAAACACGTTCTCGACATCAATTGTATCACCGTTACAAATACTTTTTATCGCAAGATCATGTAAAAAGAGGAAAATTTACGGAAGCGGAAGATATATTATTGGTGATTTTAGTACAACGGTTTGGTAAGAACTTTAGTAAATGTATGGAGTATATGCCGCATCGGTCTATGGTACAAATGAAGTGCCGTTACAACAACAATTTGAAACGACAAATAAAGAAAGGTACGTTTACCGTTGAAGATGATAAGAAAATTATGGAATATGTGAATAAAAATGGTGAGAAAACCTGGAGTAATCTGACAAAAGATTTAAAAAGATCATGTGGGCAGCTTAGGCAACGCTACAAAATAATCAAGAATTTTCTAGATTCAAATCCAGAAATGGATATATCGCATGCTCCTAAAAGAAAACACGGTTACGATATGTCCACTGACGAGCGCTACCAGTTTCTCGAATATATAGTAGAACAATATAAAGACATTGACTATATTCCAACTCTAGCAATGATCGAAGATAGTCTACAAGTCGAATGGAAGACTCCTTTAACACGAATTATAAAAGAAAAACCACCTTTAGGTGAACTGAAATGGTTGGCCGCTAACGTCAAAAATATTGACGCAATGATTATAGATGTGTTTGCCAAATCTGAAAGATTAGATAAACCTGCTGAAGTTGACCAAAATATTTTGGAAGCAGTCGACAGTGCAACTAATGTTCTACAATTGCTTGATGCTCAATTAACTATACCCGATAAGTTTGAATGTAATATACATCTAGATCCTACTGACTGCGCCATTTTAGAAAAATTATCAAAAGTTGTTGCTTTTGCTACACCAAGTACGAATTTATTGCCACCAAATCTAGGCTCATTAATGGGCTTAAAGAATCTAATCATCAAGCATCAGGAGTTTAAATCAATACAGGATTCTAAAAGTACCTCAACCACTGTGGTCAATCCCGATAGAGAGGTGTTTTCAAAACGTTTTAATTCATTATTTCATTGGCCGGCTGTTCTCTCAATAGAACGACCCAATGAAACACTCTGCCCCTCCACTACTAAGCCAGTTTTTAAGCAAAGTAAAACCAAGCTAGTTCAGCTATTGCCTGAAAAGAGGCGCAAACCGCAAAACCATCGCCCGTTTGGGGCAAAAAAGACAAAAATTAATGTAATTAGTGTTCAGACTGTTCATGGACCGACTAAGTCTTTGCAAGTAGAAGATGCAAATGATGAAGAGGATGTTAAACATTTGAATGTTGCTTTAAATTGTATTAAATCGGAAGGAGAGAGTCACACGGTTGATATAAAGGCTGAACAAACGGATGATGAATATCAGTAAAATGGATCATTATATAATTTTTTTTCGAATAGTAAAGTCTTTTATTGTCAAATCCAGATCGGCTACTTTTTCTAGCTCTTGGCAATAGAGTAGAATGTCAAGATGAATGGTTTCAAAGAAGTACAACGATTGATGAGTGAATCCATGAATGTCCGTAAATTATGGTGGTTTGTAAGGAGGTGTGAAAGAGAAGGTAATCAGACAGCTGAGTGGGACCAAGAAAATAAATTAATTGGTTGAGGCACGGGCAATAACCAAATGTTGCTTGAATGAGAGGTGAAACTAATAAAATAAAACTTGCTACCAATCGTGTTTTACATCGACCCATATCAAAGTTCCTCACCTGTTCTAAATGTAAAATTTTACTTTTTTGTAAACAAATCGTGGAAGTAAAATATAGCCAATTGTCTGATAGAGCTGAAATATTGTACACACGTTTGGTTGTCATGACGATGCATAATTACCTTGAATGGCAGACACCACTAAATAGCTATTTATTATTTTTAAGCCAGCCTTGAATATTGTTATCAAATAAAAGGGTTAGATGAGCGGTATACGATAAACAATGTGAAATTATTTTAAATCTAATATGGCAGACGCTGTCTTTTCAGATTCTAGCTTATTTTTAAGATACTTTCAGACTATTTTGCGGGTTGCATCTTTCATTTTATAGCGTTGTGCTTCAGTATATCTCATATGTTTTATCGAGTATCTAGTATCTTTTCATTCCCTAAAATGAACATAGTTGCCTAAATATTGATATAATATTTCATTCAAATTACCATTTTTTTTAGCTTTTTTTTTTTGGAAAAAATGATGTTTTTTATTGTAATTTAATTCACTTTGACCTTTACATAATAATTGTTTTTTGTATTTCAGAAAATATTCAAGTAAAGGTGCTGGTCACAATAATCGAACTGGCAACACTGAAAAATATTGAACACTTTTCCTTCAATAGCATTCGATAATCAATTATGACGAAATTTTTTAAGAGTTACTATTTTTTTCCCATTTCGTACTATTATAAAACACTCGTTTTTTTCCAAATTCCATATCGCTGGTAAAAACTTTATTTCATAAACCGTTCAATTTGACTTACCTTTCGGTACCTCTCATGGTATACTTGGATTAAAGCTGTTTTCTCTCAAATGCATTATTTTTAATTTGTAATCTAATCCAATTTAACCTTGGCCTAAGGAGTGGCGATATCCACAAACTGATCTATCAAAATGTTCTTCGCACTAATATGGCTGTGTCTATTTCCTACAATTTTTGGAAAATGTACAAATTCCTACATGACTTTTTGTGATTGTATTAAAGATATCAGAGAAGAAAAAAAATGTAGCGAAGTGGTGATTGGTGATTTAAACACTCAGGTTTGTCCATCGATTTCTATTACGGATATTACATTTTACGGGATTAAAGGGCCAAAAATACTGTACATTTTGAATCAAGTCATCGACATAGAAAAAAATTCGTTTGGAAATTCTTTGGGAGACAATTTAAATTTTTTAAAAATGTATGGAAACAATGTAAGCAGTTTGAGGACATCTGCTTTGTCTGGATTGAAAAATATTCAATATCTAGGATTGCCGAATAATAAAATAAAGACGATAGAAAAATATACGTTTTCCAATTCGAAAATCGCCGTTTTAGATTTATCGAATAACGAATTGCAAGCAGTGGCTGAACATACATTTCAAAATGCCGAGATTTCAAAAATTTATCTACAAAATAATCAATTGACCTACTCAGCAGCGAGTGCTTTAACTCCAATTTGCAATCCCTTCATTTGGATCATAATAGTTTAGAAAATTTAGGAAATTTTGCTAACAATGTTCAACTCAAAATATTGACAGTCAGCCATAATAAACTCAACCATTTATCCGAATTGGCACCACTGGAAAATATCAAACACCTAGATTTTTCCTTCAATCGCATCAATTCCATCAACTTTGATCAATTCGAAGATTTAAAAGATCTCGAATTTTTAAATTTGAATAGCAATCAATTACAAAATCTTCCATTAGAAGCCTTCAAAAAAATGAAAACATCTAAATTAAGACTTTTTTTAAACTATAACCTACTGACCAATTTAAAAATTGATAATATAAAACCAATTACTCTTACACTTTTTGGAAATCCCTGGAATTGCAAATGTATTGATCAAATTATAAAAAAAATGTATCGAGCTAACTTTACAACAACTCAGTGTGATCAAAAATTATTCAGCACTGGGCAATTACCAATTTGTCTGAATCAGGGACCTTCCTGCACAGATAGGCCAGTAGAAAACCAAATAGATTTAGGGAGATTTCTTGAAGTGATCAACGGGAAGATGAACAATCTATCGTGTAATCTTTTTGAAGAGACTTCTATAGACTATACTGCTTCTTTTCTTCCTACAACATAATTACCTGATAAGGTTCAATAATGGTGTCCTCGTTTTGAATCCTATTTATTCAAAGGGTGATATGTATACATGGAATGTAGTGTATTTACAATCAATCTATCAAAAATAAAATGATACCAAAACAAACCCATAAACTAGAACAAATATAACAAATCGATATTTCTCCTTCTTAATTTAACATTCTTTTAAAGCTATGACTAGTTCAAAAATGCAAACTCTTGGTCCCGCTTGTTTGATTTTCTAAAAGAATATTCCTTATTTTGGGTAGAAACACTTACAAAATGCATATTTTCCTTTTTTTCGTCGACATCCCTAAATTAGCTACGATTCAAAATCTTGTACTTAATGTTTGATAAAAGTGTGGAACATTTACTCATTTGCTGAATAAAAAGGTCCAATGTTCAGTCAACAGTAAAAAGTTTTACTTTATATAATCTTTTTTATATAGAATAAATATTGATTCAAATAGAGAATTAAAAGATTTTTCTTGAAGAAAAAGATTACGCACTAATTTTCCCTTCCGTTGACAATAACAGCACCGATCTTACGGCTCCAAATACGATAGAAAGAGATGCTGCTACGTTTCACAGCTTTCTAACGTTTTTAGAGGAAAAATACAAGTGAAAGAGGTTCTACCATAACAGTGCTAATCATACCTTACTAAAGTTTTGTTACTATATACCGAGTAGAGAAACCATATTTTCCAGACATAGGATAGAATTCTATGCGTCATGTATTATGTGTTTTTAATCAAAATAAGAAATATAATTATCTGAAATCAACAAGCACACTACTCAATTTCTAAAATCTAAGTCATATCGTTATGCATTAGAATTTGAATAAACATCCAATCACAATTAAGACTTATTGCTCTACATAATAATCGCAACAGATAATTATTAACAATAAATACAATGATAACACAACCTGCGTGGGTGGATTTTGATTTAAATGAATAAGTTGTTGATTTGTTAGGCCTATATATACATTCATTCTCATTTTCTAAAACTACCTAATAATCATTATTGATAACACATTGGTAGGTAGATAAGTAATAATATACTATTATGATATTATTTATATAAAACTATTTGTTTTAGTAAGTTTGTATCACAAAAAAATCTGATTTGTTACTCTTAATCGGTCAGTCATTATGGAAAAAGTCGTAGAAAATTGCCTATTTTTTAAAAAGTCAGTCCAATTAAAATCAGCTGAATAAATCCTGACCTGTTTCTTGGAGTGTTTTATTTGTTAGTCTTTCAATCTCACTGAGCAATAGTTGTGTGTCGGTATCTACTTCAGAGAGAGGCGGACTGACATGCATTGTATTCTGCACATTATCCCATTCTAAAGAATTTGCTGATGATACTCTGGACCAATCAGAATCGCTATTTAGCGCTTGCGCATTATTTTGAGTGCTAGACTCACTAGCACCATGACTCATATCCTCAGAAAGAGCAGTCCTATAAAACAATTGGTTTAGTTTTCAAATATCTAAAATATTGTAAAACAACCAAGAGCTTCCTGAAGGATCATGAATTAACGAAATTGGAACTGTCTCATGTTCCCACTCCAAATCCAGAGAACTTGCTGGCGTTGATGTTGCAGTTCGTGTTAATAAAGCTCTTGCGTCTAAACACTGCAGTTGAATGTCCCGACTCGTACACGATCTAATATACAAAAATATTGACAATACACAAAAAAAACATGGAAGAATGCGACCACTATTATGGAATCCCACAAAAAAAATAACCAAAATCAGACAATTATTAAATTTATAATATTTAAACCAAAATCTGCTAAAACCGTATACGTCCCTCATGTGATTACAAGTTATGGCCATTGGGTAATCAAAAGACTCTGCTATTAATCACACGACCACAAAATACGATTTGTTGGCGCTTTAACATAGTTATAAGTGTTAAAATTAATTGGTAATAAAATGTATAAGCTTCCAAGTTTTAACCGCATCTTCCGCTTTCCTGTCAAATAATAAAAACGTAGCGTAGCCACCTTTTCCAAAATAAAAAAAAATATGTAGGTTTTTTTAAAAATCTTAAATAGTCTCTAAGCAAAACTAGAAATAAGTACCCAGTTGATGGAAGCCTCTGTGATTCGTTCAACCTGCTATAAGCTGTAGGTTGTGGATTCAACAATCCATCCACCAGATCCAGCACCGGTTTCTAAAATTTTAAACCCATATTCGGAAAAAAAAACTTTTCATGAACAGTAGCAACTTACCTTTTTGTTGTCATTTCTTTTGTTAAATATCCGTGCCAAGAAGTTCCTGCAGCATGCAATAATAGGCAAGGTTCATGAATAAACCCATGAAACAATTTTGGTAATTTTACCTTTTAATTTTGTCTGGTTGGTCCCCCAAATTCTGCAAGAAAAAACCTCATCAAATTTTAAACTAAAAATTCCAAATAGTATTTACATCTTCCACCAAATAAGAAAATTCGGGGGTATTCCCCTGTCCCTGTAGAATGCTAAAGGCCCTAATTGTCTTTGGGTTGTCCGATTTTGGCAAACATTTTCCGAAACAATTACCCATTTTTCCGGCAGCCCATCTAGGACTGCTTTAACTACAACGCCCATGGGGCCCCTGTAGTGCTGGTGGTTCCCCCGTGATGGCTATTTATCTTCCAAAGTTAATTCCAAACAATAACATACGTAAAAATACATAAATTAATTAGGAAGAGAGCTAGAACAAATTACTTAATGCACTAATTAGCTATTAAAATAATTATTTTGGTTCCAATTACCTTTTTACATTTCAGCGTTTTGACAGTTGCTAAGGGTTGAAGTGACAGGTGATAATTGACAACATGACAACCTATGATGACAACTGACATTTTACATTTTCTAACATTCTTCTTTTGCTTTGCAAAAACAGTGGCGTATCAATCTTTTTAAATAATTCAGTTTATATTTTTCATAAAGATTGAACTAATATAAATAGAATGAACCTACGTTTCTAAAAGTGTTGGCATTATATAAACAGTATAATTACGGAAGCCTGGTTAGCTTATCAATGACTTATGAGAAAGTGGCGCTACACTCGCTTATTGTTTACATGTATACTACCCATAAGTATAAAAGTAGTAACTAGTAAAAAAGTCACTAGTGCACTTTCAACTTGTGCACTTGTTACTTGTGGATCCAAAATAGGGACAAAATGGCATCATCTCTCAGTCATTACTCACATGTGTTCAGATGCAAAATAAAAACATCAACAATTAAAGTATAAATAATATTTGTTTAATGATAGTAAAAGAAAACTTTCAACTAATTACATAAAAATGACTGAGAAATGACGCCATTTTGTCTTGCACTGGAAATAGGAGAGGAGCATAAAAAAACTGATTTCTTTTCACCACTTATTTTATTCAAATCTTGGAGACATTAAACATTTGCACATGAAATAAATTTACAATCAACAAAATAACATAGTAGGTACAATAGAAATCAAGCTTGTGCAAGTATAAAAATAATAAAAAATCTCTCAGAAAGAAACTTTTCAATTTATTTCTTTGCTGATGTTGTGATAATGGCACAGCCAGCCGTGAAAACTGACCATAGCAGTAGTGTCGCTTCCAAATGTCCGGTGACGTAACGCACGGCGTCTAGTATTTGTTTCCAAATTGGATTTACAATTTGTTTTGCAGATGTTGGCAACAAATTTCTGGCTTTCAGATAGTCAACTAAAGCTGGCGAGTCTTTTGTGTAAGCTGGGAAATACTCGCTGACTCTTTGACGTCCCCACCATGACGGTTGTGATCTACGATATGTTGAAATTATGCATTTTTGTGGTAAATTGTATATTATATCGTTTTACAAATTTCAAACATTTTCTATGTTAGTTGAGTATTTTACTATGTTAGTTCAATTCATGACACCTAAACTTACCTTTCTGACCACGAAGAGTATTTATACTTATAGAGAATTGCACGTAGATATTTAGGTGGTTCTTGGACAAAAGGCGAGTGATGTCTGTCTAAGAGAGCTAGCACTTCAGGTCGTCCGGTCAAAATACGATGGGCAAGAGACAGCACCCATGGTTGTTTATCGTAAGTACTGTGAGCCGCCCAATGAAACTGCCAATCCAGTCTTGGAGAATAAGGAGCTGCAAAGATTATTATACTGTTACAGACTGCCTGTACAACAGATCGATTAATATACATACCGACAAATGGAAGAGAATGATTAATATTTCCAGGCTTGTATAGCGAACTATACTCTAGCCATGGCCCCTCAACATTATCAGCCCCTTCTAACACAATCTCAGGACGTCCATCAGTACTTAAAATTTTTGTAAACAGTCCGTATTGGTTAACAGCATGTAACTTATGCAAGCGGTTGTAAACAGTTCGCACTGTTGGGTGTACTGTAGAGTTGGTAGCAGTGTTTAATGATGCCAATGGTACTGTACTTGCCACAAACAAAAGCACAGCTATTCCTGAATATAACACAGTTGATATGATTCCTAGCACTTTACTTCCTTGACTCTCAAATAGCGTGAATGATAATGCTCGCAGAATAGTTAAACCCAGTGAAAGAAGACCAAAATAGATGGTGAATGTGAGACCGTGTCTCAAAACAAAATCAAACTGAGTCTTCGAGAAAGCTAAAAAAAAACTACTCATCACTTTGCCACGATTATCATTAGGTCACTCAGAGTACTCTAGACCCCACCTTTAAGAGAAGGATATGGAGTACTCTCACACTAATTCTCTTGCCCAAAGCGGCCTGGCATAGAACAATTCAGATTAAATTATGTATTTTTCAAATAATTAAGCAAACAATATAAAACCTGATTGGGCCCGCATTGGGACTCATCAATCTTAAATAATTATTTTTAGCCAAGCAGAGATGGCCATTCTATAATTCTATCAACAAAAAAGAAGCAGTGTAACACAGTCAAAATAAAAGTGTTGAACTTTAAGCACAACTCACAATTCATACAAAAACTTACCTACGCTTGACTCAACAATCGATCCATTAAGTTTTAAATTAAACAACTGAATGGTACCAAAAAGAATCGCTCCGTACAACACAATATTTAGAACTCTTCCCAAAAACCCTGATCTTGTTGTAATTCTTTTGCGAGCGTAGAAAAATTGATCATCAAGAATCGACAGTAAAATTGCCACAACTAACAAATTAACAAAATTATAGTTTCCAGTAAGAACACCCGCTATTTGTATTAAAATCTGAAAAAAAAATGTATTTGTTACAAAACCAACACACTAATTGCCTAATACTGTCTGGCGATAATCAAGTTCAACTGAGCTCGGAGACGTCAAAAGCTGTTAAAACCCGTTATTAACTTTCAATAACTGTCACTGTTAGGCAACAGTTGTGATAAGCTGTACTCAACTCATAGACTCTTAAGCCAAACACAGATTTGTCTAACACAGTATATATTAGACTTGAAAAGCCAGTATAATTAACAATTGGAAAAAACATCAGTTGTAAACTAGGCTATGATCACTCACCTGAATCACAAAAGTGGTGATTCGTACAGCTCTGACTGGTACAAAAAATAAAAATGGCAATCCAATTTGAACCACACTTGCAATAATGGCCACTATCTTCAAGTACCATCCTGGTAAATGATGCATATACCATGACAACGGTGTAGGCAGAGGCAAATTTTCAAAATAATAATTGTATCCAGTTAGATTCCACCACTTAGGACATCCACTAATAAACCTGTTTAAGCCTGTCGTTAGCAGAAATCTAAAAAGAAGCCAAGACACCAGCCACAGGCTTATAGCGTCTGTAGGTGAGCCTTTAGAGCCCTTGCGGCGACCTGGCAATAAAGGGGCGACAAAAAGTGCCAAAAAACCAGCCTCCAGTAGAAACTCGTCACTACAATTTAATTTAATTAATTACAATTTACAAATGATTATTGAACATACAAATTATTGCTGACGAAAACCTGCCCAATCTGGTAAAGAGAAAAATAGAGGGACCACAACCCTGCAAAGAGGGCTATTGTGCAGAACTTTTGTGAAATAAAGCTGAAAGAAAGAAAAGCATTGAACCATTTGGTATGCGACACCCAAGAAGTCACGCTTGTATGAGCGGAACTGCCTTGGGCTAATATAATCGGAGATGTCGCGTTAATTAGATTTGGATTCGTGTTCTTTTTTTAGCTCAATTAAATATATTATAAAACTGTTCATTACCAACCTGACTGTATAAGAGTTATAACTCAAACTAAAAACATAGTTTAAGTAGCATATAGTACTACCTTTATAGTAATAAATCCACCTATATGCTTATTTAAGTTTGTCGGAATAACTATCAACTCATCAGCGTGGACCTGCGCGAAATAACCGTCTTAATTTATTAATATTGTTTCAAAGATAAAACGTAAAACTGACTACTTTCTAGTCTAGCGTGAGAATGGAAAACATGACCGCGCCGTCAAACGTCAAAACCCATCCAATAAGACACGGCACGCCTGTATATGAGTATGAACTAATCAAAAAATGGACATATGTTCAAAATTTCATAGCAAGAGTTGATCTTCTAACTAAATAGCCTATGAACGCAAAGTATTTAAAAGCGTTAACAACTTTTTACATTATTTGCCCATCGCAACAGCCGTGTTTGACACTTGTCACTGTGACGGTAATAATTCGTGGCAAGCGACCATAAATAGACAGTTTTCTGGATTTCGATAGAATTTAATACTTTTTATTTAATAAAAATTACGAAAATAAAATACATTTAATTTGTTTTAAAAAAAACTTTATCATATTACCCAGTGAATGCCAAGAAGCTCCCAAATAATGCCAAAACATCTAAAGCATAGTTCACATCCAATCCAAGATATGGGGCCAGCCACAGGAGCGTTGGCTGGTAATGAACTTTCGCTGAAAATGTCTTATGTTTGCTATTTTCGAGCAATGATTTGGCCGGTAATATTCCATTATCACCGTATAAGCCTAGAAAAAATAGTATAAAAATACAGGTAATATCTATTTTTGCCTTGACCCCCGCCCATGTGAAGCACCCATGAAAAACAAAAAAGCATCAAACCAATTTTTTCAGCTCACCTGGTATTTGGATATAAAATGAGATAAATGCGAAGAGATAAACAATACAAAATGATCTTAAAAATAAATTTCGAGTATATCGGAAGGAATTCATTATTGTTTACAGTATATTTAAATAATGGAAACACAAACAACACTTTTGTACTATATTTTATGACGAACTAATCAAAGACATACTTTCTTTCGACTTTTTTAATTAATTAAAAGAAAAAATCATTTTTAGAAAATTTAAAACCCGAAAAACTGACTGGATATGAGCTTTTACTTTTCTTTTTATTGTATAAATGCCGATTACCGATATTTATTAATGTAACAAGATCCCCTACGGCGGCGACGCACCCAAACGCGAGCTGGTCAAGCTGAACTAAAATATCAGTGGCGTAACAAATTTTTATCACATCGGCGTGGTATTATTTTTTACAAAAGCAGCACGCTACTGCGTAAATATAAGACCCATCAGTCATAACAAATTATTTAAGCAAGATTGGTATTTGCTTTATTCAACTGTGTTAATTATGCAAACTTTAATTGTTAAGTCTCACTAATGAATTCTAATTGTTTTAAATTTTTGTATTTAATAAATTTGCTTTGACTTTATTGCGTAATAAAAAGTATCAAGTTTAAAAACGCTGTTAACCTCATAACTTGCAAAAATTTGTATTTCTTATGAGTAAAACAACACCAAAATTTATTTTTATCTGTTTACTCAATGGAAAGTAACGTTGGCAGAACTACTCTTTTGCAATACAGTTAAAAACACAACACACACAACGTTAAACTAAAGCCTTACATAACAAATTTGACATAAAATAATTTAAAAAATAAAAAAAAATTGATAATAACCCATAGATTACCTATCTTTTATTGTAAAGTTTTGCGAATAGTATAAATGTGTTTAGCTTTAAGATAATATTTGTTTGTAGTTTTAAAAAACAAATAAAAATAAAAAAAATTCTTTATTTATTTAAATTTTAGACATAAATATTATGAGTTTTGTAAGCAAAACTGATTTTAACATAATTGTTTTTAACAGAAAAAAGTCAAGACTAGATAGTAAGATAAGCTTGGAAAGCCAATTATTCAAGCATTTTATTAATTTGTATGTTGCCAGTTGTTATCATATTTTTTCCAACTACTAAATGATCTTTTTGTATAAATTTTGCTGTTTAGGTATCAATTCTGCTAGATGTCGCCTTAAACTTTTATTAAACACATCAACCTTGAAACGTCTTGTCATCTTGTCAATTAAATGTCAAATTGTAATTTTTGTGGAAGTCGGAAAGTGTGTAAATATTGGGCGATTTTAGGGTGTTAGTGTAGGAAAAATAGCCCCAAAATGGTGTTAGCGGACTTAGGTCGTAAGATAACGACTGCTTTGCATTCTTTAAGCAAAGCAACGATTATCAATGAAGAGGTAATTTTCCAACAGATGTTCATTTATAGGTTAGGAATAATTGGAGACGTTGTCTTTTCCAGGTTCTCAATGGCATGCTAAAGGAAATATGCGCTGCATTATTGGAAGCTGACGTTAATATACGACTTGTAAAAAAACTGCGAGAAAATGTAAGATCTGTTATTGATTTTGATGAAATGGCTGGAGGACTGAATAAACGACGAATGATACAAAGTGCCGTTTTCAAGGAACTGGTCAAAGTACTTTTTAATAATTTGGTTTGAAAATGTTCTAATAAAGGTCTAAAGCTTGTAGATCCAGGTGTAAAACCATATCAGCCGACTAAAGGGAAACCTAATGTAATTATGTTTGTTGGACTCCAAGGCTCTGGCAAAACTACTACTTGTACGAAATTGGCCTATCATTTTCAGAAAAAAAATTGGAAGTCTTGTTTGGTGTGTGCTGACACATTCAGAGCTGGTGCTTATGATCAAGTGAAACAGAATTGTACTAAAGCTAGAATTCCGTTTTATGGAAGGTAGGGTCAACATCTCTAACGGATTTATTTTCAAGTTAAAATTTGACGCTTTAACATGTTGTGTTCAGTCCATAACTTACAATTTAATTCGATTGATAAAATTTGAAACTAGAACTTGAGGCAGACGAAAGTTCAAGCTTTAACTATAAATACTACCCATGCTACTACAGATCTGTAGCAGAACTGTCAAAAAATACATTAATGTTTTCTAAATGTAGTATCGATAAATATAGTTTTTTATTGTATTGATGTCTAATAACAGGAAATTTGAACCACTTTGTCAGTTTATACTATTTTCCAGCTATACAGAGGTTGACCCAGTAGTAATCGCTCAAGATGGAGTCGATATGTTTAAAAAAGAAGGTTTTGAGATTATAATTGTTGATACAAGTGGTAGACATAAACAGGAAGAATCTCTTTTCGAAGAGATGTTAGCAGTTTCAAATGCTGTCGTAAGTATCAATTATGAAAGATTTCCGCTTAAAACATCTTGTTTTAAAAATTCGAAGAAAAACTTAAAAGTGAACAGCACCCAAATTTATCAATTATTATGAATTTTGTTTATTAGAGTCCGGACAACATTATTTTCGTGATGGACGCGACAATTGGTCAAGCATGTGAGGCACAAGCGAAAGCTTTTAAAGAAAAAGTCGATGTGGGTTCGGTTATTATAACAAAATTAGATGGCCACGCAAAAGGTGGAGGAGCTCTTAGTGCTGTAGCAGCTACAAATAGTCCAATAATCTATATCGGTACCGGTGAACATATAGATGATTTAGAATCTTTCAAAACGAAGCCTTTCGTCAGTAAATTACTCGGAATGGGTGATATTGAAGGATTAATTGATAAAGTTAACGAATTAAAATTGGAAGATAATGAAGAATTACTCGAGAAAATCAAACATGGTCAGTTTACATTAAGGGATATGTACGAACAATTCCAAAATATCATGAAGATGGGTCCATTCTCCCAAATTATGGGTATGATACCAGGTTTTAGTCAGGATTTTGTCTCAAAGGGCAGCGAACAAGAATCAGTTTCTCGCCTAAAAAAGCTAATGACAATCATGGATAGTATGAACGATGACGAACTTGACAGTCGAGATGGCGCCAAAATATTTACAAAACAGAATGGACGCGTTATCCGAGTGGCACAGGGTTCAGGCGTAACCGAACGTGAAGTCAAAGAGTTGATCACACAATATACTAAATTCGCGGCTGTTGTTAAGAAAATGGGAGGAATTAAAGGACTATTCAAGGGTGGAGATATGGCCAAGAATGTTAATCCTACACAAATGGCAAAGCTCAATCAGCAAATGGCGAAGATGATGGATCCACGTGTTTTACAGCAAATGGGAGGAATGTCCGGTTTACAGAATATGATGAGGCAACTGCAAGCGGGTGCTGGGGGTGGTTTAGGGAATTTAGGCAATTTAATGGGGGGCTTTGGTGGGGGCAAGTGAGCCATGTATTGTATGATAAAAAAAAATGTTTTGCCGATTTTCTATATTTTAATAAAAGTTTTCTTTTAAGACGATGTATTATTAATTGCAATCTAAAACTATACCTAAAGCTAAAGAAATTAGAAGTATTCTTAAGTATGACAAAAACACGCCAGTCTTTAGCTGCCTGGCACTGTAATACACAGTGCCCATCTACTCTTTAATAATATAATTTGCTCTGACTTGTTCGTAATAAACTTTGAAGCTTATTTTTCTATATAATGTTTTTTTTTCTTCAAACTTTGAGTTATCTTTTACTATTGGCGAAGGTAGGTAAAAATAGGAAACTGAAAGTTCAGATCGGCATGTGACCAGTTTTGTGCTTCTTAGCTACATATAAAATTATTTATGGTAAGTAGAAATTCGGTACTTGGTGTACAAGGCAAGTAATTTGAATCGAAACTAAAAATTTGTCTAAACATTTTAATTATCTAATAATAAATAACTTTTACATTGAATATATAATAGATCCCATTTATATCTCTAAAACTAGAAAACCTCATTTAATAAAATCCCAAATTGCTAAAAGACGTCTTTCTCTGTTACGCCTCAAACTTAGTGAAGTGAAGCGTATAGTGCGTGGAACTGCTTCTGCTCAGGCATGTGTATTTTAAAAAATAATGTTGCCAACTTCACATTACTTTTCAATTACTTGTACTCAGAAATTATGTAACAGAATACACAAACGACTATAGTTCATGTTTTATCTTATTTGGTCTTTGTAAACATCGTGAAAGTGTACACATTCATATTGATGTAGACATCAAAGCTGTAAAAAATATTACATCATAATATGCTTCCGCTGTGTATGTTGTTTCAAAATTTGTTTAGATTTATATTGACCATCGCAATAGTCACATTTTAACCAATCTATCAATTCTTTTGGAGTATGTTTAGTTTGCTTGTGATTCTTTAGATCTACATTGAAACAAGCTTCGTACGTACATTGATCACATTTATATCTTTTGTCTGCGATTGAATGTATACGAATTAAGTGCTTTTTTAAATTCGAAAGAGCTTTAGTTTTGTACGTACAATAATCGCACTGAAACCATTTAATTTCATTATATGGCGTATGTACGTTCACTCGATGTTTATTCAATTTATATTTCATATTTGTTTCGTAGTTGCAGTCATTGCACTTATATGATTGATCATTTGAATGTTGGCATTCGATGTGATATCTTAAATTATGAATGTATTTAGTCTTAAAATTGCAAAACTCACAAAAAAAGAATTTGATTAAATCGTTTGAAGTGTGCTGCATTTGCATGTGTTTATTTAAGTCGCATTTTCGTTTTGCCTCAAAGCAGCATATATTACACTTAAATGTCTTCTTTTTTTCATTGTGTTGAGTATAGATGTGATATTGGAGATCTCTATTTATTTTAAATTTCTTATTAACACAAAGGCTGCAGCAAAACCATTGAATTGATTCAATAGCCGTATGTTTCCTTATTATGTGTTCATCTAATCGCCATTTTGAGCTTATTTCGTAGATACATTGATCACATTTGAACTTTATAGAATGATTATTTGCCTTATGTCTTTTTACGTATGAATAAATTTTCGATTTGTAGCTACAATGATCACAGTAATACCACTTAAATGTTTTACAACTCAAAAAATGCCGTTTGTAATAAGTTACAAATGAACATTTATCACATTTGTATTGCTCGTTACACTTCCATTGATGCAAGTAATTCCACAACTGAGAGAAGCTCTGTACTCCACATTTTTTACACGTTTTGCGAATAATTTTGCGATTAACACTTCCTATTTCACTGCAACTATGAATGTGCAATTGAGTTCTTTCATTTATGGCAAAACTACAGTTATCACAATTATAAACTGTACAAGATTCACTGCAATCAAACAATTTTTCTAAAGATAAAAGGTTTGCAACAGACACCATTTTAATAATATACTACACCGCACATATCACCAGCACTAGTAACATTTGTTACCAAAATTGGCATGAATGTCACTAAAAACAGACAACCTAAATTCTTGCTTTTGAAGCAGCCAGCAAACATTCAAAATATCAAATTAACATAAAATGTAGTCTTTTATATATTATAAATTCAGAATTAATGCCGTTTATCATATTATGTTAACATAAAGCAAAATGCTCATGCACGGACAAAAGCTAGCCTTCCAGTGAAGACCAGCAGTTTGGTTTATTAAAGTATTTACCTGTTGACATAAGAATTTTAAAATAAAAAGTTTTAAGAAAATTACCATTCTCATGTTACATAACATCACTTACATTTTCAGTAATTTTAAATGCATAAAGTTAGGATTGATGTTAACAGTATTGATGTATTATTTTCGAAAATTTCTGTCAACTATCCAGCATGCAGTAATAGTTATGATTGTTTAGTGACTTTTTATTTCTTTAAAAAAAAAGGTTGGCAACGCCGAGATGCCAGTAAGTTTTTGTCTTGGCATTGGCAACGTCAATAAAAATTAGTTGTTAAACTCTGTGGTTAAGCCACAGAAAGTTTAAAAACAAATGAACCAAGATCGCTTTTATCTAACCTAACATTTTGCTTCAATAATTTCAAGACATTTTAGTTTTACTTTATTTTAACTATCAATTGACTTCTCTATTTTGGTGGAAATGGTTTGTGAAAAGTGTGAGAAAAAGCTTGGAAAAGTGATAACACCTGACCCATGGAAAAGTGGAGCAAGAAATACCACTGAATCAGGGGGGCGAAAGGTAGGCGAAAACAAGGCCCTGACGGCAAGCAAAAACAGATTTAACCCCTATAGCTCTAGGTTCGAGACTTGCAGGTAAGATAATTAAAAAGCAACTATTCAATTACCAACAAGATTTCTTGCAGGATATGTCGCCAAAAAGTCCACCAAGTCGGTTCACATTATTGTCAGTCTTGTGCCTATAAAAAAGGAATCTGCGCCATGTGTGGCAAAAAAATCATCAGTACGAAAAATTATAAGCAGTCATCTGTCTAAATATCTATATTAAAATAAGATAATTATAAGAATTATATTAGTTTCTAAGTTATCACGTCGTTTTCATTTTCTTCGACTTCGGTTTTCCTTTATTTGGGTTTCTTCGTTTCTTATAACTTTGACCTTTTTTACCTACAACTTTATCAAAACCTTGTACCCATCGATTTCGATTTTCTTCCCATGCTATTTGCTTGACAGCTGTAGAAAAATAAGAAATATATAAATACATACCAGCAATAATGACCGTCATTGTCAAGTACTTACTTGCTTTGTCTTTATTTGAAAAATCATTAGAGCCTCCTGGCGCCCTCTTAGCGCTACCCTCATCATCTAATAATGAAGCAAACTCTTCAGCTGAAGCAAATAATGTATTAATATCGGATTTAGATTTTTTCTTTTGTTTTGTGGTTTCATCATCGCTCCCAAATATTATTTCATCATCGTCATCATCATCCACATTTTTCAGAAGCACTAAAAGAAATATCATTTAAAAAATATTAACAATTAAGGAGAATCATTATTACTTCTATCTTCCTCATTCATTTCAAGATCTTCATCTTGTTCACTATCATCTAATTCATCACTTTCATCGTCCTCGTCCATTTCTATTTCATCTCCACTTTCCTCATCACTATCCACTTTTTTTCTCTTGTCTTTTTTCCCTTTAAGTTTATCTCCAATGTCATTCATAAAATCTAAATCTTCATCATCCATAACTTTGCCTCCCATTTTATCCAACATTTCTTCAAATTCCTCACTTTGCACCGACTCCAAATCACTCCCATCATCATCATCTTTATTCGCTTGCTTCTCTTCATATTTCTTACGTAAAAATCTATCAACAAACCATGGTGAACATTAAAAAACCACTGTAGAGCCCCTAAACAAAACTTACTTGTACATAAATAATTCATCAACGGGAATATTCTGTAAATTTTCATTTAAATATCCTGCAGAATTGACTGGCAAAGCTCGAAGTCCTTTTGCGACATACATTTTTCTCTTTCCAAACGTTGGATGGGCCCCCTGCACTACACCATCGTCGTTCTTTTTAGGATTCTTATAAACAAACCTGTCTAAAAATCTTATCAGGGTAAAGTCCTTTAATGGATCTCCCGAATATTTGATTACATCTCCTGTAAAACGCATCACCCACAAATTAATTATCTATAGATTTCTTCTCTAATAACAATAATAGTTTGTTTGTTTAATAATAGTTTGTTTATATAATAATAGTAACAGAACAAACTAATAATAGTTTGCTCTGTTGTTGTTATTTATCAAACTATGCTATATAAAATAAATTACTCGGTACGGCTAAATCACCTGTTACTTAATAAATTGTTTTGTTTTGCGAAAATTTGTATTTTATGATATCGACAAGTAATAAGTCCGTATCCACTTACCTAATACGTTACTTTTTATGTATATATAAAATGATAATAGAAAAAGGCATTATATTTCAATTAAAATAATGTATAAAATGGTAATTCAGAATTAAAATTATGTACATAATGAAAATTTAGAATTGAAACTGTACATAATAAAAATTATATATTTAATAAAAATGTCATAATTAAAATGTTTTTTTCTAATAATTAAAAATCAATATTGATATTATTAATTATGGTAGCACACAATAAAAAAGTCTATATTTTAATTATGTAAGAACATAATTAGATTACATTATTATTTTTATCATAAATAGTAATAAAACCGGCACATTGTATTTTTGTACTCGTTCATAATTATTATGTTATTAACTCAATTATTTATTAAGTTGCATAATTTAAATATTTATTTTCTTTGATGAAAAGATGAAATAATATTAATTATTTGTACACATAATTATATTTCTCTACATATTATTCTCGCGATTAAATAGTAAAAGGGCGTTCCATAGTTGACTTTAAAATGTAGTTTTAAAGCAAACGTCAAAATATAAATATTTCAAAGTTTTTTGAAATATCTAATCAGTTATTTTCAGACGTAAACATTCTGTTTACCCTAAAATTTTCGAAAAATCCGAAGTTAAGTCGGTTGAGTTGCTTGAGATAGCTCAAAAAGCGTTTGCGCACACCAAAATCTCGATTTTGAAATTTGTTGATGCGGTACTTGAGTCTGAACTCAAGACTCGACTATAAATACGGGCATAAACAATGTCAAAGTCACAAACAATAATGCGTTTTTGGATCTTTACGTGGTTGGGAATATGTTATAAACTCACCCTCCAAAATATTGTTAGCATATAGAGAAACAGTCGGATGGAAATGTTCTTTCATAGCAACCAATTCAGTATAAGCTGACAAATTGCCTCCTGCATATAGAGGATTTCTAGCTAAAGGATCATAACAGTTTTTTTCTTTTTTCAAATTATCACAGTGGTACCAACTGGCCCGAATTTCATTAACATCTGGTTTTATATCTTCTTTTTCTTCTTCACCATCTTCTTCCGCTTTTACATCATGGTATTTCTCCTCATCATCATCGTCATTATCTAGTGTTAATTTTTTCGAAATGAATGACTGAATATGTGGTTTTTTCCCCAGTAATTGCGACACCAAATATAAGATGCCACATGAGAATGATGGTTGCGTAAAACAAGCGATTTGTAGTAGCCTTTTGACAAATACTTTCGTTCGAGCAGTTTCCGAATCTTTCAAAAGAGCCTTATATATTAGGCTGAGTAGCATAGCTTGATGGGTCGTTGTTAATAATTTGGAATCGAATAGTTTTCTATATAAAGCCGAATAAAAACGATCCGTTACACTATTGTTATGGTCGGCCACTTGGTACAAAAGTTGCAAAGCATGAAGGCTATTATTAAAATTAGCAATATGAACTATTCGATACAATGTATCAATGTGATCAGTAATTTTTTCCATTTCTAATTTTGCATAAGGATAAGCCCTTTTTACGCCCATCAACAACGCTGACATCATTCGACTATCAATTTCTCCTTTTTTAACGCATGCTTTGAAAAAAGAAAAATACACTTCGATAAGTCGTCGTCCTATTTCGCTAGTTTCATGACTTAAGTAATATTGTGATAGAAAGCATAAGCCATAGTATTGTGTTTTGCTAGAAATATTAGTACGGAAAAGTAACTTTTCCACTTCAGTTAAAACCACTCCCTGCATATTTGGATGCTTGATAAGCAGCTGTCCCAGACTGTAAATTGCTTTTGAAGCAACTTTCTGAGAAGGATCTCCTAGTTTGTTGACAATATAAGAGAGCAGATTCTAAAAAAGAAAAAAACAAATTTAAGTCTATTAAAATAATAAACAGACACAGAAAATAATTTTTCTATGTAGAATGTTCACGGGATAAGATAATTTTTCTGACATGGATTTTGGTAATGGGAACAAAGTGTCAGATTGTATTAACGTTCATTGTACCAAAAAGAATATATTATAACATTTTTAAAATTTTTTCATTATCTTTTTTAAATCAAAATCTTAATCTTATTCAAACATCCGTTAATTTGTTGCCATAAAATATATTAAATTCCAAGGATTTAAAATCACTGGACTATATAATAGAAAACTATTGTCTATTTCTTCAGTAGACAATAAAAGCAATGATTTCGAATACAAAAGTTTTTTTAGTAATTAGTGTAGTTGCAAACTATGGGAAAGTGATAAATTGCCAGAAAGATTTACGTAAGTTTTTGTTTTATTAATCACAAGCGACATTTCTCCAAGAAAATAACGTGTGTACCACCACAAAGTAACCATAAGTGTAAAATCAAATTGATTTTTATTAAATGACAGGTCGTGGGTTTTAGAATGTTCATAATTTAGTATTAACTACATTCTACCCACATAGAAACATCTTTTTTTATAAATACAGGGTGTCGCAATTATGACGATATTTTTTTCTTAAAATTTGTAACATCCTGTAAAGATCCCCAGTTGCATTATGAAATTACATAGTGTTGATATCACACTTTAGCCTTACCTTTCGTGACACATTGATTTACTCAAGTATCTCTCTTATTAAACGAGAAATGAGAAATGTATTATATAACTACTAAAAAGAATGGGAGGCTATGGTAAAACAAAAAATAAAAGAGTGTTAAAACATTGACGCGTTATGTCAATGTTAATATTTGCGTATTTTTTTGCAAGTTCTTTTATTTAACAATATGCATCATAAAAACAAAATCTTACTTGCAAAAAAATTACTCAAGCATTAATATTGGTTGAATAAGGCTGGATCTACCGAAGAACGCTCCAATTAAATACACACATTTTTAGTTTTAGAAAATTCCCAAAAGTCTAAAAAAGGCCTAGTTACAGAATCCTTTTTTAAAAAGACGGATTAAAGATTAATTGTACTGAATCATAAAACAATTTTTTTATATACGACCGCTTAAGAAAGTGATTCATATCGTAATGATAACTTATGCTCGAAAGTGCCTAATATTAATAACCGTGGGATATATTCATATCGTAATAGTTTACATCGATAATGTGTTAGAAACAACATTGCATCACACATCATTTGTACGAAAGAACAAATATCTTTGCTGATGTTGATCAAATCCACTCGGGTTTTTTTGTCTTCGTGTATCTGATCAACACTTGCTACTTTCGACGCTAGTTATGAAAATAGTTATTTACAGCTCCCCATTGGCCAAGATGCTATAAAAATGATCCCAAAATAAATGAATGCCTTCTAAAAGCAACAGATGAAATGCGGCCATATTTAGAAAATGGTATTCCAGAATTTAATATACCTCCAATAGATCCATTCAAAATGGATAGAATGACATTACACCAAGGCTCAGGTTCTCTAAATTATCACGCAGAACTCACCAATATAATTCTCAGAGGACTAAATTCTTATAAATTTACTAAATTTGAGTAACTATCTCTATTAGTTATTTATTTATATCTTTTAAATTTATTGTTTCTTCAAGTTTTGATGTTCCAAAGCTAAGATTTGATTGTGTATGCGATATAGGCCTAATATCAGTTGATGCTGATTACACAATAACAGGAAAAATTTTACTACTACCCATAGAAGGAAAAGGAAAATTTTATGCTAATTTGAGTAAGTACCAATTTGATAAAAATGAAAAACAGCTAAAACAAAATATAATTAAATATCTTAAAGCATCTACAATTCATTTCATTTGAATTGGCATAAGGGGTGGTTGGGAAAATAAATTAAAATTTCTGTTGGTAGTCGTTAGAGCTTATTTGTTTTCTCTTGGCGGCTGTGACGTCACTAATCTGCGCGAACATTTACAGCTGATGGAATAAGTGAGCGCTGAAAACATTCGACCATCTTTTGAACCGCTCAAAATTAAATTAATGTAATTTATGTAATCTAAATTAAATTACTGTGCTAATATGCTGTAAGTATTGAGGTTTTTCTATTTATATTAAAGCAAGCAAGCAAAGTAAAAAAATTAAGATTTAACTGACGTTTTTAGTTTAGTTAGTAATAGCAAAGAACTACCAATTACAGCTTCTGCGCATGAACACGTGACCCGCCAACAGAAAACAAATAAGCTCTACCTATATTTAGTTTTTTTTTTTCTTTTTTTTGGAGAACTATATCTGAATGTGGGCATTTGTTTAAATCACAATTTATTGCTGCTCCTGCCGTCAGAGCTCACATATGCAATCTTCCCTATCTAAATAAAGTTGTCCAAATCTCAAAACAGATACCTACAAGTCCCAAAACCCGGCCACGTAAAACTAAATTTAACCAGATAAGAGTATTACTATTTTTAGCTGGACTTCACGTTGATGTTATCGAAAATTCACGATACTATAGTAAAAACGGTACTGAATACTTTGCAAAAGCATCTTTAGATACCAAAATAACGCTCCAAGACGTCTACTTTAAATTTGAAGGTTTATTTGGTGGAAATGCTCTTATAGGTATGTGTTAAGTAGAATGCTTTAAACATTATAGAGTTTTTATAATATTTTGCAGAGCAAGCACTTCAAAATGCATTTTCTGGTAATCATGAAGAAATTATTGAGGAGTTTAAGCCTGCACTGGAAAGCTCTGTTTCTTCTATAATGAATAATATGTTAGAAAATCTAAAAAGTAATGTGCCGGCTGATAAATTATATCCAATAAAATAAAGTTGATTAGAATGTACCATCTTTCATATTTATCCCATTAGCCATCAAAAGTAGCAGTAGCTTTGCTTTCCTCGTCAGTGCGGAATAAAGCTGAGTGCAGTAGTACCAAAAATTTTTGCTTTTTACGAGACTGCACTCAACAGTATCACCCTCATTAAGACACCATTTAAGCAAGCACAAGCCAGCTTGCAGATTCATACAAACCAAAACTTTCTGGTAAAAGTAAAATTTTGGTCTTTATGGCATCGCATGTTAACCTATGCTCACTTAAAAAATAATAATTTACAACAGTATTTTAGACTCTTCCAAGCGCATCATAATGAGGCTGACACTGTTAAAGTGTCAACTCATTAACCAAAACTTTTTGATTATTTCAGAAATCAGCAAAATTATTTTATTTTAGTCCTACGATTGGCCGATTATACTGACCTTGAAACAAATCAACCAATCGAATAGCATCCGTCAACAGAATGCAGACGTGTTTATTAAGCTATTATCTTGCGGCATTTGTTAGAAATTAGTTCAAGAAAGAGTTAAATAAAACCTATGTAGGTTTCCAGTGTTTTCTACTGACCAAAAATCGTAATTATTTGTAATTATCAACAAAATCTGTTTTTGAAATAATAAACGGAAACACATCTTCATCTTGTTAATTACACTAATTATTAGAATAATTATGAAATAAATTTTTTATTCCTACATTTTTTTATTAATTATGTATAACCGCACTTAAAACTTCAAGGGTAATGTAGATTATTATCAATATTTATTAATTTACAGGCTTATGGAGTTAGAATGAGTATCAAAATGTTTGTTAGAAGAACAATGTTGTCTGTTGTAACAAGCGTAGTAATGCTTCAATTAGTAACAGGAATAAAAAACTTACGTAATAAAGAACTCCATAATAATTATAGATTAATATTTAAAATTTTCCAGCTGCAAATTGGCCCACTTGCTACAGAAACGACCCAAATTTAAGTCAATGCCTAGTAAAAGCAACTGACCAGGTGCGAGATTCTTTAAAAATTGGTGTCCCAGAATTGAATATTGTCGCATTAGAGCCTTTTAAGCTTTCAAAACTTACACTAAAGCAAGACACAAATGCCCTAAATTACAATGCCGAAATTGCTAATATTCATCTAACCGGATTGAGTAATTATAAATTCTCAAAATTTGAGTAATTACTTTAAGTTTTTGTAATTTTTTTTTTAATTTGGTTTTCTCTAAGCTTTGATGTTCCCAATCTACGATTTGACTGTGCTTGTGATGTTGGGCTTGTAACACTTGAAGCAGATTACAAAATGAGAGGAAAAATTTTATTTCTTAATATGGAAGGAGAAGGAAAATTTTTCGCAAATTTAAGTAAGTTTTAAAATTAAAAAGATAAACGGTAAATTATGTTTTATAATATAATATTACAATAAATAGTGACTTAACTAGAATAAACGATTGCTTAAGAAACTGTATTGTTAAATAGAGATACAGAGTTACCCATCACTATATAAATGCGATGTTGCCAAAATATTGTGGAAAAATCGTCGTAAAAATGCTTTATTATATTGTTCAAAGCTTGATGTACAAGGTTGTCTTCTATTTATAAGTTCAACTGCAGTCTGTCTGCATTTTTCTGAATTTTATGTCTTTAGCTTGCCACGATAAAGTGGCAAGTCCTAAATGAATAAATTTAAACAAATTTCTACCATACTTTTCCACAAAAATATAATTTAAAGTCACTGAATACATAATTTCATTTCGTACCTACCGCAAGAAAGTTGACCTCTAGAGCAACATTGACATTAAGACAATGACATTGAGGGAAAATTCCAAATTACTGTAAACAATTAAGAAATTCAAATTCATCCATTAATGCATTTCAAAAGCAGAACCGTGATGAAGAAAGCAACAAACACTACACAAATAAGTTATAAATTAAAATATACAATCTGTTACAATATCAGAATTAAAATATATAATTACAACAGACAAAGCTCATAATATTCATATTTTTATTTGTATTTATTATTATAATTTGAACGTCATGGTAATGTAGTCAACTAGGGAACAAAAAAAACAACATAATTTAGGCAAGCCATGAAATTTAAAATGTTACAACGGCATGTTACTAGAGCCGTTGGACACCAACAGATTCTAACCAATGAAAACTTGCATTTAAGCATTATCGGGCACGTTTTCTCAACGCTGCCTATACATTTTAAAGCATAATTAGTAAGTTATTTATTTCAAAACACTTTCCACTGATTCGTTAGAGTAGTTCTTCTAGGTTGTTGATAAGATCCACAAAAATTAAATAATATTGATTCAAATGTCATTTTAAAAGTTGTTATAACCAAAAACGGGGTATTTTTGCTGAAAATCTGGTGAAGTCACTGAATAATCCTAATTTCTATACAAAACTTTGTAAATTTCGTGTAATAATTCCGGTTTAATTTTATAACTGTAAAAATAATTTTAAGCTGGACTACACGCTGACGTAGTACAACACGTCAAATATAGAACCATAAATAATGTGCAGCATTTCCAAGTGGAATCCACAAAAACCAAAATCAAACTCAATGATGTTTATTTTAAATTTGATGGTTTATTTGGAGGTAACCCAGTTCTTGGTAAGTTTATATTTTATTGAACCAAACATACATAAAAAAAAATACTACTATAATAATAACAGGTCTCATAAATTAGCTATTTACTTATTAAGCAATAAATCTACCTGAAATGGCAAATCAGCTGTCTTAGTATATTGCTGTAGAAGTTTTAACGAAAAATAGTTTAATTTCATTTTCGTATTTAATGTTGTTATTCTAGAGGGAGCAGTGCAAGAAGCATTTTCTGGTAATCACGAAGAGATTATCGAAGAGTTTACACCTGCTTTAGAAGAAGCTGTAACTGCTATACTTGAAGATTTGGAAACACATGTTACCGATAATATTCCAGCTGATAAGCTATATCCAATAAAATAAACGCTCATAATAGTGTTTTAATCTATTTTAAAATTGTGAATAACTTATGAGAATCGTAAAGCTCAAACAATTTTTTTTGCCTAAATAATATAGTACTTTTTTAAATATTATAAAAAAATATTCACTTTATTGATCAAGTATTGCAATTTTTATCACTTTTTATTTAAATTATTAAAATTGGTGTTATAAAGATGTTATATAATTTTTTTTTTCATGTAAAATAGCGCAAGAAATGAAATATATAAATCATTGATAAAAATCTCAAAAAAAATCCTTCAAAAAAATATTCTAAAAACTCCAACTTAAGATTTTTTAATCTAATAAGTTGATAGTCATCTGCTTCGCATGATTACTGAAAAAATTACTACTGACTTATGTATTTGTATTCATTACATAAAACACACAAAAACATAAGCTTGTTTGAAATACAACAACTTTAATATAATTAATTATTTAGTTATTTATTTATATGATTCAAACAAACTGCTTTTTTGCTTAATTTGTTTGAAATAGGTAATTAAATAAAGTAATAATTACTTAGTGAAGTGATTTTAGCAATTTTTTGGTTTTATAATCAGTAGGTGTCGAAAACCTTTGTCAAAAAATGCATTATTCAGGATAACTTAAAAAATATTATTCAAATTTTGATCAAATGTATATGGAACTACAAAGCAAGCACTAGCTTTCAAATAAAAACAAAACCATAAAAAAAAACCTGCGGCAACACATAAAAATAGAGACGAATCGAACACTTTCATTTTTTTTTAAAGTCGGTTAAAAACAACTTATGTCAACAAACTTTGACAGAACATTTGCGTATAGTATATTCCACCAAACTTAAAATATCCAAATTATCAAGTAAAGCCCTTCATCGCTCAAGCTTGCGGTCTGCAATTAAGATAATTATGCGAAATTTTATACCCAAAACTGCTTTTGTAGTAATAAGAATTGATTCCAAATCTCATTTATATATAAATGTCTCAATTAAACATTGCTTAATAATTATTTTAATAAGCACTCATAAAGTTAAAAATTCTGTAAAAAAAATAAATTACAAAATTATCCATAAAATAATAATAAATTAATTTATTGAACATTAATTAGCAGCTACTTTTAAGCACTTTATTTTTTTAAACTAAAATAATGTTTATTTAAGTAATTTCTTAAACTAATCGCGTTGTTGCCAAGTTTTAAACAATCAACTGCTTTGCCAGTAAAAAATTTCCGTATTCATTAAATGAAAATGTCTCAAAACCAATCCAAAGACGTTATCTGACAACCTTCATGCAAAACCAATGTCAGATTTAATTAATTTTAAGAAGTATAAATTGTAATCTGCTTAACAGCAAAGCAGTTTAGTGTAATTATCACAATGATTTACACCAAATTTATATATTTTAGTTTTTTTGTTCAAATTTACGCGTCACTTCGTAAGTGAAAAAAACTAAAAACACAGCTATGATTTTTAAACAATTGTTGTAGCTTCCGGTTTTCCTCAATGTTATAGAAATGATCCAGGATTGAATAAGTGTCTATTAAATGCAACTAATAATCCAAAAATTCGTGCAGGCTTATCAGATGGTATCCCTGAAATAGAATTTCCAAAAATTTCACCTTTCAGCATTCACGAGTTAACATTACAAGAAGGAACCAAATCATTCAACTTCAAAGCTGATTTAAAGAATATTATTCTTCGTGGTCTTGAAACTTATAAATTTTCAAAATTTGAGTAAGCATCTTCTTTTATAAATCTATTTTCACAATTTATACATTTTTGAAATAATATGCAAAGCAAGAAAATAATTTAAATATATACATATTTATGAACTTGACTGGTTTAAAAACCATTAATTTAGTTGCATCACTTGCCAAATTGGTTTTCCAATCCTTCAGGCAATTGTAATAATTATGGATTGCATTTAAATTCAAGAGATAAATCTTGTATTGTTTTTTACTTTATTTTATATCATTTGATTTGACTTTTGCCATTTGAATAGATTCAAACTCATCCAAATCAGTATAATTTATGCATTTGTCTAATTAATTTCAAAATTTCGATTTCATTTTTAATACAC
Organism: Lagria hirta; assembly: GCA_947359425.1. NCBI lineage: Eukaryota > Metazoa > Arthropoda > Insecta > Coleoptera > Tenebrionidae > Lagria > Lagria hirta. Next base: position 23,244,688 of record OX375800.1, on the reverse strand, counting down.
AAACTGTTAGCAGTTTCCTTGTTAAATATTACTATATCATCAACATATCTTATTCATACTCCTCTAGATAAATATTTGATATAACCAACGTAGTCAAGGTTTTTTCTTCTTTTTTGAAACATATAACTTGAAAAATGTTAAGTCTGTTGGAGTGCTGATGATAAATCACAAAGACGATAATAGTAAAAATATGAGTATTAATTAAAATTTTGTAGTTTTGATGTCCCAAAATTGAAATTTTTCTGCACAATGGATGTGGGTCCTTTATATCTGGATGCAGATTATGTCTTGACAGGAAAAATTTTACTAGCTCCTATTGAAGGAAATGGAAAATTTAACGCCAATATAAGTATGATAAATAACAATGATAGTAATCTAGCTAGATTATTCATTTAGTTTTTTTCACCATAAATTAACACTCAAATTTTTTGTAATAGCTGCGCAACTAATTATGCGCGGACAGCAAAAACAATAATTTTTTCAATCCAGCAAGATTACTGCACCACCAAGACGATAAACATTGCAAATCATAAAAAAGTATTAATAATTTATAACTTAATCATTTTAAGGTAAAGCTCATATAGACCTAATACATGAAGTTAAAACAATCACCAAACGCAATAAAGAACATTTGGCGGTTATTGGTACAAAAACCAAACTAAAAATGGATGATTTAAAATTTGTATTCAAAGGTTTATTAGGTGGAAATGCATTAATTGGTAAGTAATTATATAAAACTTCTTTCTTTAATAACAAATTTTTACTTTTTTTTCAGAAAACGCTTTACAATCTGGATTAGACACTAGTCGAGAGGAACTTATTCAGGAATTTACGCCAATTCTTGAAGAAACTGTTAGTTCAATTGTTGACAGTATTTTTGGCAAATTTTTTGATGTAAATCCTTACAATGTATTATATCCGAATAAAAACTAACAAAAATAATATGTAGTTAAAAAAAAATAGAAAAAACAAGTTCATCGGGTAGTACTTTATCAGTCCCAATACGCTAAACGTGTTTTTATTCGTTCGTCAGTTCAATGTTGTAAGAAAGTTCAACGTTCATTCACCAATAGCGTAAGCCTGCCCATTGACAACGTAATTAAAAGTAAAAATAAATAAGCTTTTATAAGCAAATTTGGTGTTAATTTGAATCAAATAAAAATGACCACTTTTAAAAAATTCTTAGACATTAATACAAGAAAAAAAAACATTTAAGACGACATAGACAAACTCTATGCTTAACCAATTATATTTAAGTGGATCTACAGAACTGTGGCTTTAGGTATTCTTGGAATTACTATAGCAATCAATGATATCACGTTTGGGTATTAGTATTAGTCCAGTAGGAAATGCCAGAATTGTTATTTTCTAGCCCGACATTTTTTTTATATTCTTTATTGAAATTTAAATAAAAAAGATTCTATGACTTTGATAAAGTTGATATTTTTGGAGATATGAATTTTGAAAGAACAAAAAATCTCAAATTTGGGTACTTTTGACACATAAAAAACACATAATTTAATATATTGTATTTACATTTAATAATTTATTTTAGGTTTTTTCCGTTCAATCGGTATATTAGATTGAAATTATTTGCTTGATTAGATAATTCATAAGTTTTTTTTTAAAAAAAAAACCTTAATACTTTTGTTTTGTTTGTTATCATCTTTTTTGCAGTTTTATGTAATGCCTTTCTGTTGTTTTCAAAAAAATTACCTACGTTAGTTCAGTTTAAGACTTCGTGCCAATCGCGTCGGGTATTTGTGTGTGATAATAAAATAAAAAATATATTAATTAAATTCTCGTGTTTGTGATAATTACTGTAAAGTGCATGCTATTCTGCTTCTTCCTTTTATCCAAGGAGATGGCGTCCAGTATTTATATATATATAAAGAGTGAGTCAGTTTGCAATGTTAAATCAAATTGTAGAACAATTTGCATAATTTTTAATATTTTTTGAAAAAAAATGTTTTACGAAAATCAAATAAGTTTGCTTTCTTTTTTTCAACCTAAATATTGAAATTATTTGCTTGATTAGAATAGATAATTCAACAGGTTTTTTATTTATAAAAACAAATACCTTCGTTTTGTTTGTCATCATCTTTTTTGCAGTTTTATGTAACCTTTATCTGTTTTTTTCAAAAGAATTACCTACGTTAGTTCAGTTTAAGACGTGTCTTTTGTCACAGATAATTTTTGTGTGTGATAATAAAATAAGAAATGCATTAATTAAATTCTCCGGTTTATGATAATTATTGTAAAGTGCAGTGCATGCTATTTTGTCTCTTCATTTTATCCATGGAGACAATGTCCAGTATTTCAATATACAGAGTGAGTCAGTTTGCAATCATACGTCAGTTTATTTATAGATCAGTTATAATAATTTTTGTTTTGTTTGAAAAGTAATGTTTTTTTAAGAGTGGTCTCATAAAAACTTAGTAATAATCTGCATAAAATTTAAGAAAATCAAATAAGTTTGAATTCTTGATTTCAATCCGAAATTATTTGCTTGATTAAGTAGTTCAATTTTTTCTCATAAAAACCAATGGTATTATTCTTTGTTATCATCTTTTATGTAGCATTTTATAATGTTTTTCTGTTGTTTTCCAAAATGTTATTTACTTTAGTGTAGCTCCTGTTTAGTTTCTTCATTTTGTTCATAGACACGATGTTAAATATACAGTTTATACATTATAAAAGAAATAAATAGAACGAGTTTGTTTTAGCATTATTAAATTGTTTTGAGACATAGTTGATGTTTTGTACAAAAAAATATTTAGAAAACGAATCAATTTTGCTGTCCACCATTTTTCTTTTTATCAATGGAAACATTTGCAGTGATTGGTGTTAAATGTATATTGATTACTCTTAACTTTGTTTGGCTCTGCGTAAGTACACGATAGTCCTCATTGAGGAGCGTATCAAACTCTGACCCTTGGTAATCCGAGCCTACAAAACTCGTAAAGAGTCGTTAAGGAGTTAGGTATAATAGTGTTTCTTATTACGATTGTTTCTTGCTTCGGCAAGAAGGAATCGGCATGTTTCTCTCTGTGAATATGTCTTGTACATACATATGTGAGGGCATGCGAGGGGAGTCCGCATTGTTGAGTAATTATTATAGATTTGACGCTTTTTGCTGTTTATGCATTTATTGATAAGACATTGTAAAAAAACAAATAACTTTTTTTGCAGAGATTGCCAACGCGTATTTTTTTTTAAATATTTTTTTGTTTGGCTGTTAACGTATTTAACTCGTGCATAATGGCTAATACCCACTTAGATAATTTCATCACTTGCCACATAATTTATATTTGAAAATAAATTGACAACCCTTTTGCTACAATTTGTCATTCTAGACGTTTATTTAATTGAATCAAAACATCGATTATGTTAAAATTACAAAATATTCAGTTACTTCTACTAACACTGAATCTATGTGTAAAACATTGCAAATTAGAATCGCTAGATGACACTCTACTGACTTGTTACATTTGTATGGAATTAGAATATGCAGTTCAAGAAAAATGTGAAGTAGAAAGACCAATGTTTAGCTCTTGTACCTTCACAAATAATCTTCTAAATTGGAAACATGTGCAAAATAACAAAGAAAGTATCATAGATTTTCAATGTATTCTCGTACTTTTGAAAGGTGGATAATTGGTACCCTCGGCGAAGTTAATAATAATTTACACTGATTTCAGAAAAAAATAAAGTTGAAAGTAAAAGAGGCTGTGTCGGAACTTTTCGGCATTATAACGCTTGTGACAAAATATACGAATTCGTACCTTTCAATAAAAACCATTCAACTTGTACTTTATGTAATACAAGCTACTGTAATGTTAAATGGTTAGATCCAGTATCAGGAGTGATGGACAACAAATGGAACAAATTATTAATAATTCTTACCATTATAATAGTAATAAATCAACATCACCTACCTTTTCCTGCTCTGGATTGCCACATAAAAGTTTGTACATAGCTCCAATTGCTTTTTCTTTGTTGTTATCCAACACATCATGTCCCACTTTGTTTAAAGATAAAACAAAATTTGTATATGCCTCTTTCAATTGATCTTCGAAATACCAAGCACTGAGAATTTTACGTCTTGTTATAGCATTGCCTGAAGATAACTCGTTGATTTGTGATAGTGCATGTTGATGGAATGCCATTAAACGTTGATCAGGTCGCAGCAAATCAGTCAAAAATAATTCTGTCAAAGTATCTGCAAAAATAAGACAAATTTAAATGCAAACTTTTACAAACACAGCTTCCAGAAATTCTCTTACCAATTACAAGAATACATTCCTTCTTCTTGCCAACTTTAACCATATTGACAAGGGATTGCAAAAGATCTAAACCGCAGATGGGGTTATCTTGAATTGCCACAGTATGAGCAGCTACTTTGTCAGATGCGGTTCCTTTAGACATTACAGTTTTGATCCATTTATAATCAGTATTCGTTCTAGCATTTTCTGAAATTATAAAAAGACTTAAAACTCAGTATAAAACACCAGTTTGTAAATATAATACTGATATTGTAATTAGCAACTTCAGTGCCGTGGCATTTCTTCGCTTCCTCTTTTAATTCAATCAAAACCTGGTCTGTCACGGGAGTAAAGCCTTTCGGGTCATCAACAATCTATTAAAAAAAAGACATTTTTAATCACGTTTTTATAATAAAAATGTTCCAACCTCTTCAAACCATTTTTTTGCTTCTTGCTCTTCTTCCAGTTCTGAGTTCAGCTCTTGCTTTTTGTAGTAGCGATGCTTGTTTTTCTTCATTTTTGCAACAATTATTAATGATTATGTTTCACAATGTGTGGATATTTGAGGTTAGACACAACTTCAACAGTGAGGTTAGAAAACATATCTGATCAAAGAATACACAGATGATTTGTCAGAGATAATTATGACATATAGTAAAATGTCAAAATTTCCAGTAGCGGAACATTTATCAATTCTGATTTAAAAAAAAAAACCTAAACAAAGTAGTTTTGCCAAGCTCTAAAACTCATCGCCTTTTAGCTGTTGAGTTGAGATTAAAAAATTACTCCTATACTCAATTTTTTTGGCAGAGACAAAAGCACGCACATCGGGAAAAACCCGACATACAATATAGCAACTTTCGGTGCATTTTCAGGAAACTGCTGCCAATTCAAGTGTCAATAGTGTCTGTCAATAAATTGTTTAGGTTTATATAACTTCACACAAGCACCGGAATCTCTAAAGTCTCGCAATAGTGGAAAAAACTATGACATCAACGGGACATCGTTTTAACCAATAGAAAAAGAGTATTTTAAATGTAATTGCGAAGATGCCCGATTCGTCTTGCCAATAGCCGAAGAATATAGTATAGCTGTATTGTTGCTTTAAAAAATCCCCTACGAAATTTCATGATCTTATGTTGTTTACAAAAGGCTAAATAATTTAGGTATAAATAGACAAAACAAAACCATTTTCTACTATGCTGGCCAAACGATGTTTCATTTTTGTTTTGCATATTAGCTACTGATGGCGATTTTTAGTTTGGTTTTTGTACCAATAACCGCCAAATGTTCTTTATTGCGATATTAGCGCAAGTACCATAAGACTTATTAAACAAAGTAAAAAACATAATTGCTTTTTATAATCTTTATTCTATAAATCTTGACCTCTCTATAATATTTAGTATTTACAAAATACACACAGTCCTTTTACATCACCACAAACTTATCCACTTATTTAGTAAATGTACTGGCATTCCAACATAAACATATAGAGCTGTACAGTTTTGTACAAACCCTGCACAGAAACACTTACTGTTACGCTTAGACAATTAAAAAGCAAGGAATTACAAAAATATATAGAACATATTCTTCGGATATTATAGATAGAATTAGAACTTTAATAAAATTTAAATCGCTAAACAATTAACATAGGGGTTCTCAAGCATATTATATATACACAATATTGAGCCTCCCAAGATTATGCTGAATCCATGTAATGATTCCCACACTGTACATTTAAACAATCATAACAATTTGATTACAGATACGTTACGAAAATTCCTTTGGGCCACTCGGTGAAAAATCCAATCAACAACTAAATATAATTCACTCGATTTAATACTTGAAAATAAAAAATATAAAAAAAGCATAGTTTGAATCAATAATATTACACGAACCTTTTCAATCAGATGAAAATAAAATAAACTTTAATTAAATATTGAACCACTAATGATACTAACATTATAAATGCATTGGAAGTTAAGCGACTCATCAGTGAATAACTAATCGTAAAATTGCGTCAAAATAAAATGCAACAAATCCCTCAATTATTCCTCAACATTTTCCATAATATTCTAATCCATTTTAAAAATTAAAACAATTATTAATCACATTTATTCCATAATAATTAAAAATACGATTTTAATATTGGCCGCTCGTTCTCTTGTCAGCATCCAAAATACAGTCAAACCAATTACATAACATACGAAGAAAAAAACAAACTGAAAAATTAGACATTATAAATTACCATTTAGGAAGAAGAACAGACTCTGGCAATAACAAAAGTTTTTTTTTTGTCCAAGCATAGACATTTCAAGTTACATTTTTTTTCTTGTTTATTTATCGTTACTTTATATTATTACACATCTACGTTTTGGCTTAACTTGCATTACTGGACAGAGTACGGCTCTGATAGCTTCGTCAAACACTGTTTTCAGTCCCTTTTGTGTCAATGCTGAACATTCTAGATATTTTACGGCACTGATTTCTTTTGCCATGGCTAAGCCCTACAAAAAATATATCAATAATCTTGTAGGCATGTTAAACATGATTATACATACTTGTGGATATGTAATTGGAGTTAATTTCTTATCTTTTAGTTTTTCGATAGTTCCTCTATCGTCACGTAAATCTAACTTTGTCCCAACTAGGATTATAGGCGTATTGGGACAATGATGTCTCACTTCTGGATACCACTAAAACAAAAGTATAATAATTGCATTACATCATTAAGAAAAAAACACTCAATGGTTCAGTAAAGTCAGTTTTTTTAGACGAATTACACTTGTTATGTAGACTAAAATTACTTTCAACACTTATTTGTTTAAATCAGAAAAAAAAAACTTTCGAAAAAAGTTAATTTTTGATACCAAGGGATAACTTGATGCCTGTAAACCGGACCCAATTATATAGAAAATCAAACCGATTTAAATCAGGTGGTCTTGCTGGCCATTCAATAATCCATTAATCAAAAAAAAATCTTTTTTAATTGTTTTATAATGAATATTTAAATAAAATGTAATACTGATTCAGTTTAGGCTCTTAGAAATTAGAAATAAAATATAATTATCCTATAATCTAACTTACTTTGGCTCGTACGTTCTCAAAAGATGCTGGATTAACCAATGAAAAACAAATAAGAAAAACATCTGTTTGTGGATAAGAGAGTGGTCGAAGTCTGTCATAATCTTCTTGACCTGCTGTATCCCAAAGTCCTAAATTAATGGGTTTGCCATCAACCATAACATTCGCTGAATAGTTATCGAACACAGTCGGTATATACTCTCCTGGGAAAGCATTTGTGGTGTAACTTATAAGCAAGCATGTTTTACCCACGGCACTGTAAAAAAAAAGAAAAATAATAAAGTTTTTCTTATAAAAACTCAAGTGATAAAAAATAAATGTAAAAACTCTTTTTTACAGGGTATTCAAAATTAATAATAATTAAAGACGGTTATATAATAAACGTGACAAAACAAAAAAAAACTCCGAGCATGATACATCAGCCTAATTTATTGTCCAAAAGAAATCTTTCACTATACATTTTAAGTATCGTTCTAGCATGTTTCGATTAATTTTAGCTCTAGCCAGTAAATTGTATTATCAAAATACATAAAAAACCTATAATAAAAAATATTTTAAAAAAACGACCCAAAAAGACCATTAGAAAGAAAAAATTAGAATTCAAAACATAATAAGTTAGAATTTGGTATTCAAAAACATCTCTCCTGTATTAAAAAAAACAAACTAAAGTCCAATTGAAAAGCTCCTTTTTTTTTGAAGTTTGAAGATTGTACATTTTTGTCATTTAGAGTCGCTGACAGCAGACGTTATCAACTGAATAGACTTTTCAGTCACTTATTGTATAATGTCATTATAATTTAGGGTCAGTCGGTCCGCGCTAGAACAATAAAAATTGTTTGTCTAGTTTTCAGCTGTCAATATCATTTGTACATAGCATTACATACCAACTGTATAATACAAAATTCTCTATACTGAACATTATATGTATAATAATCTTAGGTTTAAATTCAGTCCCCTTGAAGATGTAAGACTTATGAATAGAAAATTTAGGACACATGCTGACCCTTTTTTAATTAGTACTTTGACAGATAATAATTACTTGATAGTTATACTCTTAATAAAAAACAAAATAACAACTAATTGATCTTGCTGTATATCACTTTTGTACTATCAAAACACTTCAAAACATAGTTACCGATTTTTTTCAATTAGTACTTTGACAGGTAACATATGATTGAAAAAATACATCTATCGAAACAAACGTAACAACTAATTGATCATGCGGTATATTGCATCTGTAACTAATTACATCTGTAAATAACATACTTTAAATTAAATAATCCAAACTGAAAATGATTGAAACATTTTGAATTTTATTTATAACCGATCAAACCTTGATAAGTGACAGCCTTGATTATAACAATCTCTGAATCAGTAACAATGAGTCGTTTTGATTAAATTATTGGCAGTTTCCAGATTTATATTAATTAATAAAAATCAAGGACACTATACAGACATTCTGTGTAGGAGACAAGGTCAATTAAAAGCGAATAAAAGCCTTTAATTTCAGTGATTTCTGAAATTTTAGAGCAATTTGAAATGACATAAAGACTGGAAATTAATTGTTTATTTCCGAATTTATGTAAAAATAAAATTGGGATAGATCCAAATTTTGAGTGATTGACATTATTGGTGATTGGGGATCCCTTGAACATTTCAGCACTAAATAATCACACTTCACACCCATAAATCAATTTCTGAGCGGAAATCAACAAATATATGAATCACACTGTATGTTTCATGTTATTTGTAATAAATAAACGTCAGCTCGGTTCTTCCACAAGTGACAAAGGTTGGTTAATAGATTATAACATCTTCCTTGAATTAACCAAGCACCGACAAACCTCTCATCTTCCATCACTGTCCGACTCATGCAAAACGTGATCGAAAGTGTTGATGTAACCCAAAATTAAAAAAAAATAATTATGAAGCAAAGTACTTACCCATCGCCCACAACGACGCATTTAATCGCTTGCATTTTAAAGGTTTTTCGACAAATTGGAGGCCTCCAAAGGTCGATTAATTTGCTAAATGGGTGTGTGTCGAGATGATAGAACTGCACAAGGCCACGAAAGCACTATATTACTAAACCACCACAGTAAACACATCCAACTGCACTCTCCAAGGTCATTTAAAACTATTTTTTATATTGAAAACTTTCAAGAGCTGTAGATGTTTTCCGTCGACGAGAACCTATCACTATTTAAGATTTAAATATAATCTCACCCACCACACGCAACGGCTGCAACCTCCACAGCGGACGATGTGCGTCAAACGTCAAAACTGACATTTAAATATTTGACACTATTTTGACATATATCATGCCATCATTTTTTTTAGCGCTACTTAGCGAGCTACCCATTATTTGCATCAATGTCAAAAAGATGTCAAACATAAAGCGCTTTAAAATAATTGACATGTCAGTATGCAAAATAAAATATAATTTATAATAGGTAGTAGCCGTACATAATCATTTAAATTATATTGACATACTCAGATGTTAAAAGCAACTTCTTTTTAATAGCTTTACATTTTCTTTTAAGAAAAATTAATTTTGTTTTTATAATTACAAGTCAATGTAAAAATTTGCTCAAATCATATAAATAAAGCTGTTTAAATTGTATAATTTTATTGTTTACTAGTGACGGACATTTAATAAAACCGTGTTTACATAATGCATTCTTATTCTGCTAGTTTATTTTAAATAAAAGATAACATAAAAATAATGTTTTAAAAACAAAAACGTTTTCAAACAACCTAATTGTTACACAAATCTAATATTTTTACACTTATAAATTTTGTAATAATTTGAAAATTCAAAAAATGCAACATTTAAACAAAAAATGCACTTTTTAAATACTAGATAATTAATTGAATGTTTATTTATTTTAATGTTTATTCTATTAATAATTATTTATTTATATGTATTGGTGTTTATGAAACAAAGTGGCTTAGACTAACTCTATTTTTGTTTGTAATCTAAGTGCCGTCTGCGTGAGATTAAGTTGCTTAAAAAAATTACTAGAGCAGCGTACGAACTTCTACTTTTTTTGTAGTTGACATTTTTGACCGAGAAAATTAATCTTTGCTTCTTACTTTTCTCAGGTGTGAGTCTGTGGTGTATTTAGTAAAAGTATTCTGTGGTCAAAATGACCTAAACTTGACTTTTACAAACTTAATTGACAGTCGACAGACAGTGTGACAATGACAAATGAATGACAGTTAAATTCACCGGTGGGTTTTCCTAATTCCCAACTATTTTTCTAATATTATAACATAAACAAATATTGGAAATAGTTAGTTTTTGTTCATAATAAAATAAATGGCAGGAAACTTTTGGCAGAGCTCCCATCAGTAAGTACAAATTCTAACCTTCTTTTGCTCCAAATTATGTTTTTTCAATTTTCAGTCAGCAGTGGCTTTTGGATAAACAAGATTTAGTTAGGGAAAGACAGCACGATTTAGCAATTTTAACCGATGATGAATATCAAAAGGTTTTTATATTTTTTGCAAGTGGTATGGGTTCAATTAATTATCTGACCAATCAGTTAACCAATTTGTTTTCAGTGATACAAACATTGGGAGAGCAGTTAAAACTGCGCCAGCAAGTTATAGCAACTGCTACTGTTTATTTTAAGCGATTTTATTCGAAAAATTCGTTGAAATGCATTGATCCGTTACTTTTATCGCCAACTTGTATTTTTCTAGCTTCAAAAGTGGAGGAGTTTGGGGTCATTTCTAATTCGAGACTTATTACTACGTGCCAGACCGTCAGTAAGTTTTTGAGGGCAATGTCCTAGTAGCAAATATATAACGTTTTTTGTTTGTAGTTAAAAACAAATTTAGTTATGCATATTCCCAAGAATTTCCATATCGCACGAACCACATTCTGGAATGCGAATTTTATTTGTTAGAAAACCTGGATTGCTGTCTGATCGTCTATCAACCATATCGGCCTCTTCTTCAACTCGTTCAAGATATAGGTCATGAGGAACAATTATTAACATTAGCTTGGCGAATAGTGAATGATTCTCTTCGAACTGATGTATCTCTTTTATACCCCCCATATCAAATTGCAATAGGGTGTCTTCAAATAGCTTGTGTGATCTTGCAGAAGGATCACAAAACTTGGTTTGCCGAATTAAATGTGGATATTGAAAGGATTCAAGAAATCGCTAGATATGTGATAAATTTATTCGAATTGTGGAAAACTTATGATGAAAAAAAGGATATTCAAGCACTTTTGGGGAAAATGCCTAAACCAAAACCAGCCCCGCAACGATAAGCGCTTGGTTTATTATTAATAAAAATCTACATTTACGCTTAACTTCCTTATCATCCTGTATTGGAAGACTAATCTGTGCGAAATATTAGAAATAAATGAAAAGTTCCTATTTGAGTGTTTTACTCTATTCAATTAGGAAGTAAGTTGTGACGTCTCATATTATTAATGACCCCATCCAGAGATGTTGTTTTCTTTTTGGCACTTCCCTTTAGGGCTTCATCACCTTTTCGTATTTTCAAACGGGGTGTTGATGCTTCATCCATAAAATCAAAATCCGACTTATCATCAGACCTAAAAGTTATAAATTTTCTCAAATTATCTAAAACCTGTTATTCATACATTTTAGTCTCTGAATCATCTTGTTGCAATTCTTTTACATCTGGAGAAGGTGTGCGATATCCTGGGCATTTCCAGGAAAGTTCGGGAATTTCCCCTTTGCTTAACTGTTCGTAATATTTTTCAATTACTTCTGCCGGCGGCTCCCAACAATCTTGGCAGTCTTTAAGCTCGTCATCAGAACAGTCAATGTTAAATTCTTCCATCATTTACAGATGATTGAATATTCTTTTTTTCTATTGTTGACATTAATTACTTTTTAGGTTAATACACAGATTAAAATTTAAAAATGGTATGGAGTCGTATAGATAAATAAATCCATAATTTTAGTTGCAACCTCTGTATAACGCTAATAAATCGTTTTGCAACAAATTTCAAAACAAAGTATTTATAGCACAAAATAAGTTTTGCATTAATGTTCTTATTATACAGTCTTGTCTATAATGACTGTTTAAGTTGGCAACACTTTTTAAAAACTTTTTGCATTTGCTTAGTTGGAACACTAACCGGATACGGTCTAAACATAAACAATTTTTGCTTTGTGTGCTAAATACAGCAAAAAACAAAAAAATAGTTTCTAATTAGTTTAATAACTTGTTTTTAAGTTCAATAATTACTTAGACAACTTTATTTCTATGTCAGATTTTCTATGGTTCTAAGCCTGTCATTTGTCAAGTTGGAACGTCAGAAACAAAAATGTCAGACGTTTAAGAATTTAATTAAATTTGATACATATTATTATATCACTAAAAGTGAAAGTATTATTAAAGAGGGCTCAGAGTTTTTAATTTTGTGGTTTACGTAACAAGTAATAATATTAGGTGGTATAATCAAGCTGTTTCAATGTAATTTTATTTATGAAAGTGCCTCTACAAGTGACCTAACCTGAAAAAATAATGAATCTCGAAAAGAATCCAGTGTATAATTATTTCCAGCAAAATCGAATTCTTGCAAGAATCGAACGAACAAACTATACTAAATCTACGAGTTTGATATTAGAGAACCATGATTTGGGCTTTGTGCCTCCTTCACTAGTGACTTGCCTCCATATTACCTATTTGAACATTGGCCACAATAATATTTCAGTGTTACCGAATTCTTTTAAAGATTTGACTTTTCTACAATATTTAACCTTGGATCATAATCAGCTCCAATGTTTCCCAGAAATTTTGAAGGAAATGCCTCAAATTGTAAATTTGAATTTAAGTCATAACCCTATTGGGGATTTATCAAGTCACATTGGTGCTTTAGCGAAGCTGAAAGTTTTGTGGTGCAACAATTGTGGCTTGAAAGCTCTTCCGGAGGAAATAGGGAAGTTGAAGAATCTGGATACGTTGGGAGCGAGGCATAATGCGATTACGGAGCTTCCTAATGGCATTTGCAACTTAGATCAGTTAAGGTAATTGCTAATATTTTAGAGAGAATTAGCACTTCAAAAACGCTGTAATTGTTTTTTTTTAGGTGGCTGACTTTGGAAGAGAACGAAATTCATACAGTTCCACCAGATTTTGGAAAATTACAATCATTAATTCATTTGAATTTAAGCTTAAATTTGTTTACCAATATACCATCGGATTTTACTAAATTGAAGCAGCTTGCGTATTTGCATTTTAAATATAATAACATTTTATCGGTATCCGATGACGTGCTGCTTCAAATGACTGCTGTAAAAATTAATTTACTGCATAATCCTATAGCAACAATGACTCCTGATTTTGAATTGGTAAATATCTAATTGGCTTTTGTTGAATACTATAATTCGCATAAATCTGCACACACTACACTTCTAGTTTGATATTCACAAAAAATGTAGTGAGCATAGCGGTTCACTTTTGTTTTTGTTCAGAAAGAACGCGTCTAAAAAAGTTTTTACTTCGAAAATGGCAAGGCATGCATTGTTTTAGATCGCGGTTTGAGTGTAACATTGTATGAAGCCTGATTTTTAAATTATAAGGAAATCTAAGCATATTATTAAGTTGGAAGAAGTATAGCTTGTACAAAAAAAAACCCTAAAGTAAGATTATAGTCTTATTAAATTTTACTGTTTCAGATGTTTCCTAACGTTATTATAAAACACATAATAGAGCCAGAAGAATTTCTATTAGATTCAGAGGAGTCAGACAATTCTTACTCAGATTGGGAAAGTAGTCTTGACAGCTCCGATTTGAACTACTCGGAATATGCTTCGTCGACAGAAAGCGAAGATGATTGTATTTCTCTAATTCCAAAAGTGTCAAAGTTTTTTGTAACGTTTTAATATTTTTATTTGAGAAAACTTGTTGAGAGTGATTAGATAATAAAAGACTGAACTTGTTAATTAAAGTGTTTTTTTCCAAAATCCAAAAATCCTGTCATAAATACAAAACTGAAACAAAACTTTGCATGTACGTCCCCCGAAATCCGTGAAATAGCGAAAATTATCTTGGTTTTCATTATCATTGTAAGATACATACCCTACTTTTTTAGGTTAAGTGACAGATAAACTGTGACTTTTGCTTTATTAGAATCGGATGTTCTTCCCAGACCTGTGAACTTATTATTTACGTCATTATATGCCATATTTCACATAAATTTATTGTTCACTTTATTTTGCCCTTTGAAAATTTCAATTGATAATGATAATATTAATTATTATTGACAGACGACAGATAAAAAGTCAAGTTCAGTTTTGCCAACCTAAAAAAATTTTAGAAAAAAAAGTTTGGTACTTAATTAATGGCTTATAATCAAACTGAAACTTGTGACGTAGCGTTCTCTAATGAGTCTATTATACAGTGAGATTTTTGTTTTACTGAACATAACGTTATAAATCGTATGTTCAGTTTTAAAAAAACCATGTCAATACATTGTCGTTAGGTAGGCAACCAAATTAACAAATGTTTTATTTTGACACTTGGCAGAATAGCTGAACTCTGAAGTTTTATTTTATTCATAGATAGGGAAGGTTATGTTACCTCTTAATAACAAGTTTAAAAAGAAACTTTTAATCAAATTAGTTTAATAAATGTTTAAAGTGACCATCTTCTTGTTCCAAGCAATAAAATGCTTGTACAGTACTTTGTAAAAAAACTGGATTTATTTCGTTGCAGGCGGTGATTATTCTATTCTTTAGTTCTTCTGTAGTCTCTATTACGGTACTGTTGTAGACTTTAGATTGGAGATAACTCCAAAGAAAGAAATCGTTTGGTGATAAATCTGGCAACCGAGGTGGCCAAGCTATTGGTTCAAACCGTCCAATCCAGCGATCCTGGAAGTTTTCAGTCAGGAAACGTGTAATAGGGTTCGTGGAATGTGGTGGAGCGCCGTCCATTTGAAACCATGCGTTCTCAAGATTCAAGTCTTTTAGTCGTCGCATTATGTGTCTTTGCAATAGTTCTAAAAACTTGGCGGCATTTAAGTTTCTTTTTAAACTTGTTATTAAGAGTCCTTTCTTATCTATGAATAAAATAAAATTTCAGAGTTCAGCTGTTCTGTCAAGTGTCAAAATAAAACATTTGTTAATTTGGTTGCTTACCTAGCGACAATGTATTGACTTGGTTTTTTTAAAACTGAACATGCGTTTTATAACGTTATGTTCAGTAAAACAATAATCTCACTGTATATTATTATAGTATCAAAATGGAGGAAAATTCTAACAAATATGTAATCTGCCATTTTGTAGCGTCAGCTATCTTGGATTTATAATATTGAATAAAGATAAGCAAATACTTTTCAGATTAAAGAAGATTTAGAATTTAAAAATTAAATTAAAGTTTTTGTGTTTTTGGCAGGTATGAATTTTGTGACATTTGAATTTTGATTGTTTCAATCTAAGACATACAACATGTTTCAATGAGTCATTAGCATTTTTAAATGTTATCTTGTTATCTTATATCTAAGCTGGATAAGATTTCATTGTTATTTATGCTTATTTAATGAATTTATATAATTAAATTATATCTACCTGATTCTTGAATATAAATCTATAATCAATAAGAGAATCATAATTCATGATCAGCAGCTATCTTTCAGCAATGATTAATTTCAACACTATGACCTGTACCTCTAAGCTTTAAATATCATGACATTTGTAAAAGATAGAATTACTTAATGATTAGAAATTGTTATGGCAGCAGTTATTTCTTAGATTTTTACAAAGATTTACAAATAGAAAATAAATAATATAATACAACTTCTCGGTGGAAAGGGTTTTACTGATGAGAGGTAAAAACCTCAAAACACCTATTGACGACTGTTTAAAGCACTGCTGTAGTAATATTAATTTGTCAAAATAAACATTTAAAAATGCCAAGAAAGCATGAGAACAGTTTGAACTCTAAAGGTCTAAAGTACTAATCTAACTTTCTTCATTTTTGTTTTAAATTTTTTTATCTTTATTTCTCACACATGCCTTTTTATTATCTTATCAGTCTGTTTTTTTTTCTTTTTTATTTTTGTGATCACTACTTATAAGATTATCTACCAGTTCTTTTTTTATATATTTTTTATTTTTTTAGATTTTTGTTGTCATAAAAGTTTTCTCTTTTGCTTATTTTACTTTTTTCGTATTTTGCTTGTTACTTTTTCTAATGCATTTGTATCTTTTTAATAAGTTTATCTAATTTTTGTAGCACTTTTTTTTAATTTTGTTGAAATTCTTGCTTATTTCAAACGTTTTTTCTTTTATATGTTGTTAGTTATCTGTTTTTTTATCATCTCGTTTCTGTCATTTTTTAAATATATATTTTTCTGCTTTAGACTGTGTGTTCTGTTTTTAACTCATTTGTTTCTAATTTATTTAAGTATAGTTCTTATACATATTTATGATTAGGTTTATTTTAGAGAAATATTTTTAATTGAGAGAAACGCATTAGGGTTATTTTAGTATCCAATTAAATTAAAGATTTAAGTATAATTACGTTGACTTTTTCTTGACTGGAATAAACATCGCACTATTTCATAGCCAAATAGATGATACACACAAAATCAAATTATAAATTTGCTAACAAAAATATGGTTCAGGTTATTGTCTTTAATTTTATAAAATAATTATAAAAAAAATAAATAATGATCAAGCTATTTTAATTACCTTACCAACAAAATTCAAATCTTTACGTAAAAAAACTTAAAAAACTATTTGAGGCTGTATAAAAAAACATGTTTTTAAAATTTATAACTTTATTCCATTTAGCTTACTGTACAGTTACAGTTTTATTAAAATTCTAGTGGCACCAAAACCCTACCCTACCTTGTCTAGATAAGATCTTAAAAAAAATTGCAAAATGACTCATCTAAAAGACACTTTGGACCTGATGCTGTTTCGTATTGCATGAATCACGGAATAACTAAGAGGAGAAAGAAATAGACAATGAGGTAATCACAAAAAATAAAATAATAATTAATAAATAGTTTTCAGCAAAGGTGCACAACCCTCGTCTTACCGTTTAGTCCATTTAGATGGGGTATGTTACCCCCGTCTAACACACGCGTCAGTCGCGTGCAAACATGACATTCACATCAATCTACATTAAAGTTAAAAGGTTTCTTAATGAATTGCGATAACCTTCCGGTTGACCACGACAGATGAAATTTTCTGTCTAATAACCCTTACAATTGAAAAAAAAATATTACAATTTAGACTTTTTTAGGAAAAGTAGTCACATTTTACAAAGGGTTAAAAGATATCGGAATTAATTTTAAATGATAATAGACAACTCGTACGTTTAAAAAACTAAGCTACATTATAGATTCACATTTTATTTTCCACTTTATTTTTATCTTTTTCTCTGTTTTTACTCTTTTTTTTTATCTATTTTTTATCCATCAATAATATTGGAGGCTTAAAGTTTCACAATGTTCTCCAACCAACGGAAAATAAGTCGACTCATTTTTTTGAAAGAATTGTATTTAAAATTCTTTTGTTTTTTATAAATAAATAAATAATACTTTTCTCAATATAAGATCTTTGAATAAAAAATAGTCAAATTTTTTGACCTAGTCAATTTTCAATTATTTTTTTAAGGTTGAGCATTCTATTCTTATTCTTTGTCTCAATTTTTTTGTTCTTAGATTCTTGTGTATTTATATATTAGATAATATATCTTGTGAATAATAGATTATTACAACAAATTTTTATTTATTAAAGTGTGACGTCATTTGTTCTAATTGGTGTTTTAGTTCAAATGAGTGATTGCTGTATTTAATTCTTTTATATTGCTGCAATTGTTTTATCTTAATATCTATATTGAAACTTTTTAGGACTTATTACTTTAGGGCCAGTTTCAATATTGTTTAGGTAAGCTTAAAGACATCTCCTCTTCAATAATCTATAAAATTACCATCTTAAGAGTTTGTTTTATGATTTGAAAAATGTTTGAGGCGGACAACAATCATAACTTAAGATATATCAGTACGATGACACCATTGTTCTCGATAAGTAATAACTAGAATTAGTTAGAATTGATGTGAGGTCTTGCTGTTGGTGACGCAACGGAAAGCCGGCCCTGTAATTTACCACCTTTATGTGACAATTATGCTATTAAAGCCACATCAAACGTGTGTTTACACTTAACAGCTTTCCAAAGATAATTCTTTGTTTTTCATTGGAATAGCAGGTGATTTACTGGAAATGGGCTCATTTGAAGTGTTTATTTTTCATAGCTGACACTTTTCACATTTTTTTTTAATTGAGTGGAAAATAGAGAAAAAACTTATATGGGATAATTTTGAACTGACGTAGATATTTTTGAAAAAAATCGTCAAATATATCTAAATCAAATGTTTTAAATTTTTCAGAAATCTTTGAAGAAAATTTAAATTTTAAACTTTATCAAATTATTTTAAATAATTTTGATAATTTTAAAATTTAAACAATTTTTGCTTGAGCTTTTTTGTTTACTTTTTAGCAATTTAATAAAATATTTTTTCTAGATATTGATTGCTTTGTTTTTTTCCACCTTTCTTCTTTCTTCAATTTTAATTTATAAATGTTTTCTCGTATTTTTTTGTGTTTTATTTATAGTATAAGTATATAAGTTTTGCTTTCTTTCTGTATTGTTTTTAATCATTCATTATAATATATTTTCTCTCATTTAGCTGTCGTCTTTTCAATTGTTTTTTTCAGTGATTTTTTTAAATTTTATATAGGTACTAGATTTTTTATCATACGTTGGTCTTCCTTTACTTTTTCCTACGTTGTTACAACAAATAGTAAGTGATCTGATTTTTCCTGTCATCTTTTTTTTTACGTAATTAAAGATTTTTTTGTCTGTTATCTTACGTCGATAATTGTAGCTGCTTTTCTCTTGTAAACATTTTTTTTTTATGTTTATATAGACTCCGCACTATTTATTTTTGTTGCTACTTTTTTTGGTTTTATTTAAGATGTTCTTTTTTTTGTGTATTTTTTGTATTTTATGATTTTTCTAGCTTTCTCTTTTAACGAAAAAACTAAGATTTACTGCGATGGTTTATTATTTATTAAAATTGTGTTTATCCAATTACAGAGAAAAATTTAAAAATATAAAACAACAACTGCTTCAGTCGACCAGTTTCGCTAATACTTTATTTTAGCATCTTCAGGACTAGAAACACTAGATTACCATGAATGGATAATAAAGTTTGGGGACCAACATACCAGATTGAAAGTCACTCGAGTTTTTTATTATTTAAGAAAGACTAGCTGGCCCGGCGAACTTTGTTCCGCCTAAACATAGATATTATTTTTAAAATAAGCAAACCAAAATCTTTGAAAATTATATATTGATACATGTCATTTTTTGTCTCTATCCCTCCCCTTTTCATCCCTTTGTTAATAAAAAGTAGCTGTTTATAATTATTTAGTTTTATTAATTTTTTCTAATTAATAATTAAAAATTATTAAATATTATTAATATTTAATAATTAATTATTAAAATAATTATTAATATTTAATTAAAAATTTTATTAATATCTTTAAATATTTATTAATATTAATAAACTCGCTGCTCGATTCAAATCAGCACTTGATAAATATCTTGTTCTGCGTCGCAAATTATCTATTTGTTGACCTCTGTTGTTCGCTCGACGATTCTGCATTGCCAACCGAGCTGTTTCACGGGCTGCTTCACTTTGCTCTCGTGATTGAGAAGCACGAAGTCGAGCCATACTATCGCGGCGCTGTTCACGTGCAATTTCTTGTTCTTCTTCAGTCCTTTCATTTGCAGTATTTCGTATTCTTCTTGCATCACGGCTTTGTCGGGAAAGATTCGATCGTCTTGGTCGCGGCATTATTAATTAAACTTCACTTCACCTAAAAACTAAAATTTTCAACCATACCGAGTTTTATAGTTCACTTCACTTTTTACGAATGGGTAACGGCACTATCATTACATTATAATTGTTAATTATTTATTTAATAGAAATAGTTTTATTATGGATTTCTTACAAATATCAAATTGTCATCCATACGTCATTACATATCTGTCATTATACGTCAATTACATAGCTGTCATTTGCGTTTTGTTATTCCACGTTTTATAGTGACTGACGGTTCATGTCAAGTCACACGGGAATGCTGTCGAACGGGATGAAAAGTATCCTATGTCCTTCTCCTGGCTCTAAACTATAATTGATATAAAAATCCAAGTTTTGGAAAATTTCTTGAGCTACGTCAAATAAATTTTAATGTAAACGCTTCTTCGTGGTTGCGTCAAATTTCTCGGTAATTTGTCGAGCCTCACCGAACGTTTCCGACATCGCATTTCACATTTGACTTTCACCCCTCTTTTAGAGGGTGGTTTCTGGAATAAAAAGTATTCTATGTCCGTCTCCTGGCTCTAAGCTACCACCTCACCAATTTTCAACCATATCGGTAAAGCCGTTCTTGAGTTATAAGTGGAGTAACTAACAGACTTTCTTTTATATATATAGATGAACATTATTGACGCGTTTAAAAATATATCAAAGAATCCATAAAAGATTTAACACTTTTTGGCGCAGTCTGTGCAAGATTAACAACAAAATGAAGCAAAAACGCACTTTTCAGACAAAGAAAAGTGTTCAAACAATCTATTTCCGATAGATCAATCAAATGAATAATTTGTATAAATTTTCAAACGATATCGTTGTTTTATATCAAATATTATGCAAGTCTTGGCAAGTATTTATGCGAACCAGAACATCACTCTAATCTGCAATAAGCATTTGCAACACTCAGCATCCCACACAAGTACATCCATTAGCAATAAATATCACCCCGTCAATAGCAAATGTCTCTAAAGCAAGAAACATGCTTGGAAAAATTTGCTAGATAGCTCTGGAAGGATGACAGTGAATAATGTCACGCAAGAAATAAATCATTTTTAATCCAGTTTTTTGTTTATTTTGTAAAATTATTGAAAAAAAATACTTCGTCAATCAAATATGAGTGGCGAGTGTTATTCTGGTGGTGTTAACTCTTCAGGAAAAACTCCTAAAGAATCAGAATCTAATAAAGACCAATTATTGGAAATTAAAAGTGCGGTGTCTGCAGCAGAGACTAAATGTTTCCAATTCCAAAGTCAAATCGAACATTTCAGACAAACCTACAATAAAAAAATCCAATTTCATAAAAAAAATCAGTCTTCTGCCTCTAAATTTATGAAAAATAAAACTGGTGTTGGAAAACCAGACCCCAAATTACTGATGCTACGCCAAAAATCCCAAGCCATCAAAACTGATAATACAAGACAAGCTTTGAACACTATTGATAATATTTTTGCTGGTATTACAAAACCTATAAAATCTTCACATATTACGAATCCACCAGAAGTGTTCATTGAGCAAGTACCTGCTTTGGGAGTAAAAAATATCAAGATTAAGACCAAAGTTACCAAATCTTCAAAAAGCAAATTGAAAAAATCTAAATCAGTTTCTTCATCTGTAAACTATCGAAGAACTAAAAGATCAACTTTAGCTCCACTTATTACTACCAAACACAGCAACAAATCTTTTATCAAACGCCCAAAAACTTTCAAAAAAGATTCTATATCAATATATTCTTCTCCTACTCGTACTAACGATCTGGTAGAAATTTACCACAATACTGCGGTTAAAGAAACCAATTCAAGCGAAACCAATATGCCGAATAAATCAAATACTGCCAAAGCAAAAGAGATCCCAATTCCTCCTTTAAATATAGAAAACGATGATAAAATTAATACTCAATGTAAAGAAACATCTCTTTTGAAAAATTACACTTTGCCTACTATTTCATCAAACAAGAAGCAAACTTACAAATATTATATAAACTCTTTAAATATAAAAAACATACCATTCTGTGTCGCAACGTCTATAACTCCTAGTCATAATATAGGTATTAATATTCAGCAATTAATGAATATGGTTAAGAATAAACAACAAGCTGTACAACTATCGCCAACCATAGCGCACAATATTGGACGAGGTGCAGCAAAATGGGATGAAAATACAGAAAATACCATGAGCTTAATGACAACTGGCTTAACAGGACGCATTCTGTAATAAGAACGTAATTAAAATCAAACAATTTTAATCATTTTTTTTCTTGTAGACAATGTCCTCTTTCTAGAAGCTTGATAAACTACCAGCATCTCCAAGAAATGGCAAAAACTATTCCAGAAGAAACCATTGATGAAAAAGATGAGCTTGAAGAAGCAGATTCTCCTGATACAGAATCTGTAATTATCACAGGTCCCTCCGGTGACGTTAGAGTACAGAATCGAAAACAAACAAGCTGGAGTGCTAAGCCAGAAGAGAAGAAATGCACTTGTATACCAAAGAGAAGCAAAGAATTTCAGCAAATTGTCACAAAGTTTGATGGCTCAAGCAAAACTAGAGTAAACTAAAACTTAATTCTATAATAGACTGCTTTTTTTTAACTTTAATATTTATTTTGACGTCTTTTTTAATTTATTCTACCCTATTTTTGTCTTTTTTTTTAATTGTTTGCATTTTTTATTCTATTATTCTTTATTTGTTTTTAGTTTTGGTGTATTTTCTCGTTTTTTTACCACCGTTAATTTCAAGTTTTTTTTTGTTGTTATGTTTTTGCATTACAAAAAACTAATAGACCAGGGTAGAAGCCTTTAAAAATAATAAAAAGTGAAAAAAAATATTAGTAGGATGAAACCCATTAGAAAAGGAAGAAAATATTATAACAATAAAAGGAAAAATAATTTACGGGCGATCTGAGGTCGGGAAGGGGATGGGGGTGCGTTTTTAAGGGTAAAAAACGGTTTTTTTTGATTTCCGGCATAACTAAAAGTCCTATCAAAAAAAGTCAAATGGCAAAGTTGTAGGTAATAAAAAGATCTAAAACTTTTGTATTTAAACTTTTTTTACATAACTTCAAAATTTATGTGAAAAATTTAAAAAACTTAATTTAAAAAATTTTTATCTTTTACAAAAAATTTTTTTTTTCAACGACATTTGGTGAAAATTTACCTTTTTATGTCCCAAATACGCTGTAATTTATTTGATTAAAAATATTTATTTTTTCACCTTATTTTGAATTAATATCAAAAAAACACCCCAATTTTCAATCGAAAATTCACCCGTCAAAATATTAGCTTTTTTCAAAAAGTTGGTATGGGTTCTGTTCGTTGAAATCTCTACTTTTCGATGGTTAAAAAAAAATATATGTTACTACAGTAAATCTTCTCAGAAAATGCAAAAATTCAAAAAAAACTTGAACTCGAAAGTTTTTTTTTAATTATTATAAATTAGGTTTTGTTCTTTAATGTTAGGTAAGTGTATGTTTAATTATGGTTTTTTCCAGGAATGTTAAGGGAAAACAATGAAAGAATGTTAAGGGGATGTATGTTTAATTATGTTTTTTGTGTTGAATGTTAGAGGAATATATGTTTAATTACACTTTTTTTGTCGAATGTTTAAGGAATGTATGTTTAATTACAGTTTTTCTTTTGTTTGTTGTTAATGTCCTTCCCGAACTTGCAATTTCTTTTCAAAAAAAGTTAAATTTTCGGCTTACGTGATCAACCGTCCCTTCGGGACGCTTGATCACGAGCCGAAAATTTTACTTTTTCTGGAAAGAAATTGCAACTTCAGAAAGTCTTCATTTAACAAGAATTTATCAAAAAACACATTAAAAAGTTAAGGGTAAAAGAATGTTAAGGGACATTAAAAACTCAAGGGTAAAACAATGTTAAGGGAATTAATTATGTTTTTTTGTTTAATTACAGTTTTTATGTTCAATTACAGTTTTTATTTTACAAGTCTAGAAAGTCAAAATCTAACAAAAATCAAGCCAATTTATTGTTTTTTTTTTATACGAAACTACTCCTTAATGTACTAACATCTAAAGACTTTTATTCGTTCCAAAAAAACCTATAGTATGGTTTAAAACGCACAAATTTATGTTCAAACTGTCATGGTTCTAAAAATTGCTCCAATATTGAAGAAGAAACCTACGAGGAAGTTAATGATTCAGAAGAAATTGTGAATGAAGAACCAACGCAGTCTAGAAATAATGTTGGAGAGGAAGAAGGTGATAGTCATGAAGATTTCGAAGATCTACTAGAATCGGAGATGTTTGACGAATCTAACGATGAAGAAATGCCATCAAAAAGACAAAAACTAATGGAAAAGTGATTAGAATTGAAGATAAGGTATTTATGAATGATAAGATTAATGTGTTTAAAAATATTGTAATGAATAACGTAATCAGAATAAAGCATCTACATTTAAAAGTACGATTTACATTTATATTTATATATAATGAGATTTTCTATGACATAAATGTAATAAGCATTAAATAAATCAACTTTTTAATTGAAACAAATTGCAGCAATCACATTTTTTAGATAAAATTATTTATAATAATTAAAAAAAAATTTCGAATTTAAGTTTTTTTTTTAATTTTTGCATTTTCTGAGAAGATTTACTGTAGTAACATATATTTTTTTTTTCACCATCGGAAAGTAGAGATTTCAACGAACAGAAACCATACCAATTTTTTGAAAAAAGCTGATATTTTGACAGGTGAATTTTCGATTGAAAATTAGGGTGTTTTTTCGATATTAATTCAAAATAAGGCGAAAAAATAAATATTTGGGACATAAAAAGGTAAGTTTTCACCAAATGTCGTTGAAAAAAAAAACTTTTTGTAAAAGATAAAAATAAAAAACCAAAAACTTGGTTTTTTAAATTTTTCACATAAATTTTGAGGTTTTGTGAAAAAAGTGTGAATACAAAAGTTTTAGATCTTTTTATTACCTACAACTTTGCCGTTTGACTTTTTTTGATAGGACTTTTAGTTTTGCCGGAAATCAAGAAAAACCGTTTTTTACCCTTAAAAACTCACCCCCATCCCCTTCCCGACCTCAGATCGCCCGTAAATTATTTTTTCTTTTATTTTTATAATATTTCCTTCTTTTTCTAATGGGTTTCATCCTACTATTATTTTTTTTGGTTTTAAAAATTATCGACCCTGGTCTATAATGTATATATTAAAAAAATGTTTAAATTTCTCTTGTTTACCACCCATGCTGTTTTTAGCAACATTGCTTTAAATTTTTTGTAGATTGTCAAGAATACCCATTATGACAACTTGCCGTTAAACACAAAAGATCGAAATCTGAAAGAAGTTTTTACCAAACTCCATGACGAATTTGAAATCTTAAATGAGTACGAATTGCTGCAAAAATAACTTTTAATAATTGAAATACTTTTAGTACGTACACAAGCTTGGCTGAAAAGTCAAAACATGGCAAAACAACTTTAGAAACTGAGAAACAATTAAAGCGGCTTGATGAGGAGTTAAACGCAAAAGAAAAAGAAATCAATATGGTGGTGACTCTGGACCAAGAAGTTGTTGCTTTAAAAAACCAAGTGAAAAGTTCAAAAGAACGCACCAGTAAAGAAAATATAGGTATCAATACAAAAACTTCAAAAATTAACGGTTATAACAATCAGAAAACAGTCACTCTTTTACGTCAAACTTTAAATAAAATTCAAAATCTTTCAAATAATTATAAAAAACAATAAAATGTCAAAAATAAGTATCTATTAATTTTTTGATAAAAAAAGCTCTCACGGTCAAAATTCATTAACAAATTAAATTGTTAAAAAAAACAATCTGCCCCAATGTCGCATATTAGAGCAGAAAATTAAAAAAGAAAATAAACAGGGTAACTCAAGCCTAGGTTAAGCCCAGAATACACAAGAATTGAGATTTAGAGAAATAATTTGAACAGAAAGAAATATTTTGTATAGCATTATTTTTTAAACGGAGTTGTTAAAAAATTAAGCAATTTTGCTCAAATCTAAGATCTTTTTTTTTTATCAATTTTTGGAAACTTTGAAGATAATCTATTTTTTTAATGTATGTATTTGTCAAAATTTTTGCCAACGATTTGCTTCTATGAATTTTTATAACAGCTTTATTTATATTCAAGACATTAAATTTTCTCTGTAATATAGGGAAGCGAGTGACATCTATTAGAAGCTATTTGCATCAAATCATTTTTTGAGAAATACATTTTTTACATGTTTTAACACATATAGCTACAGCTTTATATAAATAGTGTATCGCGGATTGGACAACTATCACGTTAGCGCCTTTTGTCTCAAACGATATAATCTATCTTTTTGGTTAACTACCAACAAGGTGAATAATAAGATCAACGCAAATTCATTCAAACTGAGTGGCGTTTATCCCACTCTATTAAAACATGTACGTAGAGAAAAACTTTGTTTCTCAAAAAAAGTATTGATGCAAAAAAAAATAATAAAGTTTGATGACAAAGTACAACAATCAGAGAAGTGTGAGATATTCAAAGAAAGCTTAAAGACAGTGAGTTAAAAAACAGATAAAAGGAGTTTAGCAGAAAAAAAAGAGAAGCAAGACAATGTATGCATGGAAAAATAAAGGATAGAAATAGAAACATAAACAAGTAATAAAAGAGAGAACAAATAAGAGAAAAGAGGTACAATAAAAGGTACATTAGACTAATCACAGAAGAATTCAAATCAGTTAGGTCAGACTTGACCTGACCTGACCTGACTCCAGTTTTCTGATAAGCAGAAACCTATTTCAAAAAATGCTCAAAAAAACCAAATTATTTCTATTTCAACTAAAACAAAAAATATGTTACATTAAGTAAATTATTATTTTTGCAAAATAACATCAGGATCAGTGCTGACAAAAAATGACCCTCTCTTGCTAGGATCAGCATTCTCCCCCATAAATGCCGTTTCGTTGCAAATAATAGTAGAAGTACACAATTTCCACTTAACCCCTTCATAAGCCTGAAGATGGTTGATGGAGTACGTGTAGTACTTGACTGCCTTTTCGTGACTGCACTGTACTGAAAAATGAATAAAGATTTGGGGTTTTTTGCTTTTGATGGACTCACTTGTTGTCTGTCCGCCAGTAAACAAAGAAAATATTTCTTTGAAGCAAGCAGGCTGTATTGGCCCTCCGAAATTAACATAAAAATCTGCATGTCCTAGAGCTAGGGCAGTGCCGGCGAGCAAAATGTCGGTGTGTATTAGGTCTACAAACTGGGCATCTTTTTTGGAAAGTCTATATTTGGAGGGTATTAAAAATGGGAATGTGAAAAGGGGCCCTGCCGCATCAAGCCCAGTAACACGGCCAAGGGTTGTATAGGCTTTTTTTTGAAGGAATTTTGAGGCTATTCCACCAATATGGGCACCTAATGAATGCCCAATGATGTGGACATTATCAAAATATTGTTTTTTCGACTGAAGGTCTTTGAAATTTTTGGAAATTGTGTAGATTAATCGTCCGATTATTTCGCCTATAGACTGAACAGAAAAGGCGGCTGTGAAATAGTTTTTAAAAGCTAAGGCTTCCCAATTTATAACCAAAAAATTGACTTTTGTAGTACTTTCAAAATAGGCAGTAGCCATTTGTTCTATAAAATCTTCGTAACCATCTTGGTTCCAGCCATGTATAAAGACCACAATTGGACGAGAAAAATTAAGATGGTCACATATAGTACTATTTGTTACTCTAGTACTAGTACTACCATTGTATAGTAAAAAAAACACTTTTGATTCGTCACAACCAAAGCTTTTGTCTGGAAAAAGTCATTAATTTTAATTATCTACCATGTCAAGGTACTTACCGAAAAAAAAACAAAAAACATGATACTAGTACTACTAGTACTTGCTTTGTCATTGCTAAACTGACTAATTCTATGTAGTCGCAGCTAATATTACCGTTAAAAGCTTTTTGACAATCAATTGTATGCAGTAAACCCCAATGAACAAGTATTTAAAACAACAATGATAATGATGGTCATGATTTAAATATGTTTGCAAATTTTTATCAATACTATATTTGTTCTAGTACTAGAAAAAAAGTCAATGTAGTCTTCAGCTACTATTACGTTTTTCTTTAATCTTTAATCTTTGGACTTTCTTAGTTATTTTGCATTTTTAGTGTTTCTTAGTACTAGATTTGTTTTTTAGTACTAGAAAACATCAACGTAGTCTTTAGCTACTATAAAGCTTTTTCATCTAACAAAGATTTTACAGTTTCTCTATCAGCTTCAATTTTTAAGACTTTCTTAGTTATTTTGCATTTTTGATGTTTTTTAGTATTAGATTTGGTTTTAAGTACTAGAAAAAAAGTTGACGTAGTCTTCAACTACTATTAAGTTCTACTAGCTACCAAAAATTCTACAGTTTCTCTATCAGGTTCAGTCTTTAGTCAAGTTTTAAGACTCTCTTACTTATTTTGCATTTTTGATGTTTTTCAGTACTAGATTTGTACGTATTTAGAGAATAACTAGGTACAGATGCTTGCGGCTGACAAGTTGTTCAAATGAAGTTAAAATTTAATAATTTATTATATTCTTGGAAGACAAAGTGGCGTATGCAAAAGATTGTTAAAAACAAGTTTATTTTTCGATTATGTGCTATTAGCGTGTTACAGTGTTAGACTCTGTTTGTTAATAGGTAATATATTATTAAAATTATTCTTAACAATTTTATTAATTTATTAGATAAACATTGGTTTTTGAATATATTTATATTTTTTTATAGATAACTCTCAAACTGCTGCTATGTTTTAGTAAATTGAGATTTCTGATGCGCCTGAGAAGCCTATGATCATCTAATTTTATCAAATTTTTTTGTTAATACATTATTTTTCGCTTGCTTCATCATAATTCTTACATTTTTTTGGGAGTTACACTCAAGTACCAGTAATCGTCTCATTTTCATTGCTTTTAAAATTTTTGGTTTTTTACTTTACTTATTTATTATCTGAAGTAGGTACATGCAGCACATTGGCTGCAAAAAATGTAGTACGTGAACCTATTTTTTTATGAATAGATATGGTTGCATTATTATTTGCGCATATAGTAGATTTTAGGCCGATAGCAAAACCGCACGTTTTTTCCATAAAATCTTTTTAATAGTTGTGAAACGTTTAGTTCCCCGAAACAACAAAATCTCACTTTATAGCCCCCATCCTCAACCGACAAAATAATGAAATTAAGTGGAGATCTGTCATCTATATGTTTTTATGGCGGATCCTGCATATGGGGTACTTAAAGCTGATAAAGTTGGTATCTTTTTATTCGTTCCAAGTAGTTGGTTGGTATGGTATACGATATCAAAACGAGTTATTTTTCCGCGGTACCTAGAGGCCGTGAAGGCAGGCATAAAGAGACGCTATATAAAAGTTATTGGCCACGTTATAAACTCGTACGGTATACATTTTTATTTCATGGTAGACATTTAGTGGTACTAAAGTGTAATATTTAGTTTATGGTATTTGTTAGTTAGAGCTGTCTGTGGCGTCACAGTCTATAATTCAATTCTGTAATATTCTGGATTATTATATAAACTCCTTGTGCTCACGCATTATCCTGCTGTGTATATCAATATATAATATAAAAGTACTTATATCTATTATATACTTACTTATATATCAATAAAGTATAATGTTCAAACCTCCCTGTTTCGGGAGAATTAAACATAAAAACATGCTAGTTTGTTTTTTAAAAAATCAAGCTAAATTACTATCTCCTCACACATCTGCAATCATTTTATTTGATTTGTTGGATTTAACATTTAAAAACATTCGAACAATATGACATGAACATTATAACGCTGCTTTCTGTATTTCCGTCAGGATTTTTAATTTCAAATCTAAAATTTTGAGATTTTTAAAGGGTACAACACCCATATTTGAAACAACTAAAGGTAAAATTTTTATCATTTTAAAATGTTAAATATTTCTAATGGCTAATAATCAATAATAATAATTAAAAAAAGAATAAATAATTTCGGTAAAACTGAATGGTTTATTTTCTGTAGCATCAAAAACTAGCAGTAAAAAGCTGAAAAAAAAAAGAAAAAAAAAAACTCTATCTTATTATTATGTTCAACCTTCCCTGTCCCAGAAGGCCCAGAAGCACAGCAATTTTGCTGGATTCAAAAAAATCATTATTTTATTATTATTATTATTATTACTTTTTTTTATATTATATTTACATTACTTTCATATTATAGCATTTTTGAGGTTTATTTGTTCAAAAAATTAAAGTTTTAGTTGATAATCTAAAATTATTATACTTATCTACCTACTACAAAATGGTTGTTTTACCTAATTTTTTTTATGTAAATTACATAATGACAACAAAACGCTATAAAATGCCATAATTTTGATTTTTGTCTGTCATTACATTTGTAGTGCCTGGAAAAAAACATTTACAAAATTAAAAATATGAAAAAAATCCCGAATGCCCTATAGGTGCTCAGTCAAAGAAAAAATCTAAATAGTTTTATTAAATAATTAACAAATCACTATTAAATACAATTTTTACAAAATGCATTTTGATACCTAACTTTAGATAATTTTTTTCAATTTTCAGATGTTGTAGACAATTAAAAAGAGTTTTAATTTGACCGTCAGTATATAGCGTTTTTTTTTATCATAGCTGGCCGTGAAAAAATCGATGTACAATTGTTTCTTGTAAATAGCACACTCTGTCGGTCGATAATAAGTACAGACCACACACGCGCCGTAGAGGTATCCTAGCAACCATAAGCGACCCACTTTGTTATTGGCTACCGAGCATTCTCCAATCAAATCTCAGCCATTCATTGCTTCATTCATTGATTGTCATTGTTTATTTGTTTTATTTTAATCACAATTGATGTCCTTATCCTCTTCTATGACAATAGGACCCGGCCAACTATAGATCCTTTTTTAATATTATTTTAAAATAAAAAGTTTTTGAAAAATTAGTTCTTAAGGGTGGGTTTACAGAAAGTAAATCAATAAATGAAGTTAATTGCAATTAAATTTAAAATTGTTTGGTTAGTTTTTCTTGCAAATTTAACCAATCACGTAACGACTTAATTTTAATTTAATTCGGCTCATGGAAATAATTTCATAACAATCACAACCTCGACAATAAGAAGTTGACTATGTATTGTGTACAGGGCATTCCACTTGAGTTTATTGTTTGTTTTACAAAAAAACATGCTTTACAAGATTGTTTTAACTATACAGAGTGTTTAATTTTGTCTGGCCTAGGCGCTAGATATCTTGGCATTTTGTTACTTTCAATGAAACGCCTTCTATATGTCAGTTTTTTTGTTTAATTTTAAATCAATCTTTTTTTCATAATGTTGTCGTAAGGGTTAGCAATTAATTGAGTTTTGAAGTTATTTAAAAAAATAATGCTTTTTTTTAATAATTCGACTTAAACTGTGAATTATTTTACATAAGTAATTCTATTTATAATAGTAGTATTTACAATTTTTTTTGTAAATAAGATGACCCATTTTTCATCAGCAATTGGTGCAATAAATTCTGTTTTGTCGTTTTTTTGACGTCTACTAATGTTTTTACTTAATTTTACTAGTTTTTTAAGATATTAAAACGACTAGTTTCTTAAAAAAACAATTTAAAAGAAGACGATTTAGATTTTGTTTAGGTATACTGATTTTGTTAACTGTTGCTAAAAACGTATTTAACATTTATTTCTAATTTTGTCATATTTTCTATTGAAACTGTATAAATAAAAACAGTAACAGCTTTTATACTATTAGGTAGCTGGGTTTTGTAATTAATTAATGTGATGTAAACAAAATTGAATGACAGCGCTATA
The DNA here is from genome assembly GCA_947359425.1 of Lagria hirta. Lineage (NCBI taxonomy): Eukaryota > Metazoa > Arthropoda > Insecta > Coleoptera > Tenebrionidae > Lagria > Lagria hirta. Next base: position 23,212,625 of record OX375800.1, on the reverse strand, counting down.
AACTCGTTTTTTAGAAACACTTTGTATAAAAAAAAGTAATTATAAAAATTTTGCAGTCTGACAACACTAAATTAAACAAAACATGAAAAAAGTTTAAGATAGAAATGTCATTATTTAAATTTAGACAGAATTTTTATTAAATAAAATTGTTTATTGGTAATTAAAAATTAGTCTTAGCCATAAAATTTAAAAATTTTGTGTTTTTTTTTGCTCCACTGTAATTTTTCTTTTTACAAAATAAAACTAGCGATTATGTTTTATTGTCAAATTATTAGATGCGAAAATATGTTAAGACAAATAGTGTTTTTTAAAGTCGTTAAAAAATAAGTTTTTAATAAAATTATAATAAAATAGAGCAACATAGGTACATAGACCAGGGTCGATAATTTTTAAAACCAAAAAAAATAATAGTAGGATGAAACCCATTAGAAAAAGAAGGAAATATTTTAAAAATAAAAAAAATAATAATTTACGGGCGATCTGAGGTCGGGAAGGGGATGGGGGTGAGTTTTTAAGAGTAAAAAACGGTTTTTCTTGATTTCCGGCAAAACTAAAAATCCTATCAAAAAAAGTCAAACAGCAAAGTTGTAGGTAATAAAAAGATCTAAAACTTTTGTATTTACACTTTTTTTACATAACCTCAAAATTTATGTGAAAAATTTAAAAAACCAAGTTTTTGGTTTTTTAATATTATTATATTATTAATAATATAATAAAGGTATGTATAATTGAGTTTTAAGCACAGATTTAAATATTATTTTTTTGATTGAATAGTACCTAGGCAGAATGATAAGTAAATAGTAACGGATAATAAACAAAATAAAGTAAAATATTGTAGACGAGTCATCATCATACGCATTTATCCGGAAATGTATAAAACACCGGACGTACAAATAATTTTTAAATAAATATTTGACAAAAAATAAACGGATATGTTTCAACTTATGGTTAAGATAATATTTGATTTGTTTTTTTTTTCTTTGCCTTTTAGATATACTAAGTATCTCCGGTATGTGTGTACAAATCCACTTGTGGCAGGTTAGGTCATTCTAAATTAAGAGGAAAGTAGGTATGATAAGTATAGTATGATCACTTAAAAATTAAGAAACCCATCTTTACTTAATAATATACGCATGCTACTTAACCTTATTGTTAGAATTATGTGTAAATTGTTGTAAATACAGAAACATTAAGCTAAACCATAAAAAAAACCAAATAGTCTTCTTTTTCAAAAAACATGTCAAACATTTTTTATTTAAGTTGACAAAAAAAATTTGTAAAAATTTGAATTTTTAGTATTATTATATTACTTTTTTATTATTAAACACTACCTATAGGTACCTAAAGCTACTAAATTTTAAGCTATGCAAAACTGTACTTAAAATTGATTTTTAATTTGTCTTTATAATTATTTTGCCGAAAACAGTTTGCCATGAGACACCGTTTGTGTCAAAATTAATCTTTTTACATGTAATCTATATATGTATATAAAAGAAAGTCTGTTAGTTACTCCACTTATAACTCAAGAACGGCTTTACCGATATGGTTGAAAATTGGTGAGGTGGTAGCTTAGAGCCAGGAGACGGACATAGGATACTTTTTATTCCAGAAACCACCCTCTAAAAGAGGGGTGAAAGTCAAATGTGAAATGCGATGTCGGAAACGTTCGGTGAGGCTCGACAAATTACCGAGAAATTTGACGCAACCACGAAGAAGCGTTTACATTAAAATTTATTTGACGTGGCTCAAGAAATTTTCCCAAACTTGGATTTTTATATCAATTATAGTTTAGAGCCAGGAGAAAGACATAGAATACTTTTCATCCCGTTCGACAGCATTCCCGTGTGACTTGACATGAAACGTCCAATAATAAAACTATTTCTATTAAATAAATAATTAACAATTATAATGTAATGATAGTGCCGTTGCCCATTCGTAAAAAGTAAAGTGAACTATAAAACTCGGTATGGTTGAAAATTTTAGTTTTTAGGTGAAGTGAAGTTTAATTAATAATGCCGCGACCAAGACGATCGAATCTTTCCCGACAAAGCCGTGATGCAAGAAGAATACGAAATACTGCAAATGAAAGGACTGAAGAAGAACAAGAAATTGCACGTGAACAGCGCCGCGATAGTATGGCTCGACTTCGTGCTTCTCAATCACGAGAGCAAAGTGAAGCAGCCCGTGAAACAGCTCGGTTGGCAATGCAGAATCGTCGAGCGAACAACAGAGGTCAACAAATAGATAATTTGCGACGCAGAACAAGATATTTATCAAGTGCTGATTTGAATCGAGCAGCGAGTTTATTAATATTAATAAATATTTAAAGATATTAATAAAATTTTCAATTAAATATTAATAATTATTTTAATATTTAATTATTAAATATTTAATAATATTTAATAATTTTTAATTATTAATTAGAAAAAATTAGAAAACTAAATAATTATAAACAGCTACTTTTTATTAACAAAGGAATGAAAAGGGGAGGGATAGAGACAAAAAATGACATGTATCAATATATAATTTTCAAAGATTTTGGTTTGCTTATTTTAAAAATAATATCTATGTTTAGGCGGAACAAAGTTCGCCGGGCCAGCTAGTATAATAATAATGTTACACAATATATTTGTTTTTATTTATAACAACACGCACGACACAGACGCTTAAAATTATTATATAAATTACCTACATTATTATATTATTTTTGTTTTAATAAATCAAAAGCTTAATTTTGACGCCTCATAGTATGCTATAAAATGTAAATAGTTAAAATAAAAAATAGTAAGTAAAATATTAGTGTAAAATTGATTTTCAAAACATTAAATTAATCCTATTACAAAAAAAATTAGAGAAATCTGTTTTTTAAATATAATTAAATATCTAGTTACCTATTGCAAATATTTAAATTGAAAAAATTTATATGATGTTTCAACTTATTTTCTTTCATGTAACCTAAAAAAATAGTTTCTAATTTTTGAAATTGGTTTTTCAATTTTTGTTAAAACTTATTTAACTTTTATTTTTTAATGATATCTAAGTGATTAACAGTATTTTTTGCTCTTGCTTTTAAAGGTGTCATTTTTTTTATAATGTCTGAGAGATATTAATCGCGGACTTTTTTGTAGTTCTTTTTGAGATTTCTTTTCTATATTATTGTTTACATCTTTTTGGTAAAGCCTCTCTAAGAACTGATCAGCGTTAGCAGTGAAAGCGTAAAAAAAAGTTTAGAGGAAGAGCAGAGAAATTGACAGCAACCTTGTTTAATCTACAGATTTAATAAAAAAAAAGTATAGTTTTAAATTTTTTTTTGCTTTTTATAGAACATTCTTATGATATCTCGACAATTTGGCGACAAAAAGATCACCTCAATCAAAAGTACACCCTTTCAAAAGTAAAAAAACAAAATTGATTTTCAATTTATAGAGAATGCGATTAATTTTTACAGAAAAAATTTGAAAAAAAAGAATACAACAGAACTAATAACTTTTTTCTTTTTCGCCTAATAACGTGTATTGTCACAAATAAAGTATTGTACTATTGAAGTACATCCAACTATACTCCATCAGTTGTTATATCCTCTATAAATGGCAATAAACAATCTATTAATTACTTAAAAAAATCTAATTAATTTAGTTATATAACTATTTATAAAGGTTTTAATAGGATCTATTTGATAGTACGTGCAAACCAAATAAACTAATGTCCTGCCTCGATTAGTTTACCAAAAATATTTTTTTTTTAAAGCGTTTTGTAGTAAATTATTTGAGATGGAGCAACCAAATAATAAATCGAACTTAACATCCCTCTTGTGAGTTGAATTTTGATGAATATCAGTTGACCTGATGTAAATACATCTGGCCAACTTTTTTAACGCGCAGGATTTTTAGTGTTCGCCGCAAAATTGATCCAACTAATACGCATCTTAATACTACGATATGAATAACCTATCTTTGATATGGTTGGCTTTTTGAAATTTTGTTAAATAACCATTTTTGTAAATAATTTTGTAGCTACAATATAAAATGTAAGATTTAGGATTCTAAAGAACATATTTAACAGCAGTTCAAACACCGTTAGTACTAAACATTTAGATAAATAAAAAATTGTTTACTTATTGAACAAATTCAAACAAAAGCCAATAAAAACTGCGATTTCCGGCTGTTAAAATGATCCGATAGGTGATTACGACAAAGATAAATTGCGGCCGATTATGACCGGTGTTGCACAAGTCTAGAGTGCGCAATGACCTATGATGTTCAGTGGCACTTTTAACGGATGACTTGGTTAAAAAATCGCCGCCATTGTTTTTCTTTTAGGTCATTTCCGGTTAAAATTATTTTTTATAGAGACCTTTAGTCGATGATTTAATCGAAATTTCGATCAATTCGAATTACAAACGCTAAACAAAAAAGAACGTTCATCAATAAGAAAATGTTACTTATTTAAATTGAGTTAATACCATTATGAATGTTACCAACACAACAACGCCTACGCAGAGAATTTATTGCAATATGAATTATCTAATGAAATGACACTAATTTTCTAACACCATACCAATCAACATTGTATATATAATGCAACAAATCAAAAAAATCTCAAGTTTTTTTGTGACAAAACATGCATTTAACCTTAATTTTAAAAATATTTTGATTTACCACATAAAGTTTTACTGTACTTGTAACAAAAGCAGAATAAACCGGTTAACAAACAACATGGTTGAGACGCCAGATCTAAATCTAGAAGTGTATGATTAAGTTTCCATTGATCATAACACTTATTTGGAAAAACTTGTCAAAATTGAGTAGCATAAGCAAGTCCAACACTTTTGATAGATGTTAGGTCAGGTCAGGTCAGGTCAGGTCAGGTTATAGGTTTGCAAACATCAGTAGGTTGCTTTCATACTATTGAATGATGTTGATTTAGTTGTGTTGTAGTCTGATGAAACATTTACTGCGTACCTTTTTTTCTAAGCTTTCGGAATCTTTTTATATTTTTGTATAAAAATAAATAGAAGTATCAAGTAACAAAATTATTTATATCCAGTTACCAGTGCGCATCCACCAATTTGCGCGCTTATAACACTCAAGATGCACACTGGTGTCTTATTTTTGATGTAATGCTTTCGTCCTTTGGTGTAATGATGTTTTTTTTTGATGATAATGCTTTTTTTCTGGAGAAACGCATTTATAATATTGCACAAAATTTTTAATAAGCTAATGCAGAATACGATAAGAAACAAGTCAAACATTTGCACAGACTTTGGGTCTTGTAGGTTTTTTAAAGCCAGACATATGAAAGTTTACAGACGTCAAGGTTTTGAAGAAGTATTTTTCTAGTTCCTCTCCTCAATATGGGAGGATCTATACTAATTTTAGAAGTTGTTCTCTATAATTAACGTTTAAAGGCGCGCAACAACAAGATTAACTATATAGACTAGCCAGCTTAAAGTCTAGACTTAAAACTTATAAAGAACTTATAAAACTACATAAGAAAACAATTACGACAAACTTTGTATATAAAATGATATTGGCAAAAATTCCATGAGATGTTCGAATCTGAGCGTGTAAGCAGTCTCAAATAGCAGTTTCTGCAAGAAAGAAAAAGTCTTGGTTTTGTCGCTTTTTTTTGTTCAATGTCTTAAATAATAGTAAAATTAATGCAAGTTTATTCAAACTGCATCTGAATATGTTTGGTTTTTATTGGAACTCTTTAGTAAGTCTTGGGTAAATATAAGCCCATAATATTTGTCACTGAAAATTTATTCAAATCGTGTTGCGACTTTGTTGTTAAATCAGCAAAACACTTTTTATCTCAATTTGTAGCTATTAAAATTTATATATGTATTTACATATATCATTAATGATTTAAGTTGCCTATAACATGTAGGTAGACATTTTGATTTTCAAAAACGATTTTGATGCAAGATAGCTTCTAATAGATGTCGCTTGTTTTAACGTCTTAAATAATGTTGTGTTAATTTTTTTTTAAATTTTGTATTTTAATTTAAGTAATTACAAATTAGATTTTGTGCTGTTTTGAAAAATATGCGACAAAGTGTGTTTAGGAAGATATAATAAGCGGCAGTTTAATGAAACTAAATAAAGGTGGAAATTTATAATTAAGATTGTGAAGCTTTCAAGTAAACATCGTATTAGGCTGATTTAAATACAACAAAGTGTTGTTTGTTTTTTGTTAATTAACGATATTTATGTTTTTCGATGGTATATCTGACAAAATAGAGTAAAAGCAGGTAATTGAGAAATCCTGATCGGTATGCTACGATATAGTGACCGTAAGACCAAGTGACCAATTGAGCGTAGGTGGAATGAACCAGTCTTGTTACCTACCTTGAAAACCACTAGAACCCTGCTCAAGAACCTCTTCAAATGTACATACTAGACGTTTTATTCCTCTACTACTCACTAATGGACAACAAAACTTTTATGGAAATAAGATATTCTAAAACGCCTCTTAAATAAACACGATCTCTATTATTCTTGACTTGAGCATATTCTTTAGATACATTGTGGAAGATACCTACTATCAACCTCTTTTTTCTTCTTTCTTTTATAAATAAGGATTAAATATGAACAGCTTGTTTTTTTAAAAATATAATTATGTAGCTATATCTATATTATAGAAAAATACTCTTTAGATTTAGGGATATATTTTTAATCGTTTACCATAAATTTGGCTAGGTTAAAGGTCATTTAATTTTTGGTAAAAAACAAGAAATATTGCAACCATGTCAATAATTAAGGTTAAGATGGCTTACATTAACTATTTGTATTATAATTAAAGCAAAATTGAACTTATAGAATTTGCTGTTCTGGAATGAAGCTATTGTGTCTCAGAAGGAATAAAGCTTCAGAAATATAATTATATATGATATAAAACTCTTGAGAAAGGGATATTGAAGCTATTTTTTTTCCTTTAAATTGCTATATTAATCGGTCAACGTTTCGCATCTTTTTCATGACTAAAAACAAATTAAAATCTTACAATCGACATTAAGAAACTTGCATTTTAAACTTCACAATTAAAAAATAGATAATTAGAATAATGATAAATGATAAAACTATACCTTCTAATATAGTTAGTCAAAAATATTTTTTGTTTTTTTATATGTGTATCAATTATGCTTTTGTGCTAACATTAAGTGAGACAAAGAAATTAAAACTACGTCAAAGTACCAGAACTTGTTTTTGTGCGTTTTTTTGTTTTTTTGTTTTTTTACCCTTTATCATCAATCCAGTAGGAGTCGAGATTATCAAAGATGTTAATTTATAAAGTTTCACCTACACCGCTAAAGAATTGTTTTGATAATCAAGACGTCACTTAACATTAAATTAACAATTATGTGTTATGTAAAGTAATAATAATGGTATTGACCAAGTTGACTCAAAATAATATAAGATCTACTTGATAAAAATTAGTTAGAAGGAATTTTGTAAAACATTCAAATAGACATATTAACAACAGAGATAGTAAAATAAATAATACAATAAAAGATAAAAACCACGCAATAATAGTAACAAAATTACATTTTTCACAAACAAATAAATAAACTAAGTCAAAAAATTAAACCTAAAATTAGAAATCCAACCAATCTCATTTTTACACATATGCATGCTTCTGCGATTCTTTGTTATTTATAAGATTAATGTACGAATGACTTAGGGCGCTAGTATCTTCCCTGAAATTTAAAGATTTATTTTGCTTTATTATAAGCTTCTCTAGAATGTTTCTCTTAGCTTTATTTTTTTCAAAATTAACTATTTTGGTGTTATCAACGTCCAAAGGATGTCCATCAATAGAGAAATGTTTAGATAGAGCGGTCTTTCTAAAGTTGGTATTAACTTTAAATTTAATGTCATTCTTGTGTTGTTTCAATCTTTGTTCTAAATATTGCCCCGCTTGGCCAATATATACTTTTTCACAATCTTTACAGGGTATGCTATAGACAAGACCCGAGTTCTTTAACATAGGTGTTAAGTCTTTAAGTTTTGTGAAAAAATAACTTGTGATGTTTATATTGTAAGGCGCAACACATAATCCAAAATTCATTGTGATTTTATTAATTTTCTCGGTTAACGATAGAACGTAAGGAAACTTGAAATATTTCGTAATTATTTTATTTGTGTTCTGTTCTTTACTTTTGGTATTATTCCTATGTGTCATCCCAGACATATACCTGAATATAGTTTTTTTAATGAGATAGGAAGGATAGTTGTCCCTTTCCCAAGAGTTTTATATCATATACAAACAGGGATAAGAATTAATTATGAACATAATTATATAGTTGAATACAAAAATAAATTTTTACTTTTTAGCTTTTAATGTGAAATTGTATTGAGATTAGTTGATGATTTATAAATTAGCTTTTGGCGTTTGCTGCTTAAATACTTACCCAAGTAGCAACACTAGACACCACGATATAAAAACGTAAAATTCAAACGAATATCCTGTTTTATAAAAAGCAATTTTGGTTTTTGGTCGTTAAAAATTTTTTAAAATTTATAGAAAATTGTCAATGCACTAATAATAAAAACAATTGAAAATGTTAAGAACAATAATGAAAGACAGTGGTAGGAAAGACGCGGAGGTAAAATCGAAGATTAGCAAAAAGTTACAACCGAAAAACAACAATTAGTAAACTAGTTGACCAATCAAGTAAAAAAAATTATCTTTGCAGTTTTAAAACTTTCAAAGATGTTCCAGATGGTTTTGAAATGACTTACTAGCATTTTCAAATGTTATTTAATTAAAAATTAGACTAACTTATATGTTTTTAAAAAACTTAAGACTTTATTTTTTAAGAAACGAGCAACTTTTAAGAAATCGTCAAGTCAGAGTAAACGACATAAAACAGTATTGTTTTAAATTAAAGAATACAATTAGCACACAGCATTATCCTGGCATGTCGATTAGTTCCTAATATACGTCATACGTTTTTTAATTAATTGCTCATTTGGCGTACGTTTTTTGTTGAACATACATTATATTACACTTTTATTTTTATAGATAATATGCATAAGCAGAGAAATTATTTTAACAGTTTGCAAAATGAAATTACTTTGCATTTATACACCGCCTATTTTCTGCACGTTTATGATTAATTTTCTTTATTACACATTAATTAAACAGTCATAAATTCCCATTAGCGCGAAAATTTATTGATGTGAGAGTTCACAGCACATGCAAATCGTATATATATTATGTGTGTTACAGCAATTATTACTGGGTCATAAGAATTTTACAAACTTTCAATTTGTTAAATTGAAAATATTGGTTTAAAAGGTCTAAAAATATCCAAATCCGCGTGTTGAAGTTTTATGTTGATATATATTATTGATTTGTAGTGTTATGTTGCTGTTACAAAACAAAAATAGGTTTCTATTATTTATATCAAAGAGAATAAGTATATTAATTAATAAAATACTCAAAAAAAACCAAAAAAAAACTTTAACTTTTAACTTTAAAAAGTAGTTTACAATAATTAGATCATTATTATTATATTGATCGCAAAATGTAGGAGTTTTTGTGAACGAAAACTCTGGGAAAGATGAATAAAACTCTTTGATGCATCTCCTAATGATGACCACTTGGTGGTTGAAAGAGCTCTCAAGATCTATTAAATCAATTTTTGGCAAGTGGTAGAACTGTGTGAATATACTTAAATAAAGTGATTTAAAAATGTCGCTTTTATTAAATTTATTCAGTTAATTAGTCATTTATCTGGTGCATCTAAAGGAATTTTTATTAAAAATTATTTTTAGATAAAAATATTTTTGGTTTTAACAGATTTTGCTGTTTAAACCATCAAATCTGCTATCTATTATTTTAAAATTATAAAAAAAAATGTGAAAAAAAATGCGTAATTAACAGTTTTAACCGTCACTGCGTCCAGGCTGTTACTCAACTTTATCATCAGTTTTTTATGTGAAACAAGTTGATTAAAATGTTTATTATTTTTTATTTTTTATTTTTACAGTTCTCAAATAATCAAAACCTGCTCAAACCAAAAACTTTTTTGAAGAAAATGTTTTTGGTCTAACCAGGTTTTGCGAATTTGAAAAATGTAAACAAACATTATCATTTTTTTCCAAAAAAGATTTGAGTAAAAATTATTTTTGACACATTGTATATACTTATATAGAATAATTTTATAGTAAGTATTTACTAAGATAAAAAGTTTTTATTATAATCGAGTTAAATTACATAAATGTAAATTAGTAACATTGTATAAATTAATATGTGATTCTACTTTTTTTTCTCTATTAGCGTCATTTTTGTATTTTTAATAATAAACATAAAGCTTTTAAATTTGAAAACAAATTAATACTTAACTTTAGAAAATTGCTTTTTAAAATTTTGACATTGTGTGAAACATTTTTCAATAACATCATTAGATATTAAATTTAAAACAAAAAAAAAACAGTAAAAATTGTAGTTTGAAAGAAAGCAGAAAGAGTTAATGCAATAATTTTTAACTAAGAAATTTATTCAAAAATTAGGTACTATATAAATAAGCATATAGTATATTATATATACTATATATATAAGCAATGTTACATATTTACATTTATAGTGTTTTATCTATCTCTTGAGTAATCATACCGCAAAAATTGATGTTTACGGATTAAAAACATAACCTTTAAACTATAATGGTGTTTTTAGAATTAAAATTTGATGTAACACGCTTATGCCATTGATTACTAAAATTATGCTATTGATTATTAAACTCTATCTATAGTCAATGCTTATAGACAATGTCTAAACAAAATTGCTGCTTTTTTGACTATTTTTTTGATCTGAAGGTAGAAAAAATTGACATTTTTTAATGAAAACTATATGAAAAAAACTGAATAATATATTTAAAAGTTAGTGAAAGCAAAAGTGGTTAAATGTCAAGTTTAGTTGTTTTCTAATTCAATTGTAAAAGAAAAAAAAAATTTGGTAGTAAGTAAAAAAAAATCAAGTTTTTGGATTGAAGCACGATGGATAACCGTGTAAAAACGGTTATATATAATACGCTTAGAGTGTAGTATAACGGTATCTTATAAAACAAGTAGTAGAAAAATATAGTTAAGACTACTATAACTTTTTTTTTTTTAATTTTAAAAGTTTTATTATTATTGAAAGTTTTATTATTGAAAATTGCAATAACTATATCGGGTGAAATAAGTTTTTATGATATAATTAACTCAAAATCTAATTATTTTCTTCAAAACCTAATTTTAGATTTTGTCGTCACAAGTGATAAAGTCACGAAGATAAAAAAATCCTCTTAAGTAAATTTTTTTTTATTGTACATCTACATAAAAAAATTGAAAACTAATATTTTTATAATAATAATTTCTTTAATTTAGTTGGTATTATGGCACTGATGGTTAAGCATATCTCACTTGATAAAAAAAATTTTAAGAAAATACAAGGAAAACTTTTAATTAAAAATAATAAAAAAAGTATAAAAATTAACAAAGCAACATAAATATATTTGTATTTTATCACTTTTTCAATAATTTATTCTGATTATGTCCCACTTATTTGCAAATGGGTTTCTTTGGTGATTCAAGCCTAACATTGACTCAAAGAAGATTATCATATTTACAAAAATGTTTATCTTTCGGTTCCCTCTAGATATTAAAAGCTAAGATCCTTAGGCTTAAAACACCCGGTGCTTCATTAAGTTCAGCAACTTATCCGATTAAATATAAACACTATAAAGAAGTCGTACTTTTTATGTGTTTGCTTTCTTTGTTTGTTTAAGCTGGATTTTCATGTAAGAGAAAAAGAGGTAATTTTCTTTGGTGAAGAAACCATGTAATTCTTTAAGTCCTTATTGTGTGGTCATTGAGAAGTCAGTGGCTCCTACAGGAGGCTATCTTGATCGAAATGAGCTCCATATGACAGTTGAAGACTGAGTCAAAGTCTACTGGATGTTTTGATGTCAGATTTAGATAATGACTTTGCAATTTGCTACAAAAGAAGCTTTCCTTTTATTTATTTTTTTATACATTAGATAATAATTATGTGTTATTTCAAATTGCTGGGTGATACTAAGTACTAAATACAAAAACTTATTTAGTAATAAAAAAAATAGTCAGCGAAAATCGTGAAACTGAATATATCTTATATTCGGCTATTAACAACGACGGCATCTGCAAATGTTTGAAATTTTTTATTTGTTTTCTGATGATAACTAGATTGTAGTCGAAAAAGCTCTTAAAGTTGATAAAAACGCTTTTTGGATATTTGGCAAAACTGTGTTAATAGTCTAGTTAAGTAATAAAAAATAAAAAAAAGTACAGTACACTGTAATGATAAAAGAATATTAAATTGTAATAATTTCAGGTTAAGTTATCAGCTTTCTAAAAATTATCTTCTAAGAGCACAGCAGACTGGTTGTTCATACCAACCAAGTCATAATTACATTATTAGTAAAATGGTGGATTAGGTGGTGGTGGTGCTCCATCGTGTTGAAACCATTGAAGCACAGCACCTGCAAAAAATTCTATCTACGACGTTTAGCGAAATCTACAAAAGTTAACGCTTAAAAAAACTGATAATTTCAAAAAAAAAATAAAAATCTATATATATAAAAGAAAGTCGTGTTTGTTACAACACTTATAACTCGAGAACGGCTGGACCGATTGCCATGGTTTTTGATTTGTTGGATTTGTTTCCGTCCCGAATAGCAGAATACATCTTAAAAACAATGAAAACTCGATATGTGTAATAAATACTTAATCATTTTAATAGATGCTGATTTGTTTATTACATGTCAAACATTTGTTGTCCAATCCTGTCAAATAGTGTAACAACTATTTTTTTTTTGGGAGCTTATGGCCTGGTTGCTGAGACCTTTAAGCCACAACTTTATTTTTTTCTGAAGACATCATGTGTGCGTTCAGAAATTTATTTTTTGTAAAATGTTTACAAAGCTCAGGTACTGTTATATTTGTTTTTAATTCCCGAAAATAATACCTAAGATTTATTCTACAGTAAAAACATAAAATCATCGGAAAGGAACGGAATTTAGGGAATAAAAAATCAGTTGGTAAAGGTTATAAGATTAAGGAAAGAAAATCTACAGGTTAACAAAAGTGTAAATGTCTTTTCATAGGTTGTCTATGATTTTTCTTGATAAGCTATTCATACGTAGTGGTTATATACTCTTTGAGCTATTGTCTATGTCTCGAAAGTTCAGGCACTGTTATTATATTTGGTGGTTTTATGCAAGTGCACATTTTAATAACAATGCCGCGTCCTAGAAGATCTAATCTTTCCCAGCGAAGCCGTAATGCAATTAAGCAACGGAATATCGCGTGTCAATTATCTGCGAGAAATTGTACGCGTCGATACTTTATTCTGTATGTATGTTTTCATTATCATTCATCATAATAAAATACTTTTTTGTTTCTATCTATATAAATATATTATTTTGTATCATTGTTTTACGTTCATCAAAGCCTAAATTAGTTCAGCTAAAAAGTAACACGACATTCATTGACTGTTAGGCGGTACGAAGTTCGCCGGGTCAGCTAGTTTTTTTATAAAATCAAAAAAACGTATTCTCAATGTATCATTCAAGAGACGATAATACATACTAATTTACTAACAGTTATCCTTATATGTATTTGAAATGTATTTATATTTTTGAAATTGCATTAATTAAATTATTTGAACTCTGTTTGCCAAACATTTCAATTTTATGCTTAAGAACACCATTTTCTATTAAAACTTTTGTTTTTGACAAATTGTCAATAAACTTCTACTTTCATCTTTCGAAATCAATCTGTCAGAAAATGTGACATTATTGTCTTAAACTGTTAAATAAAATCGTTTTTTTTTGCAGTTTTGATTTCCTGATTTGATTAATTTGTTGATAGTTTTTAAATATTAGCAGATGCTTGATTGTTTATTTTCTATATTTTTTATCATGTAGTTATTATTCTAGGTATAGACAAATGTTTGTATTGTGAGTCTAAGTAACATTGACAGTTGCTTTTAATAATAACATGATTCAGAGATAAGTTTGCACTAATTCAAGGTAAAAGGTGATACAATTACAATAAATTCATATAAATAGATCATAGGTTACAAATTGAACTTTCTAACTTTGAATTATTCTTGGAAATTCATGAAACTTATTACAATAGACATCTCAAGATGTAGGCATGATAAATATTGCCATTTTATGCGGTTGTAGATATAAATAAAACAATCCAATTAATCTTGTAGACATGTTGCTTACAAAATAACAATGCCTTGACTATCAATTAAGTTGTTTTACGCAATGAGAGATTAATTAACACCGACGGAGCTTAAAAGACACATAAATACTGTTATACTGTGTAGCCATTGCCTAAGCACAAATTCTTTTTTAAAAGGCAAGTTTGGAGACCGATTGTTCCATTTTTATATATTGTGGTTGATAGCCCCTTGTCTGTTGACATTCACAACAATTCAAGCATTAACTGGCTCTCCAATAACTCATCATTAACCGATTTAACCATGTGTTATGGATGTTGTTAATTCTCGTTAAAGCATCTCAATTTTTAAAAAATGACTTTAACAAATGTTTTTCTCCTGTTTTTTAGGCATTGTTCAATCAGTTTTATAGAATTTGAGTTCTCCTATCATAATTCATAAATGTCTGGATAAAACTCTATACATATAGCATAGCTAGGTATATTTTATTTTACAAAAATTTTATTGATAAAAATAAACATATTTCGTGCTTTTTCAATTAAATTTACACCTTTATACGATAACCTTGCTAAAACAATATTAAATAAAATTATAGCTAATACTTATTACATGTTTTACTTAAAATAAGATGAGAATGAAAGTTTCATCTTTAAAAGATGAAAAATTAAAGATGATATTTAAAATAAAATATTGAAACAAGGTTTGCTCTATTTATTAAATAAGTAAAAAAAAATAAATAAGTTGTGAGAAATATTAGAATCTACTTTATTTATTGAGCATATCATATCCTTAAAATATATCTTTAAAAGAGAAAAAAAATTATAACTTTTAAATTAAATATACTTTTAGACAAATTTGATTTTTTTGCTTGTCATATTAATTGCTATACAACAGCATAGCAATGTTGTAAATCATCTCTATACCAAAACAACTGTACAAATATTGTTTTGAATTTACATTAACTTTAAAAAAAATTTTTTTTCTAAAATTTTCTTTAAAATGAATAAAAATTTCTGTTATTTTTTACAAAATTGTGCATAGCAAAAGAAAGTTTTTTGTAGTATAGCTAAAATGTTTGATAACATTTAAACAAGGGATTTGACAATCGATAAATTGAAAGAAAAAGATAGCCACCTTGATTCTCCGGTTTAACAAAATTTAGTGCTTCACATGAAAATAAAAATCTGTATAACAATTGACTAATTTTTTTCATGTTAATTTATAACTCTATTCTTTTGCTTAATATTTTAGTATTTTTGGTAGTTTTATATTAAGAATAATTTAACTTTCTAAAATTAAATTTTGCATTCACAATTTTGATTTCACAGCACACTAAAAAATCTATATATATAAAAGAAAGTCTGTTAGTTACTCCACTTATAACTCAAGAACGGCTTTACCGATATGGTTGAAAATTGGTGAGGTGGTAGCTTAGAGCCAGGAGACGGACATAGAATACTTTTTATTCCAGAAACCACCCTCTAAAAGAGGGGTGAAAGTCAAATGTGAAATGCGATGTCGGAAACGTTCGGTGAGGCTCGACAAATTACCGAGAAATTTGACGCAACCACGAAGAAGCGTTTACATTAAAATTTATTTGACGTGGATCAAGAAATTTTCCCAAACTTGGATTTTTATATCAATTATAGTTTAGAGCCAGGAGAAGGACATAGGATACTTTTCATCCCGTTCGACAGCATTCCCGTGTGACTTGACATGAAACGTCAGTCACTATAAATCGTGGAATAACAAAACGCAAATGACAGCTATGTAATTGACGTATAATGACAGATATGTAATGACGTATGGATGAGAATTTGATATTTGTAAGAAATCAATAATAAAACTATTTCTATTAAATAAATAATTAACAATTATAAAGTAATGATAGTGCCGTTGCCCATTCGTAAAAAGTGAAGTGAACTATAAAACTCGGTATGGTTGAAAATTTTAGTTTTTAGGTGAAGTGAAGTTTAATTAATAATGCCGCGACCAAGACGATCGAATCTTTCCCGACAAAGCCGTAATGCAAGAAGAATACGAAATACTGCAAATGAAAGGACTGAAGAAGAACAAGAAATTGCACGTGAACAGCGCCGCGATAGTATGGCTCGACTTCGTGCTTTTCAATCACGAGAGCAAAGTGAAGCAGCCCGTGAAACAGCTCGGTTGGCAATGCAGAATCGTCGAGCGAACAACAGAGGTCAACAAATAGATAATTTGCGACGCAGAACAAGATATTTATCAAGTGCTGATTTGAATCGAGCAGCGAGTTTATTAATATTAATAAATATTTAAAGATATTAATAAAATTTTTAATTAAATATTAATAATTATTTTAATATTTAATTATTAAATTTTTAACAATATTTAATAATTTTTAATTATTAATTAGAAAAAATTAATAAAACTAAATAATTATAAACAGCTACTTTTTATTAACAAAGGGATGAAAAGGGGAGGGATAGAGACAAAAAATGACATGTATCAATATATAATTTTCAAAGATTTTAGTTTGCTTATTTTCAAAATAATATCTATGTTTAGGCGGAACAAAGTTTGCCGGGCCAGCTAGTGTTTAATAAATAAAATTGTCTTAAAAAGTAATTTAATTAATTACAAAAATAATTGTTAAAAAATCTGCAAGATGTTACTTGAAAAAGTCAAGTTTTGACAACGCAAGAATTTTAAAAGATTATTTCTTTTTCTGTAAACCGATATTTTTAAATTAATGAATATAAATTAAGACACCTCTAACGATCTTTTTGCTATGTACAAAATATTAAAATGTAGCAAAACATTTCTCGCAGACCCGTGTTTTATAAAAATTTTTAAATAAAAAATATCTTGATTTTTTTGTATTTTATAAGTAATACCACAAAAAAATAATTAAAGTTTTGTTAAATCAGACACTATGTTTATGATGTATAATATATTACACTGATTTAAAAAAAAAACTAAGAAGAATGTATCTACAGGATGATTATAAAATACGATTCATTTTTAAACGTCAAGCCTTGTTAGCACCTTGTCCACCTGTCAAATAATATAACCTCAAACAATTATGAATTCAACAAACCGAAAACCGAAACGATTTTTTTCAAAAAAAAAAAAGAAAATCAATAGGAACTAAACTATCCAGTTGATTTGATTAGTTTCAGTTGAGTCGCGTGTCGTGGGTGTTCATGAAACGCTTGCGCGCACCGTTTCACCTATGGCTAATCGCCAATCTCTTCAGCGGTCTTACATTTCTACGACTGGCAGTCTCAGTTGGCGTGTGACCGTTGTCAAGACAACTACGCAACAAGTGAATGCGGCACACCCACCACATGGTGCTCTTCTACGCCTACTACGTCGTCCTGAAAACTCAAAAACATCTCATTTTTCGAAAAGTGTCTAATTTCAATTGAAAAATTTCGAAAAAAAAGTTTGATATATATCAGTAGCGTAAAAAAAAGGTTTTCGTTGTAGTGAATTCGGTCATCAAGTGAATTTTTGTCAAAATTTTTCAAAAAAAATTTTTTTTGAGTTTTTTGACATTTTCGAGAATTAAATAATCGTGTATGCTGCACGCACGAATGCTCACAAACATAGATTGCATGTGATCAGTTAATTTGTATTCAAGTGCGCCAGGTGACTACTCGTTGACTTGGTGATTTTTGTGCTTTTTAGTGATTTTTTTCGAAAAAAAAAATACTAAATATGCTCGTATTTGGATTGATTTAATTCAAGGCGACTCACTCGAAAAGAGCAAGGTTGAATTTGTGTGTTGTGGTGATTATTATCTGTCGGTTTTATTGTTTATAATTTTTGGGGACTGTTTTTTTTGCGTAGTGAGTGCCGGAATTGAGAGCCCTTCGGGGCTATGGATACGGGGGCTTGTTGTGTAGCCCCCTCGGCGACACCTCGCTCTGACGATCAAATTGTTCCCGCTCATCTTGGAGATTGCTGGAATCCCCATCAAACCAATCATTCACAGCCCTTCGTTGACGCTTGGCTTCTACAAATGCAGGTAAGCGTCAAAAACGCATTTTTCAAAAACAACTTTCATTTCTACTGGTCCAAAATCATGGGAAGCACGTGCGTAAACAACATTCTTATAAGACAAGGCCCACGCAAGCGGAAATCGTATTCAGATATAAAATTTTTAATAAAAAAAATCTTGAAATTTTTTTCCCAAAAATAGTTTTTCAGTTGGCTTCAGTTGTTTTCAATTGTTTATTTTTTCGTACAGGCAACCAAAACTGTTGCTTTGACATTAAAATTTGAATAAATTTGGTATTAAAATTCTTAGTTTGGCGCCAAATTTTAGTTAGCACTTGTTAGTAGCAGCATATTTTAAAATACACTAGATGCATGAAAATTAAACACCAATAAACATAATTCAGATTTACCAAATTAAAATAAGTTTTTTTTTAATTGTAAAATATAAGGCGTTTTAAACCGAATAAATTAAAACTTTGCTTAAATTACAATAAATTACAAAAAAAATTAATATTATAACCGGCTTGGCTAAAACTAAAAATATTTTTTAAATTAAAAAAAATTATTTTTTATTTCTGAAAACTAGGTGGTCTTAACTGTTAGTTAAAAACTGTTATTAGTCAAATTTTGGTTTACACTTTTAATATTAAAATATCTTAATATAAATTTCATAAAAATTAAAAAAATTAATTAAACAAAATTTAGATCAGAAACTAATAATTTAAGACAAGAGTTGGTCAAAACCTAAAAGTTAAAAAATTAAGTTTAAGATTTTAATTTAAAATACATTGACAAATTATGACAAATTAATAAATTAAGACATTGAAACTAAATTACATTAAAATTAAAATGCTTAATTAAAACATGATTAAAGATAATTCAAGAAAGTTCAGTAAATTTTTAAATTATGTTTAAGTTCTAATAAAGAATTTATTGTACTAACTAATAAACAATAAAAATTAGTATTAAAAATAACAAGAAAGATAAGTGACTTGGTGTGAGCTGTTGAATTTTGCAGCGCAAAATGTAAGTTCAAGACCCATCACGCTAGCCAAGGGCTTAATCAAGCAAAGTGCTGCAAAAGCTTCTGACACGAGCATTGTATTGAATTTTTTGATCAACTTAACATTAAAAATTAAATTTTAAAATTTTTAGTCGTTTTATATTCCGATATGATACATTTATAAAAATTTTAAGTTGAAATATCATGCAAAAAATTAATAAAAATAAATAAATAAATATTATATTTACCATCATTACTTATATTATAAGTTTATTTGTTAAATCAAAGTAAAACGATTAAAAGCTGCACTAGCTGAGCAGAAAATATCATAAAACGAGCTGGTTTGAAAACTACCGACACAGATAAATAAGATAATATTATACAAACCAATAGAATTAAATCTTTTTGGGCAATTCTAGGAAGGAATATTGTATTATAGAATTAAAACCGTTTTAATAACTCTTACTGCTGGTTTCAAAGTTGCATAAAACATAAAAATATTATTTAGACTCAACATTTGTTTTGTTTAAATAGAGATTTTGATTATTATTAATTAGCCTTCGTTTTTAACGTGTTGCAAAGTAAAATAATTTTTTTTAATTTTTTTTTCAATCTCTATCATCGTTAAATATCTAACTCAAAAACAAAGGATCACGAGGAACGCCGTAATTAAATAACATAAAAAGCGAGTAATAGTGTAAATAGCATGATACTCTTCACGGGCTGTTGACTACACTCACTAAACTCACATTTCCGACATTCACACGGCAATGTGATAAACAGGCGTTATAATGCCCCTTATAATGCCCTGTTTCATGCTCATTTACTGAATTTATTTTGCACGAGCGCCTTAATTATTTCATATCTTGATTAATTCTGGAATTAAATACGTAAAAGAGCGGAGGTGGTCGTCAGTCACTATCGATGCATATTTCAGATTTTTTTTCGAAGAAAAAATGCCAAGGCATTAAATAGAGTCATAAAAGATTTTATCTTTGAATAAATGTTAAATGATAAATGTGAAATGTTAGCTTATTAAATAGTAAATGTCGTATGACTAAATATAGAATCCTATTTAGATAATTCGTAGACTAGTTTGAGAAATATTTGGTAAAACTTCAAAAATAATTTATTTAGATGATTGTTTATTCAAGATTTTGTTGCAAATAAACAAAATTGCTGTATAAAAAAAATGGATTTTTACTAATTTGATGTTAAAGCATGATGTCATCAGAAATTTTAATAGATAACAAAGTTTGTGTTAAATTTCAGTCGACTTCAATAAAAATTAATCGTCGATACTTGATGGTGGTATTATAAGTATACTGAGAGCCGACTTCTTAAGCTTTTCTATTTCGCAAGGATTTTAAACTTTTTATTCAAATGTTAAAAATTCTTTGTTCTAAAATTTATTCAGAAAAAGAATTTACAAGAAAGACAGGTTTTTCAAAATAAAACAACACTAAATGTTTGAAGTAAACCTTTTTCTTAAGTAAATACTTACAACTCTGTCTTTAGATTAGATTAAAAAACTAATTTTTTTGTTATATCTCTGCTTCTTACCTATGCCGGCACCAGTTTGAATTGCTTATTGCACAAGTTTTTAACTCTCTCACAATAGAGCGTAGAGCGTGTCATAAAACCAAACTAGAAAAGAGAACGTTATAGTTTGCTACTTAATTTTTTAGCTCTGATGAAGCAAAAAATATAATTTCGAAACGTTGTCGAGCTTACAAAAAAATTTGTTTTTGTTTTGCAAGTCTAAGCAGTCGTAATTTTGTTAAAATCTTTTATGACAATTTTATTTATTTTAATCTGCATTATCAGAATTTTTCTAAACTTTACGTTCATTGGAAGCTTTTTTTTTTGTTTTACTGTAATCCTACTGTGGCGGTAAGTAGGTCAATTTAATGTTTATTATCTTTGGTTTTAAATACACAAACAAATTATTATTATGCAATTAAAACTTGATTTTATTTTTGTTTCTAATTTCTCGTTTAATTTTTGGCTTGTTTTATGTATCATTTTGATTCACTTTAATCAAGTTTTTTTAATATGTCTTATTGGTTCTCTTTTTTCTCTGCACGTTATGCATGTTTTTGTTTTCTTAATCAATAACAACTTTTTTTTTTAATTAATTGTAAAGTATGACAGATGTGTTTGTAAAGTACTGCTTTTCAAGATTCAAATACCATTTTTATATGCAATTATTTGGAAATTCTGAGGGTTGGTCTTAAAATTCAGACGTATTTCTGATAGAAAAGGCAAAAAAAATTTTATTATGTGCTTCCATCTTTACTTGTGCTTATTTCAAATTGAATATAGAATGGAGTAACGAAGTTTTGAAGGATCGTAAGGACGAGGAGACTCTTACGATTCAAGAAGAGTTTGGTTTATATTTTGAAATATTATATGTTTATAACTTTATATTATATTTTCAATTTATTAATTTTAGAAAGCATTTAATGGATATCTTAACACTAAAGTTATTGTTTTATGACTTATTTAGATTATTTTCTTTGGGCTAACTGCCATAAAAAATAAATTTTAGTGCTTTAATAATTTTTTTATCACTACATCTAGGTATGTCTATCTATATCTTTTTTGTCATTTCAATTTATTATACTTTGTCACTGAAAAAAAAAATAGAAAACAGTTGCTAAGCAGAATCTCTAAAATCTCAAATCTGATAAATACAAAATTAGCATCAATCGTGAATCAAAAAAAAAAACTGATTATGAGCCTTTGACATTTCTTTATAAACTTTAGATTAGAGATTATATTAGATGGTGTTTATATAGGTAAACCAGTTTTCAATGCATTTTTTAATACACCTATTATAACCAGTCAGGTTATTTTCCCTTTAGGAGTTTCACTTTCCTATAATGCAATAATAATAAAAAAATAATATTTATAGTGATCGTAAACAAAAATGACCTAAATGCTGTAATTCACTATTTTTGGATTAGATTCCGGAAATGATTATATTTTTTGTCGTTTTAGCATTGCATAAGCGGAAAAATAATCCATCTTTATCTGATTTGCGGTTTTCTAAACAAAGATTTTTTGTTGTTGTTGCAATACGATAAATTTTGAAATTTTATCGTCTAAATTTAATTTATAGGAAACTTTTTTTTTTAAAAGTAGCTGTTTTTATGCAATGTCTTCATACACTTGCTCAATTTCAAATTGAGTTTATAGCGGGTGTTTCTTTTATTTCTACCCTTGTTCTATTTTAAAAAAAACTGTACTTGAAATTAAAATAGATTAGTTATTTTTTCTAGGCAAGCGTTTACCATCAAGTGTGAAAAATTGCTAATTCTTGGTGAACGCTAGGTCGTTGAAAACGTTTTAAGCTTTGATATAATAATTATAGGTTTAAATATTACATTGAGTAAATTTGAGAAAACAAATGCGTTTTTGCAAACGTCTGTAATTAGTTTTTTACGAAAGATGAACAGGCGCTGAAAAATTTTTACGACTATAATTACAGGATGTTAAATTGACTTGTATCTTAAGGCGGTGGGTGTTTGTCCTCTCTTAGCAACGCTTATAATTTGAATATTGTACCATTTAATCATTTTCAGAAACGGGACTGACTTTGAAATTAGTTTTATTAATTTTTATTATTTTTGTTTTACAATATTTAGTTGCAAATTAAATTTGATGACGTCTATCTGTCGTAACTGTTGCATAATGTTAAGTAAATTGGAAAGATTTATATTTTTGTCATAGTGGGTCTTAATTTTAGAAAAAAATGCTTAGAAAGAGAAAGCAATGTACCTACATCCTTCATGGCGCTTTAGCTTTTGTAGTGACTGGGATTGCCTAATAAACTGTCTTTATTTTCCTTTTATCAAATGCAAGAAAATTTTATAATCGACCGGCAAAATATTGTTTTAAAATATTTAGAAAATCTTTAAGACACTTTTTTAAAATAAACTTTTATAAAAACTTTAAAAGATTTTTAAAAATGTGATTAATGTCTCAATTTGTATACATATACAAAAATTTTTTTTATTATATTTTCAGCAATATTATACAATATTTAAATCAAGCTTTGCCAGTTTTTTAATTTTTTGATCAGCAGTCACTTTTTAGTTTTTCTTTCACTTTTAAAAATTTATATATATTTTTTCCAATTCTTGTGTTTCGAAAATTTATCTCAAAACTGAAAGGCAGCAATCGGATGATAGAGTTTTTATATTTTGTTTTAAGCTCTATATAAGCATTGTTGATGTTTGATTCTTGTTATTCTTCTAAAAGTAGAAAAAAAATATTGGACCTTTTTTGTAATTATAGTTTAAATAGAGCACAATTTTGAGATATAGCGTGCTCTATTTTGAATCTATGTAAATCTATTTTTTAAAACAAATAATTAAGTGTTATATAAATTAATGATAGATAATTGAAACAATAAATTTCAACCGGTTAATGTGACGTCACATTTAGTAACTTAACTTTTTGTCTAGGTATCATAACACTTACGTAACGTAATATTAAGATTTTCTAGTATATCTGTTTTTTTTGAGCCATTGAAATATTTTAAGCGCATTTGAAGCTTTATACTAACAATACTCTTTATTGAAATTTTCTATTCACAAGCCACTGGTATTTTGAAACGTATATTTGTGAGACTAATCATATTATTTTGGTTAAATTAACATAAGGTGACGTAAGTTTAAATATTGCAAAAATTTTAGCTTTAGCGGTTTTATTAGATCTTTAATTGATTTCAAAAATAATTTAGCCACTGAAACAACGATAGATGAGTTTTAATCTAAAATATTGTGAAGGAAATGATTAAAATGATAATCTTAACATTCCAAAATTAATTTAATTTTTAAATGATCTAGTTGACGTATTAGAATTAAGTAAATATAAATGCCTCATTTATTATATTTTTTAAAAATAATGTATTTTTAAACGCTATGAGAATGATTTCCTTGTCAATTGAACCAGGTGAGCCAGTTTGAGGTTGTCAAAAAACTTGAAGACAATGAAAAATGCCATCAGAACCACAAACTGTCGCTCTTAATTACCAAATATTTTATACAATTAACATTTTTGATGAAAGTGAGCGACCTTGACATTTTTTTCTCTAGATTTTGATCGATGAAGTGACTGTATTAAAGCAAAAATTTACATTTGGTTCTTGTTTGGAATATAAACCTCTCTTGGTAACACAAGAAGTTCTGTTATAAGATATAGGAAACGATTGCGTAATAAATAATTTTTGGTAATCTAAATAATAAATAACTACTTGCTTTGGAGATCTAATTGAATAATTATAAGCCTGGAATGGAAAGACGTTCGAAAAAAATTATATTTAAGACAATTTAATAATATCATTTTTCATTGATATACCCTAAAGGTCATACATTTGGTAGAAAGTGTTTTGTAATAGCTTCAGGAATGCCTGTCTAATTACTAAATGATTAATACTATTAATTGTTGCTATTTTGACTGATGATTTGTGTCAAAATCCTGAAATTATCATATTAGAACCGCAACCGCATAAAATAATCTAGTAGCTTGGTTTCTAAATGTCAAAAATTTGATAAGTTCACTGTAATTTATATCATTTTGTAACTTAAAACGTATCTATTTCATTAATTAATAAATGCTAATTATGAACAGTTCACTAATTATCGCAAAATAAACTGAAAATCAAGAAGTTCTGCGTAATAAAATCATTAAAAACCTATGTCTGTTAGCATTCAGTTGGTAGAAAAAAAAATTAAATTTCTGTAAATTAAAAAAAAAAAAAGCAAAAGTAACATTGCACTTGATCCGTACTAACATTTTTCCGACACTAAAACTGCCTAACTCAATCAGTTTTTATGCAATAAGTCTAACTGATAAGGTTTGAGAAAATATTGCTTGAAAGTATGAAAACTTTTGTAATATTTATTCATAAAAAAACAATATTTTAATGTATTTTGATTTTAATTAATGTGGTCTATTAATTATACATACTTGTTTATAATAAATAACCTGTTACTTGTTGATTTTTGATGTTTCTCTAGTTTGTGTTCGTGTTTTAACAGTTCTTTTTTTTTCTTTTTTTAGCCAATTTTTTCTTGACATGTTGATGGAAACAGAATAAAAATCTAAAAATTTTGTTTTTGATTATTTTTTACCAGATTGACCTTAACAAAAGCTATAAATTGAAAATGTTAAATTGATATTTGGTTGCTATTGGAAATCATGTTATTAAGTTATTTTTGTAAAAAACTAAGCGGAGTTTTCAGTCAAAATTGTGTCTGTGAAAGCCTATTTTTTTGAATATACTTTTCTGCAGTCTAAATCTTGCAGATAAGGTTTTTTTTTCAATATTTTGGCTAAGTACACTGCATTCTGAGAAAACGTTTTTTAGTAATTTATTATTTTTTTCACATTTTATTTTTAGATATAGGTTTTTTATCATCGTTTTCTTCTAAGGCTTTTCTTTTATCTATACCTTATTAACTATTTTTTTGTCTTTTGTTTGTTTTTATGTATTTACTTGCATGTTTTTTCTGGATGTTTATATTCTTAGTTTTGTTTTGTATTTTTATTTAAATTCTTTTTTGGATCTACATATTGTTAATAATTTTTTTTAATTGTTTTTTTTTATTGAATCTATCATTTTCCGGATCTAGTTTTTTGTAAATTTTTCTTGATAGTTTGTATATGTTTTTTTACAAACATATTACATTTTTTAGTTTTGATTCTTACATATGTTTTTGTTAAAAATTTTTATTGCATGTAGTCTTTAATTAAAAGCTTAAACATATTAAATGGCATTATGAATGGTTTGCGTGCCATAATTAAGTTTTATAAAAGTGTGAAATTTATTAAAGGCGTGTATACATCAATGTGGGTGTCCAAAAGCTAAATTTTGAATAAATACATTCATCATTTATTCAACAATATAAAATATTAATTTATTCATAAATCTCGGTACTTGAATATCTTGACAATAGTCATATATTATAATCTAGAAGTACTGTTAGGTCTCCGTCCAGGTGTTTTAGAAGCTCTAATTCGAGCAGACGTCTAAACATTATTTACATTAGACCTTAAGGCCATCTACTTGATTTTATTTTGGGTCACCGCGTTAAAGGCTTACTACATCGAAGATCATGCATTTGATATGCCGAGATAGAGACAAATTATTAAATTGTTGTTAAATTGCACAACGGGTTTCTATTTGTTGTGCGAACCGTTTGGGGTCTATCAGTGCCATGAGTGACAAAAATTTGCTTGTTTCGGGGTAAAACAGGAAAAAATTGATTATGTTTTTAGCCTTCTATACTGTTGTAAATTACAAAAATATAGCATATAGAAAACTAATATCTTTCCTTTAATTATGTTTTTTAGTTATTTGTCTTAACTTAAATTTCGGTTTCAGTTTTATATCTAATGTTTTTGTTGTATTTTAGTTGTATTTTTAATGTTTTCGTCGTATTTTCTAGTATATTTGCTTAGCCATCAAACTATTTGTAGTAATTATTCGGTGTTACCGGCAACGATGATAATCAAAAAAACTAACAAAAGGGCCATAGACGAAACCAATAGTCTGAAATTGAAACCTGAAAACTGGCTGAATATAAACAGATTTTATAAATGGCGTCAAGCTGGGTCTTTTGGCCGCACTTATTCATGTTCACTCCTGGATACTTTTTTAAGAGTGACCGCATTTTTGCTGGTGTCTTTTTCTAGCTGATGATTTCTTGTGTGGGACAATGACAAGAGGAATTAACATTTTACTTTAATTTCAATTTGTTCCGTGCATACGAAATGAGATTTTTTTGCTAAATCATTCGGATCACTCTCGACAATAACGATCGTTAGAATTTGAATTTTTAATGGCTAGACGATTTTTGGCTGGAATGTTTAATGATAAAAGGGCTTTTTATTATAACGCTTAGCTAATAGATTAAGTCTGCTGTCTTTTTTTCCTTTCTATTGTATTTTTTCTATGTTTATTTCATCAAGTCTTTTCATTTTTATTTGGCTCTTTACACTTTATAGCGTGTTTGTACATCACTTTTTGTTCCAGCTTCTTCTACTTTTTTTTTATTCTTTAATTAATTTCCCAGCTCAGGTTAACCACTTTTCTTGTATTCAACGTTTTAGTTGGCTGTCACGTATTTTTATTTATCTAATAACGAATTTATTTAAATCTAGACACTAGTTTTTTGTTGACATGCACATGGATGAAAGTTATAATTATTTGGAATAAACTGCAGAAATAGGCCTACGACTCAAAGAAGACTAATAATTTTCTACTGAACTTTTCAAATACTTTGCACTCATCGCTCAAATATTAATAATTTCCGATCGTCCCCAATGTGTCAAGGTGTTTTTTACTTTGCAGTCGAAACTAGGCAAAACACATTTATTATTAGAAATTGAGAGTTATTTGTTGCAAAAATTATCTAGCTTTTTTGGAAAGAATTTTTTCTATTTGCACTAATGCAGCACGATTGAACCAAAGTGCTCATGTGGAAAATACTGCTTTTCAAACTCGTTAGGTAAGTAACTATAAAGTTCTAATCACAGATGATCATTTTATGGAAGACGGCGTAACTTCCAAATAATTGGAAATTCTGATCATAGAAGATTATTCTATAAAAGACGAAGAATGTTTTTGTGACAATGGAGTAGAATTAACGGAAAAATAGCAAATTTGTATAATAAATCTGATTTGGGTCAGTTGAGTTGGTCAAACTGAGATAACAGTGCCACTTAGATAGTTAGACCAGAGATATTAGAAGTGTTGAGAAGGATATCTAGGTGGAAAATGATCCCGGTTGAAACAGATTGAAAAAATGCAGTCTACGTTATCTAACTCATATAAAACTCCAAGATAACTAACTACAGCTTAATCTAACTTTAACTACAGTTAAATATTTAACCGACCGTTGTTAGTGCAAACGCCCATACGTCTCAAAAATGTTCTCAAACGTTTTTTGACTAAATGAGTTTTTCTCAAATAACTGCTTTACAACAATTTAGCTTAAATTTTTGTTATTTTTAAATATAGAGATGCGGAGAAATGTTGCAATGCCTATTTTCATATCTTTGATTGCTGTCTTTTTATTTTTAACAGAAATTGTTAAATGATTCTAAGTAAAAATTAGGAAAAAATAGAAGATAATAGTGCCATAGAGAAACGTAGCTTTAAAACGCTTACAGCAATAAATGAGAGAAACTCTAAATTGAAAAAATGCGATCGACAAGATTTCAAACTGGTTTATTAGAATCATCATTTAGGTCATCTTCAAACATGAAAAAATTCAAATATTTCTCTACGAGAAAATACTATATCGATAAAATTCTTCAAAAAAAAATTGTTTAGAAATTGCTGCAATATTCAATTCAACAATTCAAAAAATTTTAATTTCGAATTGAACCGTACGATTCAGAGTCGCTCCTATTAATAAATAACTGCATAATATTATAATGACCGATTTGTATAAATTTGCATAAGTATTCTTTCATTCTTCCATTTCGATTTCTCAATAAGAGAAGAATAATTGCAAAAGGCAATTACCTTAAAGGTGTTTCTTTCAATCAAGAAATAAGATGATTATTGGTTTAAGTGCTGAAAAACATTTGCAGCTTTTTTGTAGAAATATTTATATGTATATTGGTCATTTGAATTCCATTGGAAGTGCTCTAAGTCAGTGGCGCTCAATTGAAGAATTTTATGAAGAAACTGAAGACTTTTAATAATTTTTGGATGTTTTACAAAAATGGGGTTAATTTTGTCTGCATGTTTCATAATAATCAACATATTTGTTGAACTCGTTATCTTCCTCTTCTTCTTTTTCTTCCTCTTCGGAAAGTTTCTGTTTAAAATTAACGGTTCGATGGAGAGCATAAATCGGAAGAATAATGTTGATGTTTTCAGTGCCTGATCACATGCAGAGTTTTAAGAAGTGATTTACTGAGAACTAGGAAGTTAGTCGTAAGTCTTAGCCGCTTACAATACTAAAGGCTTATAAAGATGCCGTCAGACTATCTCTATTTTGCATATACGTTATGCCTGGCCTGGAGACAAGATAATTAACGAAGATTGAACTTATATCTTCTAAATTATGGTCTTCACAGAGACATAATCCAAATAACATGAAACCGGCACATGTTGATACTGACTGATTCAGTGAGTCGTTTTACCTTTAATTGACTTGGATTTTTTTTAAATAAAACTAATAAATATTATTAATCGCCACTGGTTCAGTCGAATGAACAAATTAAATTATTTACATTGCAAATTTAAAACGTCTAATTGGTTACTTTGTAAGAGAGAGAACATGTTGTAATGAATGACTTGAAGAAAAATATTATGCTCTACTGACATTTTGCAGTTTTTTCAATGAAAATTTCTGCATTGACCTAATGTCAGTATTTGCTTCATTATAACACCGCAAATTAGATGTGACAGATATTTTTATTTCCAATTAGACGTTTCTTTAAGGCAATAATTATTTAGTTAATATCTAATTGTGTCTGTTGGGTTGAATCAACCAATTAGGGTGAGAAGAAAAAGCAACACAGGAAAATCGTTCTGGAAATTAAACACAACATTGATTGATTTTATTAGCAGCAGCAATTAATTTGAAAGTAAATTAATAAGAAAAAATTAAATACGAATTAAAAAAAATAACAAATTATTATTCAATCAAATTAAACATAAAAAATAAAAGGAACTTCATGTTGTTGGACTACCATTGTGACACTTTTAGTACAACATTGGTCGAACTAAAGTGATCATTTGGCGATCTCCATATCTCAGTTGCAGACTACCAAAAATGAAACGTTTTCCACATCTATATTGATACGACTATAGAAGCTGGTTATCTAAAAAAATAGCACAAAGCAAAACCACACTGAATGTTCTAAAATGAGCCAAAACACACGATTATTTACACACACCAATGTTTTAAAAAGTCATCCTATCGTTCTCTAATATATCTTTATTTTTCGGTTCATTTCTCTTCTCTTCGCTATAGCTGCACTGCACTTTTCGACGCTGTCGCTGTATTGACATTTGGTTATTTAAGCTCAAACATAGACTATTTTAGGTAATATAACATAGTAATGAACTAGCAAGAAATATAAAACTAATTAATAAATTATCTTAACTAATTAAACATTTATTACTGCCATATTACATTATACATGGTATTTGACCTCAGGTCAATGGTATGAAAGCATTAATATAATTTATTAGAATGAATATTAAATATTAATATAAACTTTAACTTTGGTACTTTTTTTCTACTTTAACATTGCCTTACTTCTAAATTTCTGCTGGTGCATATAATCTTTTTTAAAGATTTTTTTGAGTCTCAGCTTTTACAGTAGTTAGCTTTTCGCTCTTTTTTCACACTCTTTTTCTTTACTTTATAAAATATTGCTATCTTGAATGACCGAGAAATTTCTGTTGGGGTTTTTACTCTTAGCCAAAATTACTAGTTATAAAGCGATGGAATTTCCTCTATTGACCATTCTCAATTGTGTTTTAGATGTGGCTTTTTGCATGTTAGAAGCTTCCAAATTTACAAAAATTGGGAATTACAAAAAGTTGTAATGTAAAAATATTAACCAGGGATATGTTTGATAGATATTTACAGGTCAAAGTCAAACATTGAAAAACAAAAAAAAACATTTTTTAAAATACTGTCTATTAACTGTCTTTCTTGAAATATCTTGCATAAGTTTTTGGACCAAACATACTTTTGAGAGCATCGATAATAAAGAAAGTTGTAAAAAAGTTTTTCACTCTGTTCAAGATGACATGTTTTTGAAATAGCATTTTATAGATACACGTAAAGTCCTATTTTAGGAAACTTTCAGATGTTGAGTTTTTTGTGTCTATTCCTGAATCAAGGTTACAAATCAATTTCTGAAAACAGGATTTTCAAGATACTAGAGTTTGGTTTTACGTAGATATATGTTGCCATTTTTGGACATCGTATTCCCTAGCTGCGTTTAAAACTGCAAATGAAGGGTATTTATGCATAGAATGTTCTGAAGATGACCATGTGGGCTTCCGCAACAATGTATGAGTGTATGCACATAGGGCATTGTTCGTTCCGATGTTTCTTAGCCGGTAAACATAAGAGAAGGTAGTGGGCCGCTAGAGATACCAACATAAACATATTATTACACTAATTGTTCGGCGTCGTAACTTAACACCTATAGCGTGAAGTCGGCAAAGTGGAGTCGTAGAGATATATACATTGGCAATGCATTGTCTGCTTTGACAGATATACTATCTGGTCCATGACAAATGTATGCCAGTTATAAAAATAAGTAGCGCAGGAGCTACGGCCCACACGGTTCGTTCTTTCTATACACTCCATAATAATGTTCATATCGACAGCAGTAACAAGCGACTTTATTTATTATTATTCAGCGCTACCGAGAACCAATATGTCAGAAATTTACATATTCAATTTCTTGACGTAGATATCTACCTCTACCTTAACACCAATAGAAGTAATTGCAAGATAATAACGCGACAGACCCAATTCAATAATCTTGTGCCTTTATCTAGCGTTGAAATCTAATTTTTCATTAATCGAAACCAGTCAAGATATTTACTGTAAACGATTCAAATATGCTAAACTAATTTTGTAACATTTAAACTACATCAGTTGCAAGCTCTTACGCAAGCACATATGCTGTTGTTGTAAAACTTGAAAAGCTACATTAACAAGTGCTGGCTTAAGCTAAAATTGTTTTATCTGAAAGCAACTCACATTTGCTACCTAAGAGAGAATTACCCACATCTGCCTAAAAAAAACTAATTTAAAAATTAATAATATTAAAGATAGTAAATAGAACGTGTCTACAATGATGTTTTTCAACAAAGTACGACTCTGTAACACATCAAGTATCAATTATCAAGCACTTTTTACTCTTCTTGGTGATAGAAATCTTCTCTATTCTCAAATAATAACTCCAGCAATGATTTAAAAATTTCAATTCAAGTATGGAATTACAAAACTTTTTTAATATATCTTACTTTTTGCACGATATTTGTAATTAAAATCAAAACTGTATTAATATTTTTAAATTAAATTATTGAGTTGATGGCTCAATATGAGCCTCTAACCAGTTTTATCTGATCTCATAAAACCTTAAAATTTACTTTTTCTCTAAGCTGAGATTATTTTTTTAAGTTTTTCACACTTGCACTTGAATGAGATTTACTGAACCTCACATTATTTTGAACATTTTTGATTTTGATTTCTATAGAGGTAACTTAAATTCTCAAAAAGCGTTTAGTCGCCGATTTTGTTTATACCAAATAAAAAAAAAATTAAATTTTGTGTTTATTGAAGTTTTTTGATAGAGAAAAATTAAGCAAAATTTTGTTATTAACAATGTAATGTTAGTTTAGTATAGTAAAACTAGTAACATCTATTAGAAGGTACCTTACATCAAAAATTTAAGAAACAAGGTTTCTACATGTTTTATGCATAATATAGGTTACTTTAAATGACAGATGTCAATTTTGTAAAGTATATAAATTAGACATTCTTGCTGGCTGTGCAATGATGCCTTTTCTACCAATATACTGACAAAAAAAAATTTACTTTAAAATCATCTTACAGCGGCAGTATAATGGAAAAAAAACTCTATCTTCCAGAAAATGTATTGTTTATCCTTTTTTGGTGCACTTTTTATAAGAAATAATAAAACTGTAATCAATGTATCTCTTGATTTTTTATATATTTTTTTAATTTTTTAAGAGATTTTTTTTGTAGGGTTCGGCTGCATTTAAAAAATAGTTACCATTGTTTTAATTTTATCCCTCATTAAACTGAATACATACAGAAAAAATATTTTCGTTAGAAAATTAATTTCCGGTAAGCAAACAAATTCGATAACCGGAAATTTCTCTTTAATTCCCTAAACTGTTCGGATATCCGATAAAATAAAACGAGCCAGAATTCCCATACGAAAAGGGCATGCTTCGATAGTTGCGGATGAAGAAAAGGGTCATTAATTTTTATATATTTCATATATTTTGCTGTTTCAATGGGAAATTATTGAACTAGCTACGTATTCTAGACGTATAATAGAAAGGAGATATTTTAATTTGAAATAATGATTTGTGGCTTTGCTGTTAAACGAATATATTACATAGGATAAGACCTAGCAGATGCCAATAAAAACAGATCAAATTACATGGAATCTATAATTGTCGATAAGTATGAATTATGGCCGGTGTGGTGATGTTGCGAAGATGTAATAAATTATAATAGGTAAGACATGCTTTACGTTTTGTTGCAAGCTCGTGCAAAAAAAAATTGCTTGGTGAAAAGTGGGGAAATGAAGACACAAATGGTTTTGTCATAAATACTGATTTTGGCCATATCTTTTCAAAAATTGATTGAAAAAAAAAACACACAAAAATTGACATCTACAACATAAGAACCAATAATGAGTCAACGCCGTCATATAATACCCTTAAAATTATGTGACTGTTCTTGTACCCTTATTTTACACTTTGTCTATTCTCTCTGATTTACTATTGCATATTATCAGACATTTCTTTTACTACTTCATATCTTTATATAATTTTTTCTTTGTTGTCAATTACTATGTCTTAAAATTTTTGACAATATTCTCTTTATTATTTTCTAATTATGTTTTCTATAATTCTCTTATTTCATTCTCTACTATTCTTACCTGTTATGTGTTTCTGGAGCTAGTGTTGCAGTTTTTATAGTTAAGTATATTCTTTTTTGACTTAATATATTCAGCTTTTGCTTCAACTAATGATGATGTGATCTATGATGATTACAAGATGCAACAATTGCATAAAATATAGTTTGGAACTAGTTTGAAATTATCTAAACTAGATCTTGGAAGAGTCTGAACAATTTTGTTGTTATCTATTTTTTTTTTCTCTATTTAGACTCGTTCTTAAGCTTTTTGGTCAAGTTTTGCTCTTGGCAATTTTTTTTTTTTTGATTATGTTAAAAGTTTTGTTGTCATATATTTTTGGCTTATTGACAATATGGCGATCGTTTTTTCTATTTGTTAGATTAGAAATAATTTTTACAAATTGCGGTGGGACGTTACTTAATACTAGCATCTAACACTATTATGCTTTTATTTTGCTAAAAATTATTTACAATTATCTAAACAACAAGCACAAGCAAATTTACAATTTTACAAACGTTTTATTCAACGCAGTTTGGTTTAATGTTAGTGAAACAAGTATGGGGAAAGCTTTATACAATACGGTGTGTACATATGTAAGTAGAAAATACAGGGATAGTCAAAAGCAATCAAAGCAAATTTTTGAAGATGTGCTTTAGAATTAGAGAAATAAACAAGGACATAATCCTAGTAGAAACAAAGTGAAACATGTTAAATATAAAAGCAAAGAAAAAAACGATAAAATTTTGAGAAATAAAGAAAAATGTTTAGAATGTGAAACACTATAATAATGCTGTAAAGAAATAAAGACAGCAAAGACGAGGAAGCACAGATAAATAAAAGAAAATACTATAAGTGTATATTTACCAGGAGAAATAGAAAAGGGAGAAAATATTAGAAAAAACGTAATAAGAAATAGCAAGATTGTCAAAATAAACCGGAGTGTACAAAGACAAAAAAGAAAAGCAAAATAAAAGAATTTAGGTACAGCAGCATAAATATAACGACTAAAACAGAAGAGATGCTTGTATATTTAAATAAAAAAATACTATTTAGATGTGAAAACAAAAAAGAGAAGAGTATTAAATATTAAAAAAAAAGAAAAAAGCAACAGTATACAGAATATGTGGAAATGAAATCGAGACAATAGAACAGATAATAAGTGTCAAGAATTGAAGCAAAAACAGGAGGGCTTGATATTAGGTAAGAAAGGAAAAATAACTATAATAGATTAAGATGATATAACAAAAAAAAATGTTTTTGTAAGCACTTGAAACAAAATGTATTCAATATTTACCTGTAAAACTATCGAAAGTAAGAGAGAGATGATAATTTTATAGTCGAGCTTCATTATACCTGATACATAAGGCTTCGATGACCGAGACTATGATTGTTGTATTTTTTCTTGTATTTGACTATATTTTGTGTTTTCACTGATAACAAAAAACTTTACTTAAACTCAAAATATCTATTAAAAACCAAAAAGCTTTTAGATTATAGAATTCCCACATGGTGTGAAAAAATTGTTTCGCATAATTTTGACATTGTGTGAAATACTTTTTAATCATAATATGTATATTAAATCTGAAATGATCAGCAACAGCGATATTTCTATTCTTCTGAAGATCGGAAAGTAGCAGAATCAGTTGAATGCGATAAGCTTTTATCTAAAAACTTTAAAAGTTAAAAACATTCTGTAAGCAATTTAAGTTTTTAATTGTGGTTATCACTTAACAATTGAAGGTATAGATAATAAAAACTAACTGTTTTTGTAAAATAGCATATAGCCTAAAGGATACATCAAATATTTAGCTCTAGCCCCTGCTTCTGAAAATCCTCTGCCAATGCTCTCTAAAAAACAATAATTTGCAACAATAAGTCATCTTGCCGATCAGCTTAATTGACTATATTGACCTCAGATCATCAAAGCCGTATTAATTTTTCTGATCTAGAGGCGGTAGAAAAGCCTGAGGCTTCTAGGTATCGATTCTTCGTCTAGTAACGAGTATTGATGGCTACTTTCTGTGTGATAATTTGATATGGTGTACCGCTACATCATCATTATCTAGGAATCCGCAGGTTAAAAGGTTTAACCTTCTGATGATATATTGTACCTGCAGATATCTTCAGCTACATATTACAATTGTTGCCCCATACCGACGTTAGTCTCATTATTTATGTTGCTT
The DNA here is from genome assembly GCA_947359425.1 of Lagria hirta. Classification (NCBI taxonomy): domain Eukaryota; kingdom Metazoa; phylum Arthropoda; class Insecta; order Coleoptera; family Tenebrionidae; genus Lagria; species Lagria hirta. Next base: position 23,176,556 of record OX375800.1, on the reverse strand, counting down.
TTTCCAGTTCCACACGTATGTTTTATGAAAATATTAATTGAGTACTTGCTGAAGCAGCATGGACTCTAAGACACAATTCTAGTACCATTTCTTTTTAATATTTTAACTAAAGGCTTCTAATTCTGCAAAAACTCAGCTTTCTATCGATCAATTATTAAAATGATAACGATCATAATAATCATTTGCATGTAGCAAAAATTAGCGGTGTGTAAGCCTTTACACGTTGCTAAAGATAACATTTACAAGAGCCTTGTCCATAAATAAAGCAAGACATTTAAAGAAACCGAAATATTTTGTACAAGTCAGACAAATTATCGACTTTCTCTTTCCCTCTGAGGCATTTAACCCAAATAACCCATTCAATGCTCTCTACAACAATGTCAGCTCTATCTGACATATTTGAGCTAATTAAAAAGTGTCCATGTCCAATGGTTCTGCATTAAAAAGATAATGAGAGTGGGTGAAATACAGAATGATTTATGTAATCAGTCACGCTTAATGATCACATGGTTGTATTATGTTCCGGAGCAAAGAGCATGCAAAGGGTACCCCCGTTTTTCCACATTGTTCTTTCTAATATGTTACTTCCGGTATCTGTCCATCAATTCTACATCACCAACTGTACACATTACTTTTTTATATAAAGATTGTAAGAAAATTACCCTTGAAACCCTGCCACCCTTAAAAAAGATACCATCTGACTTGGTACCTGAAAGCGTTATAATACCTTTAAAAGTGACAACTTTTTAGCGGCATAAAACAAAAGGCAGCCTGTTTAAAACCCAGCTGGACGAACTCGTAAGGTACCAACTCCATTAAGGACCAGCGGGTGGTAGCTAAACTATCCCAGAACACTGCCGGCACTGCTAACTTGATTCTTGCCTCATACCATCAATACGGTAAACCTTCATAAGGCAATCAAAATGCTATTTTATTAACGCTCATTCAAGAAAAATTGTAATATTTTGATGTTTCACTTGTTTTATGGTAATTTAATGATGAGAGGTTAATTACAAAACGTACATAAATTTCATAATCTGGCGTATGCAGCTTTCAAATGCGCTTTAGATTGTAATAACAAAGAATATATAGTCTTTTGATCTTCTGTGAAATTGTCAATTATTATACCATAAGATCATAAAAAAATAGCTAAAAAGTATATAGTAAAATTAGCTTAGTAATATTTTCAGAAATTATTTTGATCATCTTAACTGTAAATATTTGTAAACAATTGTAAAAACTTAGCGATAAGCACTGCATCTTCTTATCTCATTAAGCAAGAAAACTTGGCATAGTGAAAGAAATCTTGCAGTTTTCAGACGGTTTAGTTAAATTAAACAATACATTTTTGAATAAGAAAAAACTACTGAAAAATATATTTTCAGTAATCTTTTTTTATTTGTTAATTTTTGTTTAATTTAACATTTTACTTTTGTTTTATATAACATCGTCATTTATATTTTATACTCTCATTAAAACATTTTTTCTGCTAACTAATATTATCGTACACTTTTGGTTTCATACTCTAGTTTTTTCATCTGCGTATTACATCTGTTTTTATCTGAAAAGAGGCATTCTAAATGCATTTCTTGTTTTATTTATTTTTTACTATTTTTATTCCACTATTTTATTTGCTTTTCTGCTGATTACTATAGTTTTTGTCTTGTTTATTACTTCTACTTTTTTTATTTTTGCGTCATTTGGTTTTTATTCTTCTTTACTGAAAATCATTACTATCTTATCCCTTTACTCATACTTTTTTTTTCTAATACCATTTTTTTCTCTTGCTTTGGAACACAAGGCTATTCTTGTTTAGGTTTTTTTGATATCTTATTTTCTCTCATCTTTATTATCTTATATTTATAATGTTTTGACTTTTTAGACTACAGTTTTTGATATTTATTCATGTTTTCGTATCTATTTCTATCAAAAATTGCTTTTAGATCTACAAAGATCTTATTTACTCTTTAATTTTTTATTGTTGGTTTTTAATTATTAGATTTAAATCATCTACGCTGCCAAATCTTTTTTTTCTTAATTTTGCTTTACGGTGTGAAAAACTTTTTTCTTCATACCTCGGTCGAAAGTACGTACTTTCGTCCCTAATAACAGAGACGAAAGTTTAACTTTTAGTCCCTGTAAGATGAAATTCTTTCTTCCCTATAATAGCGGGAAAAAAGAATTCATCGTGTTTATTTATACTCGTAACTATGTTATATGACCAGCAACACTCGCTTCGCTCGTGCCGCAAATGTCGCGGCAGGCATCAAAAACTATCAGCATTTAAAGTTAAAAAAATAAAATTAAAAATAAAAGTACGTACTTTCGACCGAGGTATGAAGAAAAATCGTATACACGACGCGGGACAGAAGTTGAAATCTCGGTCCTGCGCGCCATGATGCCCTCGGCTTCACCTCGGGCATTATGGCGCGCAGGGCCGAAAATTCAACTTTTGTCCCTTGTAGTGTAATATACTATTATTTTTTTATTGGGTTTTTGATTTTTTTTTGCCACAATCACCATATGCAGCTTAATTAATATCTTGTGTTGAGTAGAGTTGTGCCTTAGATTGTACTATCTTCTACAATAACAATTTTGAATGGTTATAGAAAAAAAATGTTTAAGAAAGTAGTTTAATTGTATTAGTACGTTACAGGGTGTTTTATTTAGTTGTTCATATATTTCTATTTTTATTTTAAATTTTTCTTACGTTTTAAATAATTGCATTAATATGTTTTACTTTTATTTCTTACTTTGATTTTGGTTTTTCTGTTTTTTGTTTTTGTTTTATTCAAATATACATTTTTAGTTTCTTAAGGTTTTATATTATACAAACTGTTTTCTTATTTGTTTTATATTTACATTTTATTCAATAATTCTTAATTTTTTGAATTTTCAATCTCTTGCTGATGTCGTGCTTCTGTTTTCAATTTTTTTAATTTACTATAAAACGTCAAAAAACTTTTCTTTCAAATTTGATACTTTTTTCATATTAGTTTTTTTATTATTATAACCACAGGTTTTTTTATCTTTAAAGAAAAAGTTTTATTTAAATATTATTTCGTCTGCTTAATAGGTACATTATTTAGCGTCACCAAATGTTGTATTTTATATCTACCAACTGCCGATAAATATATTACCTCCGGTTCCTTTTAGTTCTTTCATCAACATTTGTCGGATGTTGGGCCTAAACAAACATTTTTGCAAAAATGGGTACCATTCTGGAAGCTATTCAGCAAATATTTGATCAGTGTCTTCTACAGAAAACAATTCCATTAACACGATGGCTTACGTAAATCATATGTACTTATAATAATTTGATGGACTTATTGAAAAAAAAATTGACAAGAACTAGACATTTTAGAGCCCTTGTAAAAACAGTGAATATAACACCATGCAAGTCACTCTTCTCATAAAAGAGCCCCTGCTTTGATTTTATTGTGTGGGAAGCCTTCTTCAAAACTACGGGTATCGGGACGTCGTATGTGGTCCACATAAATTTCAAATTTTGGTTTTATTTTTCAGACGGCTGGCTGCATTGGTCACTTTTTCGAAAATTTAAAAACTAAATAAATAAACTAGAAGAATTCAACAATAGAACGTTTTTTATGCATAAAACGAAGCGGGATGCGCCTAAGTTTTTAAATAATACCGCATTTAAATAGTGACGGTTTGTCTAATAAAACATTGAGATCTTTTGTTATCAAATAGGTTTATTACTGAAAAGCTTGTGTATAAATACCAGCAATCAGTGGCGGGCCTAGAAATTGTCAAACATTTTTTTGCAAAAAACATACTTAGGTCTTTCAGGAGTACTTAGAGTGCACTAAAACTGTCTAAATAAAAAAATTCAAATGTGTAGAAACTAATAATTATACTTATTATCTTATTTAACAAAAACGATTAAAAAAAAATACATAAATGATGCAGAGCTAAAAAGATCTAAGAGTTATTTGGAAAAATAGAGATTAAAAAATAAAATTTAATGAGCTGTTGTCTGGGATGTTAAGTTAGGAGTTCTTTAGGGTTTAGTACTGAGACCATTATTATTTTTTAATATATATTGTAGAATCATATTAATGGGAGTTGTGGAATTAGCCTACTTGCAGACGAGTGCATATTCAAACAAAAAATGTACCTACTGATAAATTAGAAATAAATGATAACTAAGAGAATAAAGTAAGAATAGTTGCTTTACATGTTTTAATATTTTCATATTGTTGACCTTAATATTCTTATTTTGAATTGTTGATTAGATAATTTGGTTTATTTTTTGGTTTCAAATTTAGTAATGGAGTGTGAAAAAATATCCAACGCCTACAAAGCCAGGTTTGTTATTGATCCTTGGTTAAAAATGATATTCTTTGTGAAATTGCGTGCAGCTTAGTTATTAGACGAGGTAATACATAATTCTTTGTGAGTCTCCAATTCTAATTTAATTAATTATCTGTGACATTCGAAAAGATCTGATTTCTACTGTGCATGTCGCACATGACCTAATTGTAAAAGTTAATCTATTCGTTTTCTTCTACCTTATTTTGCATAATAACAATCAATATAGCCTAAAGTTAAATTGAATGAATCAAGGAATTGCATCATTCTAGGAAAATTGTATTGACATTTAAATATAGGTACATAGTGATATATTTACCCTTTGACGTATGTTTTCCTAAAGCCGTAATTTCAACGTTAGGTCATACGGGCAACCTACACATCCTTCTATCATTAGTTGATGTGTCGAATGAAAATGGTTATTTCTATTCTCCGGATGCTAATAAGTCTATCTCTTGTGTTGGCACAATTGTTGAAATATGGATGTGACATAAAGAAAAAAAAATGAAGGATACCATTTTAGAAAAGACCATTTTTGCAATTTTTCAAAAAACTTTTATTATAAGCAACCAGAATAAATGTGAAACCTAAATTAATTATAATACAACAACCAGTGCCTGCTTCATTCATCTTATCTTCCAGCAACCATTAATATTTATACGGCAAGACCAAATAAAGAGATGCAGCTAGATGGTGTGAAAGCTTTGTCATGTTTCTTTAAATTTAACATAAAAGTAACAATTAATGGCAGCTGAGCAAGCTCTACCTCATCTAATCAGAATTGTCTATGATTTAACTGTCAAATCTTAAGCACTCTGCAATTATACACTCTTAGGGAATCTATCAAAATGTCCAATAAATTACCGCCCCGCATGTATGCTTAGGCGGAATAATTACATTCTGAGATGTGACTAAAAGAAGAATATTTGCAGAGATGCAGGTATTTACATAATGATTCTGCAGATTTATTTTATGAATTGAGATTTTTTAGAGCTTTAGGTTGAACATTTTAGAAGAGATAGAATTTTCAAGCTTGGATAGTTTATAATAAGAGGAAATGTTAATTATAAGGTCTTGTTCCAGCATTTTCATTGGCTGTCTTTAATAGTATCATACCAAACTACCAGAAAAAAACGAAATTTAAACTTGCCAATAAATTAAAAATTTTGTTGACACATTTTCTATAATCTTTGTCAAATTTTGCCCTGATTGTGCATAGTTTTTATAAATTTATCAAATATAATAAAAATATAATTTTTCAGGTAATAATTAACACATAGTTTTGTAGCTACTTTAATTCTCTATATTATAACAACCGCAATTGTTATTGGTTTTTGAATAACATAATAACGTTAAAAAGTGAAAAGAACCGGCATTTGTTCAAAATACATTCAATACACACCCAATTTCAAATTTTTTAAAGAAAAACTATAAGGAGCTTAGATCCAATGTTTTGGGTGGTCATGCAACTTGGCTTTTTTGACCAATCCAATGCATTAGAAAAAGTTTATGCACCAACTGTTGCATGTAAAAAGGTGCAACGTTTTGTTGAAAGGTTGAAATGTTGCCAACGTAACAAAATAATACTCACACATAGTCACTAGGTATATGAAGCTAAAGTAGTAGAGTTAAAAGTAAAAGAATTAAGAAACATGTTTTTATTTAAAGGGTTAAATTGTTTATTAATGCTTTCGTTGTTAAATAATCAAAAAATTAGAAATTTGAATAAATTTTATCTCAAACATAGAAAAAAAAACAGTTCTATTGTTTATTATATGTTTTGCCTGTCTTTAATGTCTTTTTTAAAATATTTTTGATAATCATTTATGATTTCGAAAGGACTACTATTAAATTAGCTTTGTATTCCGGGAGGCATTGTACTTTTTGCCAAAAAGTTTCACTAATAAATCACAAAAGTTTTTATCCTCTTTTTGTTTGCCACCTTTCATCTTTTGAGTAATAAAATGTTTTATTTGCGATATAAACTTTATTATTATTTTTACGATGCGCTCGCAAAAACATTTTGAGTGATGTCATTATATAAAAAGTGTATAATTTAATGAAGAACTAGGTACCTACTTTTTTATTATTGTTATATCTTATGATTACGTATGTTCTGTGAGTTCAAAAGGTCAATGAGAACTGTTTAAAAGTAATAAAAAGTTGCAATAATTAATAGACAATTTTTATTATTTTTATTTTATTGTTTTATTATTAGTACAGTATGGTGTTTTCATGCTAAACTTTTCTTTATTTTATTTCTATCTTTCACTCTTCCCTACCTTTTACGCAGGTATCATCTATGTTATGTTATGTTATTTGTTTTATGAACTCTTAGAACAAATATTGAAAGCGTTTTGATAAATAATTAACGAAAAGCCACAAACTATTTTATAAAATATGATGTTTTATATCTTTTTCTGCAACTCTAACTCAGCACAATAGAATATTTAAAAGCTTTTGGTTGATTAAAATTTCTTAAGCCAACGAGGTTGTGCAGTAAGCTAAATCAGGTTTTTATTGGCATATTTTTCCAAATTTTATTTCTTTTAATTGTTATTTTTAAACTTTTTTACATTAGAACAAAATAGGTTTTCAAAAAGAGTGTAATAGTGTAAGAGTGTTAACAATAATTGTTAGAAATTATTTAAAAATGTATTTGATTAGGGATAAATCACATTTCTGATTAATCAGTCAATCAATAAATATCCCGCGGGAGACTTTGCATGAATGTTTGAAAACTAATTAGACAAATCTCAATACCTTTGCAATTATTGACGCATGACTCTAATTACAAATGTTTCCTTGTATTGTGCCGCAAAATTACATATTGTATGGTCGCCATTGTCCAGTTGAATTAATGATTTACTGTGATTGGTGTATTTGGTAGCGCAAATAATGGTGTTATTATTGTTGAGCATCCGATGGAACGAAGGTTACACCAAATAAATTAAAAAAAATATTTTGGTAGAAAGCCCACTCTTTAGCGATTAATTTGTTTTTAAAACCATTAAAACAATTGTGTTTATTTAAATATTTTGTCATTATTGCTGTAATTTTTTTTTGTTTTTATTTGACAATTAACAAATAAGTTGAATGTTTTTAAGATACTTATACTTGACAAATGTAAATACATATCTGATTTCAACTCACCAAAAAAGGTGTAAATTTTTTGGAGTTTAGTGCTAAAAACACAAATCTTTCGGTTGACCGATAAGCTCTTGGAGTGATTTTAACACAAAATTCATGCGGTTGATACGTCCTGACTTGAGCAGTTGTGCGAGCTAACGATTTGCAACGCACTTCATAAAAATTAATACACATTCAAAACAGATGTTTTGTTATCTCATGATTTATCAGTACTATAGTCACTAATGGAAATTTTAACATTTGTTGGTGGTCTTCTAGTACTGTTTGTGTTGATCTGGGCAACTACGTCTGATTTTTGTTGACTTACTTGGCACAGTGTGGTTTGTCGTAAAGATTTTAGGGAAAAAAACTCTTTCAAGAAATTTAGAAGAATGTTAAGTAGAAAACCTGCATCTGAGCATACTTTTACAAAAAACGACAGTAATATCGAATGTAGTTTTTTTAAATTTTTGATTAGTAAATCGTTAGAAGAAGCGTTTAGAAGCAATTTATGTTTATTTGCTAATTATGAGCTTTTTTGGATTTATTTAGTCGATACTGTATCTTCACTTTAGGAAATTCTGAGTGTAATAACCACATCACTTCAAAGTGTTAATCGTCTCAATGCAAATAAAGATTATTATTACTGTTTATTTATACTTTTTTTGTTCCAGGTAATTGACACTTTCATGACTAACACCTATAAAGCCAACGCCAGGTAACTCCGTCTTTCACAAATTTAAATAATCAACCATAAATCAGTTATTTAAATGTTTATGTCATCATTTTACAACTTAATAACACGCGGTTTCTTTCATCTCATATCAAAATGTTTATTTCTGTTATTGCATGCATTATCTGCGATTTGCGGAAATTACTGATGTATATAAATACGATGGAGAGGAAAAAACATTTGTAGGCGTGCTACAATATGCATATGCAATCAGCAAAAGTCGACATCTAATTTTCGTTATTTATCGACCAATGGTGTTATTACCAGATATCCTGTGGTCTTCTCTCATAACTCACCATTGTTAATTTAAAACTGAAGCTGATTTTGTCGATTGACCGCTTAAACGATTTATTTTCAACTGATTAACAGTAAATGATTCAAAATAGTATCAAAAATCGAAACGAATTTAAATGACACCTTTAGGATAATTAAAAAGGTTTTCTGTATAGATTTGTTAATGATCTTTGGACACACAGAGCAATGGGATTCGTGGCGAAAGAAAAAGGAGAACGGACGGGGCATTAGCTTAGCTGCTTTATTTCCCTACTTCCAAAATGCTACATAAATCTCTGAGCATATTTCCGCTAATATTCAGTTTATTTCCACTCAGCATCATAAAAACCAAAAATTATGGGAAATTGAAAATAAAGCTTCGCAATGCGGAGAAACTCAACTTTATTCAACATTTCAACATAAAGAAAATGATTTAGAAAAGTTGAATTTTGTACGTGTACTTGTCTAAAGCGCACTAAAAACAATTTTTAATTTAAAGTTCTTAGAGAATAATTGAACTTAATATGAATGTATTTCTTCTCAATTTTAAATTGTTTACTTTCAATTAGAAATCGAAAAAATGGATTATCAATTTTTCAAAACAAGTAAGTTTTGGCAAAATAAAAACTTGAAATAAAAATTTTAGCTTTTTGGATAAACCATGTTTTTCAAAGATTTGAGGGTTTTAATATTTTTTGCAACTATTAGAATAATTTAAAAAATTATTATTTTATTAAATATTTTTTTATGATGATAGATTTGAGGTTTTTGATTTTATTATAAGATACTTTTACAATGTGATGACTGTTACTCTCTCTCAATTTTTTTTAAAATATAATTTTTTTTTGAAAAATTAAACTTGAGTGAAGGTAATTTACACTTAAACAGTTTTTGCAAATTTTAGATTTAGTTTGCAACCGCAGTTGCCTAAAATAGCCCCCATTAAAACTGTTAAACCACTGTAGCTGACATATTTTAACCACAATTAAATAATTACCTGTTGTTGCGCAAAACACAGGCCTAATCAGGATTAGCACATTGAAATATTTTCTTTCACAAAAGTGAATCGTTTTAAAAAATATTTAATGCAACACAGTTAAATTATTCGTATTTTAACAACTCTTGATTAATTAACTGTAGTTTATCAGCATTGGCTACTTAATCTACGTTAAAGTTGTACAAAATTTTGTTTTAGGTTTGTGCAACAAAATTAAATAATAATTGTAGATACGTTTTGGTTAAATAGTTAACCGTTATTGCATTGAATGCAACAATAATAATCTGGTAAATTTTAATTTAAACTATTCTTCAGCAAAATAACCCCATTTTGATTTTGAGTTAAAAGTTATTTTTAGGATGTTGCGACTATTGTGTTAAGTATTAATATTATTTAAACGACGGTTAAATAATTTTAACCGTTGGTTATCTGTTCTAGCTAATTTACAGCAATGTTCAATTGATCTATGGTTTAATTTATTAATTTTGGTTGATTTAGCGCATTGATCGTATTTTAACCACTGTTAATAAATTATCCGTTGTCCTATAGTAACTCTTGGTATAATGATCCGCTCACATTTAGGCTTAATTAAAAAATAACTTTTGTTTAAAGTTGTCAATGGTTAAAACACTTGAGTAAATAGGATGAAAAAGTCCCAAAAACAGTCTGAAAGGAGAAATCTTTTTGAGTTTGCTCCACTTTACATGTTTACAATGCAAGGTCTCTACTGTATAAAATAGGTACAGTGTCAATTAAATTAAGAAAAATCTCCTATTTAGAAAAGCAATCAATACACCCATCTTAATGTAATTTTCTCGTACGTACTCGTTAATTACAAGAGTCAAGTAATAAAAAAAAATTAATGAACTTTTGCCTTGTTTGATGATTATTAAAGATAAATAAGATTGAAATGTGTTTCTACTAGAAAGATTATATGGCTATCAAATGTCTGCTAAACAATTTACAAATGGCCGTTTACATGCAAAGTCGACCTAAATTCCTTTGGGATTTTGTAATGCCGCTCGGGCAATAGGTAATACATCATGCCTCCATGCCGCATTGAGATAAATCACCTTTGCAATGCAATCATGTGGAAATACTATAGCGATCTATGTATTGTGTTCTCTTATGTTAACTTTACGTATTTATGCCCACACTCATGTCTTAACTTGTCTGATTTTTGGCTAATTTGGGCACGACAACAAAATGATTTTATTTTTAAATAAGTTAATGAAAATTTCGTTTCTATTTTTGGTTTTTTGAGCTTTGCTAATGAAACAGTTTTGCGTTAAGAAATGTAGAAAAATGCTACTAAATTTATAAAAAATTTAAAATTGAATTTCTCACAATTACCCACAGGCATAAGTTCACCTACAGGTGGTAGGTAAAGGCTGCAAACCACCGAGCCTCCAGAAACAGAGTTATTTAATGGCAAAAATTTATTTTTTAGATTATAGATTTTCGCATTACTCTGTTTATTAAATGCTTTTATCATTTATTTTTAAGACAACGCTAAATGTCAATATTAACGTTTTTATTTTTATGTCTAAATTTGTCAACATAAATTGTATTGGGAAACATTCTTGAATTAGATAGAATTCATAGAATAATCTCACCAAAATAGTTATGCGTTTTTGAAAAAATCAGTTGTAGTACCAAACACAAACTTTGTTCTCCTTCCTATCAACGATATAACACACTCATAGTTGTAAATCATCTTTCGTGTGACAAATTGATAATTTTGAAGCACTGGGTATTCACTTGTAATTATGATTTCAATTAAATTTTTTTTTAAATTAATTTTTTTATAACTTTTTTTACTAGTTTTTATGTGAATAATGTTAACATATTATTTAATACTAGCTTTTAGGATATGTAAATTACCATTTGGTGCAATTGAACCACTGACCGATCATTAACTTTTTTTGAATTATTTCTTATTTTTTTGTTCTATAACTTTTATTTGACTGCTGATGCTCTTATTTTATATATTTTATATATTTTCTACTAATAGTGTGTTGTTGTTCTTATTATTTAAATAAATTTTTTAACTTCTGTGCGAGTTTAAGGTCAACATTATTCAAGTATTCATAGACGTTTTGCTTTATTTTAATTTTTTTTTTGGTGTGTAATGATAAACAATTTTGCTTTGTATAATCACATAAAGCAAAACATATTGTTATGAAAAGATAATGGGAGATAACTGAGAAAAGATAATCTAGAAACCGTTTTGACGTCTGGTTGTGAAATTCAAAGAAGAACAAGAAAAATAATATGACATTGGAAAAATAGATATATAGAGAGAAGAAGTACAATTGTTCAAAAGATAAGATGAAAGAAAAACATAAAAAATTATATTTATTGTCAAAATATTGTTGAAAATGTAGCTAAAACATAGCTATAAAACGAGATTATAAAAATAAATAAAAATTGCACTATATAAATGAGGCGATAAAAAGAACAGGTGACAAAAACATAGACACATGGTTTTTCTCATAGCTTATCTTAGAGTATACTGAGAAAATAAAGCAGAATAACATAGGAGGTTAGATTTTAAATGAAGGTAAAGCAGTTTTAAAAATAGTAAAATTTAATAGATAATAGCTGTTTAAAATAAGACAAAATCAAATTGGAATTAGATAGTTTTAAGAAGACATGCGTTACAAAAGCAGAACAAATTGGTATAAAATGATAATGGTAGATAAATTGCTGAAGTGTATAAGGAAAAAAATTATTGATCAAAAGATCATACAACATGAGAACAAAAAAACCTCAATCGTAAGAGAACTACTCAAGATTTGATTGTCTAAGATTTTTATTCTAAACATTATTTTAAATCTATGATTCTATTAACTAAACAATTGTATATCTTTACAAAGATGTTTGACCATAAACAACTTTTTCTATCAAGATGATTATAGTATAAAGACTTTCGAACTAAGTAGTTAAAATCAAAAACATTTGAATTGCAAAAAAAAAACTTTTGACTATCACTGTCTAATACACAATACTGTACCAAATCAAAAACCAAATCTAGAATGTTAGAAAAAATTTAAAAACTAATATAATAACAAAACTATATACGCTAAACTCAAGGCTAGAAAGTTTTTAAAATAAAAGACATTTTTTACCCACAACAAAAAACAATCTTGAATAAACGGAAAAAAAAGATATAGAAATACTAAAGCAAAAACATAAAAACTGTTTATAGGTTTTTTTTTTTATTTTAACTTCTATTTCAGTGCTTGGCTTTTAAGCAAAAGAAAAGCAGCTGAATTTGTGATATATATTGTAATAGGTTTCAAAAGTTTGTAAACGTAAACATAAAATAAAAATGTTTATATAAAAAAAGTGAACACAAACTTAAAGAGATTAGAATCGTAATGATGTAAAGTTAAAACCTACAGATTTGCTTCTATTCCCATTGGTTGAATTTCAATCACATGTAAAAGCCTAAAATTAACACTCTGCAGTAAACTGCCGCTTCTACACCTACAACCTAAAATGATACTTTTGTCATGGTAAGCACACCTGTCAAACTCCCACATCCTGAGCAAATATTTAAATTAAATACTCTTCAACTGAGGAATTCTGTGTGTTTTGGCTTTATTGTTAATTTTCAACCAAGCTTCTTACATATTTGGTTTAATGGGTATACCTAGTGGAGATTTTAATGCGGATGACCTTTTGATTGGTCGGCATACATGCTGTATATAATTGCCAGTCTTTATGCATTCCGGCAGCGGTAAAAATGCGCTAAACGGCCATCTTCTTGGCAATTCACATGTATTTACATAATCACCCATATTCTGAAAGGCAGATGTGTCTGAAATTCCAACGTTAAGCACCAAAAATTGGACGAGAAACGGGAATTTTTTAAGAGCGTACGTGGGGAATTTTGTTTATTATTTTTGTAACAAGTTTCACTCCACTTTTGACAACCTTTTGGAAATCCAGTTTCAATTATCATTTTTTAATGTTTTTTAATAGTTTGTAGGTACCTAATAGAGTAAGATTTTGGTTAATTTGATCTGACCAGCTTCTACTATTTGGTGCTACTGTTTGAAGAGCGGCGTCTTCTGTAAATATATTTTTCGTATTTCGTATTATCTAACCATATTTCTGGAATAGTAATATCTTGAAAAAAAAAAATGGTTTAGACTAAATTTAGGCACCTAGTGGTTTATTAAACACCTGATAAATGTTTTTAACAGTTGAACAGATGTGAGACATTGGCGACAACGTATACTTCTATCCAAGTTTTACAAGAACTGTAGGGCTGTGAAGTAAAGAAGTAACAGAAAGACATTTTGCTACAGAGAGAAATGTAAAAAGCATAGAATGAGAAAGAGAAAGGAGGATATACTGCAAGAGTAACAATAATTTTGTTTTTGCGGCAACGACAGGGATTGAGATTTAAACAAGTTGTTAAATGTTTATCCTCTTTACAGAATTAAAATAGGAAAGAATAGGCTCATAATTATTCATTTATAGCTTCAATGCTACATTTGTCAATTACTCTTATAAATAGTTTAAGTTTGAACAAATTAAATCTAATGACCGCAGATCCGATTGTAATTTCCTTAATCACATGCTCGGGTAAACGAGATAATGAAGGAGAGAATATGCAGTCAACTGAAAGGGAATGAATAATAATAATAATTGAAGCGATAGGGTCTGTGTACTTATCACATATACATTTTAAATTAGTTGTAATTTTCTGGAAATGACTGTAATGTAAGCTAAATGACATAGTTTGTGTACACACTCTGTGATTGTTAGCCTCTTATCTGACAATAGTTGCATCAAATTTATGCCTTTTGATGGAATGCCGCTTGTCATAAAGTGTGAAATATTTGTTTTTCTTTATTATTAAACGTCTACTTTCTTCCTTGTCCCAGCTATTGATAAACAATCATTTTCAATGAGTCACGCTTTAAAACATTTAACAATCTACAATTATAGAATTCCCAAGCAATTAGAAAACATAAAAACCCCCATTATCAATTATTTAATTAAGAGTAATGGGCAGTTAAAACGATCTTTAAAGCGCCGCACTTGAACTGGGAAAATTGACTTTCAATACTTTGTACTAAAAGAAATGTAATTGTTTTTAACAAAAAAATAATGTGTTTTATGCATTTTTAAGTACGCTTAACAAGGTTTTAATTTTTTAATAGAAAAGAATACTATAACTCATCTAACTAGAATTATTTATAATTTTTTTAAGGCAAATTATTAAACAAATGTTAAAAAAATTAATCAGGGTAATTTTAAAACAGTGTCTAGTGCAGTAACACAGCAGGTGTTAAACTGCTGATAAAGCTTTTCAAGTATACATTGAGTATAAGTTCAGAGAACACGCATGTTTTCTGTCCCAAATTGATATTTTTTTTAGAATCTAAAACTGGTTTGTCCTTAAAATATAACAAGCTTCTTTTTGTTGAAATTGTTTTTAAAGGAGGCGTTTAAGCGTTTGACTTGAAGTGCGAAGAGATATAGTTTTCGTAAGAAACAAAATTACAGATTGTTACTCACTAAAACACTGCTTGGTTTTAATCTTCAATAGGTTTCAACTTTAAAAAGTTTTTTATTATTGAGTAACTGCTTTTGTTACTGCATAATTTCTAAAAATACTAAGTTTAGAGTGGATGCTACTGTTGTTTTGTACATAACATTTATTACACTTTTGTGGGTTGAACTGCTATTTCTGACTTAATTGAGTTTTAAACTGATTAACTCCTTCGGCGTTATTAGAAGCTACAAACATAATAACAACAAAATGTTGAAATTACTTATAAGACTTACTTGGACTGAGCCAAACAACACAAAACAAACTCGAATGTTAATTTGTGTACGTTTATAAAAATCGTGCATTAATGTAAAATTGTGCATCATTGAGGTAAATTAACAATAAAATAATTTTTATATATATAAGTTGTGTACTAACAGTGCTACTTGTATTGTATCTGTACCTACAGTATTAACAATCATTAAGAACTTTGTACCTAAATTACAGCATTAAATCTTCTCTGACTTTAGTGTTTGACTGTTGATAATCTGTTTTCTTTCCAGTTTTATAAACATGCCTATTTCATATCTTTTTGACAAATTAGATTTAATTACTTTTAAACAGCTTTTGATGCGTCTTCTTTCTCTGATGCATCTGCTGGTATAGCCTTTTCCCTTGGTGAATTCTGAATTATCTTCGAACATTGGACACTTTTAGATAATTTTTATCTTCGCAGCTCTGGAAATCTATACTTTTACCTGCATTTTTAATTAACACTGCATTTATAATTGGCTTTAGTATTCTGATAAATGGTTGTTGATGTTTTATTACCATTTTGGAATATTTTATCACAAAAAAGAACATTTTTTAAATTCTTGTATTGAGAAAAAATTCTAAGCTTGATTCAAAGAGTCCAGTTATGCATCTATTTTTTTTTCTATTACATCATGATCACCACCGATTAACGTTAATAAAATGTAATGATTGCAGCGAGAGGGAAAAGGTGTTAATAAGATCCATAAGCAACTTTGTTGTCGGATAATAATCACAAAGTTTCTGTAACTTGTTGGGAAAAATTTATGGTACATTCCCTTCAGCAAATGCTTCTCAGAAAGCGTCTAATCTCAAGATCGGCGCCTACTATTTGCGCAGGCGCAGACAAATGACTGCCGATACCTTTTATACATATTTATTGGCAACGATTAAGCTTTTTTCAGCCTTGTAAAACGGAACTGAATGATATAAATAACAATTGTAGTCGATAAGGTACGTTTTCAATGCTGAAATATTATCTTTTCACTTTTCAAAAATGGAAATGGCAGTACTGCGCGCAACTACTACATGTTTTATGTTGTTCTGGGATCATCAATTTGTCAAACTTAACCTAGATTATTTAAAATTAATTGACAACCGAAGAAACTAGAAATCTAAAATTTTCATTTTTAAAACCACGTTCTAACAGTAACAACGGTTAATTATTTAATTGCGATTAAAGTACAATTAACTACAACTGCTTTGAAACTTTAATTTAGATTAACACAGCTGTTGCCAGTGAAAAACAGGCTAGAGTTAAGCAAACCGTTGATTACAAATTTATTCAAAATAAAGCTTAATAATGTTTTGACTGCCATTAAATAGTTACATTCGGTCTCGACAGTAACAACGGTTAGTTATTTATTTGATGTTAAATTTAGCATTAACCATATAGTTGCTTTGAAGCTTAAATCTGGTTAACTTAGCCGGGTTTTAGGATATACATCCTAATAGTATTTTAACCGCAGTTATATAGTTAACCCCGGTAAGTTTAGAACCAACTGTTAAATTAATAATTTTAGTATGTAATCGATTAAGTCGACCACTCAACACCAATAGTTAATTAGTCAACCTTTGTCATTTGCAAATTGACATTTAGAGCTAACTTGAGACTATTTTGTCTTTTTAAAGTTACTGATCTGTCATCATCACTTTATGACGTCAAATCTGATTTAGTAGAATATTCTGCAAAACCCTTCCAGCGATAAGTATCATCTATCCAATTTGTAGCATTCTACATTATTTAGCTATAGGGCACAAAGTATTTTATTATCTTGTACAAATCATGCTAAGCACGTATCACGTAGATAATCACCATAATTTCTATACCCTTTGAGTACATAATGTCTTCTTTAGTGTTGGCAGAAAATAAGACGAAAAGTTGTATTAAAAGCTCATTGTAAGCAAAACAAATACTATCTTTAACGACGCTAACAACCTTAACATTGATCAAAAGAAACAAAAAGTGAAGAAAAAATCTGGTCTAAGTATCTTTTGATTGCTATGTTTGTCTCGGGTAGACAGCTTGACAAGGTCTTTATGATCATATACACGCAGCAACAACATCTTGAAATGGAACACTTATGCAGTATTAAATAAGTAATTTGACAGGATTGTAAAGATAAGTAGAGAAATTGATCATAAAGATAGAAACAAATGTTTTTATTAGCTTTTTTACAAAATATGTCATCAAAGCCGTGTTAACTTTTTGTCTTTAACCTTGCAAGGCTAGGATTGTAGGCTAAAAAACTGTTTTTTAAACAAAATTGGACAAATTTTGTTTAAACAAAATAGAGCGTTTATTCAAATGGCTCAAATAGCATTAAACAAATTAGAGAAAATTGCTTCTAACTTAATTTGTCTCTTTACGTGGAGATATTGGTTAGCCAGCTGTGCTAACTGAATTGACACTATGCGATTTTTTTGAGGATTTATAAACCTAAGACTTTTCTTAATAGAACCCTGAGTATTCAAAGTTTTAAGAATATAGAATCGGCCAGAATAAATTTTAGAGAAATGATGACGAAAACATCAAAATTAAAAAAAAAATTGGTTACAACACCTGCATTAATCAGAATAAAAGCTAGTTACTTAGAAAATGTTATAAATTTATGATACTTGAAAAGGTAAAGCTTTAATATCTCATAAAATTTGTATGTATTTTGCAAATCTTTATAAAACTGTTTGCTAGATTCAGGCTCTGAGTAAGTGTATTGCGCACACGTAGATTAGTATTAAGCGGCAATTATTTGTGAACGTCTGTTATTATTAAATGTTTGTTTGTACTAAAATTCTATATGTAATAAATATTTGATAGTTTAAAATAAACATTTTTTATTTTTAAACTTGGCACTAAAGTATTTTCTAAATAATCATACCTACTGCAATTTTTTAATTTTACATTTTATTGTGTTTTCTGTTTTATATCAGTATTTTTTTAATGTTTTTTGTACAAATTTGTACAACGTCTTTGCATTCTGCTACTAAAGTAATTTTTCACTGCTCATGTGTTTTATAATTTATAAATGATAAGATTGTTATGTAATTGGATTTAAATAAGAATCTACCAGATAATAAATATATCTGTATTCGAAGATTTAGTAAATTTTTTGAGTTTTTTGGATTGATTTTAAAGTTACATTACATTTTTTGCTTTTTAGAGAAAATTGATAACCATCAAACTTGAATGTACATCTAAGAAGTATAGCTTTTTACGTGCGTAGCTAAATACAAACTATTTTTTTTGTTATTTTTGTGTCAAGTTTGTTTTTATGCAATGTCTCACTTAATTTCCTTAAATTATTCAAATCATATCATGTTGACAGGTATATTATTATTTTTGTTGTTGTTTGGTCTTGTAGTAGTAGCAACAGCTTCTTCTAGTTTAAGTTTTATTATCTTTGCCTCCCCTCGGCTCAACCTGTATTTTTATTTTTCTTATTGAGCAATTTAACGTTTTTATTGGCCTAACCGCACTTAACTAAACTAAATTTGACTTGAAAAGGTTTGTTTTAGATAACAGCATTAACAAATGCTTTAGAACTAATGAAACATTTTTAATCGCAAAGAATGTTCTAGAATGTTAATTTTACTTGCAATTTGATAATAATTATAATCTATAATTGTAAATTAAATTTTTTATTCAATTTGTTTTGCGAACTTTAAGAAGATTAGAAAATAAATGTCAAACTTAAAAGCTTCTACAAAAAAACAACCGATAAAACGTTTTTTTGTGCGTCTGTTTTGTATTATTATTTGAATAATTTATTGTTAATTTTTGTTAATTTTTTGCATTATAATCGCTATTTTTGATAATACATATGCTGGTATAGGTCATCTTTTTTTAATATTTTGGTTTTAAATATTTTAAAATTATTTAAAAAAAAACTCCGAACGCCTAGTAAAAGCCGACCAATAAAATTGAATTTTTTTACTACTTGGTTTTGTTTTCAAGAAAAGAAATTAACAATTGAACACAAAAAATTACAAGTTTTTTTTTTATTTATTAAAGTGTGCTTTTTTGAGTTTGAGCAAAAGCAGGTTATATACTAATTTTGTTAAAATCAATTAACTCTTACTGCCTGTTTGGAGTTTTATAAAAAACAAAACTTTATAAATTAATAACGTCTAATGTGGTTTCCAAAAATTTTTTGTTGTTTTGTCTAATTAATGTTGCTTATTTGTAGATTAGTTTTCAAAATTAGCACATTTTTCTATTGTTCACATTAACATTCATGAATCAATATGGCTAATATGATCATCAACAAATATGATTTTTTGCAAAAGTCATATTTCAATTTTGTTCAAGTTTCTTATATCATTATATGTAATTTTTTTTTAAATATTTTGAGGCTTGTATCTTTTGTTTTTTTGATTTTTGTCTCGCTATTTTGAGCTGGTTTTCCGGTATGTTTTTTTATATTATTTGTAGTTGCATAATAGTTGTTAAAAAATGTTTAATTTTATCTATAAAATGATGACATTGTTTTTTCAAATATGAACGTTGTTTCATACAATAACAAATAAACAAATCTGATTGGTTGAGTTCTAATTAATATTAAAATTTATGTTTCGACAACAGCCAATCACTTTCAAACACATACCATATCATTCACAAACCAAATGGCAATAATAATTATTTACATATTTAATAGCACTTGAAGCGATTTACATATAATAAACAATTTCAAGGCATATTAAAAGAGTGGAGATAATTAAAACAAGACGCGGTATATTTCATCATACATTTGTAATTTACGGTTGTAATCTTGATTACAATTACAAAATATGACCAACATTTACTACGTCCTCCTACACAACGTTTGCAGGAAATAATAACAACAATACTGCCAACTTAAAGACAATATAAATTATAATGTGTCATGAGTAATGAAGTGAAATCTGAAATGTATCGAAGCTTTTAAAAAAAAAACTAATTTTATTTTCTAAATTAAAAAAAAAAGTCTTTCTCCATAACAAAATGTTTTTTTTTTATTTTAAAATTATCGTAATCTTTAAGAAGCCAAATTGGTCAAAATTATCTATAGTCTATCGTTTTTATTGAAACACGACCAATTAGGCGATTAATTTTTTGCCTTCAGTCTTGTCTTTCATTATTTTTCAAAATTTTTATATTAAATGAAAGTTCGTTTTGTTTTATGCGTAATTATGTTTTAAATTATTGTTAATTTTAAGACCATTATTAGCGTTTACAGCAATTTATTTCTTTTTTTCCAATAATTTAAATTGCTTTGACTTACATAACCTTAGTACATAACATAGACTTTTTATATAAACAATTATTGCAAAGCAGAATTCGCCAAGCCTTGTCGCCTGATTTGGCTAATGTGTCAATTTTTAAAGCCAAATTTTCAAATAATAATTATTTTTTTAAAATCTAAATGAATATGTTTGCCGGTCTAAAAAAACTGTTTGCAAGTACTTGTAATTTGGGGATCTCGTCCATAAACATTTTTTGAATTAGCAAAGGAACACAGTTTCTAACCTTCTGATACAATTAACTATTGTAATTTTTTTTTATATAGGTCGCTTAGATTTAACTTTTAGTGTTTTCTCTCTATCGGCGTGTTGCAATAATTGTATTAATCGATTTGTTAACGGCACTTTTGTTGATTTCTTACAAAATAAATAAATTTTAGATTGTCTAGTTTTGAGAGACCACCATGAAAATTTTGGTGACAGTTGTTTTCCCTAAATAATTTATGACAATTCTAAAATGCAGTAAAATAATACAGCCTGTTAACTTAATTTGTTTAATAAAATAGATAGATGTAACTTTCAAAATGTAATAAATTGATGAAGTATGAAAGTAATAGATTGATCAACGCAGGGTGACAGTAATAAATCTTTCAAAACTATCACGAATGCAATCGGTCTTATATTATAGGGAATTAATAGATCAAAAAGCAGTAATACCAATCGTGCTTTTCGATAGAATTAGTCGATAAATTATTCGAATAAGTAATGTGCACTGACATTTATGACTATTAAATAAATTATAACCGCATTTTAGGCCGGAATCGAATTTCAACATTGAAAAGACTATGCTGAAAACCTGTTATACCGCCGACTATTTCTATTTTAGTAATTAAAAAAACATTTCAAGGTCAAGGTATTTTAAAATAGCTTAAATTCCACTAATTTGGTTCAACACAATAGGTAGTAGTGCTTGTGTGTGGCGATTTTAGGAATAGCCGAGAAAAAAAACAAGTTAAATAATGAATTCATAAATAACTGCTTTCCAACCAAAATTCTTGGCTAACAACTCACATTTGACCTATACTCCTACGTTTACTACCTGTACCTTATATCATAGGCCTAACGTATTCATTCAGGACGATATAAAGAAGCTATTTGTGTTCTGATGGCATCTTATGGCTATACTGTTTATGGCATTCATTTTTAATTTTTTTTGGAATACCTACTTAAATACGGTAGCATTCAAAAAAAACTAAGAAATAGTAAATGTGATTAGATTTTGGTCCCTATTTCTTAAGAGCTTACGGTTTCAAAGCCATGTTTTTGATTGAACCATTGAAACAATTGAAATTCAAATGTCATAAAACTAGTATCTTTCATAATCAAAATCAAAATGTATTTCAACTTTTATATAGGACTTTAACACCCAACAAAATATTCTGCTGAGAATCGCAACATTCTTACAAGAAATCTGCAATAGAATAGGTTTATCCGCTATTTACTTCTTGTGCATTACGAAAATACGTTTTAACTATAGAAGATCTTTAATAGTACAAATTTTGGGTCATTTCTTGATTGTTTCAATGCTTCAATCAGTAAGTCGATTTTTGTTTTATTTTTGATGACATGTTATTACATTTATCATGTGTGACGTCACATTGATATTGATAGTGTTTAAATTGATAACAATCACATTGCTAAGTAGTCAAATTGATAGTGTTTTAATATGTGCAGTTGCTTGCTTCTTCCATTTATTGTATTTTGGAGGCATGTGATCACATTTATCATATTGTTACTCACATTGATATTGCTTATATTGATAGTGTTCTAAATTTATCACATTGCTAGTCACGTTTCAATTGATGATATTGATATTGTTGATATTAGTAGTGTCTACATTTATTACGTTGTTAGTTACGTTGATGTTGATTTATTGATAGTGATCAAATTGATAGTGCTCATATTGCTGGTGTTCTAGGTCAGCACGAGCAGTAAATATTCGGCTACTTTTAACCGGCTTTAAAAAAAGAAGATGTTTTTAATTTGATTGTATTTTTTTAGATGTGTTTTCACAGAACTTTTCATATGGTGAATTGATTTTGGTACTTTTTGTTATTTGAAAGTTTGTGCTTTTTGTGTGGTTTCAAAGTAATTTGATCAAGGTCTAAGTTGTAGTTTTTAAGTGAACCATTATCATTCTATTATTGACATCTATTTTTGGCACTAAAAATTGGGAAAATAAATGGACTTTAATATTAATAATTAATCTATTTTATCAATTCAAACAAAATAAGTAAACAGCAATTTGTTCAATTTTGTTTAATTTATTATTTATTATGTTGAACTCGATTTTTTCTAAATTTTTTGTTGGCATACATATTATTGGATCTAAAAGCAGAAATAACTTATCAAATATGTAAATGTAGTTTTCTTAGATACTATTATAATTTGCACTTCAATTTTTAAAGCAGTTAGCAATGTTTTATTTTAATATATGCATGTATATATCATTTTCCAACAAAACAAAATTGAGAATTATACTTATAATATGCTTTAATATTTTTCGTCGAATTAAACTAGAAAGCTAAATTTAAATGAACAATTTTTGCAACAGCAAATTTTTTTTGTATTAACTAACACTAGAAAGGAATAAAAAAAGACAATTTTCAAGCGCTATCAAATAATTGCGTTTTAATTATAAATTTACGATATTTTCTAGTATTAATTACTCTAGATTAATAATATTAATCTAGTCAGATTATTAAAAGCTTTTAGCATCTTTTTTAGAACTGTCTTACTATTTTAATTGATAAATTATAAAAATTGGAATAACTAAGCTATTTTTAATTTTAGGATAATATTTCTTATTAACATTTTTGTTGTAACAGGAAAATATACTAAAATATAAAAAAATATTATATATTTTCAATTATGCATTGCTGCATAATAGTGCAGCAAGTTGCACCAGTGCAAGGGCAACACCTATTTCAATAAAAAATTGATATTTTACATATTTACCAAACTGGATGAAGCTTTAAGAGCAAAGTGGCTTAATAAACTGAAATTAAAAAGTGTTTTCATTTATGACACAAACCCGTTAAAAATACAAAATATTTTTTCAATCAATGTAATGAAAAATAACCACAAGACACAATAGCAAAAAATTTTTTTGACAATCTTTAATGTTACAGCATTTCTAGGAGATACTACTTAGCTACACAGAATAAAAAAAAGTTAAATCTGCCAAGTAAATCACAATCTATGCGAAAAACACTGAGATTGCATAAAATTCTTTCAATCACTAGTGATAACAGAAATTTAACAAATTTGGCAATGGCAGTTGACACGAACACTTACATGCAAGTTGCAGTTTTTGCCACAACGCTGCGCCACTATATTTGAGTTTTTTGAATTTTTACACGTTGCTACAACATGATAGAGAGGAAGGTCTGTTGTAACAGCATTTGTCTGTCAAAAACAAAATTTTATAGTTCGATTTTGTTGAATGATCCAATTAAAAGAATGTCAAATTTTGTTAAGGTTGATAAATTGTTTATCTCTAAGCGAAAAAATGTGTTCTCTAATCAAAACTTTTAAATTGTTTTTTTCTTACTCAAATATTGTACTTGCGTCTGAGTGTTCTAGTTTATAAGCTAATATTAAAATGAGAAAAAAATCTTTTGCAATAAATAAAACCGCGTAGGAAGTACTTATAGGGGAAAAGTACCCAAAGTCATCAAGTTCTTTTCTTTAAGCCGTGTGTGGACTCCGCAGGCTCTAATGAGTTTCTACGATAAATCACTTGCTCTATAACCGCAAGCTTCACTTCTATTAATTGTTCCTGTCACTGCTAAAAACTAGCTAGGCTATAGGTACCAAATGAGTTATTTTATGAGTGTTTTAATCTGATTTGTAAGCTTCGTTACAGCTGTGTTAAATTAATTATTGGAGCTTTCGGTCGGGTCAGACGAAAGCTTTCAACTTTGCTGATTTATCTGTATCTTGTGTGTTGTCTGATTGTGTGTTCAAACTTCTTTCTTTCTTCAATCGTCTAATGGAAAAAGAGAACTGAGATAACATGTCACAACACCGATATGGCCTAATGTAGCCGGCATCTATCTACCTTCATTTTTTATTCACAACGAGCTTACTGACACTTCTTTGAGATTAATGATTCTAGACCATTTAGGGAATTAGAGTCTTTGAAAAGAAGAAAAATCGGCAACTTATTTCATCTTTCTTTTGTTGAGTACCAGTACCGGAATAGGTACCACCCACGCCTCCACATTCATCTCATACATCTCACGTTATAATTACCTTAGAGAGAATTATTTTGCAACATGATAACAATGATTTGCTACATTATAATGGTTATTACCAAGACTTTTAGACGGTTTAACGTCCATTGTTGGCGCGCCAAGAGATGGATGTTAGTTATTGTTATTGGTAAAGAGCCGTGTTGAAATTGCCCATACACGATTGGTATTAATAAACTTCTTACGCCTGTATTCCGTACACTTCACGTTTATTACACACGCAATTCAATGTATTAATCGGCCGACAAAAAGACCGACTCTAATGAAGGATCTCATTCATAAAGTACTAAAGAATACCACTTAAAGAGCTAAAGACAGACGCAAATGAAATCTTCTTGTCGAAGCAATAGTAGAATCAGTGGAAAAGTGATTCCTACAGCCTACAAGGCAAAAGAAAGAATCACTTTCTCCGCAAAGCACCTGTAGTTATGTGGAGCACAGAGAGATAGAAACGTGGGGCCTCTTTTGCGCCGTTATAATATCTTCGTCGACGAAGCGAAGCCCCTAAGGCTCCATCACGAGCGTGACATTTCCATTGCTCCAGTGATGTAACGTTTAAAAAACAATTTCTCCAAGCTTTATGTATCCACATAAACATATATATTACTTACGAACCAAAAGTACTTCTACCTGATAGATCAATTCCTCCTCTAGAATTTTTTATGATATTTCCAATCGACGCATAACGTAAATCGGCGTGTAAATTATTATTAAGCAATTTCGCATAATGCAAGGGTATAGGTTATCCACTTCTACATCTATATCATGCTGCATTTTATACTACGATGCTTTTCTACGCTGATTTATCTGCGACACGATAGATAATCTTGATTTTGTATCAAAACCGTTAACGCGATTTGCTACGCCTTTTTGCATTCACGTCGCGCGAATTTCCTCTATTCTTCTTCTTTTACATCAAGAATCTTCACAAGAGACGAAATTCCTAGAGGAACTTTTCTTTTCAATGAAACTAATGAAATTCTAAAGTTAAACGCCACAAAACGAAATCTAACTATCGGAGAACGTAAAAGAACCAATGCTGGCTTTAGCAGTTCATATTATATGCAAAGTAGAAAATTAATTTATATTGATTTTTTTTGACAGTCTATTATCTTAGTGTTTTCTCCAGTTTCTACTCAAATTTAATTTTTCTTTTTTCCAGTTTTTTTCTTAATAATGATCTGGTAAATAGTAAAATATACTTTTTGTTTTTCTATATATACCGTATAGTTTTTAGCCACCCTTGTAGTTTAGTTTTTTCAGACATTTTTTCTGTTTTTTAATCTTTGCTTGTTCTATGCATTTCTACAGTTTATTTATAGAATATTATATTAAATTTAACGACCAAGAGTTATTCCTTATGAAAGTTTTTTTTTGGAAAAAATTTAATTTACAGCATTGCATCTACAGGGTCTTATTAAAATAAGAAAACACTTGAATGCTCTAAACAAAAGTAGTATTATTTATAATTATAGACAAATTTTGTATTGAACAAAAATTATCTTTTGCTGTTGTAAAGTATGGTTAAGAATATTTAACTATACTATTGTTAAAAGAATAAAAATGTATTATTACACAATAATTTTTTAGATTTTTAAATTATGGTTAGCTTTTTATTGGGTTTGGGCTTTATTAAACAACTTCGTCTACAATTAATAATAATTGTACTTTTTTTAAAGCATTTTATGTTTTCTTATTTCATCAGCACCTTGATGGCAGATTTAAATATAAGAATTTTTTTTTGTTAAACAACCAACAATTTAATAAATAATGTTTTTATGTCGTAAAATTAATAATGAGTGAGAGGTGAGTGATTATTCGTTTTTTGTACTTAAGCCTGCTGTTATGTCTTATTCACTTTTACCTTGTTGCTAAATTTTCCACATATTTCTGTCTTTATTAAATATTTACTTTATTGAATAATTCTTTTTCAAACATTTAAAATATATTATTTTGCTTAATTTTTAAAGCACTGTTTGTTTTACATTATGTATCTTTTTCTAGATTTTTTTGTTGTTTAATAGTTTAGTGTATAAGAAGGTGTTTATTGTTTTTTTTGTTTATTTGTTTTGTTGTTCTGTTTTATAAATCTGTTTTCTTTTTTATTAAATTATTGAAATGTTTTTAGTTATAATATTTTTTGGTTTTTTTTTGGTTTACTTGTTTTGTAGTTTCTAAAAAGTTGTTTCTAAAAACCTAAGCTAAAATAGATCGTAGAATAGGTCGTATAACTCAACAGCATAAAGTCTAATTTCATAAACTTTTTGGTTTATTTGTAATTTTTAATTTGCCATTAAACATAATTAAAATAAATAAGTTTTTTTTAGATTTGTTTTTGTTTTTTGACAAGATTTTGTCAAAAAATCTGTTTGTGTTTGGTTAAGTATTTCAAGCTATTTTGTTTAGTTTTTTTTATTTTTCTGTAAGTTTATTGGCATTTCAAATTTAAATTTCTGATAGTAATTTCTTTGCTTTACTTTTTTGTTCTATTTGTGTTTTTCTTAGTGTAAACATATGAAGTTCTTCTACATATTCTTCCATTTCTCAATGTTTTTTTATATTTTTGAAAATTATTTTGTTTTTATTTATTTTACGTACTCTTTTATTTATACATTTATTTTTGCTTTATTTTTTTAGCATTTTTTTTTATTTTAGTTTTTTAGCACTTTCTATTTTTTTATTAAATTTGGTTTTTATATTTTAGTTTTATTTTATTCCATATACACTTTGTAACACTCTTCTACTATTTTTTGCCACTTCTTAAAAAAAATGTTTTTATATTTTCAGATTTTGTTGTTGTAGATTATCAGTTTTTTTATGATTTATTACCGAGTGTTCGCATTTTTCTAAAAAGTGATTTTGTACTTTTACTTTTTTGCTGTTTTAGTTCTCTTCTTTGCTTCTCTACTAAGTGAAGCAAAGTGATTCTGTGCAGTTTTTTCCTTACTATTAAGAAATGAGTATTTATTGAAGTTTCGGCTAAATATGTCATCTGACAAAAAAGTGTCTTATTTACAGAAATCCTAAAGGGTGTCATAATCCAATGCCGCTGTTTGCTGTAAATCATAGAAAAGCCATAAAAGCCGCAAATCAATTTGCAAAGCAAAAATTTTATTATATCATATTTTATCTAGGTAATAATTTTCTTCCGGTAATGTTGTTTGCAAATTAGGTTGAGTTCATGTTTGTCAATTTGAATAAAAAAAAACACGTGACAGTGCAAAATAAATTAATTTCATTAAATATCCCAAAGCGTCGTTAATTATTACAGAATAACTAATAAAGATAAGGGTGACTGATGACAATAATTCTTTCCAGTCCATTAGGGTAATTGGATATGGAATGTTACAAAAAAAAACAACTTTACGATAGAAATTATACACACTGTTCGTTCATATTATATTTATGTAAACTATAAAACAGTGTTCACAACATTGCATTTTATAGTATGGTTTTACTATAATCACTGCAACTAAACAACAAAAATTCATTAATTGCAGGGATTTATATCTTTTATGACATAATGAAAATAACTAAATGCTTTAATTGCACTATTATGCAAAGAGATAAAATTTTATTTGTCGATTGTTACTGTAACACAGCAATTTTCATTAGATTTAATTAGAATAACGTCTTGGTATTTCAACCATGTGATGGATATTAGTTCAAAGATTGCAATTAGAAACATTGTACAACCTCTCATTGTATGAAGAATATAAAAAAAATACTACACACATTCTGCTACCCCAAGTAACGCAAATAAGTTAAGCTGGTATTTGTATTATTGTAATGCAATTATATTATTTTCACTCACTTATATTCATCCACTTTCAACAACTTATGGAACAAATAAAAACACGCTTTTGAGTTAATTATCTAATAGAGGGTAGCAACTGTTTTCTATGTTTTAGGAAATTGAAAATACGCTGTACGCAGATAGATATAGTTTTTTCAAATAGTATTATATTTTTGACTATTAAAAGATTTTTAATAATGCAAGATAAAACACTAATAACCTAAATAATTACTAGGGCACTTCCTGATCTATTCTGTGATTCGCTATATCTTCAGATCAAAATTTTCTAGATTTTTTCTGTGATATTTTATTGAAGACTATGGTTTGCCCAATAACAAAAATGACTTAGTAAGGAGAATTATGTTTGTTATTATATATATATTAGTATGTTAACAAAATTTGGTATTAATGGCTTCAAACTGAGGGAATAGAGAGTGATATTTGTTTCAATGTGTTAAAAAACTAGTAAACAATAAAGAAAAACTAGATAATATCCATGTAAAAACGACATACCGGGTGGACCATGGAATGGCATTTTCGCAAAAATACATATCTCTAATCATTTCAAAAATTCAAGTGTCACACACACAGTATTTCAGCAATAAAAGTATTATGCTATGATTTTTTTGCAAATTGAGGCTTCAAACGAGGCTAAAAACTAAAAAAATTAAATAAATAATGTTTTTTATCAAGATCC
Organism: Lagria hirta; assembly: GCA_947359425.1. NCBI lineage: Eukaryota > Metazoa > Arthropoda > Insecta > Coleoptera > Tenebrionidae > Lagria > Lagria hirta. The sequence continues at coordinate 23,147,239 of OX375800.1, read as the reverse complement.
TAATTGTAAAATGTTACAGAGAACTCGTTTTTGATATACTGATTTCAAATTACTTGACATTTAATAACTTTGTTGATAAAAATTTGAAGCCAGTTTTTAATAAATTATAAATTTGATTGACAGTGGTATTGAATTATTCAGTTTTATTTAAATGCAAACTTTTGTGTAATTATAACCTACAATGTTATGAAGCTGGGATTTAAAAAAGTCTTGTTTTTTTAATGACTTTCTGGACCAGAGTCAACTTTTAAAAAATTATTTGATTATTTTGCACAGGGAAAAACTAATTAAAATAATTTGTTTTATGATTGAAAATAAGCTATAAAAAATGCTTTTCCCGACATATTCTTTGTGGAATTAAAACCAACAAAGTTTAAGTAACCTATACTCTATACCGCATTTTATATTGTTTATTTATTGTTGGTTTTATTGTGATTTTTTTAAAATTGAACATGAACAAATGATTTTAATTATACCAATTTTTTATAATTTTATAATTTTTTTAAAACTTAAAAACTTGAGAGGTTTTTACAGAAAAAAATCAGTTTCATGGACTTCCGGCTAAACAGATTGTTAAATTTAATATTGAAGTAAGATGTGAATTAAATTTAGCATAACAAAACACGATAATCCAATATAAGCACCGTGTAACAGTGTTTTTAATTACGTATTCTATTGTAGATGCGTTAACGGTAGAAGATCCATAAATGGACGAAAAAAATGTTCGCTTCTATTACATAAAGTTTGTAATGGCTTGTTAAGTCGTCAAAGAATGATTTCGTGCATGTAAAACCTGGGGGACGTGCCGACACGTTATCTCCATAGACATTTTCGAAGCAACATGAAATTATTTACATTTACACTACCACCACAGGATATGTCGTTTATGCCTCTCAAATAGACGAAATTTACATTTAATCTATTATTTTTTATGTTCTATTTTCTAATTTAAATATTCCCAACTTGTTGTTTCACTTAAAATCATCATTATGCAAATCAATTATTCATAAATATAACAAAAACAAGAATTTATGAAAGCAAAGTTGTGTTGCGCATATATCCAGCGTACTTAGATGCAAAGAACTGCAAAGCTGAACAATTAATACAGGAAAATTAAAAATTTCTTTTATTGGTCAGTAGAAACCAAAGTATTGCATATTATAGGTATGCATTTCAGACGAAAGGCACTAATGTGATAACTTGTTGTCTTATCAGCGATATTTTTTTTGGTCTTGGCTGCGATATCTGTCTTTTGGCGTAACCCGTAGCATTGACATGTAGAAACCTTTCTACATTTCTCGACTTTAATGTAGAGATGAAGCAGATTGAAGATTTAATGTTTGAAAAATGGTTACTATTATTTCTAGAACATTAAATCTTCAACAGCATACTCGCTGGATCAAAAATATGATATGGAGTAGTCCCTAGGTATATAACAATACATTTTAAAGCTATTAATTATATAGATAAAAAAAGCCAAAAAAGTATGTACAACAAATAAAACTATAACAAAGAAAAAATATTTTGTGAGAACCAGATAACCCTATAATCACCTGTTAGCATTATTTTCAACACTTAACCTCTGCTTGGTCGTAAAACTACCCACATATTTGACCTATACTTAGCTATTCCAGACGCGTATTTATTTTGTGTGACTACTGTAACAACAAACTGAAAAAATATATGAAAAATAAATAGCAATTTCTTTATTAGAAAATATTTTTTATGAATTTTGATCTTTAGTTTTGGTTCAATTAATAGTTTTATCACTGTTATGGTTTTCCAGTGTTCAGTCTATTAGTGAGACTTGATGGGCTAAGATTAAGTGAGCTCTACATCTATGAAATAAAAAAGACCTAGAGTTATATTGCGGCGCGGCAAACAATTTTTAGCAAAAATTATAACATCTAAATTAAAATAGCAATCTTTTGATTATTACACTAAATGTTAATAACATTATTGCGTCTAGTAATACATACAATTTATTAAGAAAAAAAGATTTACTAGGCAAGAATTAACTAAAAAAAACAAAATTATTTAAAAAGAAAATATTTTCTGGTTTACTAATTTCTATATCTGGATTTTGCTACTATTTATTTATTGTTTATAGTGCTTTGTTTTTTTTTCTCTGCGTTTAAGTATTTTTTTACTAAGTGCTTTATCATCTTTTGATTGATTGTTTTGTTTAGCTGTCTACATCATGTTAATTGTTTTATTCTGTTTCTTTTAAACTTGTGTATTTTTTTTCTGTTCTATTTTTTAACTATATTTGCGTGCTTTTGATAAACACTTTGTCTTTATTATTGCTCTCTACATTTTTCATAGCACTTTGTTGCACTTAGTGTAAAAAAGTTATAAGATGTGATAACATTCAGGCAGTTGATTGGAGATAATGGTAGTTCGGAAAGAAAAAACAGATCTTGGAGTTTGCAAATGACATAGTAAGTGAGACAACAGAAAATGAGATTAAAAATGTAGACAAAAAACAAAAAATTGTAAAACATGACTTATAAAAACAGCAATAAACACAACTGATGATTGTAATTTTAAACAATTAAGATAAAACCTACAAGAATAAGCTTGAATTTGCATACAGAGATTGCCACTGTAACGATCAGTCTTAAATTACTTTTTAAAAGCTCAAAATATTAAATGAAGCGACTAACAATAAAAATAAATTTGGTTTAAAATTGCACACAGCAATTAACAAAAATTTATCCACTGCTTTAAGCTGACTAACACCTTCTGATAACTTTTAACTATATTTACTGATTAACTAATAACAGGTTACTGATTTATTATTGACTGACTATTCACCTATCATAAAACAATGTTCACTGATTTTTTTTTGTTAAAAAAAAATTAGTTGCTTTCTGGCTTTTATATCAATTAAATTTAAAAAGTCAAAATTTAATCAACAAATTCAAATTTTGTTAATTTAGTCCATATTCAATTTTAATTTTCAAAATTTAGTTGCTGTTGAGTTTTTTGCATTCATTATGAAAACTGCAGAAAAATTAATTTTTTTATAACAATTGAGAAAAATGATTTTATAAATATAATCTGTTTAATACGTTTTCCTTAAATTAAATATATTTCTTGTAAATTTTCCACACAAAATTTTGTAACGTGGAAAATTTATTCGACATATTTCCAAGCAAAATATTTTGTCAAAACATTAGAATTTAATCGATTGATTTTGCATATGATATTTGGTCTCAAATTTTTTATGATGTTATGTTTCTTTCATCTTTGTCAAACCTCCGATCTACCCGTGGTTCCATCCTTCATCTTGACCTACTTGGAATTTTTCTCGAATATTTTTTAGATAGTAAATCCTAAAATTTAATTTTAGGTAAATTAATAGATTGTCGGTAAATCCTAAAAATTACGATTTAATAATTGTGCTGATATAACAAAGCACTTCGATATACATGGTTTTCAGTATTATATTGTAGAAACATTTTTTTTTAAATAAAGCCGGCAGATATAACATTTTCTTTTTCACAATCCACCTGAATGCTTTCAGTAAGTTCAACATTGTTCGACCCACATTTATGTAATTCGCCTTAAATCCCATAAACAGATCCAATTATCTTTGTGAAAATCGAACAAAAAGCGACTTTAAAGTGGGCCGATGTGTCCGAATAAGTGAAAACGTCGTTAATTCTGTACTGTAACTCTTCCTTCTTTCTTTCATTTAAAGTTCCTTCAGATGCAATAATTTTTGTATTCAACCTGCACAATGCAACTGAATACCTGCGGTTTTATCATTGCCCGCTTGCTTTTACTACTTCATTAAACTGCTTCTTTGTTTAGCTTTTATTTTTTTGCGGTTTTGTTGCTGCTGCTGCTGCTGCTGCTGCTTTAGTGTCCTGTATAATAAATTTATTTTATTATTTTCTCTTTTAAGGCGAGCATTTTTCAAAAATGTTTCACCGTTTTCTAATGTCACTTCTCCTTTCTGTGGCCGCCGTCATCATTAATTTGAACTTGCACAATCTTTGACATTTCACTAATTAAAATTCTTTTCCTAGTCTAATTAATACTAAATTGCGTTATTTACTTAGTTCTGAAAGATTTTGTGACTATTGAAAGTCTATCAGGAAATGTATAGTCATTCTAAATTGGATTTACCGCATTTTGTACATTACTTACGTGCTCTGACCCATAATAACCGCTACAATTCTAATTCTATCAAGATCAAACCTGAGAAAAAGATTTGTCGTTTAATTAGTTTAACATAATGAAAATAATTTATTTTCTAGATGCACTGGAATTCATTCATTTAAATTATCATTATTTAAGAATGCCGGAATCGCACTATTAAAAATAAAACTCATAAAACATTCTAAGAACCAAAACAGGAATGTTTGTTAATTAAAAAACCTATCATTATTGTTTTTGAAAGATTTAAATGGTTTAATTGAGGACAGTAATATTAAATGTACTTTATAGATAGTAATAAAATCTGGTTTTAGCGTATGATTTAATTATTTTACCGTTTAGAAATAACATATCTTTTGTTAAAGTAACATAGTCTTAGCTTCAAATGTCACTGACAGGCAAATTAATGTCTTTAGTTTGTTTCAAAGCGAGCTTGAGCTTCTGTGGCCTCTTTTTAAATCAGTATCGGTACACAGTTGTTTGCTCATATAAAGGCTTTTTTAAAGGCTATTAATTTGTTTTTTTTTGTTTATAACATGTGTTCCATTAATTTTTTAATTGTTGTAAGTGTATCATATAAATACATTTTCTTCTTTATAATTCAAGGTAATAGTCAATATTAAATTTAAATACCTCAATGATTAATTGATCTCGTTGTCTTAAAGAATGTTTTATAGAATGACCCTGGCAGATATTGAACTTAAAATAATATTTGCACGAATTAAATATTAGCTGTTATCGTTTTCTAATTATAGCTTAGGTTTGGAAAAAAAATAATTAAAATTCACACTTTTGCCAGCAACCCACATTTCTAAATCAATTTTAAGAAATTTCTAGATAGAGAAGGATACCTTTAGATCTGGTATATTGATTTACGCAACTAATGATTGTTTATTGTTCAAAGAATTTTCCTATTAAAATACTATATTATTATTTGTAATTAATCAGGCATGTGGATGGGAGATCTTATTATAACCTAGTAATTCAACTTTTTATGGTCTTTTACAGTTCTTTTTCAGAATCACGTGTTTGAAAAAATTCAATAACGTGCTTGATAAGTTTCCCATGAACGATTAAATAATTGCATTTTATTTAAATAATAGTAATTTGGTAATTTGTTGTAATGTGTGTTTATTTCATTCGGATGAAAGTTGATCTGCAATGGATGATGGTAGCCGAAGCTTTCTAAAAGTCAACATATCATCATCGCAGCTCCATTTTTTTTTCAATTTAAATTTAAAATGTTTCGAAATTTTGATTTGTTATTTATTGTCCGCACTTTCTCTTATGATTCTGCTTATTGTTTTAAAAATAAAGACCGAAATTGTTTTTAAAAAAGGTCAACAGCTGGAATATAAATAATAGTAAAAGCATTCATATTTATTTGAACAGTGTGTCTTTATTTATTATTAACAGCTTATTATTGCCAATCTAATCCAGTGTAAAGCTTGTAACAATACAGATCAATTCGCATTTTGTAGTAATTATAAAATAAAGACCACAATGATTCAACACCTTTTTTGTTAAGAGAACATAGATAACTACAAATGTATACTTATAATAATGAGTTTATAATGTTATTGTTTGCAAAATGTATTGTTGATTGCAAAGAGTGAGTTGCAATTCTAAGAATGATTATAAATTGCATTATTTTATTATAAACAATACACCAGTAGCATCAAATAAAAATAGTCTTTTCTATAACGGGCGTTCGGATGAATTGTGCACACTTTGTTGCTCATCTCTTGTAAATAAAAAATTGTTAAACAAAATTTTTCTCATTGTTTCTTTATAATTGAAGAAGCTGGTTGCATTTTCAATTTTTTCTAACTTGTTTTTCCACATTTGGAACAGTAGGCGAATAAAGCTTGCACTTTACAAAAAGTAATCACATGGAGTTAAATCTAGAGGTCTTGCTGGACTGTCTACAGGAGCTTGTTGCTTGTTTTTACTACTGAGTTAGGTTTTTTATCTTTTATGAAAATAAAAATACGTGAACTTTATTCTTAGCATAATAGACCAACAAAGAAACCTGTGATTTTTGCTGTTGCAGTAAAAATATATTTAATTAATTTTTTTTAGATTTGTAAGCGTCAAACAAACGTTTTGGTAAAAATAAAACCAAAAATGTTTTTTGATTATATTTTATTCAGAGTCTAATTAATATAATGTTTATTTTTTTTACTACCTATATATTGTTACAACTTGAAATTGTAATTTTTTTTGTCTTTGGTTTATTTTATCTTTGTTTGTTTAGCATTAATTTTTTGTTTTTCATTGTTTTGTTTAATTTTTGTTTGTTTTTTTAACTTTTTTTTGTTTTTTATCTTCTTTCTATAATTATTTTTATTTATTTATGTTTTTTTTTTCTTTCTTTGCATTATGTCTTTGTTCTCTAGGTATTTTTTTCACAATTTATTTAGTTGCTAGAGATGATTATATAATTTAATTCTAATTATTAATTTTTTATAATCAATATTTATGTTATATTACTCTGGTTTTTACCCTGAAGTGGATTCCAACCAATATCGTCACGAGAATTCGCAATGTTGTATATTCCAGCCAGTTAATAGATTGAAACCGGCACATTCTTATAATAGTTGTAAATAAATATTATTATTAGCTGTCTGTCAAAGTAATAAACTATAGAAATAACCAAACACCCACATTGCTTGTTTTTTATTGACGTATCGCTACTCTCTACTTTATGAAAAAATAATTACATTGGATTAACGAAAATTATGTAAAACCTATAATTTATTGTAATATACGGCACCTGTCAATAGTATTATTTACTATCAATAAATCTACAGCACATTACTGATGATTGATGATAATTTTGAAAGCGGCTATAAACTTAAAACATTAATTACGTACGTTATGTGTAACAACGATATATAATAAGTCTTAAATATATTGGCTTTCTCTGTGATTGCAAAAATGGGGGCCCCTCTTTCTTATTAATAACCTATGTCAATGTTAGTGTAATAAGATACTATTTTATCAGTGGCGTGCCGAATTCAAAAAAAATATATCAAAAACTTTAAAAAGTAGAAAAAAAAATTATTTTCTAGTGTTTTTTTCAATAAAATAAATTCTTCAACACTGAGTTGAGAGTAATCGGATATGAAGGGATCAGTCAGACAAGCAGCAATTACTTTAATGAAATTTTGTTACAAGCAAGTAACCAGTGTACGACATAATGATTATAATGTTGTCTTTAGATTTTCAGCTGTCTCACGAGGATTGTCTTTCGCAAGAAATGTTTCTGGTTCGAACAATAACCACAAATAACAAAAGCAAATCTGCGTCATAACACACAGAACTGACAAACAATGGTTATTATTTATTGAACCGTCTGGAATAATAATGTTCCAATTTATACCGTTAGCCTATGGATAAAAAGGCAACAGACTGCTCAGTTAATTGGAATTGTCACTTGTTGCATAAGAAATTTTCTTTATGTATGTGACTCTCGTAATTGAAATTTTTAAGATTTAAGACACGACGTGCCATAAAGAAATCTAAATAAATACAAAAGCAAACACAACAATTTATTGTTCTTTCAACAAAATATCTCAGTAGTCTCAATTTTCTCACAATGCTATAGATCAAGAAAGCTCCAAAGATGTAGTTCACAACAAATAAATATTATTTTATTGCTGTAGTCTTTAGTGCAGTCAAATGCCTAATTACACGTTTTTAAAAATTTTTGTAAAGTGTTAAGGTAAGAGAGAAAAAGCTGCGTTTGTAGGGGATTTTAATGACTTCTTTATAAGTGTACTAGCTGGCCCGGCGAACTTTGTTCCGCCTAAACATAGATATTATTTTTAAAATAAGCAAACCAAAATCTTTGAAAATTATATATTGATACATGTCATTTTTTTTCTCTATCCCTCCCCTTTTTATCCCTTTGTTGATAAAAAGTAGCCGTTTATAATTATTTACTTTTATTAATTTTTTCTAATTAATAATTAAAAATTATTAAATATTATTAAATATTTAATAATTAAATATTAAAATAATTATTAATATTTAATTAAAAATTTTATTAATATCTTTAAATATTTATTAATATTAATAAACTCGCTGCTCGATTCAAATCAGCACTTGATAAATATCTTGTTCTGCGTCGCAAATTATCTATTTGTTGACCTCTGTTGTTCGCTCGACGATTCTGCATTGCCAACCGAGCTGTTTCACGGGCTGCTTCACTTTGCTCTCGTGATTGAGAAGCACGAAGTCGAGCCATACTATCGCGGCGCTGTTTACGTGCAATTTCTTGTTCTTTTTCAGTCCTTTCATTTGCAGTATTTCGTATTCTTCTTGCATCACGGCTTTGTCGGGAAAGATTCGATCGTCTTGGTCGCGGCATTATTAATTAAACTTCACTTCACCTAAAAACTAAAATTTTCAACCATACCGAGTTTTATAGTTCACTTCACTTTTTACGAATGGGCAACGGCACTATCATTACATTATAATTGTTAATTATTTATTTAATAGAAATAGTTTTATTATTGATTTCTTACAAATATTAAATTGTCATCCATACGTCATTACATATCTGTCATTATACGTCAATTACATAGCTGTCATTTGCGTTTTGTTATTCCACGTTTTATAGTGACTGACGTTTCATGTCAAGTCACACGGGAATGCTGTCGAACGGGATGAAAAGTATCCTATGTCCTTCTCCTGGCTCTAAACTATAATTGATATAAAAATCCAAGTTTGGGAAAATTTCTTGAGCCACGTCAAATAAATTTTAATGTAAACGCTTCTTCGTGGTTGCGTCAAATTTCTCGGAAATTTGTCGAGCCTCACCGAACGTTTCCGACATCGCATTTCACATTTGACTTTCACCCCTCTTTTAGAGGGTGGTTTCTGGAATAAAAAGTATCCTATGTCCGTCTCCTGGCTCTAAGCTACCACCTCACCAATTTTCAACCATATCGGTAAAGCCGTTCTTGAGTTATAAGTGGAGTAACTAACAGACTTTTTTTTATATATATAGATTATAGACACTCAAATTTCTTAACAAATAATACCGTTTTTTTTAAAATTAGTCCAGTCGCTTCCGATACCAGTAAAAACAACCAAACAGTCGGATTTCTTACTCCATATATAACATCAGCTATTTGTCGGGAAAAGTTCCATCAAAACAAAATCTCCTGTTTTGGAGTACATAACTGGAACAATCTGGAAGCCTAGACAAACATTTAATAAAAACATGATTGTTGCTGTTTAAAGCTCAAGTATAAATAGCGAGAGCTTTTACGTTTCTTTACAAACAAAAATAAATTTGGATAAAGATTTACCTATATGGTGAACCTATTTCATGCAACAATATTCTACGTTGTTTTTTCCTGGCTTTCTTAGCACTTTTTGACAATATGTATAACTAATTTTGTCAATCTGTAAAATCTTAGCTAATTGGTTACATAAAATTATAGATTTAAATCATGAAGTTAATATTAATATTTCTAATTATAATTGCAACGCTATTTTCCAGATAGGTAAACTTTATACATATAATTAAAGTTTACTGCACTCTATTAGATTATTTATAGTTGGTATTCCAAAAGCCACACAAGACTTTTAGTTTTTTATAGTTTTTGAACAATTGTTTACTGTTTTCTAGGGTTCTTAAGTAGTCGTAAGTAGTTAGAATATATTTTATTACTACATAAAACTACAAACGATTTGAAACACAATGCAATGACTTCGTTGTGCAAATTTTACGGAAAAATTCACGCAAAAATTTTTACTTTTGCAAATAATAAAACTTTAAACGATTTAAGTGTGCTTATGTCTGTACAAATCAGATAATTATTAAGATATTTTTTAATTTTGTTTTGCTTTAACTTTGGGGTCATTTAGGCAAAAATGTAGAAAAAACTTTAAAAAATGTAAAACTGTTATTTATTAAAAATGTTTTTTTTTAACAAAAAGCCAAATTATTGAGAATGAATTTGTTTAAAGCGAGTTTAATTATATATTACAAAACATAGAGTTTCTAGGCCTAATCATTACCATATATTGTTTTTTCAATGTGTTATAGCGGGGTTTAAAAAATTAGTTTGAAGGTTTTAAACTAATAAAGCTCTCAGAATTGAAAATTTTTTTTGAAAACATTTTTATGTCTTTATTACGATGTCAAAGAGAAAACGAACTTACATAGGCTATCAGAACTAGACTAATGCGCGGCAAATTGTTTAACGTGCAAACCGCATTGATGATCATTATTTAAACCAGTCTGCAGATAATGAACGATGACAGTACAAAAGGACTAAAAAACATTTCTTAAAAAGTCACTATAAAAATAGTCACTATAATAAATATATCTTTCTGGCAGCTTTTTTTATGTCTAAGACATTATGATAAAGCTATAAAAGATAGAAGGAGAAAGTGTGTCTATACTCCTTACTTCAAAATAGTGACAGCTCAAATGTTTAAATTTAAGGTTAAAAATGTCAAAACATTTTAAAGGTGGCGAGATAGATTTAAAGCTCTTTTGTGGTTGAAAACCATCGCTTTAATGACGGATGTCTCAGTTTTCTCTATTAAGGCATGACGTCCTTATCTAAATCTAATATAAGTATTTCAAATAGTCTCAAAAAAGAAAAATGGTAGCTATTATGTTTGATACATATCAAATGAGTTTGCTTTATTTTGAAATGATAAATTGAAGAATCTTCCGAAGATGTCTCTCGACGATTTATTTTCGGAATAAAGATGCGTCGAATGACAAATAGTGCCCACACAGAAAAGGTGTGAAATTGCTAATGTTATTAGATAGGGTCTATTCGATTGCAGAATTAATGTGGGCTGTTCAAAAAATCGCTGAAGAAAGTTGCAACAATGCGAGAATTATGAAATTATGAAACTCGATGAGATTTATCAATTTTTATTGGCATATTCCTCGTCCTACTCAAGTCTCGTGGGCTGATCGTTTTTACGATTTTTATAGTTCAACATTTGATTAATTATCCATTTAATTATTCTTCCAGTTGCTTGCCTAACGCATCGTTGAAATCGCCATTTTATTGGAGCAAGTCAGGCGATTCTATCGGAAAAAACTCATTTTTTATTCAAGGTGAGAGAATTTTAAGTTATTCATTGATTAGTTATTGCAGTTGTCGTTGTGAATGTTAATTGATGCAAAATTATATAAGATTTTTTAAAAATATCTCAGGTTCTTGAAGCAAAGAACCCGGTAAATTGGGCATAAATTTTAAAATAAAAAATTTCTATATTATGATGAAACTAAAGAAATAATATTCAAGCTGTCAGAAGTGTACAGCATGCTTGCCAGGTTAAATTTGATCACAAACAATGGCCACCTCATCATCCTGATTTTGAATCATAATTTTTAGAAAATGTAAAAGTAATTTTTGAGCCCTTGATAACTTGTTTGGCATTTGGTATATTACAGTTCCGGGCTCTATCAGGGCGATTTAGTTGTGTTTATCATTTTTGGAGCTACTATCGTTTGTTTTACTGATTTATTAAAAATTGTAAATTATCCTCAGTAAAATGAACGACGACGGTCTATTAGATCCATAGCAAAAAACGAAGAAATCGACGTGGTTTAAAATTTCGGTCTTATTACTACCGGAACAAAATATATTTTTATGACAACTTTATTTTTGATTATACCGGAAGTAAAATTTTTATTTTAATATTAAACTCTGCATAAAGTTTTAAAATTTTGTATGCTCTATCATCTTATCACTATAAAAAGACAAATAATTTATCTGGTTTAAAGAAAATTTGGACCTGAAATTAAGCTTTTTAACATTTTTGTCTAACTGGTAGTGACATTGCTATAAAAATATTTTTAATTTATATCTTGTTTAATTATAATAAGTTATACATTTTCAGTTGAATGTTTTTTTAGTTTTTTTTATTTATTTAATAGACTTAATTAATTATATAGACTTATTGTCTAATTGTCTATTAGAAAGTTTGTACAAAGTGCATACGAATAAAATCTGTAAAACATCAATTTCAGAAGAAAAAAAGATTCTGAAATCATCTAACTCTTCAATAAAACGAAGATTGTAAAATATTTTGCAAACATTCAAAACTTATTATTACAAAATTTAAAAAACAGTAATAAAACCTCAAACTTTTTGTAAAAATACAAAATTAATAATAAAAAATAGGAAAAAAATAACAATGACTAATGAAAACTTGTCAAAGTTTTAAAAAGTAGTAAAACATTTATAACAAACAATGTACTACAAAACGTCAGAAAAAATTACAAAAAACCGTGTTAAAAAATGTTAGCTTATTTGTTAAGTTTAAATTATTTACCAAAAAAGAAGAGGAAAAAAGGCTTTGGGCAAGAGAATTTTAGTGTTACTACAAAACATCAAATGTATTGAGTTATTATAAATGATTATTATAGACGAGCGGCTCAAATAAGTACGTAAATAGTTTTTATAAAAAATTGTAATTAGCAAACTGAACATAAAACGCTGTTATTAGAACATAAGAATTGAAAAAAAAAATTGGCACAAATTCAGAAAAAAGTCAAAAATAAAACAAATGTTTAAATGAGTAGTTTTTACATATTTAAGAAAGTTTAAAAATAAATTGTTTATTTTTAGAGAAAAAAGCAAAAGAGCTTATAATAGAATAGTTAGATTTGCTGAAATTTATTTCTTTTCTATTATTATTATTTAATTTTTTTGTAAATTTTGCAGCCATTTGCATAATTTAAAGACTTTGTTTGTATGTTTATGTAAATATTATTTATAATGAAGACTAAAAATAGTAAAGATCCTAAAGTAGCACCTTGAGGGACAGCAGTAGGTGTTGTGAAATAATAATTTCCAAAGTTGATAAAATATTAGTAATTAGTTTTATGATTATGGGAAACCAGTCAAATAGAATGTTTTAAATCTATATTTAATAGTCAGCTGTAAGATTTTTCAGAATTAGAATAATGCTAAGTTCAATGTCAATAAAAGTAAATCTAGTTATGAAAACATACACATAAATACTTAGATTTTTGGTTAAAAAAACTGTTTAAAAAAATTACCACACTTGTCAGTTTTAACGTTTATTGCTAATTAATTATTATAATAATTTTAAATTGATAGATTTAAGATTATTTTAAATTAAAATAATTAGTTTCAACTTTTTTTTTTTATTTACAGTCGAATTAAAAGTGGTTAATTATGGGGTCTATTTTTTGTTTGTACAACTTTTCCCAATGGCACAAATATAAAAAAGAAAACGTTTTAAAGTTAAAAAAAAATTGTCACATATTTGACAAATTTATCGACGACTGAACTATGATTCTTGCGCTCAGTTTAGATTATTATTAACAATGTTTTTATTGTTTCAGGTACCTACTATTCCACGGTGCCACATTTCGGATGCTTTAAAATGCAAAAGTGAGCAAAAAATGAATGAAATAATGGCGTTTGATAGAACACAAAGAAAATAAATATTAAATATAACGGAATTCAAACGAAAACAAGGTTGAATTCTCACACGTTTATTAATATCGCATGATTGAGTTCGATTTAATACAGATTGCTTTGGGCTCTTGTCGTAAGGTCGCTAAAATGTAAGGTAAACCGAGAGAACATGACTTACCGCTAAACAAGGTTATAAAATGTACTGAAAGGTTAACCGGGAAATTCTTATTTTGACTGAATTACAGTTAAGATACTTTATTTGCTTTTTTCCTTTGTCTGGCAATGGAAAAAAATATTTAATTTCTTTTATTTTAACTCTTTTATATTTAACTATTATTACTTTGTAGATTTTATCCAATTTTTCTCTAAACAATTACTTTTTTGTTAATTTTTTCAATGTTTTTTTTTAATTTTGAGTAATTGAAGATGTGATTTATCTTTATTTTTGTTGTTTAAAATGGTAATCTTGTGTTTTTTTAATTGTTTATACTTTTTCAACGTTTAAAATTTTTTTTTTAAGATATTTAAAGCTTTATTAGTTATATTGGTGTTATAAACAGGTTCAAATTTTACTATAAGTCATTTATGCTTAGATAAAAAAAATTCAATTTTTTTTAATAGTTTATGTTTTATTATTACGGATATTTGGCTGTTGGTTTTTCTTATAAAATGTTTTTTTAACGTTTTTTTTTTAAATTTTTTTAGAGCGGTTTAAATTTTTTTAATATACAGTGTGTTGATTAAAAAGACAAGTTTAGTAATTAGACGTTGGGTTTCTATAGGTTTTTTTATATTTTTTTCTATATACATTGTTTATGCTTTTTAATGCGGTTTGTAATCTGTAGTGGGGCATTTCTAAAGTGGAAAAGACGATTGTACTTATAAAAGACCATCAACAAGCTAGAAAATCTTGAAATTTATAAAGATACTAACTAGTAGGAGCTGCAAATACTCTTTTTTCCAAATCTATACCGGTATTGAGATTTTTAGGCTAAAGGTGATGGCTACAAGTGTTCTAAAAGCAAATATTGTAATTTGGCTTGTGTCAGTCGTACAAAAAGAGAGTAGATAGATAGATAATTCTCCTCTGGTAAAAAACTTGACATTACGTTTAAAGCAACCGCCGGAAATATCAAATTAAGTAGATTTTTTCGTTGGGCAATTATTGTTAAAGAGAAATTTTCGTTTAAATTAAATGCTATTATAAAAACAAAACCATCTCACTTCCCCACAAAATGTTACTATAACTTTGTATGCTAATTATACACATGCCATGTCATGTATTTAGTTGTTACTTTGTCAATGGTTGCATTAAAATCGTGTTCTATTGTTTTAAAATAAATTATATTCTGACTTGCTTTGATGTGGGTGTTTATAGGCTCATTGTACAAGAACCAGAACCATAACTTTTTTATTTACTTGAAAATCTACAATACCTTTATTTTTGCTCTCCATACATCTAATGATCTAAATTCTATGACCTTAAGGTCAACAAAAACAAAGATGTTTTTAAAAAGGCATTGTCACTCTTACAAAACTACAATTGAATGATTGAAAATGAAAGTATAATGTTGTTAAGCAAAACAACCAACATCTTGATGGTGTTATTTTAAATGTCAAAACTGTAACACTTATAATTATGTTGCGACATGTGTTACGGGTCGTTAGAGATCAATTAAAAATTAAAACATAACATATATCTGCATTGTAAGCTTGCGTAAGTTGTCCAAAAAATGTAATGTAATTAAACTTTGGTTTTTATTATATAAATTTGAGAAATGTATCATTAGAGCAACTACAAGGAACCTCATTATTTAAATTTGCAGATTAAAGAGTATAGATAACTTTTTTTGTAGTAGAGATTTAAGAATGTTATTGTTTTTACTTTTGCCTCAAAAATGTTCAACTTGGAATTTAAATTTAAGTAAAATGACTACAGTTTAATAGTTTTGTTCTAAGCATCACTATTTCGCACTTGCTTTGAAAATAATTTAGATTATGATCGTTTGTCACATTTGTCATTTTTCACTGATAAGGTCTGCTTTACAATTTTTGGATATTTAAGAAAATCTGTTTTCTGAAGACAAATGGAAATTTTTAAGGAACTTAGAGAAGAAATCACAACTGTTGCAATAACATCAACGCAGATAATTGAGAAATAATTTTGAAAATATTAAAAAGAAGAACGAAGAATACTTCAAAATCTCTATGTGGTTTATCACTGCACCAATAAATTTTAAGATTAACATAACTTAATAAAGATCAATCAGGCTGAACACAATTTTTAAGAGGCGGCACATAAACCGGGTGGTTATAATTCACAGCACACTTGGTAAACAATAATTTTTTATAAACCATATAGAACATTTGGCCTCGTAGTAAACCACACTTTGTACAAAAATTTACAAAATTTCAAAGCTATAAAAAGTAAAATTTTTTTTATCAATAAGTACTTTTTTGAAATCAAATTAACCGGTCTATAAAAAATTGTTCTAAAATTTTCATATCTCTAAAATGCTGTACTTGATGATTAATGTCACTCAAGGTGAGTTTACAGAAAGTAAATTAAATTGAAATTATGTTAATTGTAATTGAATTTGAAATTAAGATGTTTGATTGGTTGTTTTTGCAAATTTTATATTTGATTTGGATCCTGTAAACCTACTCGTTAGTATTTAATTTTATGGGTTTTTAGATGTTTTGCTATTTAGACTGTATTATTAAAAGTCACATGTTTTTACGGTTTAGTGCACCAATTAACATGTTGGATAATTTTTGTAAAATTTATTAACTAATTAAATGTTTGCTTTTTTTTTGATGTTTTTAAATTTGAAAAATATGTTAAAAAGTTTAGAGATTTTTTGTTTCGAATTAAAATTTGAGAAGATTTATTATTCTTATCAGATTTAAGAAAATTATTTAAGGAATTTTATAATTTTGTAAACTTATCTTTGCAATAATTTCTGCCATCAACAGATGTCTGCCCAATTTTTTGCCTCATTCAACCGTATAATTTAGCAGCTTTAAATCATCGACTCTAGTCAATGAAACAGAGTCGATGCCCACGTAAAAAATCGTAAATAAGTTAAATTTTTCTATTCTGCTAATTGACTCTATGATGGTACAGCAAGTATGAAATTTAGACGTAGATAATAACCAAGAAGCGATTATGGTAATAAATCTGGTCAAGAAGTAGGTCGTCAGCCGAAGGACCCGGAAACATCTGGTGGTCCAAGGCGAATTTCTCGTGATCTCAGCTACCGAACTTATCGGAATCAATCTGGTTGTTTCATAACACCCTGTAGTATTTATTGGAATCGTGAATTACATTAGCAAATCGATTCATTATTTATACAATGTACAATGCATAAACGAATTGAGATTTCATCAAAATGCCACCAGGATGGAGCAAAAGTACAAAAACCTAATTTAGTTCAATTCTTTTCCAGGAAATCATCTATGATTATAAGAAGCTGCTCTTCTACTAATTCTACTATCAATTTAATTGCTTAAATACTGTACCAACAAACCATTCCTCATTTATAGCGAAAAATCCTGATATATTTCTTGGAAAGATATTCTAAAAAAATTCAATAGGGGTCAAATGCTTTAGTAGTATAAATGTTAACAATAGAATTACCATAATTAATTGACAAATTGTTTATTGTCCCGATTGACAGCAAGAATGGAACTCGAGGCAATATTCAAATTTCTTATCCTGACTCAAGGATAATCCAAGTTGATCCTATAAATTAAACGCACACAATAATAAATCCCACGTGCTTAAATGATTAGCTGGGGTAATATTCATTGGGCATTTTATATTCTCAATGAATAAATTTGAATTAACAATTTTTTAAATCTAGTTTAATAATTATATCTTTAATATTCGGCTTTTTAATAATAAATTAATGGGAACTTCCCAAAAAAAAAGTTTTCGCTTGGTTGTAGTTGAATAAATGCTTCTTTCACAAATAAAAGTTAACAGATAAAGTTTCTACATTTCTATCATCTAAATTCACCTAAACTTGTTGGATTGTTGCATGCTGAATAACTATATTTAGCGTTGAACAAAAAAAAAGCATAATGGTCTTTAGTAAGCCACAATTTCAGAAGACCCCGAACTAGATATCAAAAATAATAGTTTCGGCAAAACATTTTGGTAAACCAATAAAGTGGAAACAACTACTTTTCGGGTAATTACCTTGCCGCACATTGAATTGTATTAGTGCAATTAGATCTCACTGTATAGTGCAAAGTCACACAAAACTGCAATGATAGAGTAGATTGCAGAATACTAATTTTGGGTTTATGAGCCAGCCTACTTTGTCCTCAAATTTTGCTTTTTTTTTTAGTGTATTTATAATTAGGGTGGATATCAAAATTGATTGTATTAAAAAACTTTTTTTATTATTTTGAAATTAGACAATGTAAATTGTCTGTTATTTTTTTGAAAGTGTTAAGTGTCGAAAGCTTAAAGCAGCAGCTTTGAATTCTTTCTAAATTTTTTGTAACTGAGTAACAAACGTCACAGAATATCAAAAAGTAAAATATAACGGTTTTTACCAAACCAAATATTTTTTTATTAACCAAATTTGGTTAAATTAATAAAACGGTTAGGTTCATCACGCATTATGAAACTTTGATTTAATGTTTTAAAATGCTTTCAATGGCGTATCTTCTGGAAGGTGTTCAAAAAACGAGTAGAGCAAGCAGACTGACAACGCGTTTTTCTTATTTTTGTTTTTACGTCAGAGCGAACAGTGAAGCAAACTTAGGACAAATATCGGAGGAGCAGAGCGGAACAGAAACTAACCTTGCACTAAAAAGTAACAATTTTTTTATTTTAATGTGACTAATCTAGCAAACGTCGCAAATGATAGTTTAAACTTAATGTTTCTTACAGTAACATCTAAAGCTTAAGTTTTAGGAATAAAAACATACTAAAATATACAAAGTAAAGAATGAAGAAGAAAAATTTTCTAGTTCTATAAAAACAAGCGTACAAAAAATGATTACTGGTTAAGGCCTAAAGAGATTAAGGGGATTTTAAGCAAATATATCAGAAATAAATAAAGCCAAACATGCATACTTATGCAGACTATGTAAAGATATGAACCTCAGCATAAAGAATGATCAAGAAATTGAAACAAATATTATTAGTCTAAAGAGATTAAAAGGGGTTTTAGTCTAATAAGCGTCTCTTAGTTGTACAATTTTATAGAAATCGGCTTACTGAAAAAACACCACTTTTGGCAGAACCTAGTATAGTTTAGTTGATTATTTGTTTTTAATTGGTTCCGAAGTATGATTTTGTATTTCGCAAAACGTCATCTACCAAAAGCTGAAAATTTAGATCTTAAAACAAATCTTTTGTTATTTCTTTGCAAAAAATGAAATGTTAGTCATTTATCTTCACTTCCCACTTTGCGTTGATTATTTGATTTTAATTGTGTATACCGTATGATTTAGTATTTTGCAAAACTTGACCGAACGAATGCTAAATTGGTAATTTATACTTTACAAGAAAATTATAGTGAAGTAATAGGTCAGTATTTATTATGGGTAGTCACTTGAATCACAGTAATATCATGTACGACGTCAATGTTTAGCATTAACCCAAGGCAAAAGATTTTAATTTTCTTCTGAATACGCTTTTTCTTAATGGATCATGACTTAATCGCTTTAGCTTGGCCTAAAGCGTCTCTATTTGTTGTTTTATTTTTGGTTCTTCTAGCTTAACAGTCAAACTATTCTTTTAATATTTCAATCTTGAATGGAATATATACACAATGGAATCAAAACGCCTACAAAAATAATTGTGCGAACGAGCTTTAACATGAACTCTGGTGGTCACACCCACGCCGGACGCACTTTTTCTTGTCGAAGAAGGTGGAAGATACCCTCTTTGTTCATCACAGGATATCTACCTATAACGTGCACTTTTCTCCTTATAAAGAACATTTTTTTTTTCATTCAAGCTTGTACTTTTCCGACCTGTCACGTGTTAATATCAAACCCAACTATGATTTATGAATTGATTGTTCACAAGTTCCGTGCTTTATGTTTTCCGTTTCATTAAATTGTTTCTTCATGTATCTATTCTAGCTAAACCTAAAAGTCCTCCAGCTATGAGTGATTGATCACAAGTTAAATTCGTACAATGCAACTAGATATCGATAATTGCTATTCATTAAAAATAGAACATTTTAAACAAATATTCTACCAGCTAATCATTTACCTAATTTGCTGAATCTACCTGAATTATTCTTGATTAAATCATCATTAAAATCTCAAGTAATGTTCAAAGTTCCAGTCTTGTCTAAAGACTCTGTATTCTAAATCCACTTAAATTATCCTTGATTTATCCTTGAATTATAATCAAAAACTTAAATATTGTTTATAGTTCCAATACTATTGTCAGTTTCTACTCTATATTTCCAAATTTAAAATCTTGAGGGTCAGTCTCTATACTTTAAATTCCCTTGGATTAGTCTTAAATCAAGACTAAAATCTTCAATATTGTCTACAGTGTGTAATTACAATAATCATCTCTAAGCATTTTGATATTTTTTAGTTGCTATCTGTCATCTTTTTTATTCATCTTGCTATCGTCATTTTATATTTTTTTCCACATACTAAAAAGTGAAAATTGTTGTTTCTAAGTTTTTTGACATTTATATGGCAATAGTTGAGTAGCTTCAGCTGAACTGCTGAGTTTTGCATCTCACATAGGTGACAAATTTGGGAAATTAGAGTGCAAACTGATAGTTAGTGAATGGTTGTGGACTAAAACTGTTTGATAAAAAAATTGATAATTCAATTATTTAGAAACTTGACTGTAGTCCTAGTTAAATTTGACAGTGGAAAAATTAAAAAATGTTTTTTGCTTAGCAATGAGCGTTCAAGCTGCTTGGAATAAAATCTAGAAGCAACGTGTTTTATTTGAAAACAGGTACAAAAGCAAAAAAATAGAGCTAGAAAACACTACTCGTTGCTGTTTGACGCTGTCTTGACGCTATTGCACAATTTTAGTTTTTTAGTTTGATGATCTGCAGTTAATAGCTGTATATTGAAGGTTTTGCGATATACTGATCTTATTGTCAATCTCAGCTCCCAAAGCTTCTTTTCACGAGGTACCATTTTGAAAAACCAAAAGCAATAATAAAGTATTAGCGCATTTAAGTTGAGAATAACTGGCACAAAGACTGTAAATGATTTCAGGTTGAAATTTGTATCAGAACTTTCTTGATATCAAACTATGTAATTAGTACCTAAAAAGTTATCAAAACGTAGTTTTTAGGCGACCCAGTATGTTTGCGTTTCTATTATTAGAAAACCTAGTTCTTTGAACGGTAAGTATCTAGTTTTTTTCTGGATTAGTCAAACATATTTATATAACATTCAGAATGTTTTTCATAATATTATGCGAGCTGCTGCTTCGTAACATATTTGTGACAGCTTTAGCGAAAAAGATATTTGCCTAATAAATTTTAACTAATTCCGATACTTTCAGCTGCCGATCACCAGACTTTTAAAGCATTTTTATAACTGATAAAAACAAAAAAATATAGAAAACATTGCAACAAAAGGCAATAAACCTCAAACAATCTTGTTAATCGCACATCACAAAACACGTGCTTGCTATTAATTTAGGTTTGTGCCATTGTGCTGACAATACTTGCAGTGCACAGCTCATAAAATCTCAAAATCGACAATAACTGTTTAAGGAACTTGCTTATTGGAAAAACCTCCTACACATGGCGTTCAAAATTGCCAGATATACGACGATAACAAATTGCTGCCACTTAATTAGGGTTATGTAATAAAAAAAAAACATGTTAGAAGTTAAACATTCATGGACAAACATTATTCTTACTTCAAGGTTTAGGAAACGGTTAAGAAGATTGTTTTTGGAAATCAGTTGCTTTGTCAAAATTAAAAACCTAAGAACTAGTTTCAATCTATTAGTACTCTATTTGCTCTATTTCTTTTATTTTTTCTTATAAACTAAAAATGCATTGTTTTTCTTTACTTTCAACTTTTCATATATGTTTCAATAATGTTTTCAACATTTTTTTAATTTTTTCTTGTTTTTATTTTTTTTATCTACACATTTTGGCTCTACTGTTTTTGCATACTGAGACTCGGTTTTCGGCTATACCACGAGCCATAGTACTTTATTGCAAACAATAAGTTTTTTCTAATAACCTGTGTTTCTTTTAAATAAGCTGGTTACCTTAAATTTTTTTTTTCAATTATATATTTTTTTAGTATCAAAATAAAGTTTTGCCAAAATCCTAATATTTCTAAGAAAAAATTTTTTGCTGCTTTAATGTTGAAAACTAATCAAATTCAAATCAAAAGTAGTTGCGCAAAAAAAAGCTTTAATACACTTTTTTTTGAAGGTTAGAATACCTGGTTTTTACCAAGATATTCTGGTCACTACACCATAGAGAACCTTACAAAGTGTATGAGAACTCCATACACTTGTGGGTGTAGGAAAAATAGTAAATTATAATAGTTTAATAAGACATATTGTCACACACTCTCGTTTCACTATAAAACACTTGTGTGGCAATATTACGTCTTATTCAACTCGTATTCTAATATACTATTTTAACACTCTAATAGACACTCGATAATAATGAATAATTTCCAATGATACAAAAAAAAACTTTATAATCAAATATTTGCTCAAGGTTTGTATTATGTATTTTTAAGGAAATTGTAAAATTAAGATAAGAAAGTGTGACACATTTCGTTGTCAATTTAAATGATTAGTTTAAAAGTAGTTGCAAGACGTAAATAAATAGATACAAGAATCATTGATGATTATGACAGAAATTAGTGCAGGTCTGTTTGGTATTAAGTTAGTAACACATTTTGGAAAAATTTTAATATATGGAATAATTAGTAACTACTATATATCACTCAAGTTATCGGTTAATATATATCAATCAATAAATCATTTTCTTATTGCAGTTTTTGTCTTTTTTCTTCATCTCTTTAATTTTTATACATCAAACGTTTTATTTCTTTCATTTTTTATTTCTCTTTTTCTTCTAAGTGTTATACTTTTTTGCTTACTTTTTTTATTTCTTTATTTACATCTTATTTGATATTTATTTTAATTTTAACTTTTATTTAGCATATATTTAGTTTTTATAGTAATTTCTATTGTGAAGTTTTTGAATTTTTGACTGGAATTTGCATGCATTATCATTACGTTATCTATAATCGGTTTTTTTGCGTTTTTTTCAAACAACGTAACTTGTTTTTTAATACTTTCTATGTAGTTTTTTTTATTTTTTAACTAAACTGTCAACGAGCATATTTTTTTTTCTTCTAATAACTAATTTTTTCAATATGCGTCTTTTCTAAATTTCTAATGTTAAAGTAAAACTATAAAAATTTGTTAATAATACTATCTCTGTTTTGTCTCTTGGCTATGTTTATATATATATATATATATATATTTTTATTATTTGTTATTTTTTTATACTTATCTTTAAATACTGTCATGTTTGTTTAATCTACATTTACCTTAAGTTTTTTTTTCATACATATTTTTTAGCAAAATAAATCTAATATAGCGAAATATCAATTTTTATGGCTATACACTATGATAATATATGTATCAAATGATAGTCATCAATCAGGGGAATGCAATAAGCAAACCGACTGTTTTTTGTTTTATGGAATTTTGCAGAAAAAAATTGTTCAATGAATATTATTGGCTGAGGTGGTCAAATTAAAAACTTATATTTGGACAATAATCTTCAAATCTTGTATCATCCTATCAATTAAATTCTATGATTATATGAGATAATTGATAAATGCTCTCATATAGTGCATTTAGGTTGTAAATATCTAGATAGTAAAGTTTGTTTTTCTTGGAAAAATAAATAAAAAATGGGAATTAATTGTTGTTTTTTTTAATATTTGGAAGCCGTTATTTTTTTATAAGATGGCCATACAATTTTTATTTAATGTTTGATTATAAAAAAAAGTTAAATGAGTGCTAGAAGAGTTTAGAAATAACACAATATTATCTCCTTGAACTATCAATAATTTATCTAATAAGAAATCAAGGATTTTCTTGCAATTTTTTTCTTTTTTATGGCTGCAAAACCAAACAAGTCCCATATATCAATGAGGAAAATGCAACATTGACATTAAAAAGTGTCTTTAATTCTTCCAACACGGAAAATTGTACATTATGTCACCTGTATATTCCAGTTAAGTATAAAATATTATTCTCCATATTCCTTATCTGTTTCTTTAACTCGTGTAAATATTGAACAGGTTTTTAGAATTTTTAGTTTATTTTACTTATCGAGACTTGGAGATACTGGAAATAGACAATTTTTAAGGAACAACAGTTCAACCACACCTTTCGTGTAATATAGGTGACAAGTGCGAATTTAAGGAGCCCTTAAAAGTTCTTATCAGGTCTGATTATTTATTTTTCTCTTATCTTTCTCTTATTTTTATTATAGGTACCCTAGAGGGTACCTAACTATATACGCTTGAGTTGGCAATGCCTTGAATTTCACTCTTTTGACATTTACAGAGCTACAAGTGTGTTAGTTCTGAGTTAATCATATCAATTTGTTGTTAATTATTTATTGTTTCAAGGACCGGATTTTGTTTAGCACGTGTGGTGCAACTTTTTAGGATTTTGTTGTTGGTAATTGTGAAATAAACTCATACTCAATAAATAATAGTGACACTCGATAACATTTTACATAAGTTTTGCAATGTAAACTAAAATTATTTAAAATTGAACTTCGACAAAATAATACATAAGCGCCGAATGCAAATTTATTCCGGTATTTAAATTTTTATGCTTTTTTCTAATGTACTTAACGAAACAAATTTTTTTATACACAACGTGCTTGACATCTTATCAATAAAAGATTTAATTAAATAAATTTGTGTTCTATTTACATAAACAGATCCTATTTTAGAAGATATTTACCGATTTATTAGACTTGTTAAGAAACTTAACCTCGCCTAAAAAAAATAACTAAATTTAATTTTAAAATGTTTGTGCTGGGATACTATAGCATCTAGTTTTCCTAAAAATGATTTCCTAAAAACAGTTTAAAATGACTTTTTTAGTTTACTTTTCAATTGTTAATAATGTCAAGGAGCACATCGGTTCAACCAACTAACCATTGTGTAAAAAAAACTATACTATAGTGACCTAAAAAAGTTTAGTTGCAAATTTGTTTAAAAAGTTAAGGAAAATGAAATTTGATTTTAAAACTTATTTTACTATGTAGGACTGTAAATCAAACACTATTTGACAAAACACTGCATTAGGTAAGCAAAAGTTACCAATAAATTTAAAACTTAATATAGTTTTGTTTGGCATCAAGTAATGAAATTTTGTCAGCTAAGTAGTTTACAGAATCACTTGAAAAATATGCATGAAATTGAAAATTCAGACAACCATTTTATAAAGTGATTGAAATTAAAATGTACGCTTGCAGTATCAAAATTTTGATTTAAGAATATCATTTTCGGAAACATTTGAAAACAAGTTGCAATTATTATCAATAAAGGTTAAAGAATTTCAATTTTGACGTTATCACTCTTGTTTTTAATAATTGTTTTCAGAGAGTATATTTATTGGCTTAATTCTATCACAAATTGAAATTTTAGAAGCAAAGATTTGTCTCTCACTTAAAAAATTTTTGGAAAGCTCAAAAATATTGTAGTTAAGTCGTATTTTAATGAATGATTAATAAACTCGAGGACAACAGCAAAATGTTCAAGCAAAAATAAAACAACAAAGACGTTGAGTTATAAAGATGACATTGGTATGAAAAAATATACATAAGAAAACTGAAAGAAATGACTTGTACGAGAAATTATCTAAAGAACAAACAGTAACTCTAAACATAAGAAAACCAAGATAAAGGAGGAAAAACAAATAGAAATAAAAAAATTAAAAAAATATATGCAGCACAAACAGTGTTAGACTGAGCGAACAAATTTATCTTCACCCTCTATTTGCATAAAAATCTTTAATAAGTTTTTTATCTTCTTGCAACTAATGGCTTCTCTCTTCAAATATTTCAAATATTTTTTTTTCTTCAAAGGCACAGCCGCGTGTTTTCTACAGGTGACTTTCGGTCAACAATGCTAAATGACTTGAACCGAGGCAAATTGTTAGACTAAATGTTATGAAATTGTTACAATTTTGAGTCTTTTACACGCTTTTCTGACCAAGAAATTTTGAATAATAGGTGTTAGAGATTTTGAGTAATAGATGTTTTCTTGTTTACTTCCAAAAACTAATAGTAGAGTTTTTCGCATTTGTCATCTTTCCTACATTTTTGTCCTAAGATTTATGTTTTTCTTAAGTTATTCAAGATGCGTACAACTGACCAAGTTAAAAAACCAAGTTGACAAAGTGGAAATATGTATAAAACCCAAAGTGATGTACTTAAAGAAATGAATAAGCTCTGTGGTTACGACAAATGATACAATATGACCATTAAAGTGTTACGTGAGTTTTTGGCACACATAACAGTTAAAAACCGGATGAAGAACATGCTCGCTTACAATAATATATCAAAGCTATCTTACGTCATAAAAGTTGTTGCTATATTATCTAAAAAAAAATTGTTTAATCTTAATGGTTTGTCAGTTGTATCAATTGATGTTTTACAAGAGAAAATATAACTATCTGCATTAGATAGAAAGTGTCCATTAAAAAAATTTGTCTACGCGTCATGTTAATATGCAATAAAAATATTGAATGAAACCGGTTTACTTGGACGAAAGTGAAACTTAGAGATAAATTATTGATAAAGTGAATGATTTGGAAAACAAATCAGTGATCTTTATAAATTGATTTTTGAAATCAAGCGAAGGTAATGCTTTTTTCATGAATATTCATGACTCGTTGTTCCAATGGCAAATCAACAATCCTGACATGTTCACACCGCTGATAACTGTTGACTTACATTATTGCTTCCATTTTGTAAACGGTACAAGTATCAGTTTTCAATATATTGATTCCCTTTAAGTTCCCGTGGGTCGAGCTTTCAGCCAATTTCTGTGGGAAAATGTCGCTCGCACACGACGCAACGATTTTGAAACCAATCCTCTTAATAATAAAGCAAAAATAGAGAAAGTTTTTGGTGATGTATAGACAAGAAATGAGGATGAAAACTTTGTCAAAATTTGATCACCAAAACGCCAGTAGCGCTGATCAATATACAAATAGTGACTTTAATTATTCAACCTTATCAAAACAGCTTTGGTCCAGAACATGAAAATTGACAGTGACATTGGTATTTTGTAGACCACGGTCTGTTTTTTGACACTACATCCTTTCTACTTATATAAAAAAACGCACAATATCCTTCTCAAATATTTTTGGTAATTATTATTCCTCATGTTAATTAGTTATTATGATTGATACTGCTTCGCTAAAGTATGACTAACCATAAGCCAAGGTTTGAAAACATTACAACCGGTTTTTTTTCCGACATACAAAAATAATGTCAGTGCAAAATTATTTTTACAAAAATTTGCACGAATGGCTTCCGCGTTTGGCTCAGGAGAAATTATAGCACTGTTCATTAATAAAACGAGTCTCACTAGCTCCATATTTAGATGAAATAGGGAATTGAAACATATATTTATTCGTATATGGAAGACGAGCAAATTGCTACCATTAACTAGACAAATAATTATTGCGCTAGTTTTGTGGCTGCTAGAACATGAAAAGAAACTATAAAAATTCTAGACACTTTAAGTTATATACCAAGTATAATAGTTCTGTACGAATTGCTAAAATACACCTAGTCAAGCCAAAACCTAATCGTAGAAAGGAACATTACATTATATAGTTATGTTTTTTCATAAACGTACAATGTATGTACAATAACATTCTTCTGAACAGTTTTCAATTTACAAATTTAAAAGTTTTAAATTTGTAAATTGAAAACTGTTCAGAAGTTTTAGAACATTCTATACTTATCTACAAAAAATCTGAAAAAATGTGAATTACCTTAAAAAGAAAGATGCGACTACGAGTTAAACGAAAATTAGACAAGGCACTCTAACATAAACAACCTAGTGCGTTTTGCAAGAACTCACGCAAAAAACAGTTAATCAATTAGTAGCAGTGGTTTGATCAAGTTGGCATTTTTTGAATAAAATACACAACGTTTTCAAAAAGTTTTTAATTAACTTAGCAAGTTGTAAGAACTTTTAGATATAGTAGCATATTAATTTGAGACCGGAATCCGGCACTGTAGCTCACCAAAAACATAAAATATGTTCACACCTATTTAGAGTAATTGAACTTAATACTAAAATTTGTGTTGTTTATGTTTTTCGTTGAGTTTTCATGATTTTTTGAAAATCTGAAGATCTACTTGCTTTTAAAAATTGAAAAATTTTGTTTGGTAAAAATGAATTATAAATTTTTTTTAAGGATGTTTGGCACTTTGTTTGAATGAGATTCTGTAGTACTTCTGTTCGCTCACATGATTGCTTCTTTATCGACTTTTTAAACACAAAGTTTTCGCAAAAAACTAAACTTTAAAACTTGAAATAAACATTTTTTAAACTTATAAGTAGAATAAGTGAAAAGAAGTTTGAAAGAGAGCATGAAAAAACAAATGATGATGTTCGATAAGATAATAAAAAGCGTCATGATGTATGAAGAAGAAATATAGGCATTAAAAAAAGCAGAAATTGAAATAGTATTATGTAGGCTTTGATTCTAAATAGACATACACTGGAGAACATCGTAGAAGAAAAAGAAAAGAAAGAATGAAAAGAGAATGTAGAGTAGACCGGAAAAGCCATCAGTAAAATATAAAAGAAAGAAGTGAGTATAAGAAATCGACTATGAAGTGAAAAGCGTAAGAAAAAAAAAATAAATAAGAAAATATAGATACAACAGAAAGAAAAATATTAGAATAAAAAGTGTTGAAGAAGAAAGAGTCTTAGTACAGTAGAGATTGAGAAAAAAATTAAAGGGTGTTGGTTTCAATACAAATAAAGATAAAGATATAGCCAATAAAAAGCTTATAATATAAATAATTAGGTAATAATATAAATTCGCTGCGGAGAGGGACGAGAAACAATAGAATAAAATATTACAAACCAGTGAGCTAAGGTGAGAGATGGAGAGCTATGAAAAACAAACGTACTAAAAAAGAATGAGAAATACAGTAAATAAAAATGTTTAGAAAAACAAGAGAAAATGACTTGATTTATACAAAACATTTAAACAAGACTTTGGCATAAAACGGATTACCAAGCTATTATCTAGACAACCGATTTACCTGGTATTAGCGCAATCTAATGCAGACGCTGCTAGAAAGCTTCTAGCCTTATTGAACAAAAATAAAGAAACAATAAGATAAACTGAGGTTAGAAGGAAAACAAGAAAAGAAATATATTAACTAAGTAGATTTTGACAAACTATTGTTTAGAAATCGATTTTCAAATAAGAAGAAGGTTCTCATTTCGATTGTATTTTTATGTGATTGTGATTTTGATGATTTGATTTTTATTTGAAAGCTGGTGCTTTTCATGTGGTCTCAAATAAAGTTGATTAAGATTTGAATAGTAGTTTTTGAGTTATTCTTAATAATGAGTTTGATATTGGTTTTTGACAACTGATTATAGAAACAAAAGTAAGAAATTCAAAATTATTTGTGCCAAATTGATCAAAAATAAAACTTGTTTGACCAAATTAAGTGACTAATCTATTATAATGTGTTTATTGGTTGTAATTAGTAGAATAATCGAGTCTGTACAATGCGTTTTACATATCAAACTTAATTATAATTCATCTTATTATTAAATTACATGTTTCCGATTCTTCACTTAATTATTGATTTTGAAAAGTGGTCAAAATGAAGTAATTAAAGTGTTGCAATTTAGGTCAAAAATTGGCAATTCTTCGATGATTGGTCCATCTAATCCAAATCCAATCTAAAAAAATAATTATTTGTACGTGATAAAGCAAAAAGCTAATAATAAAATAAACAATCACGTACGTCGTGGCTCCTCTCACGACAATCATTTGTTTAGTAATTTGCTACCGTTCCACTACAATTTCTAATTAACATTTTCGAAAAAAGATTAGCGATGATAATGTGCAGTTTTAGCTTTGTAATGTCATCCATCGTGCACTAAATTACCATTTGAACGTTTTGAAAACCTTTTATCGTGGAAAGTTGAACTTACGTCAGACTACGAAAGATCACATTCCTTATGCATATTTGCATGGTTTTTTCCTCGTTTGACGGTTATAATGTGAGGTTTCCAGGGACATAGAAAGTGCAGGAGCAGGAACGGAAATAACTCTTCACAACAATGGTTCAAATTCAATTTTTTTTTTGACAAGCAATGCAAGTTATTAAATGACATTTTTATTTTAAAAAGTAAATTTTAGTTTTTGCTTTGTTATAATGAAAAGTAAAAGATGCATGAAAATAAATAGAGGAAAAAAAATCTCTTGACAAGAATGTTTACCAATCAAAAAATTTTTGGAAACTCCAAAACGCTGTCTAAAGGTACATTTTGATTTTGAAAAGTGCATTAATTTTCAATGTCTGAATACTTGTACCGTTTAAAATGATTTAGAATAGATATGAAACATAGAAATGTTTCATATCTATTATAAATTAACCTTGATTTTTTTTTAAGTTATTATTGACATTTCTGATGACATTCTTCTAGATAGGATTATTGACGTTTATATTATGTTCTTTCCGTATTTTCACTACAATATTCTAATCTAATCGCATGCAAATAAATCGTTTACATAGCACGGGTTGTGAAATTGTGTGAAACCGAAACACTCTCAAAGATGACTTATTTATCCAATATTTAACATTTGTTGACACTATTTAGATTAAAACTATATTTTATCATTTAAAAAAAAATTAAATTATCTAAATGACAAAAATTAGCCTAAATGTGCTATTGCCAACTTCAATATTATCTAACAACCTTCTATAAACACCTCTAAACAGTTTTATAAAATTATTTGAAAGATTGGTAAAATATTATTGCATAAAATAGTTTCAATAGCAGATTTTAATATGACCCAATTATTCCTTTTTTTTAACTATCTCAAATGTTAAAATTAAAATGTATGATTGATTAGTTCTTGTCATTTTGATTATATAAATAATGCTGTTTTTATTCATGTGTTTGTTACTTATATAATCGATTTAATTATGATTAATCAGCTTTTAGATCTTGTTTGATGATTAAAAACTTAAAAAATTATGTTTGTTATTAATCATATTTTTTTGCTAATTGGGTTATATTGGCAACTGATTTACGGATGCGTACTGATCTGAACAAATATACGTCGAAGAGTCTCTATGCACGCACACGAATGCTTAAGTGAGGACGAAAAAAAAATGATCTTGTTTGAAATTGGTCGGAAACTGGCGGTTTAACAAAGACTTTATGTTGTAGCTAGTAGCAAAATAAAACGGAAATCGTTATACATAGTTGAAATTCTATATTTTCACAAAGTCTTGCCTTATACAAACATATTTTTTTTGGCTTTTTTGTACCTAATCAATCGTATGACCCTTGTTTGTTTTGTTATAAAACACTAGACATAAGAAAAATTTTTTGTTTGGTAAAAAAAACTGTTTTTTTTACTTGAGAACTGAAGTGTATTGGATTTGATACTTTTTCTATGCATCGGAATAATTTTTTTTTTAGATATTGATGCATTAAAGTTAAGATTTCTTATGACAGAGTTTATTTTCCATGGCGGTAGCTTAAAGAAATATTAGTCACAAAACACTTACTTTAGTGTTGAAATGTTCTTTCTAGTAACTGTGTGAAAAAACAACACACAACAATTAAAATATTAAAATAATAATGGAAAGTGACAGAGATATGAGAAATAAGAATATAAAACAATCGAGATTGATGTCGGTGCTAGAAAAACTCACAGCAGGCCCATTGGGTATCAGAAAATTTAAATGACGTAAACTTTTGCAGAACTTATGGTAACTAAGCAAATCAAACTACAAAATGATATTCCCCTGATCAAACAAAAAAGAAACAAAATTAGGTCATATTTTAAATCAAGCTACAAAAACCACTGATTGGATGTCGAAAGATATTTTGACATGTAAATGAAGATGCCTTGTATTCTTATTTTTATTGAACAGTAGACAAAAAGTTTTTCTACATTGAACTTGCAAAGCCTGGAGAAACATAACTCTCGGTTACAATCAGAAAAACTAAATATGTCTGGAGTTACTACAGAAGTGTTTTAAAAGTTGCTTTAAGACCCTACATATAAACTGGTGTATTTTTTATTGGTCCCTATTTATAGAGGACTGACAATAAAAGTAATTGTTTTTCGATTGGGTGGAAGTTGAGATATAATTTAAAATACTATGATAAATAATAGTAGAAAATCAAATTTTTCTGATAACTTATTCAATGCAGTTATGGTGTCTAGAACGTACCTGAAACAAAAAAAGATGAAATCAATAATTACACATAACAAACTTTTCGATTAATTTGCGAGTAATGCAAGCAATCATGTAAAATTCACAAAGTTCCGTTTGATTAGAAGAGGAAAATAAATATGACAAAAGAATAAATAAATTAAAACCCGTCAGGGATCACAGGTGGAGAAGTGACCCAGAAAGCGTACCGTTGAAATAAATCACAAAGCCAGTCAACTTTAAATCCCTTAAAAGGCTTAGTTCAGCTTGGGCAATCTCCTTCAAAAATAATTGCATAAATGACCATCGTCATCCATGAACGGAGCATTAAAGGTTCTTGGCGAAGACCTGCTGCAGCAATTAGTCCACATATATTTTTCAGAAGCATCGGCAAGCAGGTTTCCTTCTCTGAGAAATGAAGAGCAGAGTGGATAAGTGCGAGTCTGAGAAGGATAACAAATGCTCCTCGAAAAGCATCATCGTACCGTTGGCAAGAATGCGGAAAACTGAAAGCTCCTCATACAGTACTACCAGTACTACTACATTTGCAGAAGGAAGACTGCGTGACGCGAGCTCCTCGTACTGATCTAGTACTACTATATTTATACGTTATATATGATGTTTTGCGACCGTTATTTTGCTTTGCTGTCACTCACTTGGTTTTCCTTATAAATTTTCTATTGGTACTCTTGTCATGCTTCAGTACAACGAAGAAGAAAATTGAAGATTTATGGATTGCCTATAAGCACCACCTCGAGTTTAACGGGGTCACTTACATGCTGTCCATCAAACTACCAGAAGGAGATTTATATAATTTCACAAATTGCTTTGAACCTTGAGACATTTCTATTGTCTCTTGTTTGTGTTTCAACCTACTAGGTAGACTCATACACATAGATAAAAACCTACAAGCAAATTGGAACATTTATTTTGCTTTGAGCTTTTTGGATCTTTATCTATGGACGTAATATAATGCTTAGAAACCGTTGAAATGGCCCAGCATATTAGCGTAGGTAGACAATTATTATTCAAATACCGTATTCTTACATTTTATAGATTAAGTTTCCTAAATTAACAAAAAATAAGCATTTTCTACGATAAATTATTATTTTTAAACAAAAAATGGCTAATTTATTTGAGATAACGTTGAGCGTTAAAATCCCAAGTACTTTAAAAGTACTCTTTATATATAGAACAAATTTTTTTTTGTTGCTAAATAAATCTTCCAAAACTTATAAAAGTGCAAGAGTTTATGAAAAATTTTAAAGGTCTAATTTATATAAAATGTAGCACAGAACTTTTTTTGTAAACTTGTGTTGTCAAGAGCTTTTTAGAAAAAAAATTCATGGTTTTTTATTTAAACAATTGAACCCGTATAGCAATTAATGCGGCAAAACCAAAACATTCTAAAAAATAAAAATTTCTTATTAAAAACAAGTTAAGCTCAACACTGAAAAATTAAGTTTTTTCATATAATAATATAATCTTAAGCATATTTAGTGAATAGAGTTTTTGCAATACAGAATTTTTTCGTTGACAGAATTATATTAATAGAGAAGACATGAGAGATCAATCTCACACTAATAGCCAACTCTGTATACAATTAATAAGCATTTTAAAATTGTGATTAAAATCTCAAAAATGTAGTAATTTTTTAGTCAATATTATTATTAACCTAATAATAATGTATAAATTGTTTAAAAAATTATTTAGTTTATTTATTCATTTGCTGTTAATATCGAAATTCTAAAAAATTTTAATGATTAATTTTTTTTTTGAAAAGTTAACTAGTTAATTGTAAATTAAAAAAACACAATGTCTTTCCATAGATGTCTAATTTTGGGAAACTCTAGTACTTTTCGAAAAATCTATGGGAAGATATTGTGTTTTTTTAATTTACAATTAATTATTACAATCCCATTTTGTGTCAAAAAGATGGAACACCTTCACAAGTTAACTAGTTAAGTTGAGAAGTTTAAGTAAATCAGTAATCATACTCCACACAGGTTCTATGGGGTTTAAATCCGGGGCTTGAGAGACTATGACAAAACATTGATTTCAGCTTCCTCAAAGAAATGTATCTCGCTGTCAACGTATCAAACTGCTGTCATATTTGTTTTTATATAAATGTAACTGTATGCCATGTAAATTTATTAAGTTTCTTATAACACGATTCGACTTGAAAATAAAATTTATTAAATTATTGTATTGCCAAATGTTCAAAGCTCTCGTTATTAATGCAAATGCTTTATCAATGCCTCATCATTTTACGCTAATTTATTCAAATTAGAGTTACAGAAATTATGAGGTACCGTAATCAGTGTCATTTCATAAATTGAGGAATGTAGCATCATCAATTACACACACTTTAATTACAAATTTAGTCTAATTAATTTTTTCTTAAATTAATACTCACAGGGAACCCGGAATCGATAATTTAATTAATGTACATTCGTACCAATTCTAATTAACATTTTTTTCTGTAATTCTAATCCTATAGAAGATGATAGCAATTAACTGCTTGCTAAATGGATAGCAATTTATAAAAAGCTCAATTAGTGGTTGTTCTTCGTCAACAAATATAATGCGCTTTCCTTTGCTCTTAACTGATGTAATTGATACTGAGTTATCACACTTTCAAGAATTTTATTTAAATATGAGGAGCGAATTAAGTAGGTGTTGGAAAAAACTCATAAAAATCCTAATCTGGAGTTATTAATCGTTTATTAGAATCTGTATTTTGATAGCTTGAAGTGATATTCATAAAATTAGAAAATTTCTAGCTAGCCAGCACCAGTTTATTGGACTCTCAAGGTGAGTATTTATTTAGGAAAATTCGCACAGCCATTCTGCTCTCAAATGTTCAAGTCAGTACGTAATCTTAAAATCAACATGGATGTCAAATTTTGTGTTTAGTAAAATATTAATGTTTTGTTTAGTTCAATGTTTTCTATGTTCGTTTTGTCATAAAATGCGCGCCATACAGACTATTAAAAATTATTTGTGAATTTATAGAATGGGTTTTATTTTTGGCGATCAATAATTTGTCTCTAATGTTTTTCATTTTTGAGCAATTTTTTCTCAAAGTTTTTTATATCTTGTTTTTTTTTCATTTGTCTTTCCTCTATTTTTATAATACATATCTGTTTTTTTTTAATTTTTTATTTTTAGTTGTTTTTATTAATCTTTCTCTTTTTAGTTGTTTTTTTTTATTTTTTATTGCAACTGCAAGTGAGTGGTAAGTTAGTAGATAGAAAAAGTTTTACTGCAGACGTTTCATGATCTTGATTAGATACCTATAAAACAAATAAAAATATATATATTTTTTTGGTTAAGTAAATTAAATTACAGCCCAAATTTGGTCGATATAATTAATGTGGCCTTCTAAATTTTGCAAATTCATTATATCCATACCATTCGTTAAGGCCGATGTTCGCTCTGTAATATTAACAGGTTCAATTACTTTTTGGCAACTTTCTCGCGCCCGAAGCAAGAAAAAAGCGCTGACATAATTACTAAACCCACCAATTAAGATATCTATCATCGAAGAAATTATTTTAATAATAGAATTCTGTTTAAAAATCGCACAGATCATGATTAAGCAGATCCATTGGTCGTTTTAATACCTTTCTATTTTTCCAAAGTCACTGTCAAAGTCTTATGAAAGTATTGATTTGAGCAACTGCAACTCTTACATTTTATTAATTAAAACATGCATTGTTGCTGAAACAAGGTATTTTCAGGTCGAGCTGAAAGAATCGCCATGAACTTTTACTTCATTTATAATAAGTTCGATTTGCTTGTGTAATAATAATAATATGTGGCAATGTTCAGCTGATGTTATCATAGTATTGTGTGTGTGATAATGCCTAAGGCCTGCGAAATCTGTCCATGTCAATTTAGATGAGAAATTTGATAATTTTGCTAATTTCGAAAGGCAAAAAAAGCTTACCTTTCCCAGCAAAGTCACGATGAGTTTTGATTTGTTGAAATATTTCATCCCCCGAAAACAAACCACCTGAAACTAGTCTATTCTGGTATCGGAAAATGAAAAATCAATATCATTCTTCGAACTGAAATTTCCTTTTTAAGTAATGAAGATTGATGGTAATACATACCGAACGAAGAAGACAGAAAACTTTTTGCATCAAATGAAATATTTACGGCGTATTTTAAAGGCACGTAAATTTCTCGATGCCTCCTTGATCAGCATTACTTATAAGCACAATAAAAGGTGATTTAAATTCAGGCAGTGTTTAAGGTGAAGGAACCGTAAATGGTTTTGATATGTTGAGCAGTAAAGTGCATGTTCAATGATGGCTTTCTTGAATTTTATGACATTGGCGCTTTGGGCGCTTGATTTATACATTTTTGTTAAACAACAATCATAAACCACGCAATTATTAAAACTGAAAACCATTACAGTATACCGTTTCTTGGCACTTGCTGTCCTATATCTATTAAAACGACCTTATAGTCCAATTGAAAAATAATACATTTTACGGGCTTTTTTAGATTTTTTTTATATCCGAGGAAAAAACGAACTCTAATAGGCTTTTTCTGTTGTACGTCTGTCAAGATCTTTTTCTTTGAAACATGTGTGTATCAAATTGAAACTAAACAGGACTGCCAACCCTTAAACCTGTGAAAAAATCAAACGATCAGAAGTTTTATTGCACGTTTGAATGTTTGCAGAAAAAAACAGTTAGCTTCTACTGTTTATTTTTACATCAAATAGCTAAAAAAAAAGTAATTTTTGATATGGATAAACCTGGCATTATCTTAAGTAACATTTTTTTAAATTTGTGACATATAAATCTGTGTAAACGGAATAGCAAGCTTTGCAATATGCATGTCAACAATAAGTTAAACTCTAAATTTAAGAATATTCCGTAATAGGTTGCCATAAATTTGGTTAGGATTAAGACGATGAGATTCTGGTGGAAAACAAAAGATTTCGTAACCATGTAGGTTAGGTCGGCTTACATGATCATTATTATTAAATTTTTCTCATTATTACTGTAAAATCATAAACGATTTGTCATTTTAAAATGAAGTTGTTGTGTCACTAAATTATATATAGTTGAATAAATGTTTGCTGCGCAAAATGTGTTTCAGTTGGCAATTGACAGAAATATAATAATTTTACACAGAAAAAATTATTTTTCATATCTATGAAATTAGCCACATTTAAAAAATAGAAAAAATATAACTAATTTTATGAGTTTACTGTTTAAATATAATTTTGGCGCACAAAGCAGATAATAGTGTCACATTTAAAATTCTAGTTTTTTAGCAGTAGACATTCAATTTAAAAAAATAGTCTAATGGCATAAACACGGGACAGATAAACGGTTGACAGCTTCATTTTGTAAAATAAATTGTTTCTTTCAGTAAATCAAGTATATCACGCACTATGAAACATGTAGCTCCGTTCTACTAGAACCACATATGTTCCAATGTTCGACACTAGAAAATAAAAGTAACGATTCAAAGAAAAAATTCTTAAACACTACAAATTAGCAATTTTGCTTCAAACTGGCACAAAACTATTTATGATATATTGTCAAACTAAAGTAATGTCAAAACAACCAAAAACTGCCAGAAAATTACTGTTGGCAAGTTGGTAGATGAAACTTTTGATAAATGATAGAATTGTCTTGTCTTGGAGGACAACATAACCCTCAAGTTGGCGAGACCAACCAGTTTCAAGCAAAACTAGAGAAGTTATTAATAACCTTGTTCTTGTGCTAACATGTTTAGCTAAGATGTTGTTCAATAGACACTACTACATTTTGGCAATCTATAATAGTGAAGCGATTTGGATTGTATGAGAGTATTTTCTTATTTATTACTGAACTAAACTCAATACTTCCTCATCGAAAAAAAAAATTGTTAAAGAGCATCTAAGTGAATCGTTTCCGTTCATGAAACAAGACACTTCTGTCGTAAATAGGCATGTCTAACAAATTTACATCGTTTTATATAAGTCGAAACAAACAAGAAGTACTCGATGGCATGCCTAGGCATAGTCCCACAGACACAAGGCATAGGCGTTTATAGTCCAAGCAAAAAAGCTAATAGCATGCGTTTTTGTTCATTGTTTACGACCTGTAGGTACCTGCAGTAATTTGCATCGAGGCACTCTAGATGTGTTGGAGTTCTTCATTGAGACACCCACCGCCATTGTGTAAAGCTGTAATAATAAGTTTCATGCAAGCACAATTGATTTTGTTCAGCACGTGCACCATGATATATTAGAATATCCTTAAATAATGATGGTATTGTATAAATAGACAAGTGGAGACGCTTCTTTAACGAAAAAAAATTGTAAAAATTTGGATCGAACTTCAAAAAATAATAATCAATAGTTTTTGCAACTATGCCTCAGGAAGCATTTTAAGAGCCATTTCTTTTCCGCTTCAATCTCATCTAGGATTTAATTTTAATCTTAATCAAGCAATTACAATTTCAATGGTTGTGGACGTGATCGCAATTTCGAAGTACCTAGTGAGGCTAATAGAAAAAAATTGAAAAAACGACATATTTCACGTTTAGGTTCAACAAAATCCTAACTGTAAATTGCAATTATTCCATCTTACAGCTAGTTACCGGAACTTTATGACTGAGTAGTTACCATAAACAACATTATAGAAAGTGTTGCAGAGGAGTGAATATGCAAGACCATTATTGGTGTTGTTTTAGATTAACATACATAATTGTAACTAACCCATGCTGTCTTGGTTTGGTTCAAGTAATTAGCATAGAATAGTCATAATGTTCATTCCCGATGACTCTTATCTTCTGATCGACACGAGGCACTTGGTGCCGATGTTATTTTATTTTCTTTCGCAGAACTTCTGCTTAACTTTGCGATGCTCTGGTATGGCACCGTACAAAAAGATTTATTACATCGTTGGACCCTAAAGTCTGATGTAGCATAATTGAAAAAGATTTTTTCATAACAAATATTTGACAGAGTTGCTGTTCAAAAAACATAATAATTGCTTTTTTGATTTTATGAAGCCGCATAACTCTGTGAAAAGGCATACAAAGAAGAAGAAGATTTAATTACATTAAGATTACTGCTATGGCAACTTCTATTTAATCAAACAGAGCGTGACAGTCATTTAAGGCTAGAAAGATATTAATGCTACATAGTGAGAACAAGCTAGAATTTACAAGCAGAGTTTGGCACTGTAACAAGCAAAATGCTAAACTAATAAACAAAAATTTAGAAAACAAATTACTAAAAGTATAATAAAACATTGCTTTTTGGCTATAAAAAGCATGGCCAGGAGAGAACAAATATCCAAACAACATAAGACAGACTTAATCTTAATCTTAATCTTGTCTCCATATCCTAGCTAAACAATTTGTTGAACATTTTTTGATATTGTAATCAATGCAATTTTTTTGTAGTTGACTACAATTACTGATGTTCGACGAGGTGTATTATAAGCATCGCATTGGTCATTTTGAAAATACTGTGTTAAAATATTGAACCAGAATCATTTAGATTGGCGTTACATCCTGCTTGAATTCCATGAAGATAATATGGATTTAACTCAACTCTGTTCTAAATCTTTCCCTTTTTAGCTTTTTTGGTGATTTGCGTCAAGTCGTCAGCTTATAGCTGAGTCTCTACTACTAGTAATAGTTAGACAAAAACTTTTTTTTTCTAAAAAAAAACAGCCAAGCAAAATTGTATTTAATCCAGCCCCATAATAAACTCACTCTTTAAGTTTTTTGTACAAGTGGTTAGCTTAAAGCAGAGTTTTTACAAGCCAAACAAAGAATTTTTTCTGTAGAAAAAAACGTCTGGTTAGGCTAAATTCAAACCAGTTTGATACAAAACTTCCCAGTACTATCCATGGCTGTCTTAAGCCATACCGGTTAAAATGTTAAACAAGATAAAAAACAATCTTAATCTAAATCAAGAGACTGACGATTGAAAAAAACGTCGTTTAAGATTTTGGGTGTGCGAGACAGATTTGCTACCACGGGTCAAATTAAAAAGGCGTTTTTTGGTGGTGAATAAATAGCCATTCTAGCACATTTCAATATTACTATGATGTGCTTTTTTTATAAATTCTAGAGCGAATTTAAAATTTTATTTATCTTGCTCTGGCCAACTTGTTTCTGGTATTGCTGCTGTGCTTACTTCAATTTTGTTAATTTTATCCACTATTTTCTGTTTTTTTTTTAAATCTTTTTTGGTTATTTTTACACTTTTTTTTGCGTTTTGTTTAGGTTTTTTGTCATCTGCTTATTGGTATCTTTTATGAGCAGTTTTTCAAGTTTCTACTATTATGTGTTATGTTCTTTATTATTTTGGCTGCTTTTTTTTCTCAAAATTTTTTTTTGTTTCGCAATTTTTCACGAATTTCTCTTAAAAGGATGTTTTTTTGGATATTCTGTGAGATTATTCCCGGATGCTTCCCCCTGCTCCAGTTTAATCCAAGTGTATTTTCTGTTGTTTGTTTTCAGCTTAATTTATTGCTGCTTTAATTAGGCTTTTTTGCAGTTGTTTTGCAATTTTTGTTGATTCTGCACATTCTTTAAGAAATTTTTTGGTTTTACGTTCTTAGTTTTATTATTATAGGTTTTTGACTATTTTTTTTTTTTTTTGATTCTCAGTTTTGTTATCTCTAAAATCTGTTTCATCTTGTATGTTTTTATTTTAGTTTTTTGTTCTCTTAATCTCTAGCTAATCACTTTACTTTGTCTTACTTTTCTCGCCAGCAATTCAGTTCTAGTACTTTGTCTTTTTTTTGTTCATTTAGTCTACGATTTTTGGCTTTTATTTTAATTTTTTTGAGATGGCTTACATCATGAAACAAATTGATATATTAGGAAATAAATTAATTGCCTGATAGGTTGAACCAGCGAGTATATACGTAACAGACAAACAGAAAAACATTAAACCTGTTGTTTTCTTTTTTAATTATCCATAAAAAGTAGGTACGAGATGAATTGGTGTATCTGTGGATCTGTCTCTGACATTGCAGTTAGCAAACGACTGAACTGATTTTAATATCGTTTACTCTTTAAACCTAAAGAACATGAGAATAAATTTTCTTAGAAATAAATTCAAATATTTTCAAACCTAGACTTAAATAGAATAGGATCTTAAGAGTCAGATAAGCTGCTAGAATCTTTTATCTATTAAAAATAAGCAAAACATTTTGTTCTTTTCTATAACTTTGTTATTAGACACAAACCCAGACTAGCTAATATTAGTAAGATCAAACCTGCTAAGTATAGTTAATGATTATTTATCTTGAAAAAGTATTTTGATTGCTTTGCTACATTCCTTTAACTTTTCCAACAAGCAGTAAGGATCCCTCGTAAATATTGTACCTTACCTGCTTGTCTCGTCCCCGTGTGAAGATGTTAACGTCAAGCATTCGACACATTTACTTTGTCACAATAGACTTATTTATGAACTTTTGTATGTTTGTATACCTGTTAGTTTGGCAACTTTGCTAAAATCAAATATATCTTACATCGGTTTCGATTACCCTTTTTAAGAAAGAAGGATAATAATAGTATCTTTTATTGTCTATCCTCGAACAAAGGCTGTTCTAGATTCATTTTCAATCAATTCTGGCTGTTATTATGTCAGACATACTTTTGTTGATTCATCGCAAAAATAAATTATTATTACAACACACAATTTTGGCGAAAGGTCATTAAAAGAAATGGTCCTGAAATGAAGGCTTGCGGGACGCAATGGATCGGTATTACCTACTACTAGAACAAGGCCGCCATATTATGATTGCAAATGAACCATTGTTGATTTATGACGGTAGAATATAATTTGTAGATATTGTTTAATTCATTACACATGAACCCCAAATTGGATAATATTGTTTTCAGAATGAACTCATTGCTGAGTAATTTGATTGACAGAGGAATCTACTGTATTTGAAACGGGACATAAGCTTTTTTTCAATACATACTTATGCATGCCACGCAAAGCATAATGCCTACGTTGAATAATTAGATATAACAAATGGAATGTTTTAATGAATCTTGATTTTTTTCTATTGCATTATGAGTGTTATTGTTATTTTTCATGGCTTAGGTGTTTATAAGAAGAGGTGAAAGGGCACAAAGAGGTGTTACATGAATAACAATAAAGACAAATGAGCTACAATAGAATAATTTATTAAATTTATAGTTTAACAT
Source organism: Lagria hirta (assembly GCA_947359425.1). Lineage (NCBI taxonomy): Eukaryota > Metazoa > Arthropoda > Insecta > Coleoptera > Tenebrionidae > Lagria > Lagria hirta. Next base: position 23,104,965 of record OX375800.1, on the reverse strand, counting down.
AATATGTTGCTTCACTCTTTTTACGGTATTTTAGAAGGTTTATGGAAGAAATTCTTCAAATTCTGAAGCTATTCATTTGACATAGCTTGTCTAATACAAAAGCTATTTTGAAATATACAGTTTGTTGAAAAATAAATTTAAGAATATTTCTGGACATTTTTTTTCTGTCTATTTTTTTCTGGCTTAATTTTGCGATAACAAAAGACAAGAAGTGTAATAAATTGTTTTCTATTACTTACGTGTAGGTAACAAAATTTAACTAATCAAAAATCTTGGTTTAATAAGAAAACAAACTAGCAAATCTAATTTAAGTTTCTGTTTCAGTCAAAATTAAAATATAATCTAGAAAAGCCTATATACAACTCATCCAGAATATTTATGGTTATTCGGCTAAAGCCTTCGGCTACGAAGCAAAAATACAAAGATTTAGATTTTACCAAAAAAAATCACTAATGATCAAGATTCTAGATTAACATCGGATATAGCACTGCGATTTTTTGAATTATTGTGCTTCCTACATTTACAAACATCCAAACATCTATAGCCAGACAAAAGCCATTTTCTTTGTAGAGAAAGACTCTCGCCTAGGTGGAAATCGAACTCACAACTTTCGATAGACCAGATTCCAAACGCACTATCGTTAGCCACCTGGCCACCGAATCACCTATCACTTTTAAAAATTTTTCTTATTTTTTGACAACACAAAAATGATAATCTAAGTAAACAGTTTTTGTTTTTGAATTGAGATTGAGGTTTAATAATGTTGGTTAACTATTGATTGTTTTACGAGATTGAAAAAATGTTTTAGATTTATATAATAATATATCAATTGGTAGCTACTGACAAGGTGCTGACTGATACTTGGGACTTTTGTATTTAAAGCAGTAATGTTGGTAATTATAAAAAAACTCTCAACATAATATAAAAACATGTTTTTGTTTGTGTCTTTTACAGTAGAATTCGGAGATGAATTTATAAAGCTGTTATAAAAAAACTTTATAATACTGAATAGACCATTGACTAGTTTTAATCGTTCTAAAAAGTTGAGGCTTGCACTTATTATTTTATTGTAAAAATAATACAACAAACTGACGCCTCAAACAACGTCAGAACGCTAAAAAGTAAAAAACTTTAAATAAAATTTTTTCCATCAAGTTTTTGAATTTTAAAATATAACACTAAACTTATTTTTAATATTAAAAATGCTGAGAGATTTTGATTTAAAATTAACTAGATTTATTAATTTTTTTGACAAAAATGTGATTATCTTATTGCGCCAGCTTTTTGGTTGACACTAATACATACTGATTCTGATTAAGATATTATTTGACGTAAACTACCATATTTCTTCAATCTGAATTTACAATGAAGATGAGATTGTTAAAACAAATCCAGATTTCTTTATTGCTTAGATCAATTAAACGCTATCAAAGTTAGATTTATTTTAAAAAGAATTTAAAAATTATGTTTACCAATTTTATTGATAATTGCAAAGAGACTAGACTAAATTTAAAAATTTGTTTTATGCTTTACGTTTGCAAAACAATGAGAAAAAAAGATGGTTATTACTGTAATTTTGAGAAAAAAACATATAGCTATAAATAAGTCTAAAAGGAAGAGTATTAGTGGAATTGTGTTTTTCCTATTAATTTATTGTAAATTTTGTTAACCGAATAATTCAAAAATGTTAACCGAGGGTTCAATTTTTTAGTGTTGGACAGCTATATAATTTTTAATTTTTTTTAGATGGAACATTGTGCAATTGTTTTGAGTTTGCATTAACCACAAAAAAGTTATGACATTTTTTTCTAAAGAAAATTATAAACATAATAGATTATTTTTTAATGTTTAGTTTTTAATTTGCAAGCTTTTTTTTAGCAGAAAAAAGTATTTTTATGGTTTTTATCTTGCTATGCTATGCACGTAACATTACAATATTGTAGATAATACCAAAAACACTATAACATTTTTTGTGATTCTATGTTTGTATGGACTTTTTAGAAAACAGACTCATAGTAAATGCAAACTGGAAACAATTATACACTTATATACCAATTATTACAGCATACAAAAAATTAAAAATCGTAAACGTTTTATTAGAGAAAAAAAGAAGTTATGTGACCTTAGAAAATTAGACTCTCTTCTGAATATTTTTAGGAAATTATGTTAAATTATTTTCCGGAAATCGTCTTGGAAACAACATTTTCCTGCTTATTTACGCGCAGGAAAATTGAGTTTTCCGGACTAGTACTGTAAAAACTTTACAAGACGCAAAATAAAAAAGATACTCTAGTAACTATAGTTGCCAATAAAATTGACAAACTTGATTTTTGTGCAATTTGTAAAAAAAAATCTAAAATTTGTAAATTTCGTCTTTTTTTACGATTTCTGGAAAAGTTTAATACAAAAAACGTCAGTAAAATCTCTTACTTGACTCGGAGCTTCAATTTAGCTCCTCTTCAGTAATGTGAAATTTTCCTGACTTTTATGTAAATAACTATTTTTTAACAAAATATACATTAAAGTAATATTATTATTTATGTATAAAGTCTTTAACCAAAAGACAGTTTACAAGTGTTATCTAACAATTAGTTGTTAACAAATCAAATAAACAGCACTATTAAAAATAGATTAAATAGCAGCAAAAGAATCAAACAATATTTTCATAAATACCGCTAGAGAAATTAAATATTGTTATTGCAAAAATTAATTTGGCGCATCCACCAATTGTAAGCTCTCTAAACCTAATAATTTTTTCTTTTTTTTATCAGTTGTGTAGATTTGATTGAAATTGACCTACATAGTTAGCATTGAAGACGAAATGAGCAAAAGAAGTAGGTATTTACCATCAGCACTTTTTGCTTAAGACGTAGACGAGGTAATTACATATGTTGGCAGCAATGAACAATTATTATCTGTCTACTTTTTTTCACGATTGCAAAACCCAGACTGTCTTAATTTTTCTCATTCTTTGTCTGGCCTAAATAATTGTAGTTCCATCATTATAAAGTAATTTCAAACCTGGAGCACTCTAGACACGTTTCGTACCGTTACCGCCGTCTTAGTGAAAGCGATCCTCTGGTGATTCCTGAATGTTGATCCACCAGCCTGTCTGCTCACCGATTCCAATCCAATCGAGAATGGAAAGTCTTATTAGTAAATAAGCAGTCTTGATGTCTACCAATTCACTCCTAAAGACATCGCAGAATTACGACAGCACTTAAACGATTTACATATTTCAAGTTCACATTAGAAATTTGTCGCTCACACTACTTTCTGGAGTAAATTATGGGTGTTGTTTGTTTATGCTATCGCTTCGAATGTGACTCATAGAGAAATGGGCTGAAAAGATACTATCTCTTTGGATTTAATGCTAAATTGGACATTAGATTCTAATTTATTAGTTATTATCGGTACCAGCTTCGCTGCCTGAAATATTGTCGGATCTTTTAGCCTTTCTCCATGGAATGAAAGCATATTTCAAAATGACAATGTTGCAAAGAAAAGTAAAAGAGACACGACAAGACATAAATTAATTATTTCTACAAAAATATATCATTATGATTTTCACTATCACAAATGAATACTTTCTTAGCTAGTAAAATAGTAGATTTAAATAAAAATCATTATGTAACATTATTTAAACCGTGAGAAAAGAAAAAATGCATATATTTCTACTTATTTTATTAGATTTACTTTTATTATACATTATTTAAAACAAAATAGAAAATATGCGCTTGTCATTAACTTTTCATGAGTGTTAACCACGGTTTACCGCTTACGCTTGCTTTTATTATGTTAACAATCATCAATAAATCAACACAATAATCAATGAGCAAAATTATTGCTAAAATTGTTAGTTAAACATTGTTTCTCGGGTGTAGCCTATGTTTGAATTCTAGATATTATTTTAACACTACCATGCATGACAGGTGGAGACAAATGGTTTTTAAAAAGATTTTGATGGATATACATATACTATTGTGGATATCCATCTTGTAAAAGTACAAGGTGATTGAACAAGGTTTCCGAGAACAACTGACATGTTTTCGGTTTTAGCAAGTTGTAGCAACATGTTACACTGCTCTAAGAACAATTTTGTAAAAAATGTTTTAGGCTGATCTTCTTACGGCCAGCAGAAGCACCTGATTTGACACCGGGCTACTGTTATACGTTTAGATCTATTAGGTGAACTTGTAAAATGGTTATTCTGGGTGATGAAAAAAGACTTGTACTGCTTATTTTCAATTTTGCAGTTTATTTTTGTTTTTCGGTACTTAATTTCTTATCCGGTATAAATATTTATAAGCAGTATTACTTTCTGGATGTTATTTTCTCTGCGAGAATTCGTACAATGAAAATCATTTCAGATAAATGTAACTGTAAAAGTGCTTGATGTCATAAATATAGGCAAATCCTCGAAATTGGATGACGTTTTTGGTAAATCTTTTTTCCAACGTACATCTGAGTCAGTATATTATATTCTATTAAGTATTCAAATCTTGCTTGTTGGCTTAGTTAGTAAGTAACGTGGAATCAGCTCATCTCTCCCGTATCAAAATGTCATCTAACATCATAGAGACCGCTTCTGGTGCAATCGTAGGTACAACAGTTTTAAATTTGATGGTGAGTAAGCAGATTCATTGTAGAAGCAAAAAAAAAGAATCTCCCGAAATGGCATTAATTAAAGCTGTGCCTGACATCAGTCAAGGCTGCTCATTAGTTGTCTAATCTGCAACCAAATCTTTTAAATAATCAAATAGAGTAGGTACTAACTAAGATGACGAAACAATTGTATTTTTGAAATCAGTACCTGGATACTACAAATATTTATTGTTTTAAATTAATCATCGAATGTTAGTTTATGAGTGACCTCTGATTGTTACGGAAAAGAGCCACAATTGAACAACCCGGTCAGACTAGACACGATCTCTTTGAGACAAGATGTCGGTAATGCGAAACGCCTTTGTCACGATCTTGCTATCCATCAACTTATTAATAATAGGTTACTTAATCTGGTGACACAACTTTAATTTACTGTATTGATTCGAATTATAATGCGTAGGATTACACGATTTTTTATTATAATAATATATTAATTGGTTTTTACCACTAATCTTACGTCATATACTAGTACCAATAAAAAATTTAAACGCGATTTATAATATATTCAAAAATCTAAGACAATAATTTTATTTTATTGTTAGCAATTACTGTCAACGTTAATATCAACTAGAATGATAGTTACAATAGTTTACCGACATATCTTATTACAACAGTACTGAATGACACCTTAAATATGATACTTTATAGTTCTAATTCCATCAAACGTTTAGTAAAGGCATTTGAACTCTACAATAAGCCTTTGACCGTTTAAATTCAAAGTTGTAAATGTCAGTACTGCTTTTTAGTTGTACTTTAATTTTTGAGTGGTTTAATTTTTAAGTTTTTTTCTCTCAATTTTCTAGCTCTTAGTTTTTATTTTATTGATTTCTGGCGATGCTCTTTTTTTATTCAAACAGATCTAAAGGTTCGGAAATGTTTTTAGAAAAATGGCAGTGCTCAACTTTATATATGACACTGCCAATTACAACACTTCTATTTACTTATTGTGCTTAGTTTTTCTGGGGTTGTTCTCTAAAAATAATCTAAAACAATATTACAGATTAACACATTTGCTGTTGATTTAACTTTTTTTCAGTATATTATGTTTTTGTTTTTATAATTTATTACATCTGTTTGGTAGTGTTTATTTTTTTAATATAAGAAATAACATTCTATAGCAGTTTGTAATGTGTCAAGCTAAATTACACAGCAAGAGTAGATCTAATTTTTTTATGAACGCACGATATACTTTTTTATATTATCAATTGTCATTTATTTGACATTATTATGTTTATTATATACTTTTGTTACTTTATATTTTGTTTTTAAACCAGCAACCTCGCCAATAGTCTAGCTAGACGAAGCAATTGCATTTTGTACTGTGGGCAACATTTCTTATCACGCAACTTCAAGGACATAAAGAGGGTTTATAGTAATAATTATGGGGGTGTAGGTTATTTTATACTGGAGTTGACACCTAGGACATAGTTTGGCCGCTGACTGGATCAACTCTACATGTAACTCCTGATTAAAGAAGTTAACCCTTAAGCTTACAACGTCTTAACAGTTTTTTTAAGATTTTAACTATTACAATAAAGTTGTGATATCAACTGTCTAAAAGTTACTTCCCTATAAGTTAATGAAACTTGCAGGATCCAGTGATCAAAATGATTAAATTGTTGTTATAACGCGTTTTTCTCGTTAATAAGCTGCTGATAAATGATTGTGCAACTGGCTATTCGTGTTAAATTAAGTTTATGAAACAATATAATTTAAAGCAAAATTAAATTTTAATCTGGAATTCGAGTGAAAGTTTTGGTAGAAAAAGTTTTTTGGTAGACTTGAAGGCACCATCTTACAAATGAGAAAAATCCACTTTCAGTTTTAATGACAGTGAAATGTCGATGATGTATTTGCTTCCTTGCGTTAATTTTTTTTCACAAACTTGTTTTTTTTTCAATTGACCTTTAAGTAGTATACAGATATTAACCGAAAAAGTATTAAAAACATTGTGCAATGCTATTAAGTATTTCTCCCAATTGCTTTCTAGAAACGCTCGTAAAATTTTGATTGTTATTTGGACACCAAAAAAGGTTTTTTTTCTTTGACAACAAATAAAAGTGGAAAAACGCAGAGAAAACACTGAAGCGAGGGAATATAATGGATCCACGAGCTGTCAATGGGAAATTTAAGACTATTTAACAGATCGTTTTAAGATATCTCAACGCTGTTCAAGATATTTAAAGCGCCGGAAACAAGATATCTTTTGTCTCTAATTGACACATCCATTGGCTTAGCGTCTCCATAGATATCTACTTTACTAGCTATTTTGACAGAAAATCCGGTAATCAATTTTATATTTGCAATAAATTTCATTAATGCAGTGATATACTGAGAATTTAATAATTACACTAATTGTTTCGTGACTAACCTATTAACAGTAAGGGTGAGTGTATTAAGTTTTTGCTTGAACCACAAAAAAACATTGAAAGCGTACAAATATTTGTGTGAGGGGGGAGTTAATTTATGCTGATTGATGTCGAAATTCTTCTAATCTATCTTGATTGCAATTTTGACATTCAATAATATTTTTTTAGGCTCTCTCTAGATTAGTATGCTCCAAATATATCAATTATCAATGAACAAAACCTGTAATTAATCACGAGATTTACAAGTCGTGTTTTTCATTCAAGAAAACCTCACATACTTCTTAATTAACTCAAGCACACTCTCTTTAATTAGGTCTTATTGTATAAAAGAAAAATGAATATAAATTCATTACCAAATGAACAAGAAGTAAAACAAATTAATCAAAAATAGATTGACATAAAAAGAACACTTTTTTAATTAAATGGCAAGATATTTTCAATTTTGACGTTTGAGAATTTTCTATTAATCATACTGTAACATTTAAAGAATAATACCTATTTTCAGCAAATTGTTTTTTGAATTCTGGAGTTTTGTTAGGTCTGGCACTGGACCTCTTCTTTTCTGCTCTGTTTGATGTTTTCTAAACGGTATTGAACATTTCTAAGACTGAAGTTTAGCAGATAGCTTTTTTGAGCTCTGAGCAAGGCTGTCTAATTAAAGTTTTCTAATAAAAAAGTCAATTTTTAAGCTTAAAACAAATAAATTACTGCACAAACCGTGTTAAGCTATTTTTTTTATTTAATTTCAAATATTAATTGTTTGTCTTTCTTTTTTCGCTTGTTTTTTGTATTTGTTTTTTTTTCACTATACTTTATTCACTATTTTGTGTAATTTTTTTTCTTTTTCTTTCTTTTTATCATTTTTTAATCTATTCTAATCTTTCTTTCTTTCCTTTCATTGCGTCCTTTTTCTTCAGTTTTTTTTTGCTTCCTTATATTTTTTTATCGTGTGCTGTAATGTTTTTCTCTCTCTCTCTCTCTCTTCCACACCTTTTGCATTTTCTATCATCCAAAATCTATTTTCTCTTTTTTTATTTTGGCGCCTAAATCTTGCTGTTATCTTTCTCTCTATCTCATTTTCTCTGTTTTAAAATCTTATTTTTCCACGCACCCAGTGTCTTGCTTGCTTTTTTATCTCTTTTTCGTTAAATTCGTTTCTTGCATAATACTTTTTCAACTGTTTTTACATTTTTATATCTGTTTTTCTACTTATTATTACTCTAATATTTCTTTTTTACTAGTCTTCTCATATGTGTTTTACATCTGTTTCTTTCTTTAAACTTGTATCTTAAATATTGTCATTCTCTAACTTGCTCTAGTTTTTTTCTCCATTTTTCTATTAATTTTTTTTTCTTATTTTTTTACTACACACTATTATCTTTTTTTATTACACTCATATATATAAATATATATATTGTAAACAGTAATGGACTCAATTTACACTCTTGTTTGGGGCATCTTTGACAAATGGTGGATGCGCCAAATGTACAAAAATTTTTGTAAATTTTGTAAATAGGTAAGCTTTTATTGTTTAGACTCACAAGTTACTCTAATTACAATAAGAAAAAAACATTAGTAAACTGTGTCTAAAATCTTTTGCTGTCTTTTTTATTCACACTCTGGCTTCTCATATATTTTTTTAACTTTCTCTATTATTTCTTTTGCTATATCTCTCTTTTTTAAGTGTTTCTATATTATCTTATTTTTATCTATCCTGTCAAACGCTGCTTTTAAATCCACATACTTTCTCTTCTTCTTTTTCTAACTCAATTTCTTATGCTTCATTTAAAACAAATCTATTATTGGCTGGTTCCTATCTCTAAATCACGATAGCCAGTCTGGCAATCCTTCCACACTCTCTTATTTTTATTTAATTTGTTTGCTACACACATTGCATACACTTTGTACATCGTATTGAGAAATGAGAAGAGATATTCCTCGATAGTTACTTTTGTTATTTTTTCTTTTTTTTTTGTAGAATGGTATTATTATTTTTTTTGTCTATTTCTGAAAAAGCTTTTTTTTGTTCAACACTTCCAGTATTGTTATTAATAATAAAAAACTTTAACATTGTCTGAGATGTTGCAAGACTGAGTCTTGCTTGTCATAAGTTTTGCAGTATTGCTTGTGTTAATCGGGGCTTGTTACCTTCAGAACTCACTGGATTTTTTTTTATTGTAGTTTTATTTTCTTAGCTCTTTCTCTTTTTTTTTGTTTTGTTTTTTTTAGTATTAGACACTCTAAATAATAAAAAACGTAAGTGCCTTTTTGATAGCAGTATAATTGTTATCTACAGAAATAAGGAACTTTAAGATTTTGCGTCAAAATGATATATCTTGCGCGGTCAGTGATTAGTCCGCAAAATGCGTACGTGCACAAAATGTTAGAGACGCATTAGAGCCAGCTTGTAATTATTCAAATTTTATGATCACGATGAGATGTACAAATTGCATTTTCCATTAAAGAAAAACACAACATATATCATAATTAACACAAACGCACTCTCCTTAATTGGAACTTATTGTAGTAAAAGAATTTCCTCAGCAATATAATATATTTTGTTAAAATTTATGATTATGGCTGATTTGACTAATACCGAATGCTTTTAATTAAACGTTAAAACAGGATTCATGCTCGCACTACATTTATGGTAGGTAGTCGATATCAGATTAGAGTAGCTCTGATATAAATTTCGACGAGAAATTCTTGTATTTCTTTTCAGAGATATAAAAGCTAGGCAGGCAATAAAGAATTACGTAAATTGTAACGACTAAAACGGCTCTGTAATTGTATTTTAATACTCTTAATCTAATTGGAACGAGTTGTTATAAAAGAAGCTTTATTAAATTATTTACTACTTATATGCTTTAACAACTTAATTTATATCAAACAATAACAGTTTGGAAAGATTAAGTGGCTGTCTGATAAATGACTGGAAGAGGAAAATGTGGATATAATGAATGTTTGTCAAATATAATGTAAATATAATTTTCACAATTACCATGTTTACTTTACGCAAATTGATGTAGAAACATCAATTATAACAAAACATTAATCTTTTTCCTTTTTGGTTGCAGGTAAACAAAACACGGAGAACTTTGGAAATGTTTCAACTCTACCCCAAAAAACTTCACAATCCAGGCAAGGTAAATACAAAAGTAACCACATTAGAATCTAGCTTGAAAGTTTTGAGTAAACTTAGATCTGGTGTGCCTCAAGGATCTCATTTAGAACCAATGCTATTTTTAACTTAAGACCAATGTTACTGTTATTAGTTATTGGTGACACTGTTAAAGTCATATCAACAAAGCATACTTTTGTTAGATGATGATTTTCAAAATAAGTTCACTTGATAACTGTTCAAGGCTTCAACGTAATTTAACTTTTAATTATATGTGCTAAAATGTAATAAATAAAATAATAGCGTATTATTTAAAAAATCAAAACTATATTATATTTACTTAAACAATCTAGTGTCACAGGACTTTTGAAAATTTTACATTAATTATTTTGAGTTGTGAGACCTAGATTAGAATATGCAGTTCAAGTTTGGTTTCCTATCTATAAACATGCCATATATCAAACAAAACAAAATTTAACATTTAGAATACTTAAATATCTACAATAGTTTTGTGACTACAAGATGCTTTCTGCAAACTTTGATATCAACCTCATCAAACACTTCAATTTTTTTTGAACTTGCAATTATTGATTGCATTTGTCTTTCTGTTTTTTTAACAATTTAATTGTTTATATTGGCTTTACAGCTTATTATTGAGTTCTGATAAGGGTTCTATCAAATTAAATTTAACTTTAAAGTTTTGACTCTTTAGCTTCTAGGTTGGTGCTTTTTGCACAAGTGGTCGTTCTATAGCAAAGTTTTTACAAAAATATATGACTAGGCAGAAGTTAGTCTGCATCTAATCCTACACCTGAAACAGTTTTATATGGTTATTAATATGTCTAAAAGTATATTCATTTTTGATCACCTCACCAACAAGGTGTCACGCCACTAGAGAAAGTAAAACGTTGAAATGTCTCAATGAAACCGCAGCTGTTTACAATTTAGACTATTCTTATGTTCTAAATGTCATTTTTACAATACAGCTACAAATATTAATTCTTTTGGCAAGCAGTTGGTTATCTGTTATCGTCCTTTGGATTACAGTTTACATATTTTTTTACTCTTATATCACATAAAGACTACTTATTGAAAGCAAAACTTGTTACAACTTAAATGTAGATTTTTTAATATTTAAGGTTACTGCATTTTACGATTGATCTTTATATGTTTAAAAATTATGTTTAAAACAATAGTACAGTAACATCAAAAATGTTGAAAATATTCTAATAATATTAATTCCAATTCATTCAAACCAGATCCGTAAACCCGAACATGTTTTGTTCGTATTGAAACTCTTCAGCAAGTCGCACTAGATTTAGATTTGGATAAATTTGGATTGGCAAGTTTGGGTTTATATGTACCCAAGTATACTTGCGTGATATGGTAAAACGCGCGACATCTATTATTATTAGTTATTGATATTAATTAGTAGTTTACTTGTGGATAGTAACGAAAGAAGATACATTGCATTGCATATCATGGACATGCATTTGAGACAAAAAGCGCTAACATGTAACTTGGTGGTTTAATGAGTGATATAAATTTATCTCAATTTGTATCTATCAAGATTGACATGCACTAACACACATAGAAACCTTGTATCTCAAAATTTTGGAAGTAAGATAGCTTCTAATAGATGTCGCTTGTTTAAAAAATATTCAAAGTTGACAAATAAAGCTAGTGGTAAACACTGCACGTCGTTGTGTCATCAAGCAAAACAATGCTAACTTTGAAAAACAAATCTTGCAATTCTCAACCGATTTTATCAAAAAAACTATGGTTTTTTAGATAAGTTGCAGACACTAGCTTGGTTGTTATAGACCACCATCATTTTTTTTATTAAGATTTATGATTCGTTGATTCATTGTTGTGTGATTTTGCTCTTCTTCACAAGGTTATTATCCCGATAAATTGTGGTAACTTGGCTAAAAAACTTGAAAAGCTAGGAATTTTCATAACAATAGACGGATGTAAACTAGAAATAATAAATGGTAAGAGGACTGTCTTGATTGTAGAGTATGTAGGAGTAGACCTTGGCCTTTGTCAAGAACTGACCACTATAGAATGTCAAGTAGTTCAAGAAAACGGTGGCAGCAGAACAAGAAATCTTTTTCATAACAATTATTAATTATAGATAAATAATTAATTGTTCCAACGCAATTGCTGTTTTTTTTTTGGTTTTATCCTATCTATCCTATGGGAATTTGTTGCAAATAAAATATACAAACTATAATTAAATGACCGTTTTATGGTCAATTAAATCCAGTTTATCATGTCAGCCGTTTATAATCTCATAAATTGAGCAAGAACTTTCAGACGTTTGGAGGTTCAAATTGTGCATTTTTAAATGGTTCGTTATAATTAGTACATTGCAATAATCTGTTACTAATTGGAAATAGATGATGAAATGGCATTCTTTAGATTTTGTAATATCTAAAGTTGACTGAAGCATAAAACAACAAAATATTAACATACTATAATATTTTTAATTAGCATTTTTTTTGTGGCCTGCTGTCATTTTTGAAACTAGTAATTATATAAATTAGAACATAGGTCATTCATAGAAAGGTCTTTAAAATTCGTACATGCTTTGTCATTAAAGTACAAATTTGATTAAAAAAATTTAAATTTATATTAGAAAATACAAATCAAAACGATCCAGATCGGAAATTATTTTGTGGTTTGAGAAACGTTGAGTTTCAGCAAGATGGGGCGACAAGCCACACTGCTTAAAAAACGTTGACAAACGAATGGTTTCAACCTATCTGCAACGAGATGTAAGTTGAACAAACCGATTACCAGATTTGAAACCGTTCTTTTTTTTGCTTAAATATTAAATTTATCTCAATCGGTTACGTACCATTGAGGCTCTGAAGAAAATTAATTATCAAAAATCCAACGCTATTTCTCGGAAAATGATGATCAGCCATTAGAGATCAACGTCAGTACTGTATTTGACGAGCCGCCACCTAGAAGATATTGCTTTTAAAATTTGAAAAAACTGCTTAAATTGACCTCTCACACAATTTTTTAATACAAAGCAAACAAACAGAGAAAAAAATCAAAGAAGCAATTTACAGAAGGTATAATTGTAAAAGTCATAAAAGTATAAAAAAATAACACAAGCTGGTGAAGGAGATAAAACAACAATGCTGGATGATAATGGATAGAAATATAGAAACAAAACAATTAATTATACAGATTTTAATACAGTGAAGAAAAAATTATGGAAACAGACAAAGAAAATTAAAGTTTCAAATAAAATAAAAACGATCGACATACAGCTGATAATAACAACAAAAAGAAAAGAGAAAAAAAAGTACTTAAGGAAAGTTTGACAGAACATAACATAAAATAATAAGAAAATTATTAGAAAACTTAAGCTTAAAAAAAGCAAATATAGTAAAAAATTGGAAAAATTAAATAGTGCGGTAAAGCAAAAAATAGTAAAAAAAGTACAAAAAACCACAGATGTATAAAAAAGAATAATGGAACAAAAAAATGCAACAGTTATAAGAAAAAGATAAGCACAAACTACTACTTAAAAGTATCTGATTATGTATGCATGGTAAATATTTAAATAACAATAAATCAACATTTTTTACAAACATTTTTGGTGTTTTTTTATTTAAATGCGCAGGGGTTCTGTCATGTACGCACCTTTTGCGCTCTTGAAATCAAACTTAAATGAAATTTAGTGTTAAGAATGATGTGAGATATGTTACGTTTTTAGTATTTTTGTATCGTTTTTAATTAGCATTATTTTTTTATAAATAATTAATTACTCCACTTTCCGGAATTTACGTATTTACGTATATAAGTACATGTAACAAAATTATGTTTTTGCACGCAAAATTACACTTGCGTGCTTATTATTCTTATATTTTACAATTTTTTACATCAAATATAATAACGGCAGCTATATTATTTTGACCATAATGTCGTATTTTTCTAAAAAAAATTAATGTTGAACTGGATTTTTTTTGACGAAATTATTCGAACGATTAATAATTTTTTTAATTGTCAAAATTATCTTTTATCAAAAAGCCTTAATTAAAGCTGGTCAGCAGTTATTATCAGCAACCTTCAACATGTTTCATAAAGACATCACATGTTTCTGCTACCTTACACCGCTTGATTTTATATTCTTGATGAGGCATGTCCCCAGACTTCCGATCTTCGTGAATGGGACACTTGTCATAAACATATTTTTATAATAAGGCACTTTTTTGACTAATGAAAATGTAAACTGCTATAAAAAGCTGCAATAATTAAATTTTTGATAATTATCTAACTCACAAAATGTTTGGAACGCTAATAAAGTAAATTACTAAAGGGGGGGGGGGTGCAACAAATGATCACTTAAGTAAGAACACTAAGGATGGTACTTGTCAATTAACATTTAGAGCAGGTTACATATCAAATCGTTAATTGAAATTTATAATGTATGTGTATTGAGCTTATTACTTTTGACCGGATACAACTTATTTAAGTGAAATGTTCTTAAAATTTTCAAAATTTTGTTAATCGAGGGAATTTGTAGTTAAAATTTATATCAATAACGAAACAGCGCTGTGCTTGTTTCATTACGATAATTAAATTTTTATTTATATATTTTTAAATTCTCGGCAACATAATGTTTTACCACAGTTTTAACACTTTTGAAATCTGCGTTTTACTAGATTTCATCTTAAAATGCTGTTAACTCTTTTGAATTATTCATGAAACTTTTTAATATTTTTAAATATTTGGCAATTTAACACAAATATGTAAGAAATTATGCAAAAACTGAAAAACATTGCAATTAAAACCATAACGTAATGTTGTGGAACAAGCTCGAATAAAAATTCTTGACTTGTTCAATAAAACGAAGCTAAAACATGTTTAATACTTCCTCTTCCTAAACAGTAAATTTATTTGTCGCTTTTCAGCTCGGACTTCGTCAGTGTTGCAACGTAATAAATTTTAATGTAAAATGTCAGTAAAAACCTGTACTCTTTCCAGCAATTCTCTCTGAAACGTACACCTGTTAATTACGATTGATTTTATGACCTTTTATAGTTTTTATAGCGAAGAGAATAACCTATTAAAAGTCTAGTTAATGTCCTATTCGGAAACTAGTTTTCCAAAAAGCTACCCACGGGAAGAGCGGGCGACACAAAAATTAGTAGCGATAGGAGGTAAATAATAAAAATTTTTAGAAGGTGCTAAAATCCTTATTACCAATAACGCAATTACGACTACTTAACTACAAATAAACATTTCAGAAGAACAATGTGGCATAAACAACATTGTTGTTGGAGTACATCTTTAAACAGCGCATAAATATTTTCTGAGTACTCAGATAACAGTACCATGCTACCAATAAACAGAAAGTCTATGGGTTATTTCTTAAGAGATACTTGATTTAATGTATAAAAGTACTATCGCTAAATTTTATACCTAATTTCTATTAATGCTTAATAGTTTGGTATTTTAGAAATCAGCGGAATCTTAAGAGTAGGTACTTCTGGTAAGTACTACAAATTTATGTATTTTTTTACAAGCGTAACACTTTTTTGGTTGTTAATTGCAAGCATAACATGTTAAGTATTTTACTAATGCGCAGGTTTTTTCTGTATCAATAGATAATTTTGTAAATACTAACGTTTTACCGGAGACCTAATATTATTAATAAAATTCTTTCAAAGTACGTTTTATTTTATTACATTGTTTAAAGATCTTTATAAAACTAGAATAACCGCAGCTTCTGAAAATTGACATCTTTAAGTCTGTGTCATAAATATTAGTATTTTGGTGGAGGCGCCATCAGAACAGAATAACGCGCTCAGGTTATACGTAGGTTTTCGAATATTTATTGTGTCACTTCTTAGTTGCAATAACGCTGAAACTGTTGATCGAATTAAACCGATAATTAAACCTGTGTTATCAAATTGTTAGTTACAAAATCTACTTGTTTGTATATATTTTATTGTGTTTAACAGGTTATATTATAAGTTTATTATGAATTGTCAAAAAAAGTCAAAGCTAATTCATTAAAACTAGTTTTGTACACTCAGAGATGCTTCGGTCTTCTTGGAACTCTTTAGTACGTTGCAACAGATTTTTATTTTGATAGATTTAGAACTCACTCCTAATGACAGATATCGATTTTAATAGAAAATAGTTTTTGAGACAATTGAAAAAATATCTCTGATTGGACAACCAAGCTATCACATTATCTATTGTCTGAAACGCATATCTAAGATATGCAATAGTTTCTATATAGATTGATTTCTTTCAACAAACAGTAACGTTTCCATTATAATGTAGAAACGTGTTTTAGATAGCTTCATTAGAAAATGTATAGAAATTCAATTTTTTTTATTTATTGACAATTAATAGCAATATTTATTAAGAAATCGTTATGAATTGTCAATTAATAAATAAATTTTGTATTTTTATATATTTTTAATTTTAGATTTTTGATTACGTAGCAACACTTGAGTCTCAATCTTTAGAAGTTGTTGACTATGCTCTTGCATGATTGTGTACCATTTATTTTTTCTCTTATTTGAGGCCTAGTTTGATTATTCAGCAGTGTTGTACAATAAAAATTTTTTTTTTATATAATTACATAGCTTTTTGTTTTTTACTTATTGTTTTATAATTTTTTATGCAATTTAGGCATAAAATAAAATAACAGTTGCTGTGTTATAATATTGTTTTTCGAATTTGAGTCTTTAATAAGCTTATTAATGTTTTCAATTTGAAATCTTTTATAGATATCTATTAAAGCACTGATGCTTTTATATACGGTTTTAATTTTTTGAGGTTTGTGTTAGTATATATATATATAGCTGTCAAAAAAATTATTACGTCAATGTAACATTTTTTTAACTGTTATATTTTTGAGACATAAATTCTATTATTTCTATAATATTATTTTTTTTGTTAAAAATGGTTAAACAAAAACTCGTAATTTAAATGATTTGTTGCTGTTATCAACCGTTAGCCACCAAACTTTTTAGAGGATAGAAATTAGAATTTTTTTATTTAAAAAAACGCAAATTTAAAACAGCAATAAAACACGTTTTTTAAGGGGTATTGTCGCACGTGTCTCATAGAAAACGAGCCTGGGACCCAAATTAACCCTTTTAAAACTGGTTTTTTAATATACTATGTTATATTGGCATTTAATTATCATTAACATTGAGACTATTGAATTATTATATCTAACTACATCAGTAAATGAGCATTATTTGGTAATTTATATAATATTTCAAAGCTAACAGCTATACTTTTACATTTATACATTTTTTATTTATTTTTAGTGTGTTTAGTGCTAGTAATGGAATGTTTTTAACTGGTAAGTTCTATTCTGATCATAAAAATTTTAAAATAATTGAATATATTGGCAAATATTTAAATTTTGAAACTTTCTAATTTTACATATTTGAACTTTTGAAAAACCCTAAGTTTCTTATATTTTAAATGTTTAGAAACAGTTTTTTGCTTACTTTTTTAGTTTATGAAATACTATTTTGATCTTGCTATGTCCGTGGTGCGTATGCAACCACCTGAGTGAGCTATAGTCATTACAAGCAAGTTAAATACTATACTTTGTCAAAACAATATTGCCCTCACTTATCCTATTATCATTTATTAGATCATATGTTGCATATGATCTAATTTAGTATGAATTGGTTTTGAATGAAATTGAATCATCCAGTTGAATGTCATACATAGTCTTGTACCAGTTTTGGGCTCGTTAGCCTTCGGCAGTTATACATATAATGACAACTCGGACTGAATGATCTATCTTTTTATTTATTACCGTTAAAGCCTGCGGAAGCGGCTGTATATAAAGAAAAATGTGCATAATATTTACTTTTGCTACTATTTCACTTACTGTAGACTGCAAAGAACATACGGTTTTTTTTGTTTAGGAAAAAGCCAGTTTGGTTTGAGTGCTGTACATATAAATAAACAATATTTAGAAGTATTGCCACATATTATTTATTTAATTTTCATAAAGCATTTGCTTAAAAATGTGAATGGTAAAGGACATTATGAAGAAAATTATAAATTAAGAATGAGATTACAAAGAAATGACAAAAAAAGTTCATACATCATTCATAAGCCTGAGAATTCAATACACAATAAATATCAAATGTCAGCTTATTTATTAAATTTTAATAAATAATAAAAATGAAGGTAAACAAGCTTCAATTTTATATAACTTATCATTAGGTTATCATTATAAGCTATAATTTTTGCATTGGCGTAATTGACTAAGTAATTTATGAATAGCTCACTGTAATCAGCATTATAGAGTGATAAATATTGTATTTGACATATAGAAAATTAAAATAAGTTTATGGAATAAATTAACTTAATACATGCAACATTATGAAAAATTTATATTTCAAAAAGTTTTTTTTGTAATTAAGGTTACTTTCGGACCGCCTGAACAAAAGTATACTTAATTGAACTAAAAAAATGTTTTAATTTTATTTTATTTAAATAGCCGAATGAAATATTTAAGTCGGTTACTATAAACCCACCCTTAAAGTGGGTTAAAAGCGAAGACGATTAAACTCAAATTAGGTTAATTGCAATTAAATTTAAAATTAAGATGTTTGTAGGTTGTTCTCGCAATTTCAGCCAATCACGTAATGAATTAACGCTTTGGGATTTTGAAAAAAAAATGTTTTTAAAGTATTTATTGTTTGTAAATATGTTTAGAATGCATCTTGACCTTGTTCCAAAAATCAAAAAAAAACAAATTTCTAAGCTTTCTTTTTTAAATTTTGTAGCTTTAAATTTTAATAATTTTTGGTTTTTGCAGCTTTTAGACTAGTTTTTGAGTTCTGCTTACACTTTTGACAGTTTCATTTTATTTTCTGAGCTTTTTATTAACAAATGTAAAATCTCGTGCTGTTAGTGAACTTTAAAGCAGCAGAATATCGTGACTTTTCTTATAAAATAGGTTTGTTTGAGAAAATTTTTGATAAAATCTTAAATTTAACATAATGTGTAAACATTGTTTAATAGAAACACTTTTTCTTTCCCTTATCCTTTCATTTTGTTTAATCACGAAGAAGAACTTTACAATTTAGCGGGTTTGACATTTACTTTAGTTAACGGTTATAGTTCAGTGGTTGATCTCTAACAATAGATGCATAAATCCTTATTGTTGTACTTTCACAACAAAATTTTCCTTTTATTTCGTAAAACAACAAGGAATCATGTTCTACACAATTTATCTCAGAAAACAACAGTTATTCGCGTTAGAAACAAACGAAAAAAAAATCGTATAATAATCATAGAAAAGAGAAAAAAAGACCTTATAGAACCTTGCATTTAATAGAATAGTGCAATATTCTCCTAACCGCAAATGTTAATCTACATGACTTGTGTGTTTATTCTAAATTACACACATTCTATATACCTTTTGCTATTTTTTAACGGTTTCTTTGTGTGGAGAAAATGTTGCGTAATAGAAAAACTAATCTAATTTCTAGTCACATGTACGGGCAAGAACCACACTACCTATAAATCTGGCTAATTTAAACCATATGGAGATAGTGTCCACTGTTGAAAGAATTAATTTATTGCTATTTTTTAGATGAATTATAGGAGAAATGCTTAAGATACGTGACCAAAAAATATTAAGCAACCTACTGTGTGTCAAAATTATCATAGTAATAAAAACGTTTTTTTATTTATTTTATATTATTGCTTGTTTCTAATCAATTAAAAATTTACACTAAATCTGAGTAAACCTAAAATTATAACTACAGGTCATTCCAAATAGAAAGCATTACTAATTAACAAAAGTAACTAATTGTGCATCATTTTTAACTCGCAAGCCACAATTTTAAAAGATTTTAATCTTAACCACAAGAAGATTTGAATGTATTGTCCAATTATAAAAGATTGCGTCAGACGAGCTGCAAAAATAAGTCTAATTAAAATTAACAAGTTTTCACACTTTACCTTCTTATAAAATCTATAAATAACACATAAATTTTGCTTTTTTTTCCTTGTCTGTTCTTCCGCTAAGGAATTCACTATGTTAACTTTTTTTTAATTTTTTTTAAAGTTGCCTAAATCTCGCAAATAAATATGAAGCAAGCTATGATAAAAAAAGTGTTAAATTATAACAGTTATAACCAGAGCCATAAAACCGACAATAGAAAGAAAAATAATAAAAAAAAATACAGCAAAATTACCAATAAGAAAACATTTTAATGCAAAAATAGAAAAAAGCAGAAAGTAATGTACCATAAAGAAAGTGATAGAGAAATAGGAAAGAAACACTCAAACTGGAGTTACAAATGTGAATAGTATATGGTTAAAATAAAATGAAAAGTAACTAAAAAAACTGAGCGACACAGGACGCCTGGCAAATGTGAACCATTCAAATTATTTTGTACAAGTAATATGCGTGAAACCGATTACAACAAAAACTAAGTATGGCTGAATAAAAAAAAATTACTAATTTTTTCATGAAAATGATGACTGTTTATTTAATAATTAAAAATGATAGATGATAGCTTAAGTATGTTACACAAGTAATAGAGATAACATCATCAAGATATGTTATAAATGTAATGTCTATTGCTGTTATATATCTGTTTGTAAGTTTTCTTAGATTGTTGTTAATTTTTTGGGGGGAACATAATTAATGCCATTAATTCATTTTTTGCAAAATTTACAATGAAATCTTTAGCTAAGATCAGTGGTAGTTCACCTTTATTAGTTTTACAAATTAATGAACCTTTGTGACTGTACGGGCATTAATTTTCACGTTCAAAATATCTGACTTGAGATGATAATATAAAACAACATGTCAAAATACGAAGGAAAAAAATTGTTATTTATGAAAGTACTGTTTTTGTAACATTTCAATCAATGACAATAATATTCTTTTTTTTACAATACAAAAAAGCTGTGAATGAGCTATAAAAGTCTATATAAAGCTACTAAATTTAGTTATTTATGTTTGAAAAAAAAAAACGATTTTTTAAGAGCATTAATTAGTATGATAAATAATGTTATTTGTGTACGCTTTAATAAATAATTAAAGTAAATAAATGTAATTGTGCGGATAATATATGCGAGAATAGGTACGATAATCATTATATTCATCTTGATATGTTTACGAAATACCTTTATGTTTGATTTGACCTATACCTTAAGGCTGCACAAATTCACTAAACATAATAAGAAAGACAAATAAATCTCAAAATAATAATAATAAAATAAAAAAAAAGTGAATAATAAGGTTCTGATTGTACAAAATAATTGACATGAGAAAGTTATTGAATAGTTGCAATAGTTGCAAGTTTTAAATTCTGCAAATATATATTTTAACACCTACGTCGTCCATTGTGGACGCCTCAAGATATTTAACCTATTGTTCAATCATATACGATTGTGTAACACCCTTTGGATTCAAACCTTTCATTATAACACCGAAAGTAACAATCAGAAACAATACGTTCAGAATAATTGATGAGAATTTTCTAAAGGTCATAAGTATACAGTCTGAAAAAGTCATTGGTCGTTTCATTTGAAAAACTTTTAAATGAAATCTGAATGACTTAATGCTGATTGGTTGATAAGAGCTTTTGGGGAAATTCTGTGGAAATACGCAGAAGCATTGGATTTTCACGCCATTTTCTGCGCAATGTTAACAGTCTTATTGATTTATTCTACCCCTAAATCATTACACTAAATGGAATCTTTAGAATAAAATAACACTAGTTTTTATGAGGAAAGCTATTTTTGGTAATTTGATAAAATAATTCAAACGCTTACCTCTAGTAATAAATTACAAATAAATAAATCAGAAATATTTAAATAAACAATATTTTTTTAGTTAAGTAAAGTAAAGAAAGTTTAAGTGCAAAGAGTTTTTAGTTTTAAAAGCGGCAAAAGGGTCACTGTTTTGAAATTATTTAACATTTAATAATTTTATTGATAAAAATTTTAAGTAATTATTGCGTCAGCTTTCAGCAATAACATTATTGCAGATAATTTTGAGAAAAATTATAAAAGAACATTGATATAGGGAAAAAAATTGAACAGGTTAGCTAAAGGTAAAAAAAGATTGTACTAAAAAATAAAATTTAACATAAGAGAAAGAAGAATTAACAATCTATATATATAAAAGGAAGTCTGTTAGTTACTCCACTTATAACTCAAGAACGGCTTTACCAATATGGTTGAGAATTGGTGAGGTGGTAGCTTAGAGCCAGGAGACGGACATAGGATACTTTTTATTCTAGAAACCACCCTCTAAAAGAGGGGTGAAAGTCAAATGTGAAATGCGATGTCGGAAACGTTCGGTGAGGCTCGACAAATTACCAAGAAATTTGACGCAACCACGAAGAAGCGTTTACATTAAAATTTATTTGACGTGGCTCAAGAAATTTTCCCAAACTTGGATTTTTATATCAATTATAGTTTAGAGCCAGGAGGACATAGGATACTTTTCATCCCGCTCGACAGCATTCCCGTGTGACTTGACATGAAACGTCAGTCACTATAAAACGTGGAATAACAAAACGCAAATGACAGCTATGTAATTGACGTATAATGACAGATTTGTAATGACGTATGGATGACAATTTGATATTTGTAAGAAATCAATAATTAAAGTATATCTATTAAATAAATAATTAACAATTATAATGTAATGATAGTGCCGTTGCTCATTCGTAAAAAGTGAAGTGAACTATAAAACTCGGTATGGTTGAAAATTTTAGTTTTTAGGTGAAGTGAAGTTTAATTAATAATGCCGCGACCAAGACGATCGAATCTTTCCCGACAAAGCCGTGATGCAAGAAGAATACGAAATACTACAAATGAAAGGACTGAAGAAGAACAAGAAATTGCACGTGAACAGCGCCGCGATAGTATGGCTCGACTTCGTGCTTCTCAATCACGAGAGCAAAGTGAAGCAGCCCGTGAAACAGCTCGGTTGGCAATGCAGAATCGTCGAGCGAACAACAGAGCTCAACAAATAGATAATTTGCGACGCAGAACAAGATATTTATCAAGTGCTGATTTCAATCGAGCAGCGAGTTTATTAATATTAATAAATATTTAAAGATATTAATAAAATTTTTTAACTAAATATTAATAATTATTTTAATATTTAAATATTTAATAATATTTAATAATTTTTAATTATTAATTAGAAAAAATTAATAAAAGTAAATAATTATAAACAGCTACTTTTTATTAGCAAAGGGATGAAAAGGGGAGAGATAGAGGCAAAAAATGACATGTATCAATATATAATTTTCAAAGATTTTGGTTTGCTTGTTTTAAAAATAATATCTATGTTTAGGCGGAACAAAGTTCGCCGGGCCAGCTAGTTTTTGATAAAAAAGAAAAGAAACTAAAACCGAGCAAAGATATCTACTGACACAAAAATATGAAAAAATAAAATGTAAAAATGATATGGAATTTGCAGAATAGACCAAACGTTGTAGGTGACCTGTAGGTTTTTTTGATAAAAACTGCTAAAAAGCTTTAGAAAACTTTTAGCAACTTTAGTTTTCAGACTCGTTGGCTGTCGTCAGTAATAGTAATTTACTGCAAGTTGCAAAGAGCATTATGTTTTTTTTAAAACAATCAGACATATCTTTCAATTTGTAAGTGCACTGCCAAATAAATGAATAAATAATTTTTTCACGTGAGCTTTTGTCTAAAATTAAAAACAATTTTTTATTTTAATTGATAAAATAAAATAAGATTTAATTTCTATTATAAAATAGGATGAAAACCAATGTGACCTAAATTTTTGAAAAACTAAAAATCTGTCTATGGAAATTATTGACTTTTGCATATGTAGATTTTCATTGTTCCATCAATAAATTTCATTTGATTACTAAAATTTACATTTTACAAAAAGAAAATGGAAAATAGCTTGCAGCCAACACGTCAAAAATTACATTGTGCCAACCTAGTTGCAGAAAATAGCGGCACCTACATTCGGCCATAAATCAGTGATGCCAACGCTGTCTTATAATAGCAAATCTCAGCAACAATCCTCGCAATCAGCCATAGATTTTCATAAGCTAGCAACTTTTACGAGGAAATAAATTTCTTTTGCACAATACAGGAATAATGTCAATTTTTTTCGTCAATTAAATAATAGAAAAATTATATACTTTCCAGCCGCCATAAAAACAAGTTTGTGGCGTTTTCTCTCTATTGATCACATTTGTGGGTGTTTGACTTTGTTTTAGAAAGTTCTTTTTTTATTATTGGCCATATATGTAATGTAGATTCAATCTAGATCAAAGATCTGGCTTTGCAACAATGTTGGATTGTAAATATTAGAAATGGACTATTGGATATAGAAACACCTGGTTTCAACCTGCATCAGATAAGAGACCATCCTCGAAAAGGATGCTTCTGAAAATCATCTAGTTTAAGAATTAAATTTAATCTGATTGTTGTGAAAGATGAGGCACCATGTGGAAAACATAATTGGGTAATTCATCTGCGCAAAATTATTCATAAGTTGTCAAGATTTATCAGGAGTTGGGCATTAAATCTGTGCCGGACTACAATGGTACCAACAGATTTGGGTTGCGACTTAATTTAACGAAAATAATTTGTCCTCTGATACTGGACTATACTTGTAGTATTGCTATTTTTTAAGTATTAAACCAATCGTTATAATCTAAATTAGAATCATACGACTTCAAGTAATGATTTATTGATTTTATTAAATTAAATTTCGGTTTGTACATAATTATAAGAAACTTATTACAACCGGCTATAATTTTATATATAATAATTATTTATTAAAGATTCATAGCTTGTCAAACTTTATTTGTCACCACAGTACTCTACGCTAATAATGATAGATAATTAAAACATAGCGTGGACACTGTGTTTTTTTTTATTTAAATAAAACACTAGATATTCTCTAATAGATGAATCAGTAATTGTAGTTTTTTTGGCTTTTATATCTACCCATCTATTTCTTTGCAAATAAGCGCTGTTTCATGCCCGGTGGTTAATGATAGTGCATCGAAGCTGAATCATGGAAAGTAAGGTTCTCTCTAGTCGTAGGTGTTTGTAAATGTATGGAGCAAAATAGTTTACAAAAGTCGCAGCCAAAATCTTTTTTAATCGACAGATTATTTTATTTAATGTTCGATAAAATTATGAGTGTTTTTGCCTTGACTTTAAAGATCGAATTAGGTGTAATGAAATGTTGTTATTTTCTTTTCTTTATTGTGTTTATTTTTATTTGATATAATTTAATCACTTTTCAGTTGTAGATGAACACAACATAATTATGAATTTATTTGAGTGTTTTATCAGACATCTAAGTAGGTAAACCGAAAGTATGCAAAAAATTAAGTAAAACGCATGATTAAAATGTTTTTTTTATCACAATGTTTTTATTGGACTACATATTAGTCTATGGAAATTTGCTCAAGTAAATGCGCATCTTACATTGTCATAATTTGGTAAGCTTATGCGTACTTATTGATTAGATTATAACTTTGTTTAGTTAGTTTAACAATTATTTAAACAGAATCGATAATCTATAGATTATCGATTCTGTTTAAATAATTGCACGACTTGGATGTGTTTTAGTTGAGCGATAAATGCGAGAAGCTGCTATACTTTAAACATTATTATCTTGTTTGACAGCATTTGTCTTGAAATGAAAACATGTCTTTTTTGTTACTGTTATATGTATATTTTAAAATTTTTAATTTTTTTGTTTCAAAACACGTAAAACGGCAATTTATCAAGTACCAACGAAAAGCCCGATTTTTAACAAACAAACCATTTTTGCTAAATAATTTCAGTAGCGTATTCTAACAGTTTACCCTACTTATGTCAAATTTAAACCAATTTGTAAAGTATTTTATCTCTAGAATAATAGAAAGCTTTGTTTCATCTTTTATTAATTTAATTTCTTTCTTATTTTTTCAATTTTAAAAAGCTTGTGAGCAATTGGATTTTTGCAACGCAAAATTTAAGTTTGAAATCTGTACACACAAAAATAGATTTTATCAAATAAACGCTGCAAAAAGTTTCACAAGATTTGCATTAGATTTTTGGGTTGACGCAACGTTGATCAAACGATGCGTTCAATTACGTTTACTTAAGAGTAATTTTATTATATCAATAATTAAAACGTACAATAGGAAAAGAAGCACTCCGCTCCTTAATGAAAACATGAGTAATAGTATATTACACTACAAGGGCAGAAAGTTGAGATTTCTGCACTGCATGGCGCGCAGTTCAGGGCTCTCAAATTTCTGCCCGTGTAGTGTATACTAGTTTTCTTGCTACTCCAGTCGAACGTACGTGGTTTCGGCTGCAATTCCACGGCAGAAAGTGCAGGAATAAATTTTTACTCCCGCTTTTCTAGAGGGCGCGCGGATAGCTCTACCAGTGCATGAAAGATACACTTTCTGCCGTGGAATCGCAGCCGAAACCACGTACTTTCGACTGGAGTAGCAAGAAAAACATGTTTCAAGCTTGACTGCCATGTTTACACGTCAGTAAATTTCAAATCTGTTGTGTTAAATTTAGGACAAAACGGAAAAACGTTTATAAAAAAAGTAAAGAATTTAAGTGAAAAAACAAATGCTGCTTAGGTTATATTTTTTTGTAGTTTTGCAACAATAGACATAGACGTATTTATTGTATATTTAAATCATGATTAATCGCATGCCGTTTCTAATTAGTTATTTTAGAATAGATCACGCATAAATGATTGTTCAGAACATAACAATAAAATTGCGCAACTCAAATTTGTTCGCATAAAAAAATTCATCAATAATAAAAGAGATACCATCAAATTAGGGCCAATTACACGTTTGAATGCTTCATAAAAATTCCATCTCATATCATAAATCCATGAAGTGTGTCATGTCAGTCAGGTAGGTACTATTTGTAGTAGGTTACCCAAATTTTGTCATTCTTTGCATGTGTTTCATGCATTGCAGGCAATTTTTGTGTAAATTGCTACAGGCAAAATTAATGTGATTCATTGATCATAAACCCATCTTCCATTCATACGATTTTACAATAACTTGTTATTTAAATGAATTAGTAAGCAGCTGAGTCAGTACGGGTCAAGCGATTATCATATGTGATCTAATAAGGCAATAAACAAAAATGTATTGTGTTACAAAATTTAAACAAATACACTACTTACATTAATAAAAAAAAATTAAACAATTTCTGGATAAAGAGGAAGTTTGTTCAGCTAGCCAAAAACATTTTCTGGTAGACACCCTAAACATTTACAAGCAGTCCGGCACTGTAACACACAAAGTGCCAAACTGATTTTCACATAATTTGGCGAGTAAATTGAAGTTATAATTTTATAAACAAAACATGTATCTATGTATCAAAACTCTCTCTTATTCACCTAATATCACCTTTGAATCTCAAATTTTTTGTTTTTTTTTAATTTTTTTTATATGCTCTATTGTCTCAGTGATCTTTTTCCACATAGTTTTTCGACTTTTTCAAATTTTTTTTATTTACGTTTTTGAAAAAATTTATCGTGTTAAATTCTTTAGTTTGCGTTCTTATTTTTTTTTTATTTGTTGTTACTTGTTATTTGTTTGTTTTATCAGATCTTTTATTTTTATCGTAGATTTTTTTTTTTGGTTTGGCTTTCTTAGTGCCTTTACTTTTGAATTGAAGTTTTTGTTTGTTAATCTCTTCTTTCAATCTTATTCATTATTTAAGTTTCTTTTAATTTTATTTTTATTTTTTTGCGGTTTGATTCTCTGAGTTTCTTAATTTGATTTCAATTTTTTTCTGTCTTATAATCAGGGAATTTCTTGACATAGGATGGATTTACAGAAAGTAAGTTAAACTAAAATTAAGTTATTTGCTATTAGAAGGTTTGATTGGTTGTTTCTGCAAGTTGAATCAATGACGTAGCGAGGTAGCTTTAATTATATCTAAATATTTAATTCGGTTAGTATAAACATTTTCTTAGACTAGATTTGAAGACGCTGTATTAATCTAAAATGAAGTTAATTGCAAATATAAATTCAAAATCAAAAGTTTTAATTGGTTGTTTATTCGCGTAATAATTTAAAATAAATATTTAATTCGGAGTACTTGTATCAAATATTTAGTAAAAATTAAAGCTAATTTTGTACGCTATTGGTTGAATTTCTGAGAACAGCTAATTAATTTGCTGAAACGGTATCTTAGATCTTTAAAAAAAAAGAAGTTTTCTTATTATATCTTATTATATACCATTCTTTAATGTGTTTCTAAACATTGTTTCTTGTGTCTTACTCTTGCCGCGAAAAATATTTTTTTATGTGTACGGTTTTATCTTATTATTTTTTGTTTTTGTTTAAAAAACACTATGATTGTTCTGCTTAAAATTTTTTTCTATTATTAGGCTTCTTTAGATCTCACTCAACATTTAAATTTTTTTTTTCGTATTTTGGTTTTGTTATGGTTTTTAGCGTTTTTTAACATGTTTTAATTTTTTTAGACGTCATTTTTTGTGTCTTACGCTTGTCACGTTCTAAATAATTAGTTTTTTTTATTATTTATGTTTTTTTCTTGTAATTTTCTTTGTTTTTGCTTTATTTTTATCTTTTCTGCTGCTTCGATTTTCTGAGTTTCTTATTTGTATTTAGTTTTTTTTTTGGGTTTGTGATCAATGCATTTTAACAAATACTTTATGTATTATCGTTTTTTGCTGTTTTATTTATATTGGGAACTTATTACATTAGCTGACTGCAGGGATTGCGATATTGATCTTTGCTATTTGCTATTTTCTGACAACGATACTTTGTGTTAAAAATTGATTATTTTCGTGCCTCATGAAGTCTCTTAGAACTGAAAAATATGAACGCAATATAATTTAATTTGAAAACTAGTTCATTTAAAAAACTAGTCATCGTTAAACCATGAAAGGTTATCTGTGATTAGCATTTTTAGATTGTTAAATGTTGAATTGTAAATGTTAAATGTCTAAGATAACGCAAATATCAATGTCGTAAATCCAATCAAGGTATTATTGTAGCATTTGGATGATTTTTTTTCGAAAATTTTCTTTTGTTCACATAATTAATTGACTGGTGACAAGTTGATTAATGGATTATATAAAGCAGTCAGATGTAGGAATTAATTGAATTTCCCTTTCAATCACTAACATCTGGTGAATAAAGTGCACGATTACTTTGATTTTCTTCAAATAATTTAATAATGCGAATAATTGAACCGAAGAATTCCAACTTTTCAAAAAACTGCTATATAAGGCTTATAATAATGTAGTTTCTACCAGTTATCATTTCTATACTCATTATTTCCTATTAGATCGTGATTGTGATTGAATAGTAATAATCTGGAAAAGACCAGAAATAAAAAAAATATATATTTTTTATTATTATTTAATAACAATTGTCATTAAAATTATTATAATGAAACTTTCTCTGAAAGGGAAAATAATGATTTATGAGGACCGAATAATTGGTCGCGAGGTGCCATTATAGGAAAAAAACAATACAACAACGGCCCACACGAACCCTCCGAGAAATGATTGTTTCTACTAATTAAAATCAGTTTTTCATTCAGTTTTTACACCTGGGACAATGGAATGATTCATCGTTATTTCATTTGATTTTAATAGTTCTTCCGTGCTTTGAGCACCATGTCCCACACGTGCTGACTGGAACACTTTGATTACCTGCAATATACCGCCAATTAGTAGAACATCATCGAGTAGGTGTCGTACTTACGTGGATTTGCATCCCATTACTTTATTTTAAACCAAAAAATTTAATTGGTTTTTGCAATTTTTTAACAGATTTTTTGACTCATATAATGCATATGGGGTTGCGCTATCTACACCCTAACGTTTTCAAGATCTTTCAAAACTAGGTATTATTCAGAAACTTTTTTTCATACGGTACCATATTCTTATGGTCACGGTTTTAGAAAATAACAACTTTTTCTTGCTTATACCAAATGTCTTCTTATTTTAAAACTATCTTCAATCAATATTTTTAAAGTTTATTTTTATGATATAAATTGATTGATAAGTCGTTTGACATTAATTTTCACAATATTTTTGATGATAGCCCATATTGGGGGTCTAAAAAAAGTCTTTTTTTAATCAATTTCCAATATCTCTGTTACTTTTTTTTTTAGCTTATATTTGGCAAAGTGGCTCTGTTCTACTATATTACTGCTCACTAGTAATATAGTAGATATTTTGCTGTTCTTAACCACAATATAGTAAATAATAGAATTGGCTCTTCTTGTACTGTGGAGAGAAATATTTGTTCAAAGACTACGTTTTCCAAGTCCTGGTAAGAGGTAAAAGGTAAAAAATAAGTCTGTAGTAGATCAAAAATGTTTTCTGTTTATTTTTTGACAGCTTGCATGATTATTAACAAGGCTATATGTATTACACTAAAACATGACATTTAACAACTGTAATAATTTAAATAAGTTTTTAATTAATGTTGTATTATATTTTCTAACAAATATAGAATTATAATAATCGTGACTACGTTCAAATGAGATCGTTATCTTGAAATGGTCAATTTTCTAGAATGAGCTGTTTTTGGGGCACAGTATGCGGTCTTCGCTAACAAACATTCTAACATTTCAGTGCAAATCAACTAATTATAAATAGAATTATTTTAAAGTACGATAAACATATCAAAAATAAAAAAAAAAATGTTTCTTTAATTGCAATTTATTGGTTGCTGCTTGCGAGCAACAGTATGCAATCAACATAGAAAAGAAACCATATCAAATGCGTGTTGTCGCATAATTCAGCAATTTTTTGAAGCGCATTTAACCGTTAAAATACCATAATATTATTACAAATACGGATATACTGAGGTGTCAGACATACGGGAATGTAACAGTGCTCATGTAACTAAAGCTAAGCTCATGTAATGACCATAATCACGTATTCTTTATAGCTTCTGCTCCACACATATTTCTTGGTTGTTGCTTTGTCAAGTTGTCTCGACTTTTCTAGATGGAAAGGTAAAAACATATCTAATGGTCTAATAATTTATCTTATTTTTTTCGATTTCTGACGTTAAAATGACCATTTTTGCGGAAACTTAGCGAAATTGAGAGATTTCTTGTAGAGGTTAACAGTTTTTTAATTCTGATTGATGCTTATACATGAATCATTTTAATTAAAACACCACTTTCCAAAATATATTATGTATTACACTTTTAAGTGTGTTACTGGAATTTATTGTTTTATTGAATCTATTAATCAAATTGGACAAAAATATTGCATTGGCTTATCAATAAATTTTATTTAGAAACTTTTTAATAATCAGCAAAATACCAAAAAGTAAAACCTAGCCTCAGATTCTGACAAAGCTCTGCCTAAAATCCAAAATTAAATGCCGTATTGTAGAAATATAATGCAAAAATTAAAGTTTGTTACAGTTTTAAGTTCATTGACTTGACTTTGGATTGCTCATAAGAAAAACATTAATATATTACAATTAATATCAAATACTAACGTTTAGTTGCTTTAAATTTTAAACTTAATGAATTTAAAAATATTAATTAAATAATTTAATATTGAATTAAATTGTATTATATGCGAAGAAATTTTTTTATGGAGGATTTAGGGTATACAATGTAGATGTTTTTTTACAGTTCTTTATTTCATCTGTAAGCTACGTTTCGGGAACAAAATTTTACCTTCTTCAGGCTGTTGATGCCATTGAACCGGTCATTTTTTTTTAACAGCCTGAAGAAGGTAAAATTTTGTTACCGAAGCGTAGCTCACAGATGAAATAAAAAACTGTAAAAAAACATCTACATTGTATATCCTAAATCCTCCATAAAAAAATTTCTTTGCATATAATATTAAAAAAAAAGGGTAATAGCTTTTCTAAATTAAATTGTATGTTGAAATTATGTGTTCAAGTGTCACTAGATAAGGAAAGGAGCTATTAACTTTCATAACAACAGAACGTTACACATAAAAATTTTTTGATAAAAATTAGAAAAAATAAGAGAAATAAAAAAAAATGAGTGTCAGAATTTTTCTTGAAAGAAAAAAACGGGTAGAAAAACAGAATGAATTTTCTATCGGTACTAGTATTAAATTTAGGCTTAAGTAGTGTTTAAAAATGACACATTAAGTAAATTCATATTTCATATGATTAATTGAACATTCTATCAGTTTATCAAACTTGTGTTTACCACTAGATCACAAAAATATGCGTTTGGTTTTGTTTATTTGACGGTAGGAAGTTTAAACTTCTCTTTATTAATTTTTCTAAAAAATTTTAGAATTGCAGAATGTTTTAAAAAATTTCGGGAAAACAGAAAATAATTGTCTTTATGAGATTTTTTTCTTATTTTATTTTTTGGCGAGTTATATTAGAGTTTTACAAATAAATGTTAGCACACCTAATTTAAAAAACGCTTTTGCTTTAATTACCAAATAGTAAAAATTTCTACTAAACTGCATTTACATGGTTAAACATTTGAATCTTACATACTACAACTCCAAAATTATTTTCTATTCTTTATTTTTATCTTTACTATGTGCTGTTAAAAATCCAAATAACTGGTATTATAATTTGAACAATAACAATAGAACGCTACACACAAAAATTTTTTGATAAAAACGAAAGAAATAAGAACTTAATTACTATAATTCATATTAGAAAAAATAAGAGAAATTAAAAAAAAATGAGCGTCAGAATTTCTCTTGAAAGAAAAAAAACAGGTAGAAAAACAGAATAGACTTTCTATCGGTACCAGTATTAACTTGAGCGTTAATAATGAGATTTCTCTATTTTAAAGGAAAAAATTTAGAATACAAAAAACATCTAATCTGACGACTTCTGTAAGCCGCAGCCTATAAACCGCAAAAAAGTTTTGGGCGGCATTGTTTATATTTATTTATTTATAATGAACTATTGGTTTCAAAATTTTATCAGTGTGGCTTTTAAGTTATACCTCCAGTATAAAAACCTGACGCGCTCGAGTAAGTAATTGCCATGAAGTTGCAATACCTTTAGATTATCAATATTTAGTATCGGAACTTTCACTAGACGTTTTCTGTGAAAATCTAACGTGCTTGAGTTGCTTTTTTGTTATAATTGTTAATTTTTTGCAAACAATTTTTTATATTCGAACGTTTTAATGCATTATTATTAAATTTGCTTAATACATTTATTGATTTCAGTACTCAAAAAAAATTTGGTTAAACAGATAATTATTTTATTCAATAAGCGTGTAATAATGCTTATTACTCACAGAGATAAAAGTTGCACTACGAACACAACAATTGATGATCTAGGTGAGTAATAGTCATTACCCGCCATCTGAAAGAGTGGAAGAAAACTTTTTACGAACAAGGTTTTTCATGGCGTATGAACAGAAATAAGATTTTGGTTAATTTTCCCAAATTCTTCGACACGGTTTTTTCCGAAAAATGTCAATTTTATTGACAATAATTAATTGCTTAATGAATCTTGTTTAATTTATGTTTTATTTATACTGACATCATAAAAGATGCTGTCTTTGGTATTTTCTCTCTATTATGAATTGGCAAAACATAACCGTTAATTTAAATGATAATCCCATTCAATACCCAAAGCCATTCTTCCATTTGATTGTGGCAAAACAGCCATAAATTGGATTTTTTGTGGTGAGAATAGATAGGCTGAATGAATTAACGATGTCTTGAATTTGATTTGAATATCGTTAAAGTATAATGTTTTCAGCGAGATAATCTTGACGGAGAATACAATTTTTTCAAGAATTTAGACGGTAATTTGAAGATGATAGATATGCAGACTTAGCAAGACCCCCCGGGTTATAATTAAAGTAAATAATAATAATTTCACTTTAGCTTTAGTTACTTACTTTCATATTCTTATCTTGCGGGAAATGATAAAAATGGTTAAAGCTTGTGGATGTGCGCCTGTTGGACGTAATGATGATAAATGTGGTACTTGCAAGATTACTAATAATTTCTATATGCCTGTGAGAATTAGGTTAAAAGCTTTGAAAAGTTGTGAAAAATGATTGCGAGTTTGAATTGTCATAAAATACACCTAACGTTGTAACATGTCATAAATATCAATGACAAGAAACGCTAATACTTCAGGATATTTATCTAGTGTTGGCGAAATACGCCTTTAAGCGTTTAAAAATTCTTTTCAAATCTAGGCTTAAGTAGTGTTTAAAAATGACACATTAAGTAAATTCATATTTCATATGACTAATTGAACATTCTATCAATTTATTAAACTTGTATTTACCACTAGGTCACAAAAATCTGCGTATGATTTTATTTATTGGAAAGGTTTAAATTTCTCTAATTTTTTCTTTATTAACTTTTCTAAAAAAATTTTTAGAATTTCAACTAAACAGCATTTACAACTGCAAAATTATTTTTTATTTTTTATTTTTACCTTAACTATATGCTGTTAAAAATCAAAATAACTGGTATTATAATTTGAAAATCAAAAATTAGGGTTTTTTATAACCGCTGAAGCTTCAACTCGCATATTTATATTTGTCTGATCAAGTTTTTTATCAATTATATTGATACTTGTGGTCAAAATTGTTTTTTTAATTTGAGTTATCAATGATTTGATAAATTATTCTAGGCTTACATTATAGAAATAGTATAAGCAAATTTGCATTTAAGTTTTGTTATTAAATCATTCATATGCAATATTGCCTGATTTAGCTAATTTTTGTTTGATATACTTTTTGCCTTTTTCTTAACTTTTTTGATTTTAATCGTCATTATATTTTGTTTCAACGAATTTGAGTTTAATTTGACGCATTAATCTGTTTTTTTGTAAAATATTTGACATGACAAATATCTTTTGCGACATAAACTGTATATATTTGTGTTATTATAATTGCGTTACAAAATATTGCTTCAGCACCAATAACGTTACAAGTTTAAAATTTGCAACCGCTAAAAGCTTTTTTAAATATTATAAAGAGTAATAAAAAAATTGAAATTAATCTTTCTGTGATTATGATAATTTTTATTGAAACGATGTTCTCCTCCATTAGGAAATATTTTGAATTTCGTCATGTTACCGCTTTAAGAAGGTAATACCTCATAAAAAGCAATAACTGTGAAAAATACAATGGTATTTATCAATTTTTCATAAAGCAATTTATGTACGTCGGTTTTTACATCTTCTAGCTATTAATCTATCTTATTTCTCAACATCTATCTTAACATTTGACATTGCCAAAAAACAAGTCTTAAGCCATAAATCAATTACAATTTCTATATCTATCATAGAAACAGATGTCACGGTATTTCCAGTTTACTTACTGTTAGATAATATATATTACATGAGTCCATCCATTTATGTCATCTTCACATGAATTTTAATATTGTTAGCATACTTTTCTATATCAAGTTTTTCTCTGTTTTTCAGGTAAAGTGTGCGACTATCAGGAGGGAAAAAAATGCACTTTTCTACACTGACAACTGGTAAATTAAATTAGTGGCACATCAATCAACAAATGGGAACCTAGATGACATCTACTCTTATAAATATGGTAATACTAGACACGCAACACGCGACTATGCGTTTGGTTCACGCACTTTTATGACTTTTCAGACAGGATTAAATTATTTTTCAGTATCAGTGATGGCGTGACTGAAGCACGTGTTACAAATTATATTCTAATCTAAAGATCTTGAGAAGATAGGCGGTTTCAGATGCGGTCCTAATACTTGACATACTACTTTAATTATAGGTGATTGCTCTTATTTATTCCATTTACCTCAGAGTAAACTGATTAATTTGATAATGGAAGATCATAGGTTTATCAAATCTTAATCACAATTTTAAATGGGCTAAACAGGCTTTTTTAGTATTTATTAAAAGCTTTGTAATAAGCTTCAGTAATAAATAATATCAATAATGG
Organism: Lagria hirta; assembly: GCA_947359425.1. Lineage (NCBI taxonomy): Eukaryota > Metazoa > Arthropoda > Insecta > Coleoptera > Tenebrionidae > Lagria > Lagria hirta. The sequence goes on along the minus strand of OX375800.1, from coordinate 23,068,875 downwards.
CGGAGGCGCCGGGATAATAATTATTAAAAATTACTCATTTAAGTTATGGTTGCGGTTTGTGGCTAGTTCAACCTTAAAACTTCTTCTATATATCAATTGTGACAAATTTCATTATTTCAAAATACATTTTGTAGAGGAAAATACTCAGAAGTTTTTTTTAATATTATCACAGAAAAAACTGCTTAAAAACAAAGAAAAACGCATTATTATTTTGATATAAATGGCCGATAATAAATATAAAAGCAAATAATAAAACAAAAATGTCTTTAATTAGTCCTGAAAAGTGGCAAAAGTTTTATTTTTGCATTATTTTATCTGAGTTTTGTCACATTTCAACTGCACTGGTATTATAATTTACTGCTTTTTCTCTTTTTAAAATTTATATTTTTGTTCTGTTGTTTAATTTTTACTGTCATTTTTGTTTCTTGCTTGTTGTTCATTATCTTTTGCTTGTTTTTTTGTTAATTTTATGTGTTTTTTTTTCTTGATATTTTTATGTTGGCTCTTGCATTGAAAAATGATTGCTTTGTATCTCTCCAGGTTGTAAGAGTCTGACATCTCTTGTGTATCTTCCACTTAAGAAAACATAATCTATAAAGAATTGTTGTTTCTAACATCTTTTCTATGTGCTTCTATTACATCACTATTTTACTCGGTTTTCTGTTCTTTTTGCTCATTTATGTTTTCTACTATTAATAAATCATTTTTTGTTTCTTCTATCGTTTCAAGTTTTTGTCAAAATCATTCTTTTGTGCAGTTTTTTTTATCTTTATTAGTTCTTGTTAGCTACTACTACATTTATATTTCAAGTTTAATTTAATTTTAAGTTTTTTTTCCGTATTTGTAATCTATTTTTAATCTAGTTTTTATGTTTTTGCTTATTAAATTTTTTAGGTTTCTTTTGGTTTTACCGTTTTTATTTACTCCATATGTATATTTCTGTGTTTATTTTGGGTTTTATTAATTTTTTTTTGAAAATTGTAACACCTAGTATATCTAAATTTTCTTTTACAAGTTTTTGTATTCGGTTAATCTTCTTTTTTATCAGTCTTCTATTTTTTCAATTGTATTTTTGTTTTGTTGTTATTGTTTCTCTTGTTTTTTATTTGTAGAAGGATTTTCTTTTACTTAATGGTTTGTCAAGCTAACCGTTATTTTGTAAACAGTAATTTCTGTCTCTGACATTTTTTTTTGATTTTTTAATCTTGTTTTTTCTTCTATGTAATTGATATGTGATAAAAATTATTTTTTTTATCAAATTTATTTACTAAATTTTTTAAAAATGCACATTTTTAATTTCTGACTGAGCAGTTTTTAATAATTTTAATTGACTTAAAGCCGTTATGTTAACAATGGAGTCTTCGGATATTTTAATGAATCTAAAATAAGTTATCCTTTATCTGCGTCTAACATCGGCCCTAGAGATACTATTAATTTAAATCTTTTTTCAAAAAGATGACGTTTACATTAGAGAAGAATCTTTCGCAAGCATTTATGTAATGGTCGTCGAGAAATGCGGTTCCGTATGGTTGTTACCTTTTACGGAAGGAATAAATCACACGTAAGTGTTAAAACTGAACCGAAATCCAAAAGATTCTAGAGTGCTGTTCAAACAATTCGACAACGATTCCCACGAAACAGGTGTTAATTCGGTTTGTAAGCCGACCGTCATGGTGAAGGCGCTAAACCGTTTAAATTATATTTACAAATTATTATTATGTGAAAATCTCTTCTATTAAGACTTCAAAAGACTTCTCAATTGCTTTGTCACACATGAACCAGATGGTCTGATTTTCCACATTTTTTCCACCAAAACGCCTCGCCAAGACTTACCGGAGACCTCTTCATTGTTCAGTCATCAATCATCTTTTTCTAATATAAATCCGACATCTTCCTATCGCAATTCGGATATCTTGTAAGCTTAATAAATTACCATCGAGGTATTATTGCACCTGACTGATCCAAAATGGTATTAACTTCTGATTTTGTGTAGGTATTGTGAATGGGTACCATGACAAAGCATGGTGGGTCATCCATGGATCCAGCATCAATTTGCATAATAATCTTAAATAAATGGAATAACGGATAAATTAACGTGTCACGTAGACGTGTTAATTAATTGCTTAATTAAGTATCGATTGAGTAAACTTTACTTATTGTTTCCGGCAATTACCAAAGCAAACAATTTTAACCCCCTTTGTCCGGCTTTTTTCTTTCATACTTGCATCACAATTATTATTGCACAGCTTTTAAATTGCTATTACTTCAGTTCTGATCACACATCTGACAAACTAAATAGTTTTTGACAATTAAGCTTTTTTTAATGTCAAAAATTATAGATTAAATCTCTTAAGACACTATGATAATAAAACAACTAAATTGTAATAATCTCTAATTATTCTTCATTTAGTTGTTTTTCAAATTTGAGAGTTTAAAGAATTTTGCAAAAGTTAATTAATCGAAAAAAGGCTTTGCGCGTAATCGGCGTTTGTAGACGTCGCATGTTTATCTGCAATTGCAATTTTTACCACATGATTTGACATCTGCAGAATTGAACCGATGAATAGAAATGAAAAATGTTTCAAACGCCGATATAGCACAAAAACTTCCCAAATGTCAAAAGTGAAATAATTTATGAAAACCGTTTATTAATGTATAACTGTACATTAATAAGGTATATTATCAAACGCTTTTTTTGGTCAAAATTAAGCGTTAAAATCACTCTTAATAATGGGTTAATGAAAAAATACATTATCACTTTTTAACTCTTTAATTAGGAACAGTTTCGAAATAAGAAGGAAATGATGAAATGCTAAAGGAATAATAAAACACAGAAAAAAAAATCAAAATAAATTAAAACTAGAATAATCTGAGCTTAGATGATATAAATTGAATTGATGGAAAATGGAACAAAAACCACTAGAAATACAAAACAAAAATATGGAGAGAAAGAAAAAACTGGTGCAGCAAGAATTGTGGTAGGATAAACAACTACAAAAGTTTACAAAAAAACAAATGAAGAATATTTTAACACATACAAATTATACTTATAAAGAAATGTTTAAAAAAAAAAGAAAAATTGAGTATAAGAAAAAAATTAGAGAAATCAACCTTCTGAATGGTAATAAATAAGGTATGAAAGGATAAAATACTCCTTGGATGTGGAGGCACAATAAATTATTTGATTTAAAAAAAAAGAAAAGATTTTGTTCTCAACATTAGTATGACAAAAAATTAAAAATGGAGATGAACGAAAAAAGAAGAAGAATAGGGAAGCAGGCTGCGGAAAGAACTTTTTTTTATTTTCTTTGAATGAGAAACAAAGGTAAAGTGACTATTTTTATTTCACTCAGTTTATCTATGGCTATTTAGCAATAGCCATTTTCAGAATAAAATCTATTGAATTAATTACAAGGATTAGTGTCAATTTTACATTACACGTTTTATCGACTTTTATTTTTTGACGTTTAAGAAACAAAAATGTAGTTAAATATTTACTATATTTAAAAAATCTGTTTTTTTTTTTGTCAAAAGATAAAAGTCAGCAAAATGATAGCAATTTTTATTTTTGTAACGATTTTTGTAATTAATTTAGTGGTTTTTATTCGGAAGATAGCTAATGACCGAAAGTAAAAATCAACCCAGGAAGAAACTGAGTGAAATAGAAATAGTTTTTTTACTTTTTCTTATTTATCATTGCTCGGATCAAGAAACGACAACAATTTTTTTTTTGAATAAATAGTGCACGTTTTGCATTGCTTAACAAACCAAGAATGAAACATAAAAAGCTGTTTGTCAAGCTCTGTTTATTAAGTTTAAAAAAAAATTTTTTTAAGAGTTTTTAGTATTTTGTATATTTCTTACGACTTGCAAGAATCAGTTAAGTATTGTATAATAGGGGTTCTAGCAAAATTGGCCTTTTTGCCTTTGAACCGTTTCGTGTTTGAAAAATGCTATGTTTCCTATGTGAATAGTTGTTCGCCTTCTTCGTTCATTCCTAAAACATGTTCAGAATGGATTTCAGAACAGTTTGCGTGAAACCACACGCAAACTTGCAATCTGAATCTGTCTGAAGCGCAAATGAATGCCACTTTAATGAAATTAAAATTCATTTATTCCGGAACATTATCTGTCTGCTGAGCGAATTCTTAGAAGGATGCATTAGCTAATTAATTAAAAGTATTGCGCGAGCTTATTCAGGTGTTGAAAAGACCGAAATTGTTTTTTTCTGTAGTTTGTTTTTAATTATTAAGACTGAACTCTGTTTTGTAATTACTTTTTTTTACTCTACTAGTCGTGTCTTTGCTAATTAATTAATCAATTAATTAAAGCAAATCATTTTTATTTTTAAAGCGGTAGTATTTCATTTAACTAATCTTAGCTGACCTCAGCCACGGTTTATTGTGTTTCGTTTCATATTATCAATATGTTACTGTTGTTCTAGCTGATTGTTCTGCTTGTTCTTGAAGAGTTGTGATTTGTATATTTAAAATAAATGTTTTTGTGACACCGAATACAAAATATTTTCTGTGATCATTCCTCGGGCTCTGTACAGCTTAAAAACTGTTGACTACGCTTTCTTATGCGTTTTTTAAAAATGAACTCATCTTAGGTCTGTTAAGTTTTTTGTTGGTTTTTGGACTAAAGAAATCTAAAAGGTTTCTAATTATATAAACTTTGTGTTAAGAACGTAACTGACATTCTACAATGGTATAGCTCATAATTTAGGAGAATATAGTTCTTTCTCTTCTTAGACATAGCTAGTTTGATATAGCTAGTTTAAAAAAAAATTGTAAGCTACAAAAATCTAGTAAATTTTGCAATCTTTTTACGTCAATTTGTAATGACGTTTTAGCCACATTTTTATAGAATATTGTTTTAGATTACATCTAGAGATTTTTTTAAAGGAGCTTTTAAGGTTAAAAACATCTGTTCAATTTTAAAATCTTCAGACGTCAATCGAAAGAGATTTTTTAGTTACATTTTATTTGATAGTTTTAGTTTAAAAAAAAATAATAACGCAAAGAAAATCTGATTAATTTTGAATTTTTTTTTGTGCAGATGACACCTAATGACTCTTTTTGATGTAGTTAAATTAAAAAAAAAGTTAAAATGATCCGGGCAACTATTGTGACAATTAATGCTTCAATTTGTAAGAATTTATTCGTTACATTTTTATAAAAGTTTGTTTTTTTTTGTGTAGATTTTTACTTCGTTTTTCCTTACATCGTTAGTTTAAAAAAAAATTTATGCGTTAGGTAGAGGTTTTTTTGAAACATTTTTATTGTTTTGTTTTATTTAATTTAGATTGTTACTTATTGGTTGAAAAATGTCTTTTTATTGTTTTCTGGAGTTTTGATAAATGAGTTATTGATATTTCTTGTTTTCTATCATTTGTATCAGCGCTTGACGTACAGGCTTTCAACAACTTTTATTTCAAAATAATTGTGTTCATTAGATAAGAAAAAAACGCAAGTTGAATAACCATGTTACTGTGTCTGCTATCATTTAGTTGGACAAATGCTACAATTTGAGCGGTATTATCAAAGGTAATGAACGTCTGGAACCTATTTTCATGGTTTAATACTTAGAAAACAATTTCTATCTACTTTGATATAGGGCTTTGTTTATAATATATATACATACCCAATTACCCATAACCTTTTATAAGTTATTGCAAAAAAAAATCCATAAACTAGATTATCTATAAAGGACGCATTAATCTGGTTGCAAATGACTTATCGGCAGCAATAATTTTTTAAATAATTATTTCCATAAAGTCATAAGTTATTGAGGTATTTTTATAGCCGCACGATTATCAAACACGTTACATTGTAGATATTTCCATTTGTTTACGCAATCAACTTTGACTCGGAGAAACGCCATCCAGTACCACCAGCGGAATGCCTTCTGGTTTAGAGATTAATCAGCTGGAAGGCATTGCGTGCCAAAGATATTCATACTGCTATCTACCACCCGGAAGAAATTCTGACCCTTCAGAAATAGCATATCAATGTTACGTTATTACGAAAAATTCAAACGACTACAAACTGTCATTATTTAAGATCAAATAACGCAGCTTTGAACAGGTTGAGGAGATTTTTATTACAGAAGAAAGCTGAGATAAATGGGTGATTGGAATCTATTGGAAGAAGTGAGCGCTGCGATTAATATTATTATGACATTTGCTACTTTTATAATTTGCTTAATATGTTGCTAATAGCATAAGAGTACATAACTCAAAAATCATCATGGTTTTTATCATAAAATAGGTAGACAAAGACATCTATTGTGGTACTATTGTTTATTTTTTTAGCTAACAGAGATCGTTTGTTAGTTAAAAAAATCTCTTCTTATAAATGCAATTAATTTGTGAATATATTTTTTCAATAATTGGTCAATAAAATTGTAAAAAGTCAATTAGCAATAACAACAAAGTGTGAGGAATCAGCCGTTTTCTCCCCTAGGATAACCACAAGCAATTACCGTAATGAGGTCATAACTCTTCCCCTAAAAGCTAGCGGTGGGTTCACCAACAACCCCATTACCAAATTACAGCACGCGTGTAGCGCATTAGCTTGTCTATATGTTTAAACACCCCTAACCTGATAATTTCATAATAGGTAAGGGGTGATAACTATGTAAAAGCTGTTTTTATCTTTAATCATATAATTCAATTGTATTTTAATGTGTGACGTTTTTAGTTCTAAAAAAATGTTTCTATGGATAATACATTTTTTAAAAAAACCTTCGAATATATTCTTTTAGCAACATTCTTTTTCAATTATTCTTCTTTGTATTATTCTTCTTTGTATATACACCTAGCTGGCCCGGCGAACTTTGTTCCGCCTAAACATAGATATTATTTTTAAAATAAGTAAACCAAAATCTTTGAAAATTATATATTGATACATGTCATTTTTTGTCTCTATCCCTCCTCTTTTCATCTCTTTGTTAATAAAAAGTAGCTGTTTATAATTATTTAGTTTTATTAATTTTTTCTAATTAATAATTAAAATTTGTTAAATTTTATTAAATATTTAATAATTAAATATTAAAATAATTATTAATATTTAATTAAAAATTTTATTAATATCTTTAAATATTTATTAATATTAATAAACTCGCTGCTCGATTCAAATCAGCACTTGATAAATATCTTGTTCTGCGTCGCAAATTATCTATTTGTTGACCTCTGTTGTTCGCTCGACGATTCTGCATTGCCAACCGAGCTGTTTCACGGGCTGCTTCACTTTGCTCTCGTGATTGAGAAGCACGAAGTCGAGCCATACTATCGCGGCGCTGTTCACGTGCAATTTCTTGTTCTTCTTCAGTCATTTGCAGTATTTCGTATTCTTCTTGCATCACGGCTTTGTCGGGAAAGATTCGATCGTCTTGGTCGCGGCATTATTAATTAAACTTCACTTCACCTAAAAACTAAAATTTTCAACCATACCGAGTTTTATAGTTCACTTCACTTTTTACGAATGGGTAACGGCACTATCATTACATTATAATTGTTAATTATTTATTTAATAGAAATAGTTTTATTATGGATTTCTTACAAATATCAAATTGTCATCCATACGTCATTACATATCTGTCATTATACGTCAATTACACAGCTGTCATTTGCGTTTTGTTATTCCACGTTTTATAGTGACTGACGTTTCATGTCAAGTCACACGGGAATGCTGTCGAACGGGATGAAAAGTATCCTATGTCCTTCTCCTGGCTCTAAACTATAATTGATATAAAAATCCAAGTTTGGGAAAGTTTCTTGAGCCACGTCAAATAAATTTTAATGTAAACGTTCAATTGAATAATTAAGCCTTTTCAATTAATCGTATTACGTAAAACTCATAAACATAATTACTCATTAGAAAAATAAAAAAAAAAATTTTCTGCAGACAAGCAGAAAATCTAATATATACAAACATATTCAAAAAAGGAATTGAGAGATTATAGATGAAAAGAGTTCATAAATGGAAGATAAAACTGGACCAAATGCTTTTCTGATGCTGTCAGAAGCCGAAGAAAGAAATCTACTATATGGTTAGATGGCGTAAAAAAGGTCAAAACTAATTGTATTTAACTGGCGCAAAAAAGAAGAAAATGGTCAAGATTGAATGGTTACTTTATGAGTAAGCTTGGTTGGTAAGATTGGAAAATATAAAGTAGAAAAAAAAATAGAAGGAACATACATTAAAGAGTGCGCTAAGAAGATACCATTTTTTGTTCAAGATTAGTTCAAACACTGTAAAAATTGACGTCTACGTCGTATACTACAAAATATTTCACTGATTGCGTTTTTCGGACGACATTGTTCTTATAATATTCAAAACAGCATTGGAAGAGTTGGGATTTAGAATCAATTTGTCAAAAATTACAAATCTTTTAATGAGTAATGGACTACAAATAGACAACACATACATTAAACAAAAAAAATTCAAAAATTTAAGTCACAAGTAATCCTTAGAACTAGAGAAGCAGGCTAAAAATAAAAATTCAAAACTGGTCTAATTTGAGCGATTCTCAGAATATCAAAAAAACATTTTTTTTTATTTTGGAATGCTTATATGGTTTGAAAAGAAAACAAAGACCTAATACGTTCTATCTTTGTTATTTACGGAGCAGAAACTATGCACTTGCTAGAAAAACTGATCTAAATAACACAGCACACAGAAAATGGTCAAGATTAAAGGCGGCTTACTTTCAGAAGCAGAAGAAGATCTTCGACTAGAATCTAGTCGAAGATCTTCTTCTGCTGCTGACCATCTAGTCACTAGATGGTCAGATGACGTAAAAAAGATCATTACTAATTGAATTTTAGTGGCGCAAAAGAGAAAAAAAATGGCCGAGCTCAAGGGAGGAGTAGATGTCTCGCAGTAGATCTGTAATAATAACAAAAATACAATTAAAAAAAAAGAAGACTGATAAAAAAGAAGATTAACAAAATACAAAAGCTTGTTAAAAAAAATTTAGATATACTAAGTATTACAATTTCCAAAAAAAAATTAATAAAAATTCAAAATAAACACAGAAATATACATAGTATAAGGTATAATGAAGTAAATAAAAACGATTAAACCAAAAAAAACCTAAAAATTTTAATAAGCAAAAACATAAAAACAAGATTAAAAAATCAAAAAAAAAGATCAGAGAGAGAAATTACTCTTTACAAAATAGCGGTTAGCTTGACAAACCATTAAGTAAAAGAAAATCCTTCTACAAATAAAAAACAAGAGCGAGAAACAATAACAACAAAACAATAATAACAAAAATACAATTGAAAAAATAGAAGACTGATAAAAAAGAAGATTAACAGAATACAAAAACTTGTAAAAAAAAAATTAGATATACTAGGTATTACCATTTCCAAAAAAAAATTAATAAAACCCAAAATAAACACAGAAATATACATATGGAGTAAATAAAAACGGTAAAACCAAAAGGAACCTAAAAAATTTAATAAGCAAAAACATAAAAACTAGATTAAAAATAGATTACAAATACGGAAAAAAAACTTAAAATTAAATTAAACTTGAAATATAATTGTAGTAGTAGCTAATAAGAACTAATAAAGATAAAAAAAACTGCACAAAAGAATGATTTTGAGAAAAGCTTGAAACGATAGAAGAAACAAAAAATGATTTATTAATAGTAGAAAACATAAATGAGCAAAAAGAACAGAAAACCGAGTAAAATAGTGATGTAATAGAAGCACATAGAAAAGATGTTAGAAACAACAATTCTTTATAGATTATGTTTTCTTAAGATACACAAGAGATGTCAGACTCTTACAACCTGGAGAGATACAAAGCAATCATTTTTCAATGCAAGAGCCAACATAAAAATAACAAGAGAAAAAAACACATAAAATTAACAAAAAAGAAGCAAAAGATAATGAACAACAAGCAAGAAACAAAAATGACAGTAAAAATTAAACAACAGAACAAAAATATAAATTTTAAAAAGAGAAAAAGCAGTAAATTATAATACCAGTGCAGTTGAAATGTGACAAAACTCAGATAAAATAATGCAAAAATAAATCTTTTGCCACTTTTCAGGACTAATTAAAGACATTTTTGTTTTATTATTTGCTTTTATATTTATTATCGGCCATTTATATCGAAATAATAATGCGTTTTTCTTTGTTTTTAAGCAGTTTTTTCTGTGATAATATTAAAAAAAACTTCTGAGTATTTTCCTCTACAAAATGTATTTTGAAATAATGAAATTTGTCACAATTGATATATAGAAGAAGTTTTAAGGTTGAACTAGCCACAAACCGCAACCATAACTTAAATGAGTAATTTTTAATAACTATTATCCCGGCGCCTCCGCCTAGTCGAAGATCTTCTTCTGCTGCTGACCATCTAGTCACTAGATGGTCAGATGACGTGAAAAAGATCATTACTAATTGAATTTTAGTGGCGCAAAACAGAAAAAAAATGGTCGAGCTTAAGGGAGGAGTAGATGTCTCGCAGTAGATCTGTAAAGCTGTTTGATGATGAAAAGAGATATTCTAGTTAGAGGGTTATTTGTGTGTGGTGATAGATTTATTGATTGGTAATTTTTGATGTTCGTGTAATTGCTTTTTTTGGAAAAATAGCGTTACCTTGTCAATTCTATAATTTTTCTATTATTTCATTGAACAGAAATGTATTTACTTGGTGCTTTCCTTTTTCTATCTGCCAAAATACAAGTGCTACGTAGTCCAAAAACAGCTTTATTGTACATTTAACGGCATATTACATAATTTTTGTTGTGGCACAAATTCAGGTATTGTAGCTAAATTTTTACGAGCATGTTTGAGGATATCTGCAACCGATAAAAATCCTTCTATATGAATATTAACATTTTTGAAATGTTTACTTTGGGTCATTTGGCTGTAAAGAAATGATGGTTTCTTTGAGTGACAAAGCTTTTACGTGAGCCATATATTTTACCACTTACAGTTTGCAATGCAGGAAATACAACAGCATTAAAAGTACAGTAATTCACATATACTTAAGCACATATAATTAAATATTTCAGTTCTTATAAGTTAGTAGCGTGGCCGAAGATTGAGGAAGTGAAGTGTCAGAGGGCAATAGAGTCTCCACGCACCATCGAACGCTACTTCAGGCGACCTATACATACCATATTTCCCAAAAAAAAAATAAGCGAAAGAGACGAATGTTGTTAATAATCACAGTTAGACGATTAATTTAATTTTCTTCGAGTATATACAACATTTACAACAGCATCGGTTAAATGTATGAGATTCTTCTCAAGAAAAAAAACACTGATTCGATTACCACACCAATACAGCAATTGAAGAGACAATTTTCGATTAATGCACAAGGAAATAAATAGCGCCAAAGTATTCGCATCCAGCTGTCACGGTCATAGGAGAATTTTCCGGCATTTGTTTTGTATCATGGAGAATGCTATTTTATTTATTTATTTACATTGCGGAAGATTATTTGTAGGCTTCAGTGACAGATTTACCTAATATAGACATTATTTCCAAGGAATTTTTACTATTATTTATTGTTTTTAACCGACTTCAAAACTAAAGGGAAAGGTTATCAATTCGACAGTATTTTTTTTATGAGTGTTACCTCAAAACTTTTTTTGGGAGAACCGATTTTGATAATTTTTATTTGAAAGCTGCTGCTTTCCAATTAGTCCCATTTAAACTTAATCAAGATCTGATCAGTAGTTTTTAAGTTATTATTATTAATGCTTTTTTTGAGATATATTTTTGACACCTACAATTGATCATAAAAATTTGTGAAAAATTAAAAAAAAAACTATTTAAAATTGTTAAATAATAGTTTATTTATTTAATTAATTTAAACAATTTGAGTATTATTAATTATGTTGTTTAATGTTTTTGATAATGCATTACAATATCAAGGAAAATGACCTTTTGATAAATTTCACTATATGAGCCTAATCGTAAAAAAAATTCATTCATATAAAATAGTATCAATTAATGAAATATTAAATAAACAATAGATTTTCTATTTTGAGATAGACGTTTCTTCGTTTGTCTCATTCAAACGGCGCTGTCTCATATTAGCAGCCTTTTTAGTAGGTCTACCCATATTGAAACAAATAATAGTGATCGAATACACTAAAAATCAAGAAATAAAAAAAATTAACAGAAAACCAAACAACTTTATAAATTGAAAAAATGCACTAAAAAGTATAAAATAATTGAGAAGACTTGCATGCTTAGAAAACTATAAAATTATTCAAATACTATAATGTACAATTATTGCTATTTATGGAGTTGGTGGCAGTCAAGACAGGTTTGTACAAGGTTGTATAAGATTAGTATATAAGTATATATATATATAAATATACTTATATAATATATTATGATATACTAATCATAATATTAGCATCACAGTATTTAAACTTACCGCACGCTGCGCGGCGCGTAGACGATCAGGCGCGGGCTCTCATCATATATATATATATATTTGGGAAACTGTTTATTGGGGATGCGGTCCCCAATCAACTAAAAAGTCGGTTTGTAGTTTAGATTCTTAACTACAAACCGACTTTTTAGTCACACTAAAACGAAAATCAATCCGTTTAATAACAAAAATGTGGTCTATAGAATTCCATGCGGGAACTGTGAAGCGGTATATATAGGACAAACATCAAGAAGCCTCAAAGGCCGTATCACAACCCATAAAAGTGATTGCAAATTAAAGAAAAACACTTGTGCACTGGCCGACCATCACATAACAACAAAACACGTAATAGAATATGATAAAGCAGAGGTGTTAGAAAAAGAAAATTACTAACAAAAGAGGGAATTTAAAGAAATGTTGAGGATCCGAGAAGAACCGAACACTATTAACAAAAAAAGCGATATAAAAAACCTTAGTAGCATATATACCTACCTACTACATCTAAATAAATAACAAGCGGCCTTGTTTGTGACAACCAATATACAATATACAAAAATAACAGTTAGTCCAGTCATTTCGTCCGAAAAAAAGGCAAATAAAAGAAAATGAATTTGCGCTTCTAATTTTTTAATATGTTATAGGGGATACCTAGAAAAGCTTAACTTGAAATTGTCGACCAAGCTTTCCTAGGAGCTTTCGCCGCCATCTTGAAAAAAAGGGTAAAATTTGTTTCTCGGCAATAACTCGGCTATCCGATGAGATTTCGAAAAATTTTATAAGACACTTTTTGTAGCTTTCTTTGTGCTCTACAATAACGCTTAAATCATTTTTAGCGTATCATGCATCGTTATTGAGATATCGATCGATAAAGTCAAAAATTTAGGACACAATTTTTGTTTTTTGCTTTTTTTTTCTTTGGGTCTTAATAAATATGAAAAATTGTGGAATTCAAACTTGTAGAGCATATTCAGACCTACAATCTCTTCCTTAGATTTTTTTATGTTGGACAAAAATTACGATCTCTAGCGCGCCGCAAAGTCGGTGAATCCACGCTCAGCGTTGAGCGAGCTGCTCGCTCGGTTGTGTCTGGATGTCGAATCGAATGGGAAATTGTTCAGGAAATTGATGGGATAAAAAATAAGTACATAGAGCAACAAATTAAGGATCACACAAAAGCGGCGCATAGACGATCAGACGCGGCGCATAAACGATCAGACGCGGCGCATAGACGATCGACACCGACTCCAAAAATAACAATAATTGTACATTATAGTATCCAAATAATTTTATTGTTTCTTAAGCATACAAGTCTACTCAATTTTTTTTCACTTTTTTAGGGTTTTTATTTTTATTTTTTGAAGTTGGTTTTTTTTTGTAAATATTTTTTTTATTTCTTGATTTTGTTAAAAAACTGTTTTGAAAATTTTTAATATGCCTAGAGAGAATTTTGGGATATGTTAAGTACAACAGTGAAAGAGACGCAGCCATAGTTTAAACGGAAGTGAAACGAAGATGAAAGACGCAATGCAAGCAATACTGGAATAAATTAGTACAAAGTTGCTGATCTAATAACAATCTAAAAAGCAGTTAATCGAAAGTGTACAATCGTAAAATGATATGAAACTCAATGAAAAGTAAATCGGGTTGTAAAGATGAATAAATGTGGTTTTAGTCCTATAGATATACGAATAAAATCTTTCAGAATTTTTTTACAGTACGATTAGAAAAAACAGAAAAAAAAAGAGTTGGAAAAATTAAAGAATGTACTAAAACTGGAAACAGACAAAAAAAGCTGAAATAGCATAGTCAAAATATATACAAGAAAAATTAATGTAGAAAAACTACAAGAGTTGAAAAAACAGAAAGATTTAAAATATGAAAATGAAAAAAGGAAAAACAAATATTGATTCAAAAAAGAACCAAAATGTAAATTATTGGAAAGAGAGAAAAACAATTGGGAGAGAGTTCTAGAACGCGAAAAAGTGTAGAGATAACAAAAGAAAATGTTTAAAGGCTGAAATTCACAAGAATTAAAAGAGCAAACAGAAAATAATGGCTAAAAAAGATTGAAGAATTTTTTAAAAAATATTTTAATTTTTAAAATTTGATGCTTTTGTAATAAAAAAATAATTAGATTTTTTATTATCTTTAATTTGTTCAAATATTTTGAAATTTTTTTATGTTCTTAAATTTTGACAATTAACTAAAAAGCGTATTGGATTTTAACGGTCTATATAAGCAAAAAGTGACAGACATTAAAAGTAATGATAGGCGGAGAGTTAAATGCAAGATTAAAAGAGTTTGATATTAAGATTAATATTGAAAAAAGAAAAATTTTAAAACAATAAAATGAAAAAAAAATTTAAAGTAAAAAAGAAAGAAAAAGTGAAAAGGAAAAAAATGGTTCCAAAGAGACATCATTTAGAAGAACTAAAAAAAATCTTGCACTAAATAAAATTTACTGTAATTTTTTTGCACTCAATTTCATTTAGTGCAAGAATATCATGAAGATAATCAAGTAAAAAAAAAGATAAAAATTATGGTAAAATATAAGTAAAGATGATAAAAATTTATACATGAATAAACAAGCCAAAATGATAAAATTTAACAATAGAGCTGAAAAAAAATAGAATGAAACTAAGATGAAAAAGAGATTGAACAAAGGAAAGATATAGAGATACTAATCATTTCTGCCTGGCCAGAGAGGTAGCAGAAACAATTGAACATATGATAAAAGAATGCGAGAACGTGAGGGAACAAATTATTGATAAAAATTAAAAATGTCAAAAGGTAGATAATAGAAAAATTTAAAGGAAACAAAACAAGAGAAGAAATGGAAAAAACAGAAACAGAATTAAATATATTGAAGAAATGTAAGGAGAAGTTAAAGAAAATATATTGATCTATTGATGACAATTAAAGAAAGAATTATTACAAGTCTTCTTTTTTTAACCATACGTAATTACTTAGATTATTTTTTTGTAAAAACGCAGAATTATTATGTATGCGTTGACACTAGACCAGAATGTATAGTTTTTTGTGTTCAGAACTTGTTGATTTTTTTTGTTCATGTTTTAATAAATGAAAAATAATAAAAGTTTTTATTTTTTAATATGGAAAATTTTTTATTGTCAGGTTGTTAAAAAATATATTTTGTTTTAGGTATACCATCTGTAACAATGCAGACTAAGCTTCTACCGCAAGAATTCGAGGTAACTTATAATAATATATACCATCTTCTTCAAATTCGATTACTTAAGAGATTAATTAAAACTAGTTTTTTCCATTGGTAAAAAGCAACTTATCTCCCAGTGGGCGAAATTACCACAACCCACAAATGAGCAGATACAACATTTACGCTTCTTTTGATTGATGAAAGCGTTCATGTATGGGCTTCCGTTGTCTATTCATATACCAAAGATACCTCCAACAGACATAAATAAATAAACACTAAATATAAATTATAATTAAGACTCTTTATCATTCGTTCTGGGTTGAGGAAACGTCATGCCAAAGAGATACATTGATATTTTTCATTTGTTCCTGGTTTGCTTTGCTCTCTTTCTCTGCAGTGCTTTACTTTGTTATGCGTACCACCGCTTATAAATCAAAGAGATTTTATCTCTGCCTCGTAATCTCTTTAATTACCTTAATGGATTAACATAAAGAAAGACTTTGATTTGATGGAGGTATGTAACTTGTGCTACTACTATATAGATTAGAGTAGTAATTCCTACTAAACCTTTTTTTTTCTCCTTCGTTTATCGCAAAACTAAAGCTTTCAGCTTTTTATTATTCTTATGGAAGACATTTTTTGTCAGTTGATTTAATATTGGAAAGCTTTCAACTATAATATGTGTCTTATCATAAACGCATCATTTATTGTAATTATTTTTATGCATTTTCTGTACATTTGGGTAGGTTGAAGGCTATGAGGTTCCGGTGGAAAACAAAAGATATCGTAATTATGTCAATAATTTAGGTTACGTCGGCTTATATTATAAGACAATTATTATTAAATTTTACTTTGTGGAGTCATGGCAGATTGTCTGTACAACCAACGAGCAGAATAATGTCAGAATCGGACACTAGTTTTTTTTTTAATTGTTATATTTTTTTTTTACTTTTTTTATAATTTATTGCTATATTACAGTGTACCTAAGTGTCTTTTTTTTTAAATTTTATACTTCTATTTTATACAATATCACACTTTCTAGTAAAAAAAGTAACGGACTTAAAATTGATACTTGGGGAACACCCGAAACTCTTATCTCTCGGATCTTAACAAATTGGTTTTCTATCAAAATTTTGATAAAAATTATGAAATTTCTAATCGGTAGCTGTTAGATATCTTCCAATCTTTACTATTTCCATTACCATATTATTAACGAATCATCCGATAAAGTTAATTTCAAAGATCTTAGTGATCGAGAGAACGGCGGCACTAATCATTTCGAAAAGAGTGCTTTTTTTAATTTCCAATTAATATTATTAATGACAATTTAGAAGCTACTGTCATTATCAAGGTATGTGACTACTATTCCTTAAAGTCTTCTGGTAGCTAAAAGATTACAATCGACCCAAGAAATCAGTGTGTTGACCTTTTGGTAGATACTCGTAAGAGCAATTAACGTAAAGCCCACCGGGATGCTGTCCACGTACAGAAGCAAGCTAAGGGGCATTCAGGTAAGGCCACTGTTGAAAGATATTAATTACTAGGGCACTCACTGGACGTCCACAACTGTATCTATTAACCGCTATCATTTACAGCATAACTAATGCTATATGTCGTAGAGTTTGATTCATTTCACCCGATTATCTAATACTCAACTTCTAATTAATAATACACAATTGACACGTTATTGCCATAAAAAAGTGACTCCACTTCTTTATCAAAAAAAATTTTTTTCTTCTATATTTTTCTTCTTTTCCATTCGCTCTCTTTTTCGCCTCGTCACGTTTTTGCCATATGATCTCTGTTCTTTTCACACATTCTGAGTAATTTTACTTTTTGGGTTTTTATATCTTTATCTTGCCAGCATGTTTTTTTTGCTCCATATTAATTGGCGCTGCTATTTTGGTTTTCTTTTCTTGTCGACCTAAATTTTAATTTTTTTCTAATGCCTTTTATTAATTCACTTTTTTTCTCACTTTTTTTATTACTTAGACTTCTTATTTCATAATACTTCTTACTCTGTGATCGGTTTCTCACTGCTTTTTTCTTAGTTTTTGCTTATGTATTTTTTTTTTATAATGTCTTTGGTTTAACCTTTTACCTTAATATGGTTTGACATATTACCTTTACGTTTTTTCTGTTTTTGTATTTTTTTATAATATACATTATAACGCTTTTTAAAAAACTATCAAAATTCATAATTTTTTTGCATGCGCATCTGTTGTTATTTTTTTTAGTAAACGTATATTTCTACCCATTCAGCTTTTTTCTTGTCTTTTTGCTAGTTATTATTATTTTTGTTGTGTTATTATTTGCTTGTGTGTGATTTTTATAATTTTCTTTTTTCTCTGTGCTTATGGCATGCTTTTTTTTCATATTTTATTGATTACTTGGTACAGGTACGGTCTTTTTATCTTTGCCGTTTTTAATTTTTTTTTAATTTTTATATGAGTAATGTTTTCTATAGTAATCTTAAAGTTTTTTATAACATTTTTTTTGTCAGTTTTTCTATTTTTTTTTCTTCTTAGTATTGCATGTATTTTTCATGTTTCTAACGTTTTTCACTCATTCCGCAGTATTTTGGTTGGCATTCAGTTTTGTTTAGCATTAGGCTTTTTTAGTACTTTTACAATTATATTTTTAGATTTTTTTTACATTACTTTTCTAATCAAGTAAGCTCGGGAAAGTTGGTCAAATTTTTAAGCATTTATTTAGTTAATTTTTTATCTTAAAATTTTTATTTTCCAAATTTTACAAAATTTTTTTTTAAAAAATCTAAAATTTTCAGTATGCACTGCCTAAAATAAACATTATTATAGTGTGTAATTATATATTTTATGCTAAAATTGTATCTAAATCAGTATTTTCTGAGCAACATATTGATAAGTCTCTGTTGACATCTTTTTTTTCTAATGTTTTTCAGATATTGTTTTGATATGACATACATTTTATAAATTTGAGACAAATTCTTATCAGTACAGAATACGATTTCGACCCCTTATACTGTACGGGTTATTGTTATTTATAATGGATCATTCCGTAAGTTATATATAATTTTTATAATTAAAACAAATTTTTTTTTAGATTTTTTGGTATACTATAATAATTCTAAGAACGGTCTCACTTACAGCCGAAGCAAATTTCTCTCAATGTATTTGCAAAATGAGCCAAAACGGCTTTAAATATTTATTCGTACTGCCACGCTAGACAGACCAGTTTTTTAAAAATTATTCATCCAAATACTACCAACCATTTGGAAATAATAATGAAAAAAATTAAAAACTATGAGCCGTACATCGTCGCTTTGGATTTATCGAATAATAATATAACTCAAGTGGATTTTGGAAATTTTAAGCCGTTTGTTAAACTAGATATTGTAAATTTATCATTTAATAATATTATTTTGAAAAATAATTTAAAATGTTGCCATTTAAATTTAACAACTGTGGTTTTAGTAAACAATAATATGGACCAATTAGATAGTTCTGCGTTCAGCTTAATTCCAAATCTCCAAAAATTGCATTTAGGCGGTAATAAAATTCGAAATTTTACTGGAAGTTTCAATATAACGGTATTGCATTTAGACCATAACAGCTTATATAACATACCATATACTTTTTTCGAAAATGTTACAAAATTAGAAGTATTAGAATTACAGTGTAATCATATAAAAAACATCGATCCTAGACTGTTTAAAAACATTCTAAACCTAAAAAGTCTAAATCTATCTTATAATAATCTTGTGACTTTGCATTATGAGACTTTTTATTTTTCAAAATTTTTACTCTCGCTTGATTTGAGCCACAACAATCTTCAATTTATACATAACCTTACTTTCCATTATCTGCCAAAATTAAAACATCTTTATCTAAACAATAACAAACTGAAATTTGTAAATATAGACAATCTTTTAAGCCATTCTCACGATTTGAAGACAGTTTCATTGCAGGGAAATTTGTGGATCTGTACAAAGCTTTTGACAATGATCCAAAAATTTCGTGTCAAAGATGTCTTTCTAATGTCTGAAAATCATTATGATACCAATAATGTTTTAGGAATTGCTTGCAAAAATTTTGAAAATGAATATGCTTTGACTTCTCACATTGTTAAAGATACAACTACCAATCAGATACATTTCATAGAAGAAGAGATGAAAAAGTTGACAAATATTGTAATAGCATGCTTTGTTATGTTTTTACTACTAACAAGTGTTTATATTGGCTCAAAATTGTACAGTATTTTCTTTTTTTCAAAAACTAGAAAAAGTGTTACGCGCTTAGAGTTATTGAAAATGTAGAAATAGCCTTTTTGAAATAAAAATTTTTCGTCTATAGCAGTTTTTGTAAAAAGATTGTAATGCTTTTAAACTGACGTTTTTGACGATCTACTTTTGACTGCTCAAGTTGGCACCACTTGTTTGACAAATATTTGACATAACGTTTATAAAAAATATTGTAGGTCATGTCACAGCGACTAGCTTTTCAAGTGGCATCTAGATGTTGTCAGTAGTTGTACCATTTTTTAGAATTGCCAACTTAAACGGTCCTATTTCACCACGTAGCTATAAAAAATTTAAACATTTTAGAATTAAATTATATTACAAAATCTTTTTTTATTTTTGTAATGTAAAATTAAAATGGGATAGTATATTAAAGAACAAATTTTAAAATAATGACTCATTTAGAACAAAATTGAAAAAAATTATTATCTTTTCCCTTTTAAAGGTTGAGAATTGTAGCGACTGTCATAGAAAAAAGTTAATGAAAAATTAAAAAATTACAAAATAATAACTCATTTGAACTAAAAATGTAGAAAAATATCTTTTTTTAGTTATTTCTTCTCCCTTTTGAAGATTGAGAAGGGTAGCGACTGTCATAGAACACTTTTTTATTTTTGTAATGTAAAATTAAAATGTGATAGAACTATATTAAAAAACTAATTTTAAAATAATAACTCATTTAGAACAAAATTGAACAAAAAAACCTTTTCTTTTCTCTTTTAAAGGTTAAAAATGGTAGCAACTGTCATAGAAAAATTTACAAAAAGTTTTGTATTTGGCGCATCCACCATTTTTCAACAATTTTGTCAAAATTAATAAAAAATTACAAAATTATAACTCATTTGAACTAAAAATGACGAAAAATATCTTTTTTTGGTTATTTTCTCTCCTTTTTGAAGATTGAGAAAGGTAGCAACTGTCATAAAACAATTTACAAAAAAAAATTGTATTTGGCGCATCCACCATTTTTAACATTTTGATCAAAATTAATAAAATATTACAAAATAATAACTCATTTAAGCTAAAAATAAAAAAAACGTTTTTTTTTAGTTATTTTCTCTCTCTTTTGAAGATTGAGAAGGGTAGCAACTGTCATAAACATTTTTTTATTTTTGTAATGTAAAATTAAAATGTGATAGTATATTAAAAAGCTAATTTTAAAATAATGACTCATTTAGAACAAAATTGAAAAAAAACATTTTCTTTTCTCTTTTAAAGGTTAAAAATGGTAGCGACTGTCATAGAAAAATTTACAAAAAATTTTGTATTTGGCGCATCCACCATTTTTTAACAATTTTGTCAAAATTAATAAAAAATTACAAAATTATAACTCATTTGAACTAAAAATGAAGAAAAACTTTTTTTTTTGGTTATTTTCTCTCCTTTTTGAAGATTGAGAAAGGTAGCAACTGTCATAAAACAATTTACAAAAAAAATTTGTATTTGGCGCATCCACCATTTTTAACATTTTGATCAAAATTAATAAAATATTACAAAATAATAACTCATTTAAGCTAAAAATAAAAAAAACGTTTTTTTTTTTTAGTTATTTTCTCTCTCTTTTGAGGATTGAGAAGGATAGCAACTGTCATAAACATTTTTTTATTTTTGTAATGTAAAATTAAAATGTGATAGTATATTAAAAAGTTAATTTTAAAATAATGACTCATTTAGAACAAAATTGAAAAAAAACATTTTCTTTTCTCTTTTAAAGGTTAAAAATGGTAGCAACTGTCATAGAAAAATTTACAAAAAATTTAGTATATTTGGCGCATCCACCATTTTTCAACAATTTTGTCAAAATTAATAAAAAATTACAAAATTATAACTCATTTGAACTAAAAATGACGAAAAATATCTTTTTGGTTTTTTTCTCTCCTTTTTGAAGATTGAGAAAGGTAGCAACTGTCATAAAACAATTTACAAAAAAAATTTGTATTTGGCGCATCCACCATTTTTAACATTTTGATCAAAATTAATAAAATATTACAAAATAATAGCTCATTTAAGCTAAAAATAAACAAAACGTTTTTTTTTTAGTTATTTTCTCTCTCTTTTGAAGATTGAGAAGGGTAGCAACTGTCATAAACATTTTTTTATTTTTGTAATGTAAAATTAAAATGTGATAGTATATTAAAAAGCTAATTTTAAAATAATGACTCATTTAGAACAAAATTGAAAAAGAACATTTTCTTTTCTCTTTTAAAGGTTAAAAATGGTAGCGACTGTCATAGAAAAATTTACAAAAAATTTTGTATTTGGCGCATCCACCATTTTTCAACAATTTTGTCAAAATTAATAAAAAATTACAAAATTATAACTCATTTGAACTAAAAATGACGAAAAATATCTTTTTTTGGTTATTTTCTCTCCTTTTTGAAGATTGAGAAAGGTAGCAACTGTCATAAAACAATTTACAAAAAAAATTTGTATTTGGCGCAGAATTAAATTATATTACAAAATCTTTTTTTATTTTTGTAATGTAAAATTAAAATGGGATAGTATATTAAAGAACTAATTTTAAAATAATGACTCATTTAGAACAAAATTGAAAAAAATTATTATCTTTTCCCTTTTAAAGGTTGAGAATTGTAGCGACTGTCATAGAAAAAAGTTAATAAATATTAAAAAATTACAAAATAATAACTCATTTGAACTAAAAATTAAGAAAAATATCTTCTTATAGTTATTTCTTCTCTCTTTTGAAGATTGAGAAGGGTAGCGACTGTCATAGAACACTTTTTTATTTTTGTAATGTGAAATTAAAATGTGGTAGTATATTAAAAAGCTAACTTTAAAATAATGACTCATTTAGAACAAAATTGAAAAAAAACATTTTCTTTTCTCTTTTAAAGGTTAAAAATGGTAGCAACTGTCATAGAAAAATTTACAAAAAATTTAGTATATTTGGCGCATCCACCATTTTTCAACAATTTTGTCAAAATTAATAAAAAATTACAAAATTATAACTCATTTGAACTAAAAATGACGAAAAATATCTTTTTTTGGTTATTTTCTCTCCTTTTTGAAGATTGAGAAAGGTAGCACCTGTCATAAAACAATTTACAAAAAAAATTTGTATTTGGCGCATCCACCATTTTTAACATTTTGATCAAAATTAATAAAATATTACAAAATAATAACTCATTTAAGCTAAAAATAAAAAAAACGTTTTTTTTTTAGTTATTTTCTCTCTCTTTTGAAGATTGAGAAGGGTAGCAACTGTCATAAACATTTTTTTATTTTTGTAATGTAAAATTAAAATGTGATAGTATATTAAAAAGCTAATTTTAAAATAATGACTCATTTAGAACAAAATTGAAAAAGAACATTTTCTTTTCTCTTTTAAAGGTTAAAAATGGTAGCGACTGTCATAGAAAAATTTACAAAAAATTTTGTATTTGGCGCATCCACCATTTTTCAACAATTTTGTCAAAATTAATAAAAAATTACAAAATGATAACTCATTTGAACTAAAAATGAAGAAAAACATTTTTTTTTGGTTATTTTCTCTCCTTTTTGAAGATTGAGAAAGGTAGCAACTGTCATAAAACAATTTACAAAAAAAATTTGTATTTGGCGCATCCACCATTTTTAACATTTTGATCAAAATTAATAAAATATTACAAAATAATAACTCATTTAAGCTAAAAATAAAAAAAACGTTTTTTTTTAGTTATTTTCTCTCTCTTTTGAAGATTGAGAAGGGTAGCAACCTTTTGGGTTTTTCGTTTTATTTCATATTGATTGATTTATTACTTTTTTGCATTTTATTATCTTTTGGAAACACGGGTGTAGTTCTGTAGCAAACATGTTGTCGTCTGAAGAAGAAAAGCTTACACTTTTAGAAGTTATTGTCTTCTTGTAAAAAGACAATTTTAATCATAAGACATTCAGCAAAAATAATGATCTACTATTTCTGGTAAAACCTACAGTTTTCAAACGTTGCATCAATTTATACTTTTCTATACAATTTAAGACGTCTGGCTGTTTCTAGTGATTTTTTTAATGAAAAGTGGCCGGTGGATGCTAATCAAATGCTTTGCACAGCTCGTTTAATTTTTTCTACAAACGGGTAACATTCCAGCTAAATTTCACTTTAAGTTTTATCTATGTGGAAATTATCAAACTCATTGTGCTAAATTCTATTCATCTTTCTGAAAAATAATCTGTTTTTTATCTCTAAACATCAAAACTAGAAATGGCACTATTTAAACCAACAGGCTTTAGAAAAAAAAATGTAGAAATTGAGGTAATCACTGTAAGCTTCGAATGTGAACTTTGCGAGATACTAAGCAGTAAATAACCTGCGACGTTAATGGCTAATAAATAATTAGAATTAGTTCCATTTCCATGTGGGGCTTTATAACGCAGATGTCTTACATAGATTAACTGAGTATCGATATTAAACGAAGGTTAAGGTTTTTTTCTGTAAATATGGTGCTCATAAATTTCTACGATTATTCCATCCATAAATAACAAAAGGTAATAAGAATATAGGCCGAGTGACTGAATAATTGCACTGTCAAAAAAAAGTCTTATTCTGTATGCATTGAAGATCTTCAAGCTAAAGGTGACTTGACGTAAAGAAAAACTGAAGAATTTTTTATTGTTATATTTAGAGTTTGGGGCTTGACCTGAAAGGTGAACCACAATTCATTTCTTATTGACCACACACAATCAAAAGAAATTTTTTTTAAATAATATAAAAAGAACGTGATGAAATTTTCAAAACATAAAAAATCAGATAAACTTTATACTGTTTCTGCATAATAAATTTGCAATCGTTCAATGACATGACTGATATTATACATAGCTGAAGAAGCACACGTTAAGAAGTTCACAATCTACGACAAGACATGTTTAATTCAATAGACACTTGACAGATTATATATCAACAAATTTTTCTGTTTACATTGTTGTTAATATTAATTATTACAAGCCAGAATAATTTTTAATTGTTAATTTTGCAAAATTACTATACAAAAAAATATTTTAAACAAATTACAAACTATAAATAAATAAAAAATTGATATTGTTTGTCGTCAAATTTACATCTACATATTATCAAAGTCAATTTATCACTTATCATACCTCCATCTATCAGAATTAGAAGAATCTTTCCATCAAAGTCGGTTGGAAAAATAGTTTATTTAAATTTAGCTCTCAAATGTAATTTTATGAAAAACTAGCTGGCCCGGCGAACTTTGTTCCGCCTAAACATAGATATTATTTTTAAAATAAGCAAACCAAAATCTTTGAAAATTATATATTGATACATGTCATTTTTTGTCTCTATCCCTTCCCTTTTCATCCCTTTGTTAATAAAAAGTAGCTGTTTATAATTATTTAGTTTTATTAATTTTTTCTAATTAATAATTAAAAATTATTAAATATTATTAAATATTTAATAATTAAATATTAAAATAATTATTAATATTTAATTAAAAATTTTATTAATATCTTTAAATATTTATTAATATTAATAAACTCGCTGCTCGATTCAAATCAGCACTTGATAAATATCTTGTTCTGCGTCGCAAATTATCTATTTGTTGACCTCTGTTGTTCGCTCGACGATTCTGCATTGCCAACCGAGCTGTTTCACGGGCTGCTTCACTTTGCTCTCGTGATTGAGAAGCACGAAGTCGAGCCATACTATCGCGGCGCTGTTCACGTGCAATTTCTTGTTCTTCTTCAGTCCTTTCATTTGCAGTATTTCGTATTCTTCTTGCATCACGGCTTTGTCGGGAAAGATTCGATCGTCTTGGTCGCGGCATTATTAATTAAACTTCACTTCACCTAAAAACTAAAATTTTCAACCATACCGAGTTTTATAGTTCACTTCACTTTTTACGAATGGGCAACGGCACTATCATTACATTAGAATTGTTAATTATTTATTTAATAGAAATAGTTTTATTATTGATATCTTACAAATATCAAATTGTCATCCATACGTCATTACATATCTGTCATTATACGTCAATTACATAGCTGTCATTTGCGTTTTGTTATTCCACGTTTTATAGTGACTGACGTTTCATGTCAAGTCACACGGGAATGCTGTCGAACAGGATGAAAAGTATCCTATGTCCTTCTCCTGGCTCTAAACTATAATTGATATAAAAATCCAAGTTTGGGAAAATTTCTTGAGCCACGTCAAATAAATTTTAATGTAAACGCTTCTTCGTGGTTGCGTCAAATTTCTCCGTAATTTGTCGAGCCTCACCGAACGTTTCCGACATCGCATTTCACATTTGACTTTCACCCCTCTTTTAGAGGGTGGTTTCTGGAATAAAAAGTATCCCATGTCCGTCTCCTGGCTCTAAGCAACCACCTCACCAATTTTCAACCATATCGGTAAAGCCGTTCTTGAGTTATAAGTGGAGTAACTAACAGATTTTCTTTTATATAATTATATAGATGTTGAATTATTATATTATAAGTATAGTTTTTATTTTTTTTCAAATGGTAAAGATTGGTCAATTGGGTTCAAGAATTGGCCAGATATTGTAATAGTATTTCGCAGTATTTATTAGTATTTAATATTTTAATCTAAATCATTCACGAAAGTAAAAAAAAGTGATCAATCAAAAGGCAAAATTGGACTTAATGTTGAAAATACAAGATTATAAAGTAGAAAGTCTAAATAAAACGCACATGAAAAATAGAATGAAACAAAATTATGATTTAGAAATGCCTCGCTGAAAGAAAACGTTAGACCCAAAAGCAATTTTCTGAAACACTGCAGATTTATGACTTGGCAGTCTATTGTACACTTTATAGAAATCAATATGATTCATACGCGAAAATGACTTATCATTTGCTACTTTCGGTAGTCATTAAGGACCTTTGTGTATTTGAAACTGATACAAAATTCACTTTTAATTATTTTAAAAATGTAGGTACGTTGTGATAGATTTGAATGTCGCACATTTTTATGTAAACTTAATACAAAATTTGTGGTTTTCATTTTTATTTTAATTATTAAACTGATTTTTAAGCTAATTGAAGATTCAAAACTTGTATTAGAAGAATAATTTTGTTTTTATCAATATCAATACTTGCCAAATATTGTAGTTCGTAATCATTTTTTGAGTTTAGGACAGGGAAGGTTGAAGATAAAATAGTAAAGAAATACAAACTAAATTAGAAATAGTGTCAATTTGATAGGCAGCTAGCCAGATACAATCAGATGTTTTGCTGAAATCATTAGAATTGTTTTATGTTTCGCAGTGTGTGATAAACCTTGGACAATATACAAAATGTTAAATTTTTCTTTCATCACTGAAATAACGGGCTAGAGAACAAAAAGAATGATATAATTGAACCTTAATGATGGTTTATAAACTTCAGCGATTCTGATTTCTCCTAAAAGCCGATTAGAATCTTTTAGGTCAAGAACTTTGAATAATAAAAATTGATATCTCTTATGTGTACATTGGGTATATTGACCGTTATAAGCTCACTTTTGCCATTATTTTTAGCGGTCAAATCAGAAATAATTCGCAATTACGTATACGCGGACACGTTTGCTGTTAACAGGAGTTGTTTCTTGTACGTGACTGAATGTTTTTGTTGGTAATGTCTAATGTCATTGGTTTATTATAGTATTACTACAACCTGTTTAGAGAAAAATTATACATTTTTGCCATAATCAAAAAAATACATCGAACGATAATAATACTTAATAATAATTGTCTATCAGTCGTGAGAAATTAGTGGTAAATAGTGCACATTTTGCAATTGTGTTGCATAAAACCGTTTCCTTTCTTCAGCGAAATTCTTCGAGTTTTTTTGCAAATTTGACATTTATTATTATTATTGTTTTTTAAGCTACAGTATTGTTTTGTTATTATTCATCATGGTATTATCAGGTGGGAACAACAGAACAGCAGACAAATGTTGACCAAATATTTCCAAATCGCAGCGGGAAGCACAAGACATGACTTTCCCCTTGTTATAATTATCATACAATACACCAGGAGGTGCTGCCCTCCTGTTGTGATTTTTTCTGTTTTTGATATATTTGAATTCATCCCAACACGTTATTACCTATAATAATTGATTTTTCGACAATGTGACGACTGAGATTCATCATCAATCAACGGCAGATCTATTGTTTTAGAATCTAGATTTAGATGTAATGTACAGTGGTTATAAAGAGACTGTCAATTTCATTTCAACAATCATTTATCATTTAATTTGCTTTTGATTACCCTACTACCAATATGACAATCTGCTCAGTATAGCCAAACACATTTTTAAAATGGTCTCTTTGTTATTTAAAACAACTTCCAATGCATCTACAATGCATTTTAGTCTTATTTTAGCCTTCTGAAGCAGATAAATATAAACAAACATAAAAAAAAGAAATGTTTAGCCTGGTTGACCTACACGGAGGGAAATTAAAATTGTCAGTTTTGTTTATTTGCTATTTTGTCATAGTGGTATAGAAGTGCTCTCGTCGTCAAACAATTTACGTACTAAAACAGACAAATTTGAACAGAAAAAATTTATTAAAAGCTTATTAACACTTTGTAAAATCTGTTGTAAGGCGGGGTATTCTTGCTGAAAATCTGTAAAGCATTTAGAAATGACCAGACACTATCAATTTTCTCTTTATTTCAAAAATAATGATAAAAAGCTTTTCGACGTTCTATTAAGATTTTAAATTTTAATTTGACGTTTTAGGCGACTACAAGTAAATTTCATGGCATGGGTAAATTATGTTTTTTGATAAAAGTCCGATACTACTTGCAAAGAACAATGTGGGTAATTGATCTTAATTGAAAATTTGCTAGCGATTTATAGGTTTTTTTATGAAACAAATGAAAAAGTCAGCACAAATAAATAAATCTAAACAGTATCATCATTAATACATAGTATTTAAAATGGGAAAGTCATATTTTGTCAGTAAAGGCTTAGTCAGTATATAAATCAAAGCAATCTAAAAAAACAATGCACAAAATCTTAAAAAGAAATTACAAGAAATAATAGGAAAAATGAAAAAACAAAATTTGTATTAAAGCTGCAAAACCCAATTAGAAAAAGCGAAAAACAAAGCGTAGAATGCAAAGAAGAAATTGAGCAAAACTTTCTAAGACCACAGTATTAACACTTAATAAATAACTTACTAGAGAAAATTAAATAGAAATTCTCAAGAACGGTTTTTAGAGCATGAAACATAAAAATTACCAGAAATAAAAATCGAAACAAACCAGAAAAATGTCAAAGCATTTTATTCTGAAAAAATGAAATTTTTGTTTAATTGAAAAAAAGGTAAAAAAGTTGAAATCGAAGATTTTTTGGAATATAATAAGGACAAGTTAAAATAAGCAAGGCAAGGGCAAAAAAGTGTTGTAACACTATAAATAGAAAAACTACAGAAACTGATAAGCAAGCTCATAGGAAGAATAATCATTCTATCAGTAAACTAATAAATAAGCACTTGTTTATAGTACTGTTGTAAAAAAATACCTTAAATAAAGTCATAATTAAAAAAATGAAGAAAAGAAAATAAACTCATTTTGCAAAATTTAAAACAGAAGACAGTTTTTAAAATATGCTAGATTTTATAAAAAGAAGCTATGTTTTAAAATAAAATCTTGAACTCTATACCAGTTCTATTGTTATTATTTTTGATTTTATGAAGTAGAAAGAACTAGTACAGACTAAAAGCTTTTTCTAATCTTGGTTCAACTGAGTCGCTATTTTTTGACAGTTTTATTGGTTTTTAAAGTTTTCTTATAAATAAATTTTTGAGATAGACCATAAAAAGTAAAGTAAAAACTATTCTACGCAGTGGAATAGTTATTTGATTTTTTGAAAAAAGGGTTTTTGGTTTTTTTGAGAACTCTTATTTTTTAGAAAATTGTTTGATTGTTATGGTATTTAAAAAAATTATTTATGGTATAAAAAAAAAAAATTATATAATTTTAATTTTTCTATTTCTAGAAAAGTAAATATATATGTACGTGTACAGTGTACACGTTATGCAATTTTATAATAATGTAAACAAGTGAGACACGAAATAAAAAACAAGACTAAACATTGACAACCTGAAAAACCATAAATCACATGTTAGACGCTGAATACAAATAGATCTTAATAAATAGAATAATAGATAATGTGTTTTGAAAGAAAAAGAGAAGGAAAACAGAGAAACAAGATTTGAGACAAAAGAAAAAAACTGATAGTTTTCTAGCAACTTTTCAGCAACTTCAGAAATTTTTGAGAAAACAAAAGTGTGAAGAAGATAGAAAAAAAGTTTTTTAATAGCATTTGCAAAAACAATCGGTCGGAAAACTCAACCAAAAAAAAAAAACATCTGACACTTAATAATGATTTTTAGTTTATAAACTGATCATGTTGATTCTACAAATGCCGTTTGTGGCTCAAAATATAATTTTATTCAAAAAAAAAAAAGACTTAAGAACAGAAATCGAATTGCAATCATATTAAGCAATTTCTTTAAATTAGCCATTAATATTCTCTTCACAGTTAATTACAATGCAGTCAAGTTGCTAGAATTTGCATACATGATTGTCGAATTGACAAAAATATGACCGCCACACAAGTCGGAACATACGATGATTAATTGCAGAATTATGTAAAGCAATATATTATTTTCAAAAAAAAAATAATAATCTTTGAGAATCTTTCAAATTTATTAAATCTCTAAACGATCACATTAGTATGAGTGGTTTTAGTA
Source organism: Lagria hirta (assembly GCA_947359425.1). Lineage (NCBI taxonomy): Eukaryota > Metazoa > Arthropoda > Insecta > Coleoptera > Tenebrionidae > Lagria > Lagria hirta. Next base: position 23,038,288 of record OX375800.1, on the reverse strand, counting down.
GCAAAATCCATTTTCGAAGTCAGAAAAATAAATGTTAGACACAAGAAAAGCTCTTTAGACGTACAATTAAAAATGACTAACGTTAAATAACAAGTGTCAAATAACATTGGAAAAGAACAGATTAGAACCGATAACAATGTCTTCAGGAGTTTCTTTTCTGACAGAGATGGATTCGATGTGACAACCGCACACGATGTTGGAATAATTAATAAATCTACTAGTTTTACCGATTTGTTATTGTCTTTCTCTTCTCTCCTCTTCAATTCGAATCAAATCGGGAGAAGAACTATTCAAAAGCGGTTTAAAATTACATCGAGAATGATTAACAGGCATCGTTCATAAAGATAATTAATTTCCTTTGTGTGTCTTCTTTAATTGAATTTCATTCGTTTAAAGAACACATATCGGATTCTCAACTTTTTGAACTTTTAGTTTCATTAATTATTTTTGTAGACAAAAGCTTACTAAATAAACTCTAGCAATTATTAATTCGAATTGAGAGCAGGGAGTTAGTAATTCCTGCACTAGTGCGTGTATTCGAATTCAAAAAGTTTATTTTTGCTGTTTATAACGTTTGCGGCACTTATATAAAAATAATCATTTAACAAATTGTGCGTCAAATTAGTTTTTTAGGGGTTGAAATAAGCATCGGTGGTTCAGTGGTAGAATGCCCGGTTGAAGCCCGTGTGGACCCGGGTTCGATTCCCGGCTGATGCAAAAAACCTACTTTTTGACACATAATATTATATCGACGGATTTTTGCAAAGCTAATGTCTAAAATAACAGACAATATAATTGTAGCAAGAACTTATCAACTGCCTTTATTAAGCTGTTCTTCTTTTAGTTAATTTTTTTTGTACTTTTGTTTAAAAAAAAATTAAACGATTCTATTATTCACATAGAAAATGAATAATTATATGCATTTTCTGATGATGACCACTTGTTGGTCGAAAGAGCTTTCAAGATCTATTAAACAAACTTTTTGGCAAGTGGTAAACTGTGTGAATAGTTTATAATGCCAAATATTCCAAGCCCATCAATTAAACGATATCATAAAAACAAATGACTTATTGTCTCTTGTTTCAACTCTATAAGAAAAAAAGTAAAAGTTTTATAAAAATTAAAATAAGTTGAGTCATAAGTCAAAAACGTTTAAATTTAGTGCCATTTGGGCGTCTTTCATCGGCTGCAAAAAAATGATCAAGGCTTTTTCACTGAGTCAAGATCTTGAGACAATGTTTCTACGTTATGATCATTTAAAACTGTCGACGACCAACAGATATCACTAGTTGAAGTTAACAAAAAGTGGTTTTTTAGCAATGGAAGAGTGTTGCAGGTTCAGTAACCACGTTACTTTTGCGAAAGATATAACAAAATTTTATATAATTTGGCAAAAAATCAGAAGCTGATAAAGTTCATTGAACTAAACGTTTGACTTTTATTTATTTGAGAATCAACTCCTAAAGGTGTCTTTATTATAAAACAAAGTTGGTATAATGGTTCTTTTTGTTAGACATAAATTCGATTTTGGTTAAAAGATATGTTAAAAAACAGAATATTTTTTTTAAAAAGTAGTTTCTTTTTCAATCGTGGTTTAAATCAGCAGCTTTAGATGATCAAATTTGTACATAGTTTTGTGTTGTTTATCTTTATTTACATTTTGTTTACTTTAATAAATATTAGCTTATCGTTTGGACAATATAAATTTTTTTGCAGATTTTCTTTTTTTGAAAAAAAATTTGGAGCGTTTTTGACTTTTTCTTTAACTTTACAATTTATTGTTTATTTTTTATTTTGCTGATACTTTATAAAAAACTCAAACTAAATGTGTTATAAAAGAAATTACAAAAAAATTGAAATTATATGAAAAATAAGTATATGAAATTAATTGAAAAGCATTTTGCTATACTCCTTTAATTAATTATATATGTATATGCATATAACTTGTTTCTTGCTATACTTTCTATAATGAGATGAAATATCCAGATGATCCAGGTAAAAGACAATCCAGAAAAAATTACTTTTTAGCATCGGCCGGGAATCGAACCCGGGCCTACCCGGGCATGAACCGGGGATTCTACCACTGAACCACCGATGCTTATTTCATCCCCTAAAAAAATTATTTGTTGCAGAATTTGCGCATAATATACTGTTAAAAGATTATTTGCTTGAAAAAATATGTTACGTAAAACCGCTTGCTAATCGTAAGAAATGTAAAAACTTGTTTAAAGGGGGGGGGAGGGTTAAATATAGGAATATAGGGATGAAATAAAATAGTTAAAAATTTAAACTTTGGAAACTGATTGATTGAGTTTGGAAGAACAACTAACAAAAAACCTAATTTTAAATTTAATTGCAATTTTTTTTAAATGTATCTTTAATCAATTAAAATAAGTAATCTGTAATATTATAATCTTAAGTTATAAATTTAAAATATAAGAGTAATTTACATAACGTTGGGGGTTTCTGCTAATGCTAGACGAAGTTTAGCTTTGAACATTTTTTAAAAAAAAAACTGTCAAATTTTTTTACCAACAAGTCACAGCTTGTTCCTGTAAACTACTAAATGTTGTTTTTTTAAAATTTTAGACATGTATAATTTTCCTAAATAGACTAAGTATTAATTTGAAAAAATGTGTAGACCAGTTACAATTTGATGTTATTTATAGTAGTTTTTGTTGGAAAGTGCAGAATTTTTCTACAAATATACTGTTTTTTGGTTCATTTAAAATAAAACCGAGCTTTTTCTCTATAAAAATTCTGTTAGTTAAAACTTTTTCTTTTTTTTAAGAGTATATTGTAATGTTTGATAACATACAAGGTGAGTCATTAGCGTGGTATTAGTCTCTTAAGCTTTTGCTATTATTTTGCCTTATATAAAACGTTCTCATCATTTTATTTTAATTCAAACATCTATAATTATGTTATTTTGTTTCCAGTAATGACGACTACACAACTATTTTTACACTAATGACTCACTCTGTATATTTAAAAGTGAGAATTGAAAATTTGGGTAAAAACCAGTTTGCATCGGCCGGGAATCGAACCCGGGCCGCCCGCGTGGCAGGCGAGCATTCTACCACTGAACCACCGATGCTTGGTTCATTCTACTAAGGCTTAATTAAACAGCAAATATAATAATGAGTTAGTTTAATGAGAAAAGAAGAAAAAAGTGTTAAATAAAATCCAAAAAAAAACAAAAGTCAGATTTAAAAAAAAACTGATACATTTTTTTGCTATCTTTAATGTGTTAGATTTTTCGTTTTTTTTCTGTTTTGATCATTGAAGATCAAAATTTTCAGTTTCTTGTTGTTGTTAGTGACTCCTGTTTACTAAGCCATATACTATTCTATCGGAGTTTCAGCACAAAGTAAAATGAATACCAAGTTATAAGAAAAGGGATAATAATAATGTTAAAATCAACTGATCTTCTTGAAACAATAAGAGATTAAGAAAGTTGACAAGCTGCCGAAAACAGAATTAAATTAATGAATAATTGAAAAAAGAAAGTAAAAATTGTAGAGCTGAAAACTGCTTTAGACAAGAAAGATATGAAAAAAACTGTAATAAAAATAGAAGAGGAACGGGTAGAGAAAATGAGAAACGATATATAATAAGGCAAAATGTGAAGAAAGACTGAAAAAGAACAAAACAAAAATCATTCAAGACAGATAGAGGCTTAAGGCACAGAGAAAGAACTTAAAGAGAAATAAAAACAAAACAAAGGGAAATGGAAATGAGAGAACCAAAAAGAATAAATAAAATTAAACGCTAGAAGTGTTTACGGTAGGTAGACATTTGAAGAAATAAATAGTTTTAAAAATCAAAGAAGGAAAAGGAAGAAGAAATTACGTATTTTTTCAAATAAATGTGTTTGAAGATTTATTAAAAAATCTCTTTAAAAGAAAATACTTTTGCAAAAAAACGTTTTTACATTAGAATAACTGTATGAGGTATTATTAAATATTTTGAAGTTTATTTTCGACTTGGTGCAAATAACATTACCGCTCAAAATTGGGCAAACCATCTTAAAATGGATTCATAATTCTTTATAACAGCTAAAATACTTGAACTATGAATAAAATTTTAATTTATTACAATCGCTACAAAATAGATTTAAAAAATTATTAGATAAATATTTAAATTTTATTTTAACACTTAACACCAATGATCTTTAGGCTGTTTTAATAATTGTGTGTATCATATTATTCTTTATCTATGTTGATTTTGAGAATTTATTTCATGTTGTTGTTTTCTTTCAAACAATTTGTTACAATATCTAACAAGTATTCCCGTTGACAGGTAACATATTTATTTTAAATTTGAATAATCTTCCAGTATAATCAATTGTTGGCGTTTGACATCTAACGGTTTAATGTATTTTAGGTGGATTTGAAAAAAAGTTTATTCAATCGTAAATTTACGTTTTAATCTACGACATATCCTACATTGGCGTCACAGGTCACATACCAACATGTCTTTAATAGAGACTTCAATGTTTGACAACAATACACCTTTATGCTAAGATAAGCAAAAATTATTATTTATATCTAAGAAGTATGATCGCTATGAGAACACTACCACCACCGCTACCAAAACCTTATTTGCATAGGAAAAGCAAGATACATTTTCTTCTATTTTCGTAGCTTAGCAAGGCGAATGGTTCTTGTGGTTCATATCGGAGACTGGCCTGGTGAGATTCCACTTTGTGTTGTATTTCCTGTTCATCTTGACTATCTCATCTCCGAGTAAACACGTTTCATTCATAACCGCCATTCATGGCCAGCAAGAATTTCCTAACTTAGTTGAGTTGTGGTACAAACGTATCTTGATGGTACCATGTCATTATTATGATGACTAATAAAAATTTGAGGTACATTTTTTGTGAATGAACTTAAAGTAGGTAATTTGAACAATATTAGATAGTAGTTGATCTGGTTTTTTATTAGAGTTGATAGAATGAACCAAGCATCGGTGGTTCAATGGTAGAATGCTCGCCTGCCACGCGGGCGATCCGGGTTCGATTCCCGGCCGATGCATACATTTTTATTCCCATTTTATTAAACCCCGACAAAAACAAAGAGGTGTTTTAGGTGTATTTGAGTTTTTGTCTGTCGCTTTGTAGCTATCAAACGGTTCAACCGATTTTGATATAGTTATAAAGCTGAGGTAGTCAAAAATATTTTTAGGCATAGTTAAAAACACATCTTTTCAGCTGTAAAAATAATAAATTATTTCTGGTTGATAAAATAGTCTTTTATTTCTGTTTTGATATTATAGTTTGATACAATGTTTCACTCAAAAAATAAATTTAAATGTTTTAGAATATATAATTTGTAAAAAAAAAGAGTTTATTAACTCTTTAAATATTAAAAATTTACCTAAACTAATATTGGTGGTTTACTGTATAATCTTAATTACTAGAGCTACTAAATCTATAAGATAATATACCGTCATAAACAAAAAAATTGTTACATGATCAAATTATTTCTTTTTCAAACTTTTGATTTTAATTTTTTCAGTTTCTGACAAATAACTGATAGGTATAAGTTTGTACTGTTGTCTCTGTCTGTCGTCGTCTAGCTACCAAACGGCTCAACCGATTTTGCTATAGTTTTTGTATTTGAAAGTAGAGAAAATCAAAATGATCTTAATTTAAAATAAAAAAAAAATAGTTTAACTGTTCAAAAGTTATCAATTTTTTTCTGGTTGATAAATTAATTTTTTTTATGTTCCACACAAAAAAACCAACTTAAATGTTATAAGAAATAGAGATTCTATTAGAAAAAACTACAGTTTATTTATTATTTACTTTAATTTTAAAAAAAGAACCTTAAATTGGAGATTTAACAGTTAAATGTATAATCTAGAAGAGTTACAATGTTAAGCCCTCACAAATAAAAAATTGATTATGATTTACTGCTTTTTTAAAGTCTTGAAAAAACAGAACCAAGCATCGGTGGTTCAATGGTAGAATGCTCGCCTGCCACGCGGGCGATCCGGGTTCGATTCCCGGCCGATGCAAATTGGATTTTTAACAAATTTTTAATTTTCTCTTTGAATACAATAAATTTAACTATATAATATTATCGAATCTGCAGTACAATGTTCGTTTCACTCTACAATATAAAAAAACTTAAGCGTTTAAAGAAATAGAGCTTTTATTAAAAAAAAACTGCAGTTTATTTTTTTTATAATTTAAATTATGAATCAAAAGTAAGAGTTTAATAGTTTAATGTATAATCTTTAACAGTTGCGATGATTTGCCGTCACAAATAAGAAAGTTGTTGTTTTTAAAAAGCCTTAAAAAAGAAGAACCAAGCATCGGTGGTTCAATGGTAGAATGCTCGCCTGCCACGCGGGCGATCCGGGTTCGATTCCCGGCCGATGCAAATTGGTTTTTTACAGATTTTTAGTTTAAAAATATTATTACCAAATAGAACACTGACTGTTGCACCACATAAAAAAAATTTCAAATGTTTTAAAATATAGACTTTGTATTGGGAAAGAGCTACAGTTTATTGATTTATTTTTTGATTTTTAAATATTGAACCAAATGTGAAGGTTTAATAGTTTAATGTTTAATCTTTAAAAGTTGCGATGATTTAGCGTCACAAATAGAAAAGTTGGTACAAAATTTGTTGTTTTTAAAAAGTCTTAAAAAAGAGGAACCAAGCATCGGTGGTTCAATGGTAGAATGCTCGCCTGCCACGCGGGCGATCCGGGTTCGATTCCCGGCCGATGCAAATAGGTTTTTTACAAATTTTTAGTTTAAAAATATTATTATCAAATAAAACAATGACTGTTGCACTCCATAAAAAAAATTTCAAATGTTTTAAAATATAGACTTTGTATTGGGAAAGAGCTACAGTTTATTGATTTATTTTTTGATTTTTAAATATTGAACCAAAAGTAGAGGTTTATTAGTTTAATGTTTAATCTTTAAAAGTTGCGATGATTTGGCGTCACAAATAGGAAAGTTGGTACAAAATTATTGGTTTTTGAAAAGTCTTAAAAAAGAAGAACCAAGCATCGGTGGTTCAATGGTAGAATGCTCGCCTGCCACGCGGGCGATCCGGGTTCGATTCCCGGCCGATGCAAATTGGTTTTTTACAAATTTTTAGTTTAAAAATATTATTACCAAATAGAACACTGACTGTTGCACCTCATAAAAAAATTTTAAATGTTTTAAAATATAGACTTTGTATTGGGAAAGAGCTACAGTTTATTGATTTATTTTTTGATTTTTAAATATTGAACCAAATGTGGAGGTTTAATAGTTTAATGTTTAATCTTTAAAAGTTGCGATGATTTGGCGTCATAAATAGAAAAGTTGGTACAAAATTATTTGTTTTTAAAAGTCTTAAAAAAGAAGAACCAAGCATCGGTGGTTCAATGGTAGAATGCTCGCCTGCCACGCGGGCGATCCGGGTTCGATTCCCGGCCGATGCATTTGGTTTTTTCTGTTAAAAATCATAAAAAGACTTGTTTTAAGTCTAATTTTTAGGCTAAATACAATTAAAATGTGATTAATGAGCAAATAATTCAATATTTGCTCAAAATAAGACAAAGAAATGTGTTTTATTTTTTCTACTGTTTTATTTGGACTACTATACCTTGTTTATTATTGGTGGCCCAATACAAGTTTAATGATATCATTTCAAGCGCTGCTTTAAATATTGTGAACATTATTGCAGAAAAAATCTTAAAATAAAGTAACATTTGAGATGGTTTTTGATTTAAAAAAAAAATAAAAATGGAAGAAAAAGTTTTTTGAAGCTTTTTAAAGATAAAACTAGCTCAATGTTGTGTCTTAGAAAAGTGATTTTTTACTTTACAGAAGTAGGTGTATCTATTTTGTTCAATTGGTTCAATAATTGAAACTGTTGAACCACAATTTTTTATTCTTGCTTTTAAATTCTTAAAAATCTTTAATAATCAAGCATCGGTGGTTCAGTGGTAGAATGCTCGCCTGCCACGCGGGCGGCCCGGGTTCGATTCCCGGCCGATGCACGTTTTTTTTCAAAATCTATTTACAAAATTTTATATCGACTTTAGAAAAGAAGGTTATTTATTGATTTATTTTTTTTTTTGTATATATCAGGCTATGTTATTAAGATTTTTTTGTTAAAAAGACTTAACATTATATGAAGAGATCTCTAGTCTGCCAAGATGGTACACAACTTTTTTTTAAGGGTACCTACATTTTCAATTGTTTTTATTTGCTCAATTGTTTTGGGTTTACATTAACTATACTAAACAGTTTATAATAACAGGTTTTCCTAAAATGATTATTCAACACTGTAGTGTTTTAAATTACTATTTTTTTGTAATTGTTATTATTTGTTTTAGTTTATATTTGTTTGTTTCTTTTTAGACCAGCGACCTGGACACCTTCCTGTGTAAGCAGGAATGGGAGCGCCGGCTAGAGGAAGAACTGGATAAGCCTCGCCGAGATTCGGCTTCCCAAATAGATGATTTCTTTGAACCATCACATAATCGTCATCAACCTACCATGAGTTACGTCTCGATGAGAACTCTCCCAGGAACCGACGATGACGTTTTCCTTCGACCTCCTTTGTGGGAGGATATAGCCAGTAGTATACAGAATATAGATCCAGAAAATGCGAATATGTTAGGAGTAACTCCCGGTCATGTTAAATTAGAAGCAGTTGATGACTTATCAAGCAATTGTCCTCCTACGCCCTCACCTCTTCTATCACCTTTAGAAATTAAAACCGAAAAGGTAAATTTCAAAAAATAAGTAAATATTTTTTTATTTAGTTTTGGATTTTTTTAGGTTTTACAACAAACGGCACCAACGCTGCACTTAATGGGAACACCCACAAGCCCCTATAACCAACCTCAACCTACAAGTCCACCAGCTCCTCACTATCATCAGCAGCTTCATCACCCGCACAACAACAATAACAACAATAATAATAATAACAATAACACACATAATCAGTATAAGTATAATAATGCAGTGGCTCCAAGCCCTGCTCCCGGAAATGCTCTCTACCCTCAAATGCCAAGGCTGATGTACGTCTCTCCTTTGACGCCTCCAAGCTCGGAGCCGGGATCTCCTGGAGGTTCTTTGCCTAGACGTACACCACCTCCGCCATATCCTGCCCCCAACTGCCAACCTCAACCCCCTCAACAAACAATTAATAGAATTTCATCTTCGGTTAAGTACAATCGGCGGAACAATCCGGAATTGGAAAAACGGAGAATACACCATTGTGACTTTATGGGTGAGTAAAACAAACCACAAAAAAAGCTTCTACGTTAAAAATGTCAGTCTTGATTATACAACTAGCAATCTGCCTTATTGTTTGATGATGTTTTGTGTCATATCGGTGACTTTGACATCAAAACGTAGAAGCTTGGCTTTTTATTTTCAATTGGAGAATATTTCAATAGGTGTCACTATTCATAAAAAAAATTTAAATACATAAAATAATTAAATTAAAAAATTAAAAAAAAAATTATATTTTGCGCTATATTTACTTTTGAATCGTAATTTAAATTTTTACAGTTATAAAACCGTCTCTGTGGCACAAAATCGGAGCTAAGCTATTATGGTTTTTTAAGCACTAAGAATGCACTAATAATGACTAAACGAACCTTGAAAAGCCTTTGGTCTCAAAAAATATCAAAGATTGGTTTTTAAAGATTAAATTTTGTTGAAAAAATTAAGTAGTTTTGTTTTTTTGCAGAATCGTTGGCATAATAGCAAGCTTGAAAAAGCAAATTAAGAAAAAATTATTGTCAGTCTTGTTGACTTTGATTTGCAACACTAAACTTTTTTTTTTAATAAAGCTAAGGAATTATTTACATCTCTTTTGTGAAACTAAATAAAAATAAATTTGGATAATTTAATAAAACAGCTTTGTGTTTTTGAACAATCTTTGGGTTGATGTCAAGTTGCATTTGGTTCACATTTAAAAACACTAATAAATTTGCTATTTTGTCACTAAATTTTGCGTTAAATTTTTTAAAGAAAATTGGAAACGCTGTTAATTTTTTTGTGAAAAATGATGTAAAATCTTCTATGAAGATTTTTGAAGCTTTTAATTAAAATCAAAAGATATTTGAAAATAATAAAAAAAAGTGTAAAGTGCAAAACTATATCCCAAATCAATATTTACAGTGTAGTCTGCATTAATTTCCATAAGCAAATAAAATTCAATGGGTACCTCCATCACCCACGTCTTTCTCTTCAACAATTGAACGTATAATTTGCTCAAACAAATAACTGCATACTCTTTCTTCATTTGCATTTGCCGCGGTATTCAGAGTAAATATAATCTTGAAGACCTAACATTAAATAAACACCATACCACACATGCCCATAAAACTAAATTGCAATGGGGGAGTTGGGATTGCTGGAGTGCTGGAGGCTTATTATTTATCTATATTTATATTTTTAATGGAGCTGGAAGAGACCATAACTTCCTTATATGGAAACGTGAGAATCCTTATACATCCTTTACTTCCTTATTGCATCGTAAAGGAAGTGAAGAGGGACAATAAGAAACAATGAAAAGAAATCTTTAGATGTGCAGGTTAAACTATCAATAACTTTTCTAGCATTTTAAATATTAAAACGTAGACATTTTGAACTACCGACAATATTCAGTTAGAAAAAAAACAGTCTGATGAATAGTCTTGAAAACGACAAAATGGTACTGCTGTAGAGCTTATTTGTTTTCTGTTGGCGGGTCACGTGTTCATGCGCAGAAGCTGTAATTGGTAGTTCTTTGCTATTACTAACTAAACTAAAAACGTCAGCTAAATCTTAATTTTTTTAATTTGCTTGCTTGCTTTAATATAAATAGAACAACCTCAATACTTACAGCATATTAGAACAGTAATTTCATTTAGATTACATAAATTACATTAATTTAATTTTGAGCGGTTCAAAAGATGGTCGAATGTTTTCAGCGCTCACTTATTTCATCAGCTGTCAATGTTCGCGCAGATTAGTGACGTCACAGCCGCCAAGAGAAAACAAATAAGCTCTAGCATCAACTTTTAAACAGATTAATAACTTCGATTTTACATGGTTACTCATTGATAGTCCACAGAGCTTTTCAATTTTTAAAAATGAAAAAGTTAATTTTGTCGTTTAAATATAATACAAATGAAAGACAATCTCAAAATTGAGCGTTTTATAATTGCTATTTAACAAACAAGTATGTTAATGAAAACAATTAATAATTGAGGTTTTAGTGATCAAAGTTTGTTAACATACGAGTTGATTACAATATTTTGTTGTTGACCGAAACCGTTTTTATTTCGGATCAAAGATATTCGTCTAAAATTTCAATTCGTAAAAGAATTGTTGTTTATGCCTAAGTACACGTGTAACGTCCATAATGGTCATATAGTGTACAACGCTAATTCCACAAGTTTAAATCTTGTTACACGCAAAGTTTTTCCTTTGAATTGCAATTTTGTAATCATAAATGAAAAATTATTCATTGATGAAAAATTGTTCATTAATAAGGTATATTAACGATCGTATTGTTAGCCAAATAAGAAAATTAATAATCGGTCGGTTAACAAAATACATTATTTATGGTATTTTTATCTTTAAGTTACATTAATTTTTGGAAAATTACTTTTTAAGTTAAGTATTTGATTTGCATTTAAAGTAACGGACTATTTTTTTTGTTTAATTTAAAAATATTATTTAACAACATTGCTTTCAGCTTAATCAGAATGGTTAATATAATTTATTTTTGAATAAATTAGCTAATTAATAAAATATAAACTATATGCGATTGTAATTTGTTTTAATTTTGTTTCAGGTTGCACAAAAGTATATACAAAAAGCTCACACCTTAAAGCACATCAGAGAATTCACACAGGTAAATTGAATAATTATTATAATAATTTGATTTTGTTTTGTTTTTAAAGCAATCAGATCAAAGTTACTACCTACTTAATTGATCCTTTTTGTTCCGCTTTATTCTTATTTTTTTGGTTTATTGAATCTTTTTTAATTGATTTAATTTTTTTCGTTTTGTTTTGTTTTTTTGCTTTGTAAAATCTACCCTATATTGCTTTTTTTCTTTCTTACACATTCTACAGAGCTTTGTCTTTTACATCTAACATATTTTTTTTTCTATTTCTACATCTAAGCTTCTAATATCGCTTTTTTTTGAATAAAAATTATGTTTATATAAGAGGAGATTACACACATTTTAACTCAAATTAGAGAAGCTAGAAAATGCACTAGAGAGGTAAAATACAAATTAAATCTTAAGCAACATTATGCATAAAACAGGAACTAGATAAAGTAAACAAAATTAAGAAAATAATAATAGTGAAGAAAAAAAATTATTATAAAAAAATTGTCAAAAACATAGTTAAATAAAAATACAAACAAAATATTTATAAAAGATATGAAAACAAGACTATGAAAAGATAATAAGTCTATACAATTAAAATATAAAAAAATTAGCAAAATATAAAGTACGCCATAATTATGTAAAAACTGACATTTATTACAAAGATAAAAAAGCATGATTCAAAAATATTAAATTGGGAAATGGGGTATATACTTAAAAAATATATATAAAAAAAATAAACAGACAAGCACAAAAATAAAATTATGAAAAAACTAATAATTTGAGAAAAAGATGCTTAAAAAAATGAGCATAATTATATAAAAGTTTCAAAAAAATAATTGTAAAAAGATAAGAACAACATTTAATAATTGAAAAAAAAATGGCGATTGGAAAATAGGAGACATATATATTGAAAAATGGTAAAGAGAAAAATATATATTGGCTTAAACAAGAACCGAAAAAAGTTTTCACCAAAAGCGAATAAATTGCAAAAAATAAATTTTAAAAAAAATAACAAAAATTTAGTGTTTTGAAAACTAGATTTAAAAATCAAAAATAATGTGTTTAAGGGAAAAAAACAGCCAAAAAACAGATGCTACATAAACGTAAGAAAATAAAAAACAAAGTAAGAGAATTACGAAAAGTATGAATAACAAAGTGAGGATATAACAGAGACTATGCAAGAATGGTAAGAGAAATTGGAGTTTGAAATATAAATGCAAAATAGTTTGACAACAATCATTTGACATTTATTACAAAGATAAAAAAGCAAGATTCAAAAATATTAAATTGGCAAATGGGGTACATACTTAAAAAAAATATATAAAAAAAATAAACAGACAAGCACAAAAATAAAATTATGAAAAAACTAATAATTTGAGAAAAAGATGTTAAAAAAAATGAGCATAATTATATAAAAGTTCCAAAAAAATAATTGTAAAAAAGATAAGAAAACAACATTTAATAATTGAAAAAAAAAATGGCGATTGGAAAATAGGAAACATATATATTGAAAAATGGTAAAGAGAAAAATATATATTGGCTTAAACAAGAACCGAAAAAAGTTTTCACCAAAAGCCAATAAATTGCGAAGAATAAATTTCAAAAAAAAGAACAAAAATTTAGTGTTTTGAAAACTAGATTTAAAAATCAAAAATAACGTGTTTAAGGGAAAAAAACAGCCAAAAAACAGATGCTACATAAACGTAAGAAAATAAAAAACAAAGTAAGAGAATTACGAAAAGTATGAATAACAAAGTGAGGATATAACAGAGACTATGCAAGAATGGTAAGAGAAATTGGAGTTTGAAATATAAATGCAAAATAGTTTGACAACAATCATTTGACATTTATTACAAAGATAAAAAAGCAAGATTCAAAAATATTAAATTGGCAAATGGGGTACATACTTAAAAAAAATATATAAAAAAAATAAACAGACAAGCACAAAAATAAAATTATGAAAAAACTAATAATTTGAGAAAAAGATGTTAAAAAAAATGAGCATAATTATATAAAAGTTCCAAAAAAATAATTGTAAAAAAGATAAGAAAACAACATTTAATAATTGAAAAAAAAAATGGCGATTGGAAAATAGGAAACATATATATTGAAAAATGGTAAAGAGAAAAATATATATTGGCTTAAACAAGAACCGAAAAAAGTTTTCACCAAAAGCCAATAAATTGCGAAGAATAAATTTCAAAAAAAAGAACAAAAATTTAGTGTTTTGAAAACTAGATTTAAAAATCAAAAATAACGTGTTTAAGGGAAAAAAACAGCCAAAAAACAGATGCTACATAAACGTAAGAAAATAAACAACAAAGTAAGAGAATTACGAAAAGTATGAATAACAAAGTGAGGATATAACAGAGACTATGCAAGAATAGTAAGAGAAATTGGAGTTTGAAATAAAAATGCAAAATAGTTTGACAACAATCATTTGACATTTATTACAAAGATAGAAAAGCAAGATTCTAAAATATTAAATTGGGAAATGGGGTATATACTTAAAAAATATATATAAAAAAATAAACAGACAAGCACAAAAACAAAAATTAAAAAAAAAATTATGAAAAAACTAATAATTTGAGAAAAAGATGTTTAAAACAATGAGCATCATTATATAAAAGTTCTAAAAAAAATAATTGTAAAAAAGATAAAAAAACAACATTTAATAATTAAAAAAAAAAATGGCGATTGGAAAATAGGAGACACATATATTGAAAAATGGTAAAGAGAAAAATATATATTGGCTTAAACAAAAACCGAAAAAAGTTTTCACCAAAAGCGAATAAATTGCGAAAAATAAATTCCAAAAAAAAATAACAAAAATTTAGTGTTTTGAAAACTAGATTTAAAAATCAAAAATAATGTGTTTAAGGAAAAAAACAGCCAAAAAACAGATGCTACATAAACGTAAGAAAATAAACAACAAAGTAAGAGAATTACGAAAAGTATGAATAACAAAGTGAGGATATAACACAGACTATGCAAGAATAGTAAGAGAAATTGGAGTTTGAAATATAAATGCAAAATAGTTTGACAACAATCATTTGACATTTATTACAAAGATAGAAAAGCAAGATTCTAAAATATTAAATTGGGAAATGGGGTATATACTTAAAAAATATATATAAAAAAAATAAACAGACAAGCACAAAAATAAAATTATGAAAAAACTAATAATTTGAGAAAAAGATGCTTAAAAAAATGAGCATAATTATATAAAAGTTCCAAAAAAATAATTGTAAAAAGATAAGAACAACATTTAATAATTGAAAAAAAAATGGCGATTGGAAAATAGGAAACATATATATTGAAAAATGGTAAAGAGAAAAATAAATATTGACTTAGACGAGAACCGAAAAAAGTTTTCATCAAAAGCGAATAAATTGCGAAAAATAAATTCCAAAAAAAATAACAAATATTTAGTGTTTTGAAAACTAGATTTAAAAATCAAAAACAATGTGTTTAAGGGAAAAAACAACCAAAAAACAAATGCTACATAAACGTAAGAAAATAAAAAACAAAGTAAGAGAATTACGAAAAGTATGAATAACAAAGTCAGGATATAACAGAGACTATGCAAGAATGGTAAGAGAAATTGGAGTTTGAAATATAAATGCAAAATAGTTTGACAACAATCATTTGACATTTATTACAAAGATAAAAAAGCAAGATTCAAAAATATTAAATTGGGAAATGGGGTATATACTTAAGAAATATATATAAAAAAAAATAAACAGACAAACATAAAAACAAAAATTAAAAATAAAATTATGAAAAAACTAATAATTTGAGAAAAAGATGCTTAAAAAAATGAGCATCATTATATAAAAGTTCCAAAAAAATAATTGTAAAAAAGATAAGAAAACAACATTCAATAATTGAAAAAAAAATTGGCGATTGGAAAATAGGAAATATATATATTGAAAAATGGTAAAGAGAAAAATAAATATTGGCTTAAACAAGAACCGAAAAAAGTTTTCACCAAAAGCGAATAAATTGCGAAAAATAAATTCCAAAAAAAATAACAAAAATTGTGTGTTTTGAAAACTAGATTTAAAAATCAAAAATAATGTGTTTGAGGGAAAAAACAGCCAAAAAACAGATGCTACATAAACGTAAGAAAATAAACAACAAAGTAAGAGAATTACGAAAAGTATGAATAACAAAGTGAGGATATAACAGAGACTATGCAAGAATAGTAAGAGAAATTGGAGTTTGAAATATAAATGCAAAATAGTTTGACAACAATCATTTGACATTTATTACAAAGATAGAAAAGCAAGATTCTAAAATATTAAATTGGGAAATGGGGTATATACTTAAAAAATATATATAAAAAAAATAAACACACAAGCACAAAAACGAAAATTAAAAATAAAATTATGAAAAAACTAATAATTTGAGAAAAAGATGCTTAAAACAATGAGCATCATTATATAAAAGTTCCAAAAAAATAATTGTAAAAAAGATAAAAAAACAACATTTAATAATTGAAAAAAAAATGGCGATTGGAAAATAGGAAACATATATATTGAAAAATGGTAAAGAGAAAAATAAACAAGAACCGAAAAAAGTTTTCATCCAAAGCGAATAAATTGCGAAAAATAAATTCCAAAAAAAATAACAAAAATTTAGTGTTTTGAAAACTAGATTTAAAAACCAAAAATAATGTGTTTAATGAAAAAAAAACAGACAAAAAACAGATGCTACATAAACGTAAGAAAATAAAAAACAAAGTAAGAGAATTACGAAAAGTATGAATAACAAAGTGAGGATATAACACAGACTATGCAAGAATAGTAAGAAAAATTGGAGTTTGAAATATAAATGCAAAATAGTTTGACAACAATCAGATACTGAACGCTAGACAAGAAAATTATTTAGAATTTAGCAATCTAAGAAAAAATTTAGTAATATAATGTAAAAACATGGCAATAGAGAGAAAAAATGGCAATAAAATTAAATATGATAAATGGATTGGAATTGATGGGAAACAGTTAAACATAAAATGATGAAAAATAGCAAATTCTTCAGGAGATTGTAATATAGAGAATGTGAATAATAAAAATTGTCAACAAAAAAAGAACAGAATTAAGAAAGAGAATAGCTAAATAAAGGAATAGGATAAGAGCACAACAACATCAAATTCTGCAAACACGCTAAATAATAAAATACAAAATGGACAAAGATTGAGAAAAGTCAATATTGTAAAATAAAAATAAAAGAAGATAGAAATATATAATAGAAGCAGAAGGATGAGCAACTAAATACAAAATTTCTGAGATTACTTTTTGAAGCGGCGATTTTTTGAAGCAGAAGTCAGTCAGCTTCGCTTGGTTTTGATGTCAAAAACAGTTTTAGGCGTAGATTTGTAAATTTTTGTAAAAAATCGCTTAAGTGGGTAATGCCACCGGTTTAAAAAATCTTAATGATAGAAATCTCAATAGGTAAATATCTGATTTCTTTGAAGATAAGCCACTGCAAGCGTCTAGTAATGGCCGATTGACTCAATGTTAATTTTTGTTTTTTTTTTGTTTTCAGGTGAAAAGCCTTATCAGTGTCAGTGGCCAGAATGTGAATGGCGGTTTGCTCGATCCGATGAGCTTACAAGACATTATAGAAAACACACAGGAGCAAAACCCTTTAAATGTGCAGTGTGTGAACGATCTTTTGCCCGGTCTGATCACCTTGCCTTGCATATGAAAAGGCATCTTCCGAAAACGACAAAATGAATATAAATTTTTTAAATTATATAATAATAAATGAACAAATACATTCCTCTCTATTACTACATGATAATCTTATAGTCTTATTTCTCAAAGAGCGATCTCAAAACGTCTCTAATAAGCATTCTCAAGCGCCTTTTTTATCACATTTATCTAAACATTGAGGCTTTTCCAGTGTACTTATTAGATTATACAAAAACAGGATTTGACTGCACTTTACATCACTTTTTATCTTGTCTGAATGTCATAACTTCTGCAGGCTTTTCCTAATGTATTTGGTTGTATTAATTGTATAGTGCAAACATTTTGTGATTTTACTACCTATTATAGTAGCGAAAATAGATATATACTTTGTCATTTTAGTCCGAAATTGTATATTACAAAAAGCCGTCAAAACTCGGATATACAACAGTATAAGATTAGCGTGAAACAGGCTGCAAATAACAAATTATTTATCTATTCCAGCTCTTTAGGAATACATTTTCCATCCACGCTTCAAAACGTATTATGAATAAGTATTTTAAATAAATAAATAAAAAACAGCTAAAAATGTTTATTTTTTTGTATTTGGTTGTGAAATGATTGTTATTTATATTGTTTATAAAGTGACACACTATTAATAAGAATTATTTGTTAAATAATTTTTTTTGCCATCTATTTTTTTACCCAGTGTTGTGATTATTTTGTTCTTTAAATATGTTTTATTTTTCATATTATCGTATACATTGTTCAGTATATGAAGTTACCAAATATGTACGCTGAATTTGTACATAAAAATAAACGTAAACTGACTAGAAACTAGTCAAGTAATTCCAATATTTGTAAGTAGATTGTAATTATTCGCTAAATTGTATATCTAGTGTATTTATATCGTTATTATAAGTATTATCACAAATTTTTATTAACATTACTTTGTACTTTATGTTATTTATATGAATAGAGCAAATTAGAGTACACATTATTTTTTAGTTAGAAATTGTTTTCTTTTTTAATTTTGTATAATTTACTTTTAATACAAGTTTTATTTTTACCATTTTTTTGTTTCTCTTTAAACACTTTTCCTTTTAAAATCAATGTTACTTTTGTGCCGTCTCCGGTTCAAAAATTGCGGTAACATTTAATAGTATATTTTGTTTCATCTTCGAAAATTAATAGTCTGCAGCTTATGCTAAAAAAGTAATTCTGTCATTTTTGCCTTAATTTTTTCTTTCTTTGAACCTTTATCTTAAATTAATCAATTTTTTTTTTGGTTTTATATATTTTTTTTCTATTCTAATTCAACTTTTTTTCTGGGTTGCTATTAAATCGAGGAATCTTTCTTTTACTGCTCAACATAAAGTTTAATAATCTAAAATAGAGAAGTCAAAAAAGCTTATATAAAAAAAAATAGGAGAAAAGTAAATGGAGAGTAAAGAAAAGCTGGCAAGCTTGAAAAATAAATAAAAAAAATTAAGCTAAAATGGGGAAAAAAGCAACACATAAATAAAGAAAACATTTTTTAGATCTGTTAAAAAGCAGAAAGGTTTTTATACAAATAATTACATTAGGTATATTAGATAATTTAAAAACTTATTTTTTTACATTTTTGAGTTAAAAATATAATACAAAATATAATAGAAAATAATAAAGTTTACATTTTTATTATTTAGAGTCGCCGACAACAGATCTCACTAACTTAAGACAAAAATGAAAGGTTTTAAATTTCTGGTAGATCCGTCAATAATCTTATTGCAAGTTGAGTGACCATGTTACATAAGCGTTGTTTACCTGAGTCTACAGATCTTTGTTTTGAATAAATTTGCTTTATCTTTATTAACTTTATAAAATCATTATATTTATAAATTTTATATCAAGATAATAAATTTTAATAATTTTTATCTGTATTTGTTTCAAATTATCATCTCTAATAAATTATATAAAACAAATTTTTCTTTTAAATAACAAAAATACTCACGAGAGTTTGCACTAATAACACGAATAAGTCTGAATATACTTTTAACCAAATTTTAAGTAAAAGATAGTTTTTTTTATAATTGAGTTTAAAGAGCTAACTTATATTGAAACAATAGAACAACTATAAATTGATAGATTGTAACCGCGGTTAAATAATTAATTATTGTTAATGTAGCAATTATGATAAATTTTATTGCACTAAATTATTAGAAAGTTTGCCACCCGAGAACACAGTTATAAATTGAAAAAAAACCATTTTCTATTCAGGGTAGTACTCAGCTACCTGCTTGGTTCTATTCATGAACTCAAAGCACGCACTACTTTAGGTTGTAAATCTATTTCACCTTTGTTGCTTTGTCCCTATCATTATGAGCATTGAAGTATACTGCCAAGTATATCACAAACATTCTTACTATAACCTAGATTAGATTTGCGCTTGTTAGAAATACAAATGTGCGCTTGCATCGCCAACAGTTAATTATTTAACGCTGTTTAAAATTAAAATAAGTTATAATCTAATCAATTTTTTCAAGAGTCAATTTATATTAATAGTATACGAGGCAGTATAAGTTAATGATTTAACTGCGATTTACGCACCATTAAGCTATAGTTGCTTTATTATGAGTAAGATTAACTTTTAATTAATTTAAAAAATAAATAAATAAAAAATTATTTTGTAAATACAGGTAAAATTAAGAATATAAAGTTGTTTGCAGCCAATCGTGGATATTCAATTGCATCTCATTGTTGGCAGTTCTTCGATTATACTCCGCTAAAACCAGTGTAATTAGTTTTACTTATTTGGAATTTTTGATGATATAAGCTACAGTAACACAGTTTTACCACTTAGCAAAAGTTGCCGATAAAGTAAAATCTGTCAAGTGGTAAGATAGTGTTAAATATAATTATAATCATCAATTAACATTTACCTATCATAGTTTTTAATTTAAAAGCACAAAGAATAAAATTTTCAAAATTTATAGTACCATTGGTACCATAGCGTAGAGTCATTTGGACCAGCAGTTTTCTATTCACTTTATAACCACATTCATTCAATAGATTTTTGAATTCAAATCCATCCAACTCTCCAGAACCATTTTTGTCGTATTTGTTAAAAATAACCTACAAATGTAAAAGTTTTACAATAACAAAAAAAAAGTTTTAAATTATTCGCGCGGACAGTCTTGTTATTGGTTGTTAAGCAGCCAATAGTGTCTAACAGCCAATCAATAAGCAAATAACTAATACAGACTTTTATAGACATTCTCAATTTAAAATGTAAGAAAATTCTTTAAAATGTAAAAATATTTTAGAATTTTGTTATAAATTAATATTTATATAATAATATAATAAAATTTGCCAATCAATAAGCAAATAACTAATACAGACTTTTATAGACATTCTCAATTTAAAATGTAAGAAAATTCTTTAAAATGTAAAAATATTTTAGAATTTTGTTATAAATTAAAAAAATATGTGACATGCTTAATTGAACACACTCTAGAAAATGTTAATTTTGGCAACGAGAAAAATGCGACTACAGAAGCAACTTACGCAAGTAACATAGAACTCTCAATATTACAGGCCGTATACATTAACAGATCAATGCGCGTTGCAAATAAGCTAGTGCCAAGAGAAAAAAAGTCAATAGAAATTAGACAGTTATTTGATCTAAGAGTAGAAATTATTTACAAATTAATAACCAGTCAACTAGTTAATCAGTTGGTTAAATTATGTAATAATAATTAAACATAAAAAAAAATATTTTCAGATTGTTCAGCATGGTTCAAGTCAAAACATATACAAAACAGCTAAGTTTCAGTTACTTATCAAATTAATAATTTATATTTTAAGTTGATAATAATTACTTCACAGAAAGTGATTTTCAGTGCCTGACTGTGTTTGTAAATGCTGTATCATTTAACTTCTTTATGGAAAAGTTTTGATAATTTTCAGGCAGCTGGGTTCTAGTAAAATAAGAGTTGTTACAGTACCTTCAGTCCGGCTACTTCTCGCAATAGGTTAAGCAGTTCTGTAGCATCAAGTGATCCAGATGCATCTTTATCTCGCAAAGCTACTAAATTTTTACAAGTGGCTTTTGAAAAAGAGTTTTTAGGTTTCAAAAAACAAAAAAGTCCTAAAATTAATTAGAAATAAATACGGCTTTAGAAATATGTTCTTACTTCGTTTCTCATATTGCATATTTAACTGTTTCTGAACTTGGTACCAACCAACTTCAGAAGCTTCATGCACAACTTTGTCATCAGCTGCTGCAATTGGCTGCAAAAAATACTATAACAAATACTTATAAAAAAAAAACGAAAATGTTATACCTGCTGAGTACCATATTGAAATTGGCTATCATTCTCTCTACAATCAAAAAATATTAATTATGAAGTTTACATCAAGGAAAAACATACACAACATGAGCGTCAACTTCTGAGTATATTCTCAACAGAAAACTTCCAAGAAGATTTGAATTAACTGTGCTAGGAATAATGCAATATCTTCCTGCAGGTAACAAAGTACGTACGGTAAGTTGTCGCATTCCGTAATCTTGTTTATGCACTACAGGTACTGCGTTAGCAAAAAATGAAGCATCTAGATACTGCCCAGCTTGTGTATTTATCTATAAAAATAATTATATTAGTATCAGAAGTGAGCTTAAGCTACTTTTAATAAATTGCAAATTTCAAAAAAATTTAAAGTTTACAAAAATTTGTAAATTTAAAAATTTCTTACCTGATAGATGTTTAACTCTAGAGGCATCTCTTCTTCACCATAGAATCGCCTGTTTTTTTGCATCAGACCTATAACTACAGCATAGGAGGCTTGAGAATTGTCTCCCTGGATTGCAACATAATATTGTGGGTTATGACCAATTGTATCTATTTAAATAGAAAAAAAGTATTATAAGCATTGACCAATTAGAAAATCTTTTTAAGAAAGTTACAAAAACAATTTGGATAGTGGTAAAACCGTCAAACATACCACGATGTTGAATTCCACCTCCAGCTGTAATTTTTGGAATCCAGCTTCCTTCAAAAATTTCAGTACACCATTTTTTGTGATCTCCTTCTTCGTACAAAAAGGAGCTGGGACTTAAATGACAAATATCCAAGAAAGTGAAAGCTTTTTGAAAATCTTCAACTTGCATCCAAAACTCGCCATCTGCTTTGCGGGAAAGATACTTCTCTCTGGTTTCTTTAGGAAGCAAAAGCCAATGTTCAGAACTAAAAACGATTCTCTAATGCAAAAAAAATAACACGATAAAAAAATATAACAATACTTTAGTAAAACCAAAAAAAAACTAAAAAAATTGTAACATAGAAATAAGAAAAGTATTTCAAAAAATAATTAAAAAATCAGTAAACAAACGAGGAAACACGATTGACATACAAAATACAGAATTAAATTAAATGGTCTTAATTTTCCAGAATCAAACAAAACTTTATTTTCAATAATTATTATATATTAGTTTTTTATTTTTTTGTTTGCCATATGAAACGCTTAAGAAAAACAAAATTAAGATTATAATATTAAGGAAAGATGTCAGGTATATAGGGAACAAAACAAGTAAGACAGTAGACGTTTTGTATCAAAAAATAAGTTAATAACAAGATAATAACTAAAATTAAGTATAAAAAAGTATAAAAAACTCTACAAAAAAAAAGTTTTATTGATTAATAAAAAAGAGTGAGAACGTATGGAGTAAGTAACAAATTTAAGAGAATTATTTGAGATAGATTTCTGTAGAAAATAATAGTATTGAGTAAAAAACCACCGTGCAGTAAAGATTAAAAAAATAAAAACAAAAATCTTAGACATTATAACCATAGATAAACATAAAAAGTAAACAAAAGTTAGTGTTAAAATAACTTGTCAAAATATATATAAAAAAATGAGTAAGAAAAAACAATGACAAAAAAAAAATTTACAAAAATAATATTTTTTTTTACTTATCACTCCAAGCTCCTTTCCATTCATGATTATCTCCCCATGGGTTTCTCATTCTTAATAGTCCAACATCTGAGCCGTTAACATTTAAAGTTAGCACTTCTGTAATGCTGTATGCATGAGTTGTTATCAAACCATCTGGTCGCTCTCCTTCCACTTCTTTAGCAGTGATGGAGCAACCCATAAAAGATTTTCTCTGGTAAGACATTTCCATAATATCAAAAATATGTGGATTACTGGCATAATATGATTCCGATAATCCTCCACACATATCTTCTAGAGCTTCAGAGATCTGCCCCGCTTCTATATGCTTGTAGGAACCATAAAGCTTAGCATATGCTTTCTCCAGAAGAGCTGACCAAAATTCATTGATGGTACTAGATTTCAAATATATCAATTGACCATTAATGGTTGGAAGTCTATCGTCAATTACAATGTCTACCCAACGGCCATATTGCCAGAATCTAAAGTGAAAAATGCCCGCATAATCCTGAGAAAAGCTCTGCTTTGGTACAACAAAAGAAAAAAGTTTTTTATTTGATGTTAAGTTTGCCATTGCTGACAAGAACCAGCAATCTCCCAGCTCACCCTGATCCACATCAAAACGAGTGGCTTCTTCTACGATAAATTCAGGATTTGGCATAATTTCCTAGAAGTATATTATCAGTTTAATAGTTTAAACATTGCAAATGTTTATTTATAAACGTTGTTATCTTCAAGGTGTGACAAGGATACTTACAGAAGGCCGTTTCCATTCTATTACACTTTGCATTTTATCCATATTTGCCAATTCTATAGAATTAACTGAAAAATTTCCATCTTCAAAGAGACCCCCTTGTTGTAGCTGCTTAGCTTTCAATGTTTCAAAGTTTTGAAGAGGGCCTCTGCTTTTAAATCCTGAATGTTTTTCGCCCAGCTAGAGAAGAAAAATTAAAGAAAGAATAATAATCGGATGTAAATCTACAAACCATATAAATTCTATCAAAAAGATGCTTGCTTACTACTCCTGGCCCAGTGGTGTCGGTTTCATATTGTTCTGCACCTGCTGATGAGTCCAATTTCTGAACTTTTTGGTAATGGGTTTGGCTCTGAAAAGTATTAATTTTCAAAACTTTAGACTTTCTTTTTGACATATTGATGTTGATCAGACTCAATGATGCAAGTAACAAAAATTAAAAATGACTAACAAAACTAATTGATTGATTGGTAGATAAAATTGATAAGCAGAGATTTTTCTTATTTGGGTAGATAAAACCAAATCAATACAGCTAACTAAATTACTCATAATTTTTGGAATTATAAATATTATTTAAGATGAGTAATTTGATAAATTATCATAATAATATAAACTTTTAAACTTAATTTTAGTTTTCTATTTGTTTTTTAACTATGTCTTTTACTTCTTTCCAACATTGCTTTTTTTAACATTTTGCATTTTTGTAAATGTTCTAGATCTAGAGTATTTTCTGCAGCACACTGTATGCCTTGTTTCTTTTCATCTTCAAACCAGCATTTTTTTGATCCTATATTTTTTATACTTTATATTGTATCTAATTAAACTTGTTATTCTCTTTTTGTTACAAACTATATTTTTTTCTTTTTTTGCTTAGATATAATAATTTTATCATTTTGTTATGTTTGTATTGTTTACACTCTTTCTTCTTTTGTTTACTTTTGTCTTACTTTAATCAATTTTTTTAGCTTTTTCAAGAACCAATTTTAATTATTTTTCAAATTTTATTTTTTCGTTTTTTTTTTCAAGCTTTTGCTTGTTTCTACTCAATTATAATTTGTCGCAGTCTTTTATCACCATGTATCTAAATGATCCTTTGTTCAAATTTATGTATAATATCTTTCTTTTATTCTACTTTTTTTTTCTTTGCTTTCTTGCTTTATATATGGTTACTTTTTAGCAAACTTTAAAACAACATATTTTTTTGTAAACAATATTCTTTTTTAGCAACTTTTTTAAATTCTTTATAATTTAATTAGCTTTATTTTTATTTTAAAAGCTAATTTTTTAAAACTAATTACTATTGTTTACATTAGGATACAAAGCTGTGCAATGGAAAAAATATGTAGTCATGTTTTAGCCTCAGAATGTTTATTTTATTGATAATACTCAAAATTAAGTTTTATAAACATTTACATGTCTCAACCAATCTTTGTTATATTTTATCATATCAATATTTCACAATCATTATTTACATTATTTTTATTTTTTAAATTTAAGATTAGAAAGCATTTATGACTGACTAATTCACTTTTTATCTTATTATTCTAATTGAAACAATTGATTGTTCCTGATTATTTGTTTCTATTAAATTTATAAACAAGTACAATACGGTTAATAACTTTTTAGTGATTGATTCTAAGATAAAACTATTTTTTGACTCATAATGCACAAAACTTAAAAAAGAATTTTTTTCTCATCATATGGTAAAAAACCGTAAAAGAAGTTGTTTTTTTCTATCTGAGAAAAGGCTAATATTATGACAAAGAAATAGAATTTTTTTATACATGTCAACCATAAATTACTTTTTAGATTTAAGAACATTTGTTGATAGGTTGCCATAAATTTGGTTAGCTTAAAACAATGAGATTTTTAGAAGGAAACAAAAAATATCGTAACCATGTTAATATAATAATTTGGGTCAAGTCAGTTATATTTATTAAAACTATTATTATTAAATTGTGTTCATCATAATTACCGTAAATTTATGAAAAGTTTGTATAGTTTTTCAGAAATTTAATTATTAAGAAAATTTGTAATAAAGTTTTATATTTTGATAAACTAGTTTTTGGCTTTCGCTGGTCTATTTTAGAGCAATACAAACTAGACTTTTTTATAAAAACGTAAAAATAAAAAGTATATTTTGGTTTTTAATAAGCAATGCCGCAAATTTTTTATAACATTTGCAAATTGTTGATTTTTTGCTAGCTTCTAGATATTTTTGATTACGCAATTAATTTTAGTTTTTGACCGCATTTTTTATTAAATTCGAGCAAACAATTTTTCAATCAACTGTCAACATTAAGCTTAACTAACTTTAAACATTATAAAAATGTCTGTTACATGCAACATTAAAAAAGTAATTTCTTTACATTTTTTTTAAATTTTGAATTTAAGGAAGAATCGCTAACAGAACGCATTTGGTAACGCAAATGTCAAATTAAGTTAGGTATCAATGACAACTGTCAATAATATGTCATTATTCATTACTGTCATTTAAGTTTTTGAGGCATTTTGAGGTTATAATAATTAAAAATTTCTTTTTATTTTTATTCCAACAAAATCAAACAATTTATTGATAAAATGGCAGTTCGTGTGCAATTTGATAATAGCAACGAAATTGGAGTATTTTCCAAACTCACAAATAAATACTGTTTGGTGGGAATCGGAGGAACTCAAAACTTTTATAGGTTAGGTTTATAGAAGCATGTTTTTATTATTAAAATTAATATTTCTGTAGTGTCTTTGAAGGTGAGCTAGCAGAAACGATTCCTGTAGTACATACATCAATTGCTGGAACGCGAATAGTTGGGCGAATGTGTGTTGGAAATAAAAATGGGCTATTATTGCCCCACACCACATTTGATACCGAATTGCAGCACATTAGAAATGCACTTCCGGATTCTGTTATTGTCCAAAGAGTTGAGGAGAGATTATCCGCTTTAGGGAATGTCATTGCATGTAACGACTACGTCGCTATTGTTCATCCGGATTTAGACAAAGTAACAAAGCAGTAATTTTCTTACGACAAACCTTTAACATTACAACTTCTATTTTTAATTTATTTTTGTTGCTTGCAGTTTACTGAAGAAATTATCATCGACACACTTAAAGTGGAAGTGTTTCGACAAACTATTGCCGAGAATGTTTTGCCTGGGACTTATTGTGTTTTGACTAATCAAGGGGGGCTTGTTCATCCTAATACCAGCATACAAGAACTTGAAACTTTGTCATCTTTAGTACAAGTGCCTTTAGTGGTAAATACAAAGCATGAAATATTTTAGTTTATTTTGTCTTTCCGCTCTGGCTAGGTCAAGTCATTTGGAAAATAATAAAATTGGTGAAATAAAAAATGATTGTTTCAAGAGAAACTCACAGAAAACAGTGGGCTGTTTTTTATTCTAAATGAGATTTTTTTACGATTGGTTTAATTTTTTTTGCAAATTTTCAGGCAGGTACAGTTTGTCGAGGCAGTAAAGTTGTCGGCGGCGGCTTAGTCGCTAATGATTGGGCGGCTTTTGTTGGAACGGACACAACTTCAACCGAACTATCTGTAATTGAGTCAATATTCAAATTGGGCGGTGCAGCTGCAGCATCTATAACATCCAAAATGAGAGCTAGTATAATTGAAAGGTTAGTATAAAACTTTCACTGCTTAGTTGAACTTATACGTAATTGTTTGTTTCAGTATGTCTTGAAGGTCAAGGACTCAACGAAATGAATATCTGCTTAAAATAATGTAAAATTGTTTTACAATAAAAACTCTTTTTTGAGAATAAACTTCAAATGCGTTAAAAGTTGTGAATCTCTTTAAATGAGAACATTAAGAGATGGCTTTGCAATAAGCCTCGCTGATGACTTATAAAACTGTGTTATGCTGCAATTTCCTTGGCTTTAACGAAATGTTTCTTTTAAATTTAAAACGCTTACATAATATATTATGCTAATATTGATATTAGAATTTTTTAACACTCAGACAAAAAAGGTCGACCTATTGAATTGAAAGTTTTCACACATGGTTATAGTTCGACAAACCAAATAGGAGCTTTTTCGAGTCTAGTGCCCTATATAAAACCGTTTACTTTTTCAAGTATTTTATGACCGATACATCACCGCACAATACAGCCGCTTAAACAAAATCTGTATATAGTTCTCGTCAGGATAGAATTCCGTTTCGTCATAGTTTTGCATTCTTTGAAATAAGCGAAAAACGTATGTCGTAGAACACCTCATGTAATAAATGAAATATTCTACAAATGACAGTTGACAATGATATAGATGTATAGGCATGGTGTATGTATAGGATATGTTAGCAGAAAATAAACATTGGAGTTAGTCATATTCATATGTTATTCAACGGTTTGACCAACGTACAAAAATAATTGTCACTAAAAATCACCCGATAGGAGAAAAACATTATCTTTTTATTTTTGTTATGGTGCCACTTTGCTTGTCACCTGTCTGTCAACATTTTCTACCTTTTGTTTTTAAGATGACACATAGTGACATTTGACATTTTTATTTAATTACTTCATCTTGCTTTGTGTGACTATGTGGTGACTAGTGTCAGTTTTAAATTATTTTTGTGGCAGCTTTCCGTCCGGAAAATGCCTCCAAAGACGCCTGTATTTCCTCTAAGACGTATTACATAACAATTTTTTTTAGGTCAGTGCGACCTATATTTTCTTTTTTAATTGCTTTATGAGTCACTACGGTGAAATGTCCGAGCCAAATCCACCAGGAGATAGTTTGCTGCCACGGGGCCGCGTGAACGAAGTGTGCCAGGAGTGGATGGTGCGTGAAGATGGGGCTCTGGCCTACCGCCTCCAAAATCAGGAGATTAGCGAGCATCTATCGGGTAACAAATACCGGAACGCTGTTGTCAGAGAGGACTTCCCTCGGGCTAAAACTGAGCAGCTGCGCGAACAGCAATTAGCAGAGCAAACTGCTATGATCTATCAGCGGATGTTGGCGGAGCAGGAGGAGCAAGATAATATGGTAGCAAAGCAATTGGCAGCTGAGTTGGAGCGAGAGGAGCGATACAAACGACGAATGATGGAGGCTCAAGACAAAGATGTAGCGAAACAAATGCTACATCGTGAGAGAATACAAAAAATGGAGGTTCCTCCACCGCAACGTCCTCCAAAAAGACAATCAAAAGCTATGCCTCTACCACATTGGTACCCTCCAGAAAGTGCAGACCTCTACACGGAACCCTATCGTAAACCTGAAGATATTACAGCACAACTTGAACGTATCGATTTGGCAGACGAATCAACCGAGAGGCTACGCCAGGAAGAGAAAGATGCTGCATTGGCACGTCAGCTTCAAGAACAAGAAGGTTCTCTAGAGGACCGAGACAGGATGCTTGCAATTGAAGCCCAAGATAAAGAGCTTGCAAAAATGTTGCAGGAACGTGAACGCACTAAAGCTCGACGAGCCAGGGAACGTGCCAAGCAAAAAGCTTTAGCCAAAAAGCAACAACAACAGGAACAAGATGTAAATCAAATAATGCCGGATGATTCTTATTCCTATCCGGCGGATCTGATACCACCTCGAGCTTCCCTGTCTGCAAGAGGACTTCCAAACATATCTGATACATATGCTTTACCGAATCAAAATGAAGATGATATTAATTATAGTTTACCGGCAGATGTTCTGCCATCACATAGTTTAATGGACAATAATATTAAAACAAATTATAGCCCCCAGAAGGGAAGTTATGACTCGAAATTAGGGGAAAAAATTATTAATGGAGTTGATTCGAATCGACGTCCGTCCTTTGAGAATGAAGGACCTGCTATTAGGCCTACTCAACTAGATTTGAAGTAAGAGAAACTGCTTTTTTTCTATTTTATTAAGAATTGGCAATAGGAGACATGTCTCGGTTTGAAATAATCAAGTTAGTTTCATGTTAATTTTGCACCTGGTGCAAAAACCGTTTCCATTGCAAATTCCACAATTACTTACTATGGAAACGACATTTGCAAAATTAACTTAAAATCGGCTGAAAATATACAGTGTATTTATATTTAGATATATATACTATTGCTATGGAATTGCGAGCGTATGTTCAATTTTTGATTAGTTCATACGGAGAAACGTACGATATTATAGACCAGCTTTAACTGATTTTTTCTAGTACTGACTTCTTTTTATTGTTTTCATTTAGCAGCAATAAAACTTTTATGCAATATTTTCCATAAATATTTTTTCAATTTCAGATCTCCTCTTACCAAAATGAATAAACCACGTTTCCCAGACCCCGAGCCTTGTGATTCAAATTCTCATATCAATATTGCAATGGCAATTGACCCAACATATCCGAAGCGTTCCATTCATTCATCTTCAAGTTTTGACACTTCTTCAAGCACAGTGACAACGAGTACTTCCAGTAGTAGCCCAGGAATGGTGTTACCTCCTCCAGATATCTCTGAATTTGAAGATGATGCAAATATACCACCGTATATGCCTATTCAAGGCCAACGCAGAACTGCCTCTCTCGAAAAGAAACAAAAGAAAAAAAGTAAAGATGGTGGATGTAAACAGCAATAATCGATAAGCAATCTCTTAATACTTAATAGGGGGCGTTCATATCGGATTGTGGTAAGAGGAGGTTATGCATAGGATATATGACTATTGTTACTAGTTGATTACAGATATTATATAGAATGTATTTTGTGATAGCCACCTACAGATTACAATCGCTTATAGAACCCTCTAGATAATTCTCTATATCTTTCACCTCTATTTACAAAAAATGCAACATTGACAATATTTTTTTACATTTGTTCTATCTAGTTTAATGATTATTCATACCAAAATACTGCATGCTCAATATATTTTTAAGCAATGTATTTACGATACTCTTAGTCAGGGTAGCTGGTTTTATTTTCTATTTTTCGTTTTTTTATGTATTTTTACAATAAAATTATGTTTTTATTGAACGCCTACATATTTACCATAGGTCTTTCTCACTTCGAGGCGTCAGTTACTTATGAGGACACTAGATCAACACACTACGTGTTACACTAGATGTGTAAATAACATGTAGTTTGTTGGTTGATCTAGTGACATTATTTACTCGAACTATTTACTGCCATCGCCATGAGATTGCGATCTTGTCGACTGATAAGATCGCCTTATAAGCTCCTATAATCGTATTATACAATCAAGAGATTGTTTAATATATTTATAACTCTGCGTTATAGGGAAAATTGGAAGGAATTATCTGGTGATATTTGATATTAAACAACAACCTCTAACAACAAAACTGAAATTGTATATTTAAAACTAAAAATCAATTACAAATTTATTAAATACTATATTAACATCGAGAATTTAAAATTTGTCGGGTTGCAACTTTGCAAATTGTATTAAAATCTACATGAAGTAGACAACGCCAGTATTTGCAGCGTCCCCAAATAACAGCAGGATAATTGGGACTTTGAACACCATGAAAAATCCTGGCGACTGCCCTTCCAGTAAAATTATTATCTCTATAGGCACTTATCAAGCTCTGGACATTTCTAACTATAACATCTTCATCTATTATTCTTTCACTTTCAATAGAAATATCCTTTAAAGGATCTGCTGAATTAAAGTAATCACGAATGTTTTCTTTCAGTGTATCATTCGTAGCGGTTATTTCAAGACACGCTTTGTAGTTAAGAGCAGCAGCCTTTAGCAATGTTTTATGTACAACTCGCAATTGCATTAAAGATGTTTTTTCCTGGGTCTGGACATGAGCAAATATGCTATCTAAGGCCTCATCTAACTCGTCATCTGACAGATTTCCGGGTGCCAAAACGCGAAAACCCAACTCCGAAAACTTCACGGTGATTTGGGAACGCTTAGGTCGCCCATCCACTAAAACATGGAACCAAATGAGGTTATGAAATATAATTTTGCCAGTCCAGCTAACTTATCATAATTTAATTAGGCGACGACTTATGAATAACACAAAATTAACTTAGTCCTAGACCTACTTACCCGTAATCCATTCTAAATTTTTCAGTTTATGTTTACAAATCCCACTGTCCCATCCTATAGCAGCCGCAATATCCACCACAGGAAATTTTAGAATATTTTGATCTTTATCATCGGCTTTTTTATTTAGAGCCAGTGCCATTGCTAATGGAGGACATTCCTTGGCAGCTTTCCTAATTTGCAGTGGACCTCCATAAGAAACTACTGTACATAATGTGTAAGCATGACTTAACAGCTCGATATATTTCTTTGGATGCAGCTCCAAATAGCACAAAAGTGTTGAGATATTTTCTTCGGGAATATCTAATTCACGAACGGTATCCTCAATGGAGAACGCCACTTCATGTTTCGGACAAATACTTTTACAAGAACATTTCACAAAAATTCTTTGTAGAAGCTTGCGAATTACGTGGCGGTCTACCGAGTCCGCGTAGATGTGACGGCGTAATTCGTTTTCGTCGTTTCCCTGCAAATAAAACACATCATTGTTCAACTCGAAAAAAAAAAGAATGATAGTAAATAGAGATACACCGGAAATTAACCAACTACTTCTTAAAACTTGAGGTCTAAATTCTACTTGGATCGCCGCTGGTAACTTCAAAGCGCGCAATTTAACACTGGACCTAGTATCATCTTTTGTTACAAAATGGATAATGATAATGAAGTAATTTCTACATACCTTAGCATCAAGAAATAGATGACAATATGCAGTTAACCCATCACGTCCAGCTCGTCCAATCTCCTGAACATAGCTTTCAAAGCTTTTTGGCATATTATAATGTATCACAGATCGAATATCAGCTTTATTAATTCCCATTCCAAAAGCAACTGTTGCTACAACAATTCGGAAGTCACCCTTCATAAAAGCTTGTTGTATAGTTCTTCTTCGAGAAGATGGTAAACCTGCATGATATGTTTCTACATTATCATCCACTCGACCTCTTTTTCGCTTTGTTTGGGGTCTCTTATCTTCTTGTAAACTTGTTCTTAAAAATGTTGCTATTCGATTGCATTCTTCTCGGCGTGTACAATATATGATAATGCTATTGCATGTTTCAAACCTAAGACCCAAAAAGTAAAATAGATATTTCAGTGTTGTGACCAATATCATTGACTTAGAGTTGCAACGTATTGTAAAAATATGTTCTTATGGAAATCTAAATGCCGAATATTAACTCGAGAACTACACGCGAGATGGCAACCATATCCTCTTTAATATTTCTTCTAAATTAAAATATTGACATCTTTTGGAAAAGACCGTGTTGAAATGTTAGATAAAATTGTCGACGTTTAAACTTATTCTGAATAAGTTTAAAATAAAAAGTCTATAAAAATACAGATAACTTAACGCAATAAAAAAATTTTCAAATAATAATATGTACCTTGCATAAGACTGCATATTTTTATCTCTTTAGTGCAAACATACATACATACCTAGGTGAACTAATCAAAGCAAGAAGTGCCTGATCCCGATTATGATCCCTAGACACTGTCAGAACCAAATTATCTGGAAGAGGTACATCACTAATAACTCCTGATCGTCCATCGGGAACATTCAAATGTTGAATAATACTATCAGCAGTCGAACATGTTGCAGTTGCTGTCAAGCCCAAAATTATTTTTACTCCCATTCGTTCACGCAAAACTCGAGAAATCATTAGATAACTTGGTCGAAAATTATGTGACCATTGGGATACACAATGAGCTTCATCGATACAAGCAAATGCTATCGGGGGTAGCTTCCGCAAGATGGCGCCGAAACCACTTTTTGATTTTTCACCAGCAACTATAGCTTCTGGAGATACAAGAAGAATATTTAAAGAATCTAACGCTTCGAGGATTTTTTTTCGTTGCGTATCTGTCTGATGAGTATGAAGACACGCAGCATTTAAAAATTTCGGAATTCCAATGACTTGATCTTCCATTAAAGACACCAAAGGTGATATAACTAAAGAGATGCAGTTTTGGCGTTGCGAATATAAAAATGCTGGTAACTGATAGCATAAACTTTTTCCTGAACCAGTACTTAGAGTCACTAAAGTTGATTTTCCAGATAGAATACGCATCACAGCTGCTTCTTGTCCTGGACGGAATGATGTATAACCAAACTTTTCTAAAGCAGCAAAAACTTCAGCTGGCGTTTCAATAACTGAACCATTGTCAAGCGTTTTATAAACAGGTTCTACAATTTTTGAAGCATCTATATAGCCTTCTAGCTCCTCAAGCTTCAAAGCTTCAGCTACAAGAAACTCGCTCTCTCCATCAGCAAAAATATCTCCGCGAGAACTACCTTCTACATTTGGTGTTCTGATAGCTAAAGAACTATCCTGTGCCATTTTAGCAGCGTCTTCCAATGTAGGAAAAGGACATGGTTCTTCTTCTGCAACGTCAATTTCCAATAAACTATCTCCTTTTGATTTTTGACAATTTCGCGCAAAATGTCCTACACCTCCACAATTAAAACAAGTCAGCATTCCTCCGTCACAACCACCCATATCCATATCAGGTCCTGCTAACGCTTTTTTTTTATTTAACCATTGCTGTTTTTTGTATTTACTATAATTAAAATTTTTTTTACCACGACTATAAATCTTCTTACGCAAATTTAATGTTACATAATTTTCATTTAAATTTCCACTTTTGATTTGTTTTTC
This sequence comes from Lagria hirta, assembly GCA_947359425.1. Classification (NCBI taxonomy): domain Eukaryota; kingdom Metazoa; phylum Arthropoda; class Insecta; order Coleoptera; family Tenebrionidae; genus Lagria; species Lagria hirta. Next base: position 23,003,406 of record OX375800.1, on the reverse strand, counting down.
CAATTTTTCTAAATCTTGTTGATTTTTACTTTTTATTTTGATACTATCTTCTGAAGATGAGGCAGTGGGTGTATTTTCAATAGAAATTAATTCCTTTATGTTTTCAAATCGTGGTGCTGCTATACGAGGTTTTATTGAGTATTCAAGTTCATAATTTTCTCGAATTGCTACTTTTTGTGGTGATTTGCTCTTACGTGTTCTAGCGGCTTTCTTTTTGTTACTTGTATTAACAATAGGTATGGACTCTTTTTCTGCAAGATCACTGAACTTTTGTGAATCTTCTGTGATTTTATATTCTGGATCTTTATCATCTGTATCAGAATGGAAAGGATCTTCATCACCACTACCTCCTAGCTCTGTCATACTTATCCGGTTTCTTGTACTTCTAATCGACTGTCTCGTAACCTAAACAGATTGTTAAGATGAATTATCACAATAAAAAAATTTTACTATGCTTATTATTCTTTGCAAAGTTTAAAATCTTTAACACAATCTTTAGTAATATAAATACCAAAAATCAATACTTACATTTAGACTCTCCTCTTCAACCTTCTTCATTTTCCCCTTCTGTGTAGCATTTGTTCTTGTTTTTTTTTTAGTTTTAGTGTTTTTCTTTGAATGATGGACTATTGGAATTTCTCTAATTCTAAAAATTGGGTCTTCAGTTATAAAATCACCGTCCTCGGTGACTTCCAACGCTGCTCTAAAGTCTAGTTTATCTGTAACAGGTGGTGGAATATCGGGAGGTTTATTTTGTTTCTGTTCTATTCCAATACTACACGATTCTGATGGAGGGTTAATTACATTATTGCTTCTAGAAGAAATTGGCGCTTGAAGCAGTTTCGCTTTCTTCGGTGGAGGAATCTCATCATCGGAATTATCAATAACATCCTCACTATCATCGTCGCTTAATTGAGACAGTCTATTTAGCCATCCTGAATCAACAGCTTTTAAGACTCTTTGGGGATTTTCCAGCACGCTTCTTATAATGCAAGTGCTCTGAACAACATTTTCTCCTAAAGACGCATTTATATATTTGACGCTCTTTTCTGAAACTAAGGAGTCAATTTCACCTAGGTCAGATTTAGAATTTTCACTAAAAGACGACATTTCAGAGTGTCTTGGAAACGACGCCTCAGTTTTTTTCTGAAAAGACGTTTCGGTATTTTTTTGAAACGATTGAGAAAATGACTTTTTCTTAGAGTAACTCCTCGAACGTCGAGCCCCACAAAAAATACGTTTCGACACTTTTTCTTCCGCTAATTTCGGTATTTCCTCCACTTTCTCAATGACAACTGGTTTGTTTAAGTGCTCTCCCCAAGTCTTCGCAGGCTCCTCCGTCTCGGGCGGTGCCGGTGATGGTTTTTCGGAGGCTGCTTCAACCGCATGCTCCTCGTGATCGGAATAGAACCCATCAACATCACGAAAACTTTGCTCCAATGCGTCGCTCTTGATTTTATAGTATTGCCTGTAAGCGTCTCGTACATAGCGATCGGCTTCCCGAATGTCAAGCTAAAATAGCCCCCATCAATACAATATTTTATGGAAAAAGAAAATAAACTTACTCTTGACGGCAAACGGCCTAATCTTTTTTTAAAATTGTGTTCCCACAATTTCACTATATATTTGCATTTATCGTATTGTTCCTTCAATTCAGGTTGATCTGAGAAGTCCATTTAACTACTGCTGATTATTGTTTCGAAAAAAATAAATAATTAACGATGTAAATATTTACAGATAAATTACCGCCAGAAGTGACAGTAGTGATACGCAAGTGTAACAACTACACAAATTAACAGCTACTAAAATTCCCCAGAAATAATTTTTTTACTTTAAAAAATATAACAAGTGTTTCATAAAATTTGACGTTATAGTTGGCTACGCTTATAAATTTGTTATTTTTAAAACATTGGTTTCAAATAAAAAATAATTACAAAATTTCTTAATATTTTAAAATTTTCTATATAGTGAGTTTTTATAATTTTTTTAAAATCTAACATTGACTGGTGAACACTTTACAGCCATTTCTTGCACAGATTTATGGTAATAAAATTGTAGATAGGTATAAAATAATTCGAACGCCACAAATTTAAATTGTCAAGTGTCAATTTTGACGTTTATTTAAACCAATTAGAGCACTCCACACCCCAGCTGTCTTTTGACAGTCATTTACAAAAAATGACGGAACTGTCAGGTGCTTGAAAATTTTATTTTAATTCTTGATAACTAATTTCAAACGATTTCCGTGTATATTAGGCAACAAAATTCTCATTCCAAAATTAAGTTGTGATTTTAACGCCTTTGTGCAGTTTGCAATGGAAAACAAATACAGTACACGAAGTCCGGGTAAGGTTGAAGATTTTAAGTTTTTTCTTTGTATAATTGATAGAATTTTGTGGTTTTCAGGGGTTAAACGGTTGATGCGGGAAGCCTGCGAGCTAAGGGAGGCCACAGAAGAGTATTTTGCACACCCATTAGAGGACAATTTGTTTGAATGGCATTTTACAGTGCGAGGGCCCCCAAATACAGAGTTTGAAGGTGGTTTTTATCATGGACGAATTCTGTTACCTTCACAATATCCAATGCAACCTCCAAATATTATTCTTTTGACTGTGAGATATGAAAAAATTGTTAAAACACGTATTTACAGAATTGATTGATTTTAGCCAAATGGTAGGTTTGAAGTTAATAAAAAGATTTGTTTATCCATCTCGGGCCACCACCCCGAAAGCTGGCAACCTTCGTGGTCAATAAGAACTGCACTGCTTGCGCTAATTGCTTTTATGCCGACACCTGCAGCTGGAACTATCGGTTCTTTGGATTACACGACTGAGGAGAGACAAGTTCTAGCGAAAAAATCGAAATCCTGGGAATGTGATATTTGTGGGAAAATTTCTGAAAAATTGTCTTCGCAAACAAACTCAATGCCAAAGCTCACTCAAGAGGAAACTAGTCTGATTCAGCAAATAGCCCTAAAGGTTTTTATAATTTTTTATTATCTGACAAAATTATTAATAAGTCGTAAAGCTTGGGGTTTTATCCAAATATGATCATCATTTCTAATCTTATTTGCTGTCAGTTACAATTGATTTATCGTGAATTTAAAGAGGATTTATATTATCAAAAACTAATACGTATTAATAAAGGTAAACATATTGCATTCGTACTTTTTTTTTGATTTCGTACGGGGGAAGAGGTAAGGGACGAAGGGGTCTAGACAAAATCGCACTATTTATTTTGCAAAAATGCTACTTTGAAAAGTAATCATGGTAAAAATCTTCATATTAGTTTATACTAAAGACAACCGTTTGTACCGGGCGGGTCGTTAGCGGCTTCTATTAGTTGATTCAACTTTTGATTTCAATTATGAAATAAATTAAAACAAACAAAATAGCAAACCCTAAATTCTTTATAAGTTTATTGTTTGTAGTATTTTCTATAGAGTGAGTGTCACAAAAAAAAGGTTAATTTAGGACCCACAACACAACGTAGTCTTGTAAAAAATCTATATGTTTCAATGTGGCACCAAATTTTCTGACACCAATTTTTTATAATTCTATACTCCGCAGTACCTTGGATTTGATTTTCAAGTAGTTCAACCCAATTCATAAAAAAATAAAGAATCAGTCGTTCTTTTTAATTTTTAAGTTAATTTTTTAGGCCGAAGATGATTCCAATAAAAAAGAGGAATTAGGTAATATGACAGAAAGTCCTGCAGAAACTAATCTCCGTCAAAGGATTCAAGATGAACCTGAAGAAATAAACGCAGCGGTTTTAGAAGTTTCGACAAATTCCGAGAATAATTCAGTCAACATCCAAAATACCAGGTACTTGAATAAAAATAAACGAAATTATTTTCTTAAATTATTATTTTAGAGATCACATGCTTAATGGAGTAGTATGGGCTATCATCATTGTGATAAATCTTCTTATAATTAGAAGATTCTTTTTCTTAGATTGACTTTCATGGGAATGTGTATATAACTTTTGTATCACCTTTAGATTGTTTAGAAGTAAAAAAAGCAATGTACTTCCAGCTTTATTTTTTTGTTTTGTTATAGATGTTTAGTACAAATACCTGAGTATTATTATTTTTCTACTTTCTGAACCAAATTTTGGGCCAGTTACCATTATCTGATTTTTTGGTATGACTACTTTTGTTGATGATTACATTAGAAATAAATTTATTTTTATTTTGGTATCGACTTAAATATTTATTCCAAAGACTCTCCCACCTTGCTCTTGTCGTTTAAAATTTATTAGTAATTTGTAAAGTTTCAGTAAAAAGACATATAATTCAAATAAATTAATATTGACCTGGTCGCCGCATAAGACAAAACTAGCCGATGACTCAAAAAAATATATTTAAAGAAAAAGCAAAAACTAAAAACCCTCCAGATATTATTATATACAATAGATTATAAACTATTTAAATTTAAACAATCCTATCGTTGCAATGAACCATCATACAACCAATTTTTAAGCAGTTACTTTCGCCCGCACTGCAATGAAAAATTTGCCACCATTTGTTAAATACCTGCATAAATTATCAATCCGTTACTTGAAATAATTTTTTTGCCTGGTTGATAGTAAAAAATGATAATAACTGATATAAATATAATTATTTCATATATAAAGTTATAAAACATAGTGCTTCGTGCATATAAAAATAGACTACCTATCTAAAATTAGATTTTGTGATTTCTAAACCTCTACATTTACAACACTTATACTATTTAGATCTCCATTATTGAATTTAGTTAGACCATTCTTCGTAATATTGCTGTTACCTTTCCTCCCTGCTTTATGTATTAATTCGTAGATTTCCTTATGAAAATCATCACTTGTCGATATAGGCACATTAGGTAAATCAATTAAATCAACAGTAGTAACACAAGCATCTCCGGCAGACTTTAGATTTCTTCTGCCCCTATTATTAAAAGATTTTCTTTGTGTAGATGCAGACCGAGGCACTTGTGATCCATAAAAATGAAGCGGGGCTGTTTTATTCGATGCTTTTGATATAAAAGTAAGAGTCTTATTCGGCGCATTGAATTCGAGCTGTTGACGAACAATTTGTATGGCAGATTTTGGACGTTCCAATAGGATATCTTCCTTAATATGATAAACAGGTGGAAATGAATCAGAGGAATTACCACTTGAATCACTATCGATTTGTAAACTTTCAAAACAAGCAATTGGCTCAACTGGTGGTCGTTCATTAATTTGTCCATTCATTTTTCGTTCGTAATTTGAATATGATTCTATAGCATCATCGTCATCATTATTCGCATTTTGTGCGGCCTCTCTTAAAGATTTGATTTTTTGCATTCTTAAATAATTATCAGTGGTGATTTGTTGTAGAACATCTTCCTCGACTCGTTTATTTAGTATTTCGTAATTTCTAATAATATAATTCAAAAGCCATTCGTAGCCTTTTTTAATACCGGGGTCAAGTCTAGCATTTGATTTTGATACTTCTGTCGCTGAACAACTTTCAACAAGTGTTGGACATTCATTTCCATTTACTATTGTCTCTATTTCTAGTTTCTCAATAAGATCTACTTCATCTAGAGCATTTTCATTATCTTGTTTATTTGCTAAAACTAGAACAGGTTTCCTCGCAATTTTCTCATTTGATAATAGTGTTCTTAATACATTTTTCGCTTCTTCTAATCGGCTAATATCACTTGCATCAACAACAAATATTACACCATGAGCCTACAAGACAATATTTACACTCTATTTAATGACACAATCACCTCTTACATCAACAAAGTATTTATGCCATATTCCTCGAATTGTGGGACCTCCTCCCAAATCAAAAACCTTTACTACATAATCTAAATAACCCAAATTAATAACCGAAAACCCAACTGTTGGCACCACGGAATCAATTGCCTCACCGGCTAAACCCTTGGCTGCAACAGTTTTCCCAGCATTGTCTAACCCCACTAATAATAACACAATTTTCCTGAAAAAAAAAACACTTTTCATTGAGTATTCACATAGAAAACTTACTTTTTGATTTTTTTTCTACAGCAGCATAAATTGCCCATTTCTACGTGGGAAAAACATTTTTATGGGGGATACATTTAAACTGGAGAAGTATTGACATTTGTTATGGTATAGTGGTGGCCATTTGTAAACAATCGAACTGACATTTAAGTGCTGCCAACGTAGAATCTTTTAAGTTTTGTTTTAAGCTGAGTATATAAGCGACCCAAACGTTCCAAGGCGACATCTTATGTAAATTAATAAATTATTTAATAAAATATAAAAAAAATTAAAAGTCTCTTTGCTCGTTCATTAGATGTTATAACAAAAATAAACTAGTTTTGTAGACAAATGCGTACATCATTAGACTATTATAAAATTTACAATGAATGCTGAAAACAACTAAAAATAGAAATTACTGATAAAACCAAATACATATTATATAATACATTTTTTTTTAAATTACGTGTTTTTAGAAAAGTACCAAAATAAAACAATTAATTTGTAAATTGATAAACCGTGTATAAAACTTATTTGAGACAATTGCCGCAGAAATATGGCATAATATTAATCTTTAGAATATTTCACTTATTTTTAATATAATTTTTTTTTATCTGCATTTCAAGTAATACATATATGTAATTATTAACTCATACTTTTAACAGTTTTTTGTTTTAACAAAAACTAACTTTAAATTATTTAGGTTTTTACAAAATTTGTCAAAAAAACTAACTTGACAGCGCTGACGGTTATAAACTGTGAATATTAAAAAAACATTATAATGTTTTAAAAAGTTATATTATTTTATTTATTAAAAAAAAATTATTGTTAGCTATGTAATTAAATTTAAATTTAAAGATTTATTTACCTTTTAGCTATAATAACAACAAATTCAGAACGCACTGCATCTTGTGAAGCCTGTCATCTGTTACTTGTCAAATAGTCATTTATGTCAAAATTAAAATCAGTTTAAAACATGCATAGATAACCTAATAGCTACGCTATAGAAGCATTACTCATATAGCCCAATCAGAACATCCCCCACTACCAACTGAGCCAAAAACCACAAGATTGACAAGATTGACAAGCGATATGTCACTTTTGACAATGACAACAAACCTACTCTATGCACGTACACAAACCACAGAAAAAAAGAAATAGACTACTTAAGTGATGACGTATAAGGTCAATGTTTACACATACACAAGGTATTTTACGTCATAAAAACAATAAGATTTTTAACAACAAAGTGTTTGTAATAGTACAGGATACGTAAAACAATTACTAAAGAATGTTAAAAAAACTAGCCCCGTATGTAACTATCATTTCTTTTTAGCATTCATTGCTTACAGATCGTTGTTTTCCGATCGTTTCCAATAAAATAAAAACAATCGGTCTGCACCTGGTTTTTACTTTGCTGCCTCATCTATGGTCAACTGTTTGAAACAAATCTATTTCATAGCATTTAAAAAAAATATTTTATCTTTGCGGAAAAACATTTACTTCATTATGCAGTACTTTTTTAAGCCTGCTTGCAAAACAAAGCGCTCAAGTAGAAACGTTTATTTTTCGAAGTCGTTAGGTAAATAACTATTACCTGCTTTTGCATGTTGCTTTTAAAACTGTGACGTCTAAATGTTGTACTACTAATCGCAATGACGTGGCAAGTGTCACTTGTCAATAAGTCGACTGATGAAAAGCGCGCGCCACATGCGCGCGGCGCGCCACCCACACGGCTACACGCCATTTTGATTTGTGCAAGTACAAATTGAAAGCTGTGAAATTCTTTGTGTTCTTTTTACAATAGACGATATTTACAATAGATTTACAATAGAATGACAACACATATTGCACGCTATTATTTGATGAGATGTCTATAGAACCCCATTTGCACTATAATCAGCACAAAGATTATGTTGAGGGGTTTGAAGAGGTTGGACACGAAAAATCGTTAAAAATTGCTAATCATGTTCAGGTAATAAGTATGATAAAACGATAAATGGTACAACTAATGTAGTTAATATGTTTGCAGGTGTTTATGTTACGAGGCGTTTATAAAAATTGGAAACAACCAGTTGCATATTATTTTGTAAATGGCGCTATGAAAGCGTTTAGACTGCAAAAAATTATTATCGATGTAATAAGAAAAGCAAAAGAAGCTGGGTTGACGGTTGTATCAACCGTATGTGATCAAGGAACAAATAATAAAAGTGCTATTGATGCACTTGTGCGTGATACGCAGAACCTTGTGGGAACACAGGATTATGTGTTTGAAGTAGATGGGCAACGTATCATTCCTCTGTATGATGTGCCACACCTTCTAAAAACTATGCGAAACACACTGTTGTCGCGAGACATCCACTTTACAAATGCAGAAGGTGTTGCTAAAGTAGCCAGATGGAAAGACATTGAAAAACTGTGGGAACTTGATTATGTGAGTCCCGAATTCAGAAATCTACCGAGGCTGACCGAATTTCACGTTAATAAAAGCAGAATGAAAAAAATGAAAGTGTCGATTGCTGCTCAAGTGTTAAGTCATTCTGTAGCTGTTGTCCTAAAGCTACTTCATACTTCAAGTAAGTGAAAGGCATCTTTTTACATGTTGTACACTGTTGTTTTTTTTTTCTTTTGTAGACGTCCTTGAACCACAAGCTTCAGGCACTGTAGAGTTTATAGAGCTAATGGATAAGCTGTTTGACAGTGTCAATGGATCTGTTAAGATTAACTTAAGGGGTAAAACGTTACGGACCGCAGTGTCAATTGGAAACCCAGACAATGAACACTTTGGGCTGTGGAAGACTGCATTGCCAATATTGGCGAGCATGTTTGTTTACGATAACCTAAAGACAAAACGGATGCCAGCTTTTAAGAATTGGGCTATTACTATTAAAGGGTTTCAACTTTTAAGTGCCCAGCTGCACAACGATGGATTTACTTACCTCAAAACACGCAGTTTCAATCAAGATCCCCTTGAAAATTTTTTTGGAAAAATTCGACAACGAGGTCGGCAGGCGAATAGACCGACCAGCACTGCCTTTACCCAATTTTACAAATCTTTACTTGTTAATGGGTTTGTATCTAGGCATTCGGTTGGGGCAAATTGTCACACTGACAACGCAAATATACTTATTTGTTTGCAAAGGTTCATTACTCAGGTGACAACTGCAATTGCGTTTGTGTGTATAGTATTTACCGTCTTGCTTTTGTGTGCAGGGTTTGTCGGAAACAGATACGCCAACTACTAACTCAACTACTAACTCTAACGGAAGAACGTTTTTGGAGGACTCTGAAGTGTTACAAATGAAGGAGGCAAGCAAACAGTGGCTAATAATGGGGAAGACTTGCGGAACAAGGTCTCGCTGCTCTCTACGCTTTCTATGTAAGAAGACGTAGTGCTTTTGCTGACGAATATTGTTGGATTGTACGACTGTAACGCTACTACCACTAAGGAGAGTAATATAACCCTATATAAATTTTTTCAATAATAAATACTCACTTATAGACTATTATAACTTGCTATGTTTTTACCACTGCAATATGTTTTGTATGCATACATACTTTTATACAATGCACTACACATATTTTACCACAAATGACTACTCGGATATGTTTACAGGGTTCCGAGTACAGTCGTCCAGATGCGAGATGAGAAGACCCTTAGGAAAAAGTGCGAAGGCAATACATAACACTATATATTTTTTCAGTTTTATTGCATAATTCTAGCGTGCCGTTAATACTATATGTTGCAATTGTATATTGCTTATCTGTATAAATGTTTATTGTATTTTAACCTGCCAATTATATTTGTGAGGCTATGCTATTTGTATTTATAATTTTTTTTTTGGAAACAACTGCTTTTTTCAATTTTTATAAAATTATAGCATACATCTGTGCCGTTCATACTATGTATACATTGTATTTTTATAGTTTTTTATTTATGTTTTTGTTATTTAATTTGCTTTCACCATTTATATCTATTAGGGTTTTACTTAACATTTTGATTATGTACTTTTAGCATTTATATTTGTGCCTGATAACTACTTTATTTTTATGGCTTTTTTACTTAGCATTTCTGTAATTTTATCTGTATGGCTATAATTGTATTCGATTATGTAAACACTTCTTTACTTGAGATTTAACCCCTCGACATTTACAAATAGATGTCGAGGGCGTAGTGAGTAATTGCTGTGATGGGCTATTGTTTACAAAACTGAACGCTATTATAGCTTATATTGTTTTGTGTATTGTATTATTGTTAATGGTGTGTTAACATCTAGCTAACGCACTATTTTTTATTGTACTTTTGTCAATATATATATTTTTTTGATGAACGCATTATTCCTTTCAATATTCAAAAACAAGCGGTAAACGCTTGGGGCCGAATACGACCGAATGGTTCCGAAGCTGAGCCAAAATGCAGATAACGCCACTAGACATGCGCTAGACTGTTACCGGTTGGTACCATTGAGATTATGTTCTATCGAAGATAGGGTTTTGTATGAAAACATGTTTAAGATGGCGGCTAGCATTCGGCGTTTTTACGTATAGTGAACGTTTAAAAAAGATACTGAAAAATATAGTTAATTGTGTGCTTTATTTAATTTTAATGCACCTGGCTTAACAGGTAACGGTGGATACGCTTGCTTAGCATTTTTGGCAAAAGCGTAACCGCAAGACTTTAGAATGTCGGTGCCCCCATACTTATTGGGGCCCAATCCATGGGCCACCATAATGGCCCAACAGCATTTGGCAGCGGCTCACGCTCAAGCCCAAGTTGCTGCTGCTCAGGCACACGCCCATGCTTTGCAGCAGCAAATTCCGCCGCCGCATCCCAAGTCCGATGTGATGACCGAAGATAAACTTCAGGAAAAAGGTAAAAACATTGATGGAGTATGGCATTTTTTAAATTAATTTACGTTATTAGCACAAAAATGGCATCAGCTACAATCGAAACGTTTCGCTGATAAGCGGAAGTTGGGGTTTGTTGATGCACAAAAAGAGGATATGCCTCCGGAACATATCAGGAAGATTATAAGGGACCATGGGGATATGAGCAGTCGGAAGTACCGGCATGACAAACGTGTGTATTTGGGGTAAGATTCAATCAATTTTTGGTAAAATGTATAAAATATAAGTTATGATGCGACCTTTTTTCCATTTGTTCGGTTTTCCATCAAGGCAAGCCAAGATTTCAAGATTTTCTGAACCATCACATAACTTCATATGAAAAAGATAAAGGTGGTTCCAATATCTAAAGGTGTTTTAAATGAACCGAACGGAGTTAAAAGGCACAATAATTGAGTAAATCAAAAATATTTAAGCTTTCTGTTAATTATAATTACGTCGCTGAGACGCCATTGGAGAAAGAATTAGAATCGTTAATTCATTCTATTTAAATAAATATGAGCACTTGTTATTTAACACTGCTTATAAATTATACATTGATTATTTATTTGGATTGAGATTTTCAAAAAGTTTCGTAATACATACATAAATTTAATTATTGACTTGATGTCATTTTGCATCAGAGTGTGTCTTATACTGACCTACGAATATTTAATTCAGGAATTTTTTTGATTAGATTTTTTTTGACTTAATATTTATTATTTTGTAACGTTTTTTATTTTTATTGTTTTGCGTTATCGTTAGTTAGAGGCAGGTTGATAAGAATCGTTTGTGCTGCTAGACAACGAATCTTTGTGATAGCGACACATAGTCGTTTTGTTTCATAATCCTAGCGGTTAGTGTTTGTAAAAAAATTATATGAGTCGGGTTGAAAATGTTCACAAAAAACAGAAGGGGTTCAGGGCAAAGTAGTTCCGTTTTACCAATATTTTTTTTTCTAAAAGATTTTAATAAATGCTTTAAGGGCTTGCACAAGTAACCGATGACGTAAATGGAATCATTTAAGATTGTACGGACTTTAACTGGAGTTATATCTTTTCAGAGCATTAAAATATATGCCTCATGCTGTAATGAAATTGCTTGAAAACATGCCAATGCCTTGGGAGCAAATTCGAGATGTAAAAGTTCTATATCACATCACGGGCGCCATTACATTTGTAAATGAAATTCCTTGGGTAGTTGAACCGATTTATATTGCGCAATGGGGTACCATGTGGATTATGATGCGACGTGAGAAACGTGATCGACGGCATTTCAAGCGAATGCGTTTTCCACCATTTGACGACGAAGAACCTCCATTAGATTATGCTGACAATGTTTTAGATGTAGAACCTTTAGAAGCTATACAAATTGAGTTGGACGCCGAAGAGGATGCAGCGGTAGCTAAATGGTTTTATGATCATAAGCCGTTAGTTGGGAGTAAATATGTTAATGGCGCCACGTATAGAAAATGGAATTTGACGTTACCAATGATGGCAACGTTATATCGTTTAGCCAATCAACTATTAACAGATTTAGTTGATAATAATTATTTTTACTTATTTGATACAAAGAGTTTTTTTACCGCTAAAGCTTTAAATATGGCGATACCAGGAGGACCCAAATTTGAACCATTAATTAAGGACATGAATCCTGCGTAAGTTGAGGATTTTTTTAATGTTTTTAAATTTATTGATGTCTATATTTATTGGTAAAGTAAACCCAAAAACTAAATGAAGTATGATGTCGTAATAGTTCTTTTAGTGTGATAAATTTCTAAAACTCTATCTTTAACCATGATTGTGAACTATGAACCTTTGGTTCATGGTAGGTTACTTGAGTTTCTCAATTGTTAAAACTATTATTTTTCAGACGAGAGCTATAAAATCACTGAAAATTTGGGTTTACTGTACTTCTTAATTATAAGATATTGAATACATATTATTTTAGGGACGAAGATTGGAATGAGTTTAATGATATAAACAAAATTATTATTCGTCAACCAATTAGAACTGAATATAGAATAGCTTTTCCTTATCTATATAATAATATGCCACATTTTGTACATCTTTCTTGGTAAGTATCTTTTTTAAAAGCGTTTGTTTTATTACCACATTTGTTTTACATTCGTTTGCCTAAGTCTTAAAACGAATTTACTAGCGATGTGGAAGATTATTTGTGATCGATATTCGTTCCATTGTTAAGACTAAATGGGAATGCTGGTTTGTCACAAACAATTTAGACAGTTTCTTTTATACTGTAGAAAAATATATCAAAAAGCTTAATAAAAGAGATCAAATAGAATCAGTACTGGTCTTATTTTGGGGTTTTAAATTGGGTCCATTATTTTATTTCTGATGGTGAAGCTATACAAGGATGTTGACTTAAATTTTCATTGAAAATCAAGAAACGCTTTTTTAGGTATCATGCTCCAAATGTGGTATACATAAAAACAGAAGATCCTGATCTTCCAGCTTTTTACTTTGATCCATTAATTAATCCAATCTCACATCGTCATGCCGTTAAAAGCTTGGAACCCTTACCAGAAGACGATGAAGAGTATATTTTACCCGAATTTGTGCAGCCATTTTTGCAAGAAACGCCGCTATATACAGATAATACCGCTAATGGAATAGCGTTATTATGGGCTCCACGGCCATTCAATATACGATCAGGTGATTTATTTATTAATTTGGTTTTATTATAAGAAATAACTAAAATACTTATTTAGGTCGTTGCCGTCGAGCGATAGATATTCCTATTGTAAAAACGTGGTATATGGAACATTGTCCTCCTGGACAACCTGTCAAAGTACGTGTTAGTTATCAAAAACTATTAAAATATTATGTGCTAAATGCATTGAAACATCGACCTCCTAAAGCACAGAAAAAACGTTATTTATTCCGTTCCTTCAAATCAACCAAGTTTTTCCAAACTACAACATTAGATTGGGTTGAATCAGGACTACAAGTTTGTCGGCAAGGTTACAATATGTTGAATTTGTTGATACATCGTAAGAATTTGAATTATTTACATTTGGATTATAATTTTAATTTGAAGCCCGTTAAAACTTTGACGACAAAGGAAAGAAAGAAATCAAGGTTTGGAAATGGTATATATTTAAGATTATTGTTAAGAATTTTAGTTAAATAATTTTTATTCTTTAGCTTTCCACTTGTGTCGGGAGATCTTACGATTGACAAAGTTAATTATTGATTCACATGTTCAATATAGACTGAATAATGTTGATGCATTTCAATTAGCCGATGGACTTCAATATATTTTTTCACATGTAGGACAATTAACTGGAATGTATCGTTACAAGTATAAGTTAATGAGACAAATACGAATGTGTAAAGATTTGAAGCATTTGGTGTATTATCGATTTAATACTGTAAGTATATTTTATAGAGTTGTAATGAAACAAAAAAATGTGCTCAAATGACTATGTTTTTTTAAAAATAGTTTTTTTACATATTTTTGTAAAGCTTGTGTTTTGTAGGGTCCTGTGGGAAAAGGCCCTGGCTGTGGCTGCTGGGCGCCTGGTTGGCGTGTCTGGCTCTTTTTTATGAGAGGAATCACGCCTCTATTAGAACGTTGGCTTGGTAATTTACTATCTCGGCAATTCGAAGGACGTCATTCAAAAGGCGTTGCTAAAACAGTAACGAAGCAGCGCGTTGAATCACATTTTGATCTTGAATTAAGAGCTTCTGTAATGCATGATATTGTGGATATGATGCCAGAGGGAATTAAACAAAATAAGGCTAGAACAATACTACAACATTTATCGGAAGCTTGGAGATGTTGGAAAGCAAATATTCCGTGGAAAGTAAGAGTTTTGTTTTTTCTATTTTTATATGAATTTTTTTTTATAAAATAACTTTTTTGAAAGCGTATAAAAAAATAAAAAAATGTTGGCGATCGAAGGGTATTGGTTTTTTTTTAAAATTTTGAACATTTGATTCTCAAGCGGGTTTTCTAAAAAATATTAATATTTAGATTAAAAAAATTACATGATGAGACGCGCAGGGGTCCTGAAGTTAATCAAGCTGTAGATTAACAACCAAGGTGAAATTAACGTAGGTTGACGTAGTTTTGGTTGGATAAAGCGCTTCTGATTTGGTCCAAAAATTTATAATATTTATGTACTATTTAAAATTTTTTTGTATAGACAAGCGTATAATTTTAGGTACCTGGTTTACCAATTCCAATAGAAAATATGATATTGAGATATGTAAAAATGAAAGCTGATTGGTGGACAAATACTGCTCATTATAATCGAGAACGTATTCGAAGAGGTGCCACTGTTGATAAGACAGTATGCAAAAAGAATTTGGGACGACTGACTCGATTATATTTGAAGGCTGAACAAGAACGACAACATAATTATTTGAAGGTTTTGGAAGTTTTTTTTTTAAATTTCTTATCTTTACTAATATTAATTTTGTTTAGGATGGTCCATATATTAGTCCAGAGGAAGCTGTAGCTATATATACAACAACAGTACATTGGCTGGAATCAAGACGATTTGCTCCTATACCGTTCCCACCTCTTTCATACAAACACGATACAAAATTGCTAATTTTGGCATTAGAACGGCTGAAAGAGGCTTACAGTGTAAAATCTCGATTAAATCAAAGTCAGAGAGAAGAGTTAGGGCTAATAGAGCAAGCATATGATAATCCACATGAAGCATTATCACGTATAAAACGTCATCTTTTGACACAGCGTGCATTCAAAGAAGTTGGAATAGAATTTATGGATTTGTACAGTCATTTAATTCCTGTATATGATGTAGAGCCGTTAGAGAAAATTACTGATGCTTATTTAGATCAGTATCTGTGGTATGAGGCTGATAAAAGGAGATTGTTCCCGCCTTGGATTAAACCAGCTGATACAGAGCCTCCACCTTTGCTTGTTTATAAGTGGTGCCAAGGTATTAATAATCTACAAGATGTTTGGGATGTAGCAGAAGGTGAATGTAATGTTTTACTGGAGTCTAAATTTGAGAAACTATATGAAAAAATTGATTTGACACTTCTTAATCGATTGTTACGGTTGATTGTCGATCATAACATTGCCGATTATATGACAGCAAAAAATAACGTCGTAATTAATTATAAAGACATGAATCATACTAACAGTTATGGTATTATAAGAGGACTACAATTTGCATCGTTTATTACACAATATTATGGGTTAGTTTTGGATTTACTAGTACTAGGTTTGCAAAGAGCTAGTGAAATGGCGGGTCCACCACAAATGCCTAATGATTTTCTCACTTTTCAAGATGTCTCAACTGAAAGTTGTCATCCTATTAGGCTTTATTGTCGTTATGTCGATAGAATTCATATGTTTTTCAGGTAATTAATCATTTATAAAATGCTTTCCTATTTTAAAGTGATAATTTACAGGTTCTCTGCGGAGGAAGCTCGAGAATTAATTCAACGATACCTTACAGAACATCCTGATCCAAACAATGAAAATATTGTTGGTTATAATAATAAAAAATGTTGGCCAAGAGATGCAAGAATGAGGCTTATGAAACATGATGTCAATTTGTATGTGTTTCTATAATAGTCAATTTTATTATTTTTATAATTCGCATTTATTTTAGAGGAAGGGCTGTATTTTGGGATATTAAAAATCGTTTACCGAGATCGGTTACTACAATTCAATGGGAAAATAGTTTTGTTAGTGTTTATTCTAAAGATAATCCTAATTTACTCTTCAATATGTGCGGATTTGAATGCAGAATTTTGCCTAAGGTAAGTTTTTGTTTTTTAATGACCACAAAAAAACTTTTTATGACATTATTAGTCGGAATTAGGACTATTTATTAATTTTTATATTTCTCAATTAGTGTAAATAATAGACTTTTGTGAGCAATATTAGCTAAGCTGTATCTAATAGATTATTACTTTTAGTGTCGTACTCAACATGACGAATTCACTCACAGAGATGGAGTTTGGAATTTACAACATGAAGGCAGTAAGGAACGTACTGCTCAATGTTTCCTTCGCGTGGATGATGAGTCAATGAGCCGTTTCCACAATCGAGTTAGGCAAATTCTAATGGCATCTGGTTCAACGACTTTTACAAAGGTACATTTTCATTAAAAAAAATTTTTTTTAGTAACATAACTCTTGAAATATTTTAATTTTTGTATTATTTAAAAGTATTGAGTATCATAAGATATGAGTTTATTTAAAAAAACTATTGTTAATTTATATGATGAGACGCGCAGGGGTCCTGAAGTTAATCAAGCTGTAGATTAACAACCAAGGTGAAATTAACGTAGGTTAACGTAGTTTTGGTTGGATAAAGCGCTTCTGATTAGTCTCAAATAAAATTAAAATTTAGAGTTGAAAATTGCTGTGATTAAATCTCCACATTATTGTGTTTTAGATCGTGAATAAATGGAATACAGCTTTAATTGGTTTAATGACATATTTCCGAGAAGCTGTAGTAAACACTCAAGAACTTCTTGATTTGCTCGTTAAATGCGAAAATAAAATTCAAACTCGTATTAAAATTGGTTTAAATTCTAAAATGCCTAGCAGATTTCCTCCGGTTGTTTTTTATACTCCAAAAGAATTAGGAGGCTTAGGGATGTTATCAATGGGGCACGTATTAATCCCACAATCTGATTTGAGATGGTCGAAACAAACTGATGTGGGAATCACACATTTCCGATCTGGTATGAGTCATGATGAAGATCAATTGATTCCCAATTTATATCGATATATTCAGCCATGGGAAAGTGAGTTTATTGATTCACAGAGAGTTTGGGCTGAGTATTCTTTGAAGAGACAAGAGGCAAATGCTCAAAATCGGTAAGACTTTTATTTTTAAACTTTGGTCAGTTTTTGATGTGTGTTTATTTGTTTAGACGCTTAACCTTAGAAGATTTGGAAGATTCTTGGGACAGAGGAATTCCAAGAATTAATACACTATTTCAAAAAGATCGGCACACTTTAGCTTATGATAAAGGTTGGAGAATACGCACTGAATTTAAACAATACCAAGTTTTAAAACAAAATCCATTTTGGTGGACGCATCAACGGCATGATGGAAAACTATGGAATTTAAACAATTATAGAACTGATATGATTCAGGCTTTAGGTGGTGTGGAAGGTATTCTTGAACATACGCTATTCAAAGGAACGTATTTCCCAACTTGGGAAGGTCTTTTCTGGTATTATTTTTTATTAATATTATTCAACATTTTTCCAAATAATTGATTCATTTTAGGGAGAAAGCATCTGGATTTGAAGAGTCAATGAAATATAAAAAATTGACAAATGCTCAACGATCCGGTTTAAATCAGATTCCTAATCGTCGTTTTACTTTATGGTGGTCTCCTACTATTAATCGAGCAAATGTGTACGTAGGTTTCCAGGTACAATTGGATTTAACAGGCATTTTCATGCACGGTAAAATTCCTACATTGAAAATTTCATTAATTCAAATTTTCCGTGCTCATTTATGGCAGAAAGTGCATGAATCGATTGTCATGGATTTGTGTCAGGTATTTATAAAGGTTTACCAATTTTTTGTTTGGTTTGATAATTTGTTTTTTTAGGTGTTTGATCAAGAATTAGATGCTTTAGAAATTGAAACTGTACAAAAGGAAACTATTCATCCTAGGAAATCTTATAAAATGAATTCTTCATGTGCAGACATTTTACTATTTTCGGCATATAAATGGAATGTATCAAGACCTTCACTATTAGCTGATACAAAGTTTGTTTCTATAATTTTCTATTTTATATAGAAATAATGCTTATTTTTAATAGAGATACAATGGATAATACAACAACTCAAAAATATTGGATTGATGTTCAACTTCGATGGGGTGATTATGATTCTCACGATATTGAGAGATATGCCCGAGCTAAGTTTTTGGATTATACAACTGATAATATGTCAATATATCCTTCACCAACTGGAGTTTTGATTGCTATTGATTTGGCTTATAATCTACATAGGTAAGGAAGCTAATTTCCTATAGAACGTAACATAGTATATTCTTCTGAATTCTAATTATCTCGTAAATTAATGTTTTACAACATAGTAGAAAGATCTTCAATTTAACTTTTGTATTGAATCTAAATTTAGAGTCAACAATTAATAATGCTTAAAATTATCAATACTCTTTTTTTTATTAATAGAAAGCGTCGCAAAAGCGATAAAAAAAGTATTAACCATGATTATACATAATTCAATGATGCACTGTGGTTACGTAAGATGTTGCCTTGGATTATTCCGAATAAAATCTTTTTGAGAAATTGTTTATTATAGTTTATTGATTAAGTTTGCTTTATATTTTTTATTAATCTATAAGTTATGATTTTGCAGTGCTTATGGAAATTGGTTCCCAGGCTGCAAACCTCTAATTCAACAAGCTATGGCTAAAATTATGAAAGCTAATCCGGCTCTGTATGTCTTACGCGAACGTATAAGAAAAGCGTTGCAGTTGTATTCCAGTGAGCCAACTGAACCTTATCTATCCAGTCAAAACTATGGAGAATTATTCTCCAATCAAATTATTTGGTTTGTCGACGATACAAATGTATATCGTGTTACAATTCATAAGACATTTGAGGGCAATTTAACAACTAAGCCGATTAATGGAGCTATTTTTATTTTTAATCCTCGAACTGGGCAACTGTTTTTGAAAATTATTCATACGTCTGTATGGGCTGGACAGAAACGTTTGGGACAAGTAAGTTGATATTTAATTTACGTTTCAATTATTGTAATTACATCTATATACTGGGTGTCTCCAAAAAAAGAAATGTCCACATAGCTCTTTTTTATAAAATGATTTTAATTATGTTTCACCAAATTAAAGGATTATGAATAGACTATAAACTGAGCTAAAATATATTCTATGACTCTAATAGCATCAAGGTTGTTATAACTCTATATAGCATCAACCTCAGTTATCGATAATAACTGAGGTTGGCAGAACTACATTCTAGTAACTTAATATCAGATATATTAAGTCTATATATCTATATCTGATATTTTTAGAACAGCTTGTATCATTTAAGTTGATATAACAATAAATAATTTAGATTATTTAACAAACAAGTGCTCTATAAACTCGTCTCTTTTTTTTTGATAAGTAAATGTATCAATTAAAATTAAAAAAAATATGAAAAATTAATTGTAAAGATATATGTAATTATAATGTATAATTTATATATAAAAAATACTATATAATTTTGCTAGAAAATAAAGAAAAATCACTAATATTTGATTTCCTATAGTTAGCCAAATGGAAAACGGCCGAAGAAGTTGCAGCTTTAATTCGCTCTCTTCCAGTTGAAGAACAACCTAAACAAATTATTGTTACACGAAAAGGAATGTTGGATCCTTTGGAAGTTCATTTACTTGATTTTCCTAATATTGTGATTAAAGGATCTGAGTTGCAGTTGCCATTCCAGGCATGTCTTAAAATTGAGAAATTTGGTGACTTAATTCTAAAAGCTACTGAACCTCAAATGGTTTTGTTTAATCTATATGATGATTGGTTGAAAACAATTTCTTCATATACGGTACGTATTCTAAAATATTCCCTGGTGAACAGCTTAGTACTACTATCTTGCTGACATTACTAAAAGAGTTGGTGTGATGATATCTTTGAGTGAGTTTTATTTCTTTTCAGGCTTTCTCGCGATTGATTTTAATTTTGAGAGCACTTCACGTTAATACCGAACGAACAAAAGTGATTCTAAAACCCGATAAGACAACGATCACCGAGCCTCATCACATCTGGCCGACTCTATCTGATGACGAATGGATTAAGGTGGAAGTACAGCTCAAAGACTTAATTCTTGCTGATTATGGCAAGAAAAATAATGTAAACGTGGCATCATTGACACAAAGTGAAATTCGTGATATTATTTTGGGTATGGAGATCAGTGCTCCTTCAGCACAGCGTCAACAAATTGCTGAAATTGAAAAGCAAACCAAAGAGCAGTCACAGTTGACAGCGACAACGACTAGAACTGTCAATAAGCATGGAGATGAGATTATTACGAGTACTACAAGTAATTATGAGACACAAACGTTTAGTTCGAAAACTGAATGGAGAGTGCGGGCAATTTCGGCAACGAATTTACATTTGAGAACAAATCATATCTATGTTAGTTCAGATGATATAAAAGAGACTGGGTATACTTATATATTACCAAAGAATGTATTGAAGAAGTTTGTAACAATTTCTGATTTGCGGGCACAGATTTGTGCATTTTTGTATGGAGTGAGTCCGCCAGATAATCCACAAGTTAAGGAGTTGAGGTGTTTGGTATTACCACCTCAATGGGGCACCCACCAAACAGTTCATATTCCAAATACCCCACCTAATCATTCATTTTTGAAAGACATGGAGCCATTAGGTTGGATTCATACACAACCAAATGAACTCCCACAACTTTCACCACAAGACATTACCAATCATGCAAAATTAATGGCTGATAATCCAGCATGGGATGGTGAAAAAACCGTTATTATCACATGTTCATTTACACCTGGATCTTGTTCATTAACGGCGTATAAACTTACTCCATCTGGTTATGAATGGGGACGAGCAAATACTGATAAAGGAAACAATCCAAAGGGATATCTGCCTAGCCATTATGAGAAAGTTCAAATGTTATTGTCTGATCGATTTTTGGGTTTCTTTATGGTACCGGCGCAGGGATCGTGGAATTATAATTTTATGGGTGAGTAGTAGCATAAGAGGTTGAATGTTTGAATTACAATCTGTTATGTTTTTAGGTGTTCGACATGATCCCAGTATGAAGTATGAATTACAATTGGCTAATCCAAAAGAGTTTTACCATGAAATACATCGACCTGCTCACTTTTTGAATTTTTCATCTTTGGAAGATGGAGATGGAGCAGGTGCCGACAGAGAAGATGCTTTTGGGTGAAGAAAATGTTGTTATATTTTGTTCAACATAAGTCTGTGTGCTGTGTAAATACTTTTTAACAATAAGAGGAAATATATTTAAGAGAATCGAATGGTTTCTTCTTCAATTGTCTCTGATTATTTTGTTTTTGTGCTTCTAGAGGACTTTTGCTTTATCAAATAAAATTCATACCTTTTCTTTTATTTGTTATTTTGCTTTTTTTGTGAGGAAGGTGAAATAAAAATAATCCAGTGTTTCGTCTAAATTTGGAACTTCTGCAAATCTTTGCAGACGTTAGCTAGGGAGTTTTATGAATTAGAAAAAAAACTTGTGTCCAAACTAAAATTTAGTATACGTTTGTTGGACGTCAATTAATTAAGACGGTTTATCAAAAAAATATTTTGCGATTTCAATTTTTACAAGAAAGCTGCTATTTGGTTGTTACGATGTCTTTTTTAATAAAAATATAAACAGCAAAAAGCGTGAAATCTATAATAATTACTCAACGATGCGGACTCCCTTCGCATGCCCTCACATATGTATGTACAAGACATATTCACAGAGAGAAACATGCCGATTCCTTCTTGCCGAAGCAAGAAACAATCGTAATAAGAAACACTATTATACCTAACTCCTTAACGACTCTTTACGAGTTTTGTAGGCTCGGATTACCAAGGGTCAGAGTTTGATACGCTCCTCAATGAGGACTATCGTGTACTTACGCAGAGCCAAGCAAAGTTAACGCAACAATATACATTTAACACCAATCACAGTAAATGTTTTTATTAATAAGACTTAAAAAGGTAGATAATGGTAAAAATAAATTTTCTAAATATATTTTTTTTACAAACCCTTAGTGTTATAAGTTATAACGTCTCAAAGCAATTTAATACGAGCCCTGTTTTATTTATTCGTTCTAATAATACAAGGTGACTCACACTGTATATTTAAATGTAAAAAAAAATTGTTGATCTAAAGAATAGACGAATTAAATAGCGTGCAATATAATTATAACAAATACAAAATGACGTGACCAAATAGCACTATCATTTGTAAATGACGTCACTACCGACAAAAAGATGATTTTATAAAAACATCTCTGAATGTTTATTAATTTTGAATACTAAAAAAAAAATTGGTAAAAACGATTAATCAACTAATAAAAATGTTTAGGTATCCATATGTTAAAACTATCAGTATCATAAATTAATCCTTTAAAAATTAAACCAAATTTTTAAAAAACAAAAAATTACATTATTCTAATTATATAATGATTTTTAGATATCCACTGACCTTTTCTTCCCGTTCGACTTTGCCTCTATTGCGTTGGAACATTCCCGCTTGCAGTTTAATCTTTCGAAATGTCCAGCATCAATCAAACACTATTAAACCTACTGTTTTTGAACAAATAACGTCTCTCTGCCACAAAGTATCAAACACAACTGAAGTGTTTTTGAAAGCAAAAGAAAACATTATATAAAGCTACAAAAAGTTGTTATGTAAGTAAAGAGAGCTGATAACTAATAAAAAAAGGAAGGTTTTTAGTAGAAAAACTCAACAAATAATTTCAATGTATTTGGATGAAAAATAAAATATTATAAAAACTGATTTAATTTTATTTCATTACAATTTCTTCTAAAAAAGCGACTCTGCATTTGAAAATAAAAGATTAATTTTTTTCTAAAAAATACATTCTAGGCTTTTTAAATTTGCTGATCAGGGTCTTCTAGGTTACTTATTTTATGAGAATATAGCTACATATATAATCATTTCACTGTTTCAGTATCATATTAAAATTAAAAAAGAAAACAAAAATTTTCATAAAACATTACACAATTTATCATCCCAATTTAATTTAATCGATTTTAAAAAAGGAGACGGTACTCTATTTAACTGTATTTTTCTGTATGTTACTTCAGAATGTGTGTCTAGATGAACCAATTTTAATAATTTTGTTTATACTTCAAAGCTGTTACTTTCCATGTGATTCCATATAAGAATAGTAGTTTCTAATAAACAGAAAAGCAATTTCTTAAAATCAAATATAATCTTAAGATATATATGTATACCAGCGTCGGGAGAATGGCAATGGATGTGTCAGGGTCATTTATAATATATGGGATCACGCGGAAAGCACTAGCTTTGAAATATAAATACAATTTTACTTTAATTTGTTATTCTATAATAACAAATTAAAGTAAAATCGTTATTTTTTTCTCAAATTTTTAATTGTTATATTACATTCATGAATAATTGCAAAGAATGAATAAAAATTGCCATTTAGAAGTTTATAAAATAATGTGCAAAGCATTTTATTTAAATTTTGTCATTAATTGCTGTCTCTAACTTTTATTGAAAAAATAATGTTGTGCCTCACCTTGTATATTTTTACTTTTTTCAAAATTTAAACTTTACCTGTTTGCTTACAGACGTAAATTTTAAACTAATTGACTGCACGGATTTGTTATTGCTGAATTGAGGTAGTGATTGATGCTAGCCAAACTAAACAAAAATTAAAATTAGACTTTCGCTGAACTAAAATTTCAATCTATCGGCGAAATTTTTTTTAAAGTAGACATCAAATCTGCTAAATTTGAGTTCTACTATGTTCTACCCAATGTTTTATTTATTTTGTTGTCAAATTTATCAAGTTATAAAAAATATATTCTGATGCAAATGCACGTAATTTTATAATTTAATATTAGATTTTAACTAATTCACAGTGTAATTGAAAGTGACAGTTTTAAAAAAACACTAGTAATTACTCACAAATTAATTAATAAACAACTTTTACAAATACATTTTTTGAAATGACTAAACTTTGAGGCTTAATTGTTAGGTCCTCTTTTAAGAAAACAATTTTTTTTTTGTGAGACAGGCTTATTTTAAACAATCTATAGTCACATTTATTGTTTATTTTTATCGTAAATTGCTTAAAAAAATTACAATATTTTGGGACTGATGAGTGCAAAAAAATGGTACATATAATTTTCATTAATTCATTAACAATGTTTAGTGCATAATTTAATTAAGGAAATTGATAATTTGTATTATTATAACTTTTTAATCGCTATCTTATTACTAATCTCAATGATCATTTCACAGTAATTAAATAATGCAGTTAGTTGTTTGTTCATTTAGCTAATTTTGAAAAATAAAAAAATATTAATCAAAATAAGTGATTACAGATAAATTTAAATTAAAATTCTGTGAGGGTTTTAAGGTATTATAGACACAACAAAGTTAATAATTTAAATTAAAATATACTCTAAAATCGTCCAACAATAATTTCTTGGTAGTATTGAGCGCTATAAAAAAGTCGGTGATTGACCACTGTTAAATTATAAGAAAGTTAATGCGATGCAGTGATTAAAAAATAAAACTGTTTACAAATTAGTTTCCGATATGTACTTAATGGCATTTCTTATCATGTTTTATAAAATAAAACAATGACAATAACAATAATTATAAGAACTGTTTTGTGTAGATAAAAATATTGTTTGAATATGTATCCAATAATATATAATTAAACTAAAATTTAGAAAAATCGACTTTATTATGATTTCTTAATGTTATTTTTTTTATTTAATTGACTCAAATTGATTATACAATACTTAATTATATTAAAAACAATTTTTTAAATTTTAATTTCTCACTTGTGTTTTATAATCAATTAATTATTATACCAAACTGCCCAAAAAGCATTAATAAGAATAACTCAAAAATTGCTGGTCAAATTTATTTAATCAAATTTAAATGAGACCAAATGGAAAGCACCAGCTTTCAAAAACAAGATTTATCAAAATCATTTTATTCAGAAAACAGTTATGAGGTAGCACACATAAAACAAAATACAAGTCGAATTGAGAACCTTATTTTTTTTAAAGTCGGTTAAAAATAAACAATAGCATTATGAAAAAGTCTAACTTTGATGAAATTATTGTACTTAAATTTTTGTTTACACTTTATTAGAGGAATTTGATTGCAATTCAATTATTAACTAGGGTATTCAATTGTTTACAGATTGCCGACAATAACATAAAATTACGACCAAATATTATTTGACAATTAATTAATTACTTAAAAAATCGACTATAAATTATCACTAAAGAAAAAAATTGATTCTCTATTTGTACTTAATGGCAAAATAACAAAACCACAGAAGAAAATGTAACAACTTTACGTTAATGTTTATCAGATTTCTCAGTAATTAAATAATTTTTCAATTAACAAATTAATAATTAAATTATTTACTTTGAGCATTTTGTATAGCAAAGTTATAGATGTTAATTAATTACATAGGAAATTAAAAATAAATTTAAAAAAAATAATTAGAACTTAATTCGTAATATGTACTTAATGGTTATGTAACAAAATAACCGAAGGAAATGTAACAACTTTAAGATAACGTTTATTAGATTTCTCAGTAATTAAATATTTTTTTAAATAACAAATTAATGATTAACTTATTTTCTTTGAGCATCTAGTCAATTGATAATTAAATCCTTGTGTTTCAAGCATTTTGTATAGCAAAGTTATGTATGGTAATTAATTACAAAAGAAATTAGAAATAATTTTTTTAAAGAAAAGAATTAATTACAAATTAATTCCTAATAAGTACTTAATGGTTATGTAACAAAATAACCGAAGGAAATGTAACAACTTTAAGATAACGTTAATTAGATTTCTCATTAATTAAATATTTTTTTTAATAACAAATTAATAATTAAATTATTTTCTTTGAGCATTTAGTCAATTGATAATTAAATCACTGTATTTCAAGCATCTTGTATAGCAAAGTTATGTATTGTAATTAATTACAAAAGAGATTAAAAATAATTTTTTTAAAGAAAATAATTAATTACACATTAATTCTTAATAAGTACTTAATGGTTATGTAACAAAATAGGCAAAAAAAATGTAGCAACTTTAAGATAATGTTTTTCAATATTAATTCATTAATGGGCCATAGCGTAATGGAATGATTAACTTTAATAAAGTTATTAGTGTATTTAATTATTTATAGATTGCTGACAATAAATAAAAATTCAGCTCAACCGTTATTTACAATTATTATTATTTAAAAAATTAACTTTAAATTTTCAATAAAGAGAAAAACTATTTACAAAACAACAGAATATATAACAACTTTAAAGTTAATGTTTATCAAATATTCTAATAATTAAAATGTTTAATTAATTTACAATGGTTTACATTGCGATTGAATAATTACCTACTGTAGTTAATTATTGGTAATTAAGTAGTACAATTAACTACACATATATTTTTACTAGTTAATTTATATTTTCACTAAACCATTACGTCATTAAGACCACCAACAAAGATTAGTAATTATTCTATATTTAAAATATAGAAATAAATAAATTCAGTGACGCACAACTCACCAAATCAAATTCCTGCAACATGCACTGACACAAGAATTACTAAACACTTGAATTTACACAGAAAATGATATTACGAATGGGCAAATAGTGTTCAGATTAGAGTTGAAACAATTGAAATTCAAATTCCACAAAATCGGTACTCAAGAGGTTTGACAATATATCTGTTACAAATTTTTTATATATTTTATTAAATTCTATCAGTTTGATTTAAACATACACAAATAAAACATAAAAAAGCATTATATTGATTACTCCTTTATGAATTGTCAAATATGTAGATTTGACAATTTATCACTACTTTTATCATGAATTTTTAATAAATGTTATAAATTAATTTTAATTTTATAATTTTTATAACTACATTATTATCAAATGAAATATAATAATTATGATTTTATTATATTATTTATCTTATGGCACAGAGGAGGAGTTAGCCTTTTTACCAATTTTTCATTGGCTACGCAACTCATATATCAGCTGAATTTTTTTTATTTAATAATTAAGTTAAATAAGCAGAAAAAAAAATTATTTATTATAATGGAATATATTGTTAAGTAAAATTTTTTTTTTGAAGCTAATTTAAGACTGTTTTTTCAATTTTATTTTCCCAAATAATCCGAGGACGTATGATAGCGTAGGTATTCCTACGATAATGCCAAATTTGCAACTAAATTTTGTTTTTAAACCATAAAATATATTCGAGTCCACCCAATCTTCACAATCATAACTACGCAAAATATTTAAGATGTTTTATAGTGGCAAAAATTTAACAATTTAACTGTAACAAAATTAAAAAAAAAAGAGAATTATATTTTATTTAATTTCGTCTAATTAATAGACAAAACAAATACAAAAATAATATCAACACAACAAATACAAAAATAATATCAACACGTTCGTATTTTTTTTATAAATGGTTTGAAACTTTGACAATTAACGCAGTTGTCCAATTGTCAAAATTGCAATAAGCCTTTTATGTTGAAACTAGGTTTAAGATGGTCAGCATGAAATAAGTGACTAATAAAACCTAGGCTATTTTGAATTCAAACCTGGATGTTGGTCAGGCTACATTATTATGACTAAATCTAAAATTAATTTAGAAATTACGTTGATAAGTAGTAATACATATATTAATAATTAAATATTTTCTAAAAAAAGATAAACCCTTAGTACTAAGTTATTTATAAAATATATAGGTGATAACCTAGACTACCAATGTAACAACTAATGTCTACCTGGTATCCAGGTATCAATACCTAGGCGTTAGATATCTCAGGTGTTTAACATAAAATAAATGACTAATTAGAATCTAGGTTGTTCATAAAGAGTAAAACCTAGATTCTCTTCCAGGTTGATTTATTATGACTAATGTCTAGAGTTAAATTAAGCATGAATTCATAAACTTGCTACCCCATATTAGATCTAATCCTGCTATCTAATAAGGTATTAGATAAGTATAGACTAATATTTAGTATTTAGATATCCATACCTAAATATTAGATGTAATACAATGAGAATAAGTTTGAAATAAGCCTGATCTTGAAAAGGTTTTATTTTTATAAAATTGAAAATTTCGACTTTTTCAAAAAAGTAAAATTAAAATGCAAATTGTACAATGTTTTTAAAAATAAAATCAATACATTCTCTTAATATTTCTCTTCCAAGAAATTTCCAAACCAAAATTGCACGAAATTATTACAACGAGAATTCATTAATATTCAAATGCAAAATTAACCAAGTGTGTCAAAATAAAATCAAAAACGTGAATTACCTAAAAACATAAAACGGCAAATAGGCCTTTTCTGTTGTAGATTGCTTAGATTTTGGCGCCTAATTGTGAAACATTTTATTGAGTGTTGGAATTCATAAGAATTCTTGTAATTTAAATAGATTTCAATTTTGACGTGACAAATTTAGATTGTTTTAATGATTCAATCAAAAACATGCAAAATATTTCCAATGCTGAAAACTATTTGTTCACTCGTTAATTTGCTGTAGCGACAATTTTTATAAACTGCTTGAAAAGGGGGGGGATTGGGGTTGTATTTTTTCCTTCTGTATGTTTTTTCTGTATTTTCATAGAAACAATTGAGAAAGATTATTATTGTTTATTGACGTTAAAACTAGGATTGCGTTTTTTTCTAAGAGAATTTTTATCTTTCATATAGATATTTGTCTGGTGCCGTAAAAATCTTCAATTTAAAGTTAGTAAGATATCTAATATTTTTGTTCTGCAAGCGTTTACTATTCATTTTTCAACCCTAATATCAATTAGGTAAATTAAAATTTGTTTCTACAAAAATAGTAAACTAATATTTACAACAGATTAAATAATATTTATTAAAAATTGCAATTTATAATAGATTTTTTAAATTGATACAATTTTCTAAGAGTGTTGCGTTTTTTATTCAAATCAGTATATACGTAAGTACGTTTTTTATGGATGTGTTGATTATATCGTCTACTGATTCTTTGAATGTTTATCAATATTTTTCGTGTATTTTTTTCTACTTCAAAAGTAGGCTTTCGACATCGTCTGGTGTTTATTTGTTTTCGCGTAATAAACAACCTATTTACTACAATACTTAGAAATGCGGTCGTCACCTATTTTGATAACCTATATTTCTTATCATTGTTGTTTTAATTGTAATTTTAATTTAATTTTTTGATGTTTTGCAAAGACATTTAATAATGAAAAAATAAATTAATTAAGAATAAAATTCTCTACGAATACGATAGTCGTAGAGGATTACTCATACTATAGTGATATCACTAGGGATATCAATGAAAGTGTAATATAATGTTAAATGTACCACACACCCCAATTTCCTTTATTAATCAAGTGAATTATCGCTTTTCCTCAGCAAGGAAGTTGTTCTGACTATTTGATTAGTTTCTACCGGTCAGTTGTAGTCAAGACGTTGTGGGAGTCACTATTTGACTTCAAAATGACTTCTTTCCAATATCAAACTGTTTTTTCTTTCTTGATTCTGCTTCTGGCAGACAAATTCTGTGGTGAAATTATCTTAAACCATGACACCAACGACGATATTTCGCTCTGCAAACACCAACCCTGCATTCGCAAATGTTGTCCCGAAAATCATATTCAGGGGAAAGGAGGATGTTTGGAAGATCTGGATTATTCTTTCGAGTTTAATGTTTCTCAAGGGATTGAAACAATTGAAGAAAATTTAACATTTAGTGTAATTCATTCGAGAGTGTGTGAAAATGGTGGCGCTAGATTGAAACTACAACCCTCAAACCCTAATGATGTATTTTATGTGCAAAAAAATGGTACTTTGTACACTCCGGGGTTATTTGATAAATTTACAACATTTGATAATTATTGCTTGGAGACATTCAGGAAAGGAAATCGAGTGGAAATGGCAGTTTTGAGGTGCTTTGAAACGGTGATACCAGAACCAGAAGGAATGGTGTCATGGGGTGAGTTATTTTTTTAAGAAAAATTTTAATTAATGTTTGATTGAGGTAAAGATTTGGTTGCCCTGGCACTTTACAAGTAAAAATAATGGCTTTTTTAATTATTTTCTAACCAACACATGTTTGAGTCGCTGGATGGGTCTAAGTGGTGAAACCAATTGGCCTGCTTGATTCTCAGATCGTTCGTCAAACGTTTTTACATAATCGGCTATATTACTCTCAAAAAACATATAAAAACGTAAACGCTTTTAAAACAGCAATTTATTTACTGAGTGTTGTCAATTATTGTGCAAGCTGCAAAAAAAGAGATTTTATTCTGATGACAGATTAAGGTATTGCTTTGAAAACACAAATATTTAATTTGTATTTTTGGTAGCATGTTTATTCAAATTGAAAAATCAGTTTAGAATGTTTAAAAAATTTAAAACATAATTAAGCGCTTTGCTAAAAATGTCAAAACAGTCAATTTTCTTGTTTTAGTTGTCATTCTTGGTATTAATTTTTTTCTCTATTGTATACTCCCGGAAGACGGTAAGAAGCAACAAAAATAAGAATTTGGTTTAGTTGAAAAATTATTAGGAGAGCTAATATTTGAAGTTTTAACTTTTACATGTGAAGTCCCTATGTAACAATAGTTATTTACATAAAAGTCAGGAAAATTTCACATTACTGAAGAGGAGCACTTTTACAATTTTTTTGACAATTTCCACAAAAATTAAATTTGTCAATTTTGTTGGCAACTCTAGTTACTAGAGTATCTTTTTTATTTTGCGTCTTGTAAAGTTTTTACAGTACTAGTTCGGAAAACTTAATTTTCCTGCGCGTAAATAAGCAGGAAAATGTTGTTTCCAAGACGATTTCCGGAAAAATCTATTTATACTCGTAATATGTACTATTTTTTTTATCGCTACCTGATATAGTAGAAACGAATTCTGCTTTCTACAATTAGATTTTATAAAAAACAATTAATTTTTGTATTATTTACATAACCTATTGTATAATCTGTGAGTAACCAAATCTATTTAGTAATAATATTAGCAATTCAATGGATAAATTTAATTTTGGCATTATCTTGGTGCAATAAATGCAATTTTGTAGATAAAGTATAGTATTTGACCCGAGCGAAGTGGTACCTCCACAGATAATTACTGTGCTTGTGGTACAATTTATATTTGGTGGTCAGTCATTATTATAGGTTTTTTGTATAATATAATGTTTTTTATTTTTTATTTAAAATATTAATATATTAATAAGAATCTAAATAAAATATACAGTATAATACAATATTATATCATATTATATTATATTATATTATATTATATTATATTATATTATATTATATTATATTATATTATATTATATTATATTATATTATATTATATTATATTATATTATATTATATTATATTATATTATATTATATTATATTATATTATATTATATTATATTATATTATATTATATTATATTATATTATATTATATTATATTATATTATATTATAATCATTAGGCCTGACTTTCAGCATCAAAATGTTTAACCTTGTTTTTTCTACTATGATGTAAAACGCTTCTAATAGATGTTGCTAAGTAGAAAAAAGTTATTAAAGATTAAAACATGCTTGGTAGCCAGGTGGCTGATGATAGTGCGTTTAGAGTTGAATACCACCCATCCGTTTCATGATTTGGAATTCTTATTTTCTGATAAATTATAAGAAATATTCAAAGTATACGTTCAAACTTTACGATTTAACGTTTTTAACCTTTTTTACTTTAACCTCGGATAACTTCTAAAGGACCCAACTTAGCGAAAAATCATCTCAGGTCATTTTTGAAGATCGTTAAATTTTGTACAAGATTATCTCTTCATTATTCTGTATATTTTGACTCATTGTTATTGTCATATACATGCCTACTTGCTATCTGTATATGTCTGACGTACTGTAGATACAGGTTTTTTTTGTATCATAATCAGTATTCAATTCTCCCTTTCCGGAGGCAGAGCAATTTTGCTGGATTCAAAAATTTTTACGGTCTTTGACAAGTAATGATAATGATGACAAAATTACTTTTTCAATAAAATACAAATTTTTGAAAAACAGTTTTTTAGTTTTCAGTTAGTTTAAAAACCAATATGAGAATTAAATTAAAAACAAAAGCCACAAATTGTGTTTTAAGCCAAAGAGAAAACATAAGAAAAATCAAGCTAAATTACTATATCCCCACGCATCTGCGATCATATTATTAGAATTTTCGGATATAACATTTGAAATTCGAACAATATGACATGAACATAATAATGCTGATTTCTGTTTTTTTGCAAGGATTTTTAAATTCAAATCTAAAATTTAACAAAGGTATTTTTTAAAAGGTAACATTTTTACCATTTTTTAATGCCAAAGATCCCTAATGGCCACGAAAAGCAGCAAATATTTAGCCATTTTCGTAGTAAAATTATAAATAAAATAATAAAAAATTGAAACAAAATTTATGTCATAGGTCTATTTAAATCCCTTTCTCATCATCGCGCAGTTGATGCTATGTTGAGACAATCCCATAATTTACTTTTCAACACAATTGTTCGATTTTCCCAAATTTTCTTTATTTTTTTTGGATTTATGTCAAAATAATCTTATTTTAATAAATTATCTAAAAAACAATAGATTAATGATAAAAATAACACTTTCTACAGATAGAAAAAGTAGTTATATTCTTCAAGATAACCAGCCCCAGTAAAAAATTTTGAAAAATTAATCCTTTTCAAAATTCACGTCACACGCACATGACGGCTTGGTTTTTTTATTATTATTATTAATATTGTTTTGATTTTTACGAGACATTTATTTGTTCAAGTGCATTAAAAATTCAAACAAACAAAAACTCTATATTATTTGAATAGGAAATAAAAAAGTAGCAGTCACCTCTTAACATTACATTAAGGGCTCAAAACTTTTCCAGAATTTTTTTTTGTCATTTCAGCAAATTTTTTGGCTTACTCCAGAGAAAATGCTCACTGGAGAAACATCTGAGAAACAAGCTACCAATTTTGATCTGAACCCTTTGGAATCATGTTTGTTTTTTACCGCTTTTTTTTTGCTGATAAGAGTGGTGTATCTCCAGTTAAAACTTGCGTATTTTTTTGACACTGATCGCAAAAAATTAAAAAGCAGCAATATCATTTTTCTAAAGTAAACACTCAACCTATTAAACATTGCTGGTGAAGAATAGAAAACTTGTAGGTTTTGCAATGGGAAAAGTAGTAGATTACTTAATGTGCACAAAATGTGAACGTCCACTGTCGGTTTTACCAATTTTTTCTCATGAAAATGAAAGCATCTGCGGACGGTGTCCAGTGCCAAATGGTTTTGTAAGAAACACAGCGTTTGAAATTTTAGGTAATGCGATGAAATTTAATTGTCGATATGAAAGCGATGGATGTCGAAAGAATGTGACAATGGAAAATGCTCTAAGCCATGAAACAACTTGCTCTTATAGTGTAACAAGATGCCCTCTATCAGATTGCATATGGAAAAGTAATATAAGCTTGTTAAGAGATCATTGCACAACGAAGCATCGAATCTCTCTTATAGAAGAAAATCTTGAGTTTGAAGTAGATCTAGAATACTCCTATAAGTTAACCAAATTTTATATTTACAAAAATGAGATATTTGTCGTCTCGTGGGAGTTAGATGTAGAAAATAAGAAATTGGAATTTTTGGTAAAACACAGTATAGAAACAACTGAGAAAGATTATTATTGCTTATTGACGTTAAAACTAGGATTTCGTTCTTTTCTAAGAGAATTTATTAGTGGTATTAAGACAAAAATTGTTTATGCTGAATTGTTGAAGGAATATGTGGAGGAATATTCAAATCCTGTTCTTTCTGCACCTGCTTTTCTTTATGTGAGCTGCAATCCTATAGGAATTGTAAATGAGCAAAATATTTCTGCTGCTCAGATACTTGAGACTTTCAAATGTAAAGAATGCTGCAATTATGTCCTTCCTCCAATTTACCAAACAGAGGATGATTTGATTTATTGCAATCATTGTCAGGATAAGATTGAAGCGACATTTTCCACTAATAACAGCATAAACAAGTTGGCGAATCTTTTGGAATATCCTTGCTGTTACAGAAATGAAGGCTGTGGCATTTCAGCAACACCTTCTATATTGAACGATCACCTTAAAGAATGCCACTACAAATCAGTTACTTGTTTTCTTACCGAAAATAATCAATTATGCCAATGGCAAGGCTTACTAAACACTCTCCCAGTTCATTTAGTTAAAGAACACTCCCGTCTCCATTTTGGCCGAGAAAGAGTTAATGTTTGGGAAGTGACCACTCCTTATGTGTCAGGATATTTGACGTGGGATCTTTATTGGTTTAGAGTAACAATGATGAGTACAGCCAGTTTTATGTCTTTTTTGGTTCAAAAAATAGGTGCATATGTAGAGGAGTTTTTGTTTACTATTGAAATCATAAACTTTAATAACTCGCAGCAACGCTTAATTTTACAACAGCCTTGCACACGTTTTACATCTTTTGACGAAGATTTTAATCAAAATCAAACTTTTTGCTTTTTGAGTCACGAGCAAGCTAGAGGTTTTTTGGAAAAAAAGGAGGAGCCAAGACAAAAATTTATATATCTAAAAGTACATATTTCTAGAAACGATTATTAAAAAGGTGTGTTTTACTACTTTTTATCAGACATGACTTTGTACTGTTTTTAAGAAAACATAATATGCAGATAAAATAGCATCAATTTTTTTTACGAATTTGTAAGATGTTTTAAATTTATTAAAAACGTATTATTTTTTCGAAAGTTTTATTTAAAGTCTATAATAAAATAATCTAAATAAATATTTTTTTAAGACCGATTTGATCAGGTTAGACTAGACCTGACCTAAACTGTTTATACAAAAAAGAGCCACGACCAAAATAACAAG
This sequence comes from Lagria hirta, assembly GCA_947359425.1. NCBI lineage: Eukaryota > Metazoa > Arthropoda > Insecta > Coleoptera > Tenebrionidae > Lagria > Lagria hirta. Next base: position 22,967,810 of record OX375800.1, on the reverse strand, counting down.
TGTCAAAAACCTTCTCATTACCGTGCCTATTCAGTCCGGATGTTAGCGATAATTTGGCTATTTGGTTGTTTCTATAGGATTATTTCTGTACAATTTTATAGTATTGAAATCTACGTTACCAGTTTCTTTGACTAAAAAATTATTAGTGCTTTTAGTTACGTTTCTTCATTGCTTATTTTGATGTTTTTTTTTTGATACAATAATTCTTTCTTTTATGTATTGGCTCTTTTTTCCTTTGTATACTAATTTTCATTTTATTTTAGCCTTTTTCATCATTATTTTCTTTCATTCCTTTGAGAAAAAATTATGCTTTACAACATTCTTGTCTCTAGTTTTTGCAATTTTTTAAATGTTCTACAGTTTTTCTCATCTTTCATATCTGAACAATGTTATCATTGTTGTGTCTTTATAATTTTTTTTTCAATAAAATACTTTTGTTTGCTTTATTTATTTATCTCTAATAGCTCTTGTATTTACCTTTTTTTATTATTTTTTTTTGCATAAATACATACATTTATGTTTTTTAGTCTTCCCTCTTCTACTCTCTTCTCTAACACTCTAACTCAATCCGCTACTTTCAAAATATGTTTTTTAAAGCATTACTGTAAATTTTTTTTAAAACTACAGATTCTTTTGCTTGCTTTAAATCTTAATTTTACTTAATCGCACTTTTTTTTTGTGGGTCTACCTAGCTGCTTTTTTTAAGACAAACATCTATATTATTTTTTTCTTAATTTTATTATTTGTTTTTGTTATTTCTAACCTATTTCAGCTTTCTAGAATGTCATTCAATGACATAGTTTATGTGTTATACTTTTTCGTGCACATTTTTTTTTCTAGAATTTATGTTTGCAATAAAAACTATTACTATTATTTAGTCAATAATTTAATTTTTTCTTCTGTTTTAGTTTTTTTCTGTATTTTAATTATTGAAATAATAGCTAAGATACTTGAAATGTTCTTTCTACTCTTAGGAAAATGCTTTTTTTGAAAAATTTTACTATTTTTTATCTATCTATTCATTTTTATCCTTATTCTAATTTATAGGTTCCGATATCTTGCGTTGACTTTCTTAAAATTTTTAATTTTATGCATTTAGCTTTCTTCACATATTTTTGTATGCTTTTTATAGAGCTTAAATTTTGTTTTAATTTTTTAAAAATTTTATAGTATTTTTTGCTATCGCGTAGTTCTTCTTTTGGAAGATTGCATTTCTATTAATATTTTTCACTTATTGTCTTTCGTCATGTTTTCAGTCTTTTTTCCGCAGCCATGTTTTTAGAGAAATATGATACAAACAAAAACTATTTTTAGATGTCTTTCTTATGTCGATTTAAATTTTCTTTCTTTAGATCTTATCTTTAGTAGTCAATCAATATTCTCTTACATCTAGTATACAGAAACAGTTCAATTGTCAAATTTGGATTTAAAAATTTTGCTAAATTATAGAAATAACCAAGATTCAAATTTACAAAAAAATTGAATTAACTAATACTGACAGATGTCTTAGAAAGCGTATTATCAAAAAAAAAAACAATTTGAGGATTTGAACGGAAAAATATTAAGGTCAGCAGAAGATAACAGAGATAGACGGAAGTGGTTGTCAAATACTGAAGTTGTGGAAGATAAAAAATAAAAACTGGGAAAATAAGTGGTAGGAACAAATGAAAAAATTTAAAAATTATTGGAAAAATTAAACTTTCTACAACAATAAAAGACTATTATGGGTCATATCAAATCTAAAGCCACTTTTAGGATATTTTTTTTCTATAAAGTTAGAACATGAAGAAAATTGGTTTTAATCTTTAGAATATCAAGTATTATTGGTTTACTGTGTATATATATGTACCATACACTTTTTGCTTGATCAGTTTTTTGTTGTAACAGTCTCCTGATAATGATACAAGCCAAAAATAATCATTTGTGTGTGTTTGTCCAATGGTAAAACCTCGTTCTTCCAACAAAAAACAAATATACGTTTGCCTTTTCTTTAATTTCTTTGCCAAAAGTAAAATTGGAGGGTTCAAAAGTGTAGATAGTAAAAGATGGCGGGTAGAGATGATTGGTTGGCGCTTGTGGACAAATTGAGGTGCAATCTTTGTGGCAATTATCTATCCTATGGCCCAATTTTTCTCAATGAGGGTGGAAACATTTGTGGCCGATGTCCCACTAGTGGATCTATCAGGAATTTTGCGTTTGAAAAGCTTGCTTCCGAGTTTACGTTTCCATGTCGTTATAGAAGTAATGGATGTGATAAAGAATTGACGATGATGCAGGTTGTAGACCATGAATCAATTTGTTGTGTTCGAACAGTGGGCTGTACTTTATCAGAATGTGTTTGGAAAGGGTCTTTTGATAGTTTAGTCGAACATTGCCAGCAAGATCATGCAGATTTAATTATCGAAAAAGATCGTGAATTTGAGGTAGATTTAGGATCTTCCTATAAAGAATACAAGTTTTATATTTTTAATGATAGACTATTGCAAGTTTCGTGGATGTTTGATTTTGATAAGAAACGCTTAGAGTTTTTAGTAGCGGAGCACCATGAGGAGTTAGAAAAGAAAAAGTATACATGCATATTGAATTTAAGATTTGGATCGCAAACCACTAGAACTGAGTTTGATAATGATGCTACCACCAAGATTTTATACCAAGACATGCTTAAAGAACACTTAGATGCTACCTCAATATATGCTCAGTTTCGGCCTAGATCAAATATTGATAACATATTAGCAAACAGCAATATCAACACTACTTTACTCTCATCTTTGAAATGTTTTAATTGCTCTTTATACGCTCTGCCTCCAATTTTTGAAACCGTTAAAGGTCTAGTTATTTGTCATAAATGTCAAGAAAAAACCTCTCTAAAAATCAAAGCAAACCAACGTTTGACCGGTTTAGCAAACCTTTTGACTTACCCGTGTAAGAATCTTGAAGCGGGTTGCATCTTCTCTTGCGAGTCTTCTATGATGAAAGATCACTACAAAGTTTGTCTACTTCAACAAATATGTTGTGAAATTGAGGAAGCAGGCACACAGTGTACTTGGAAAGGTCCACAAAAACACCACGTAACACATTTAAAACTTTCACACATGCTCTTAGAATGTGGCGAACCGCTACGATGGGACATAGGCATCCATCATCAGAAACTGGTAGCTAAATTTGGATATTTTTACTTTCAAGTTTCGTTGATCACCAGCACCAACAGATTGACTTTTTTTGTTACTAAAGTGAATGGATTTTCAGAACGTTTTAGATATAAAATCGTAGTGCACAGTTATAAAAATTCAAAACATAAAATCATGATGGAAGCAAGCTGTCTAGATTTGGAAGAGGCTAAGTCGGCTCCTAGTATATTGTTTCGAGAGCAAGTATCTACCTTTCTAGAAGAGACTAAAAAAAAGAAATATTTGCATTTAAAAGTTTTTATCTTTAGAGATGTCTTATATTGATCGATATTCTAATTCTTATGCTAAATTATGACACTGTATGTTTTTTAATAAAGATATGTATTCTTTTTAAATTATGTTTTTTTTGGCTTTTGAACCTAAATTATTGATTGTATTTTTTCCGGATTCTAAAATTATCATCAAAAACTTTTTGAATTTTTTCAAGAATTTCGTTTTTTTTTTCGTATTGTCTCTCACACTATTACATAAAACCAATTTTTACAATTGCTACCGTTTTTACGTCTCCAATTTTTCTTTCTGAAAATCTTTGTTTATGAAAATTTTGGCGTTTTTTTTCGTCTTTTGTTTTCTATTTGCATCTGTTTTCAGATGTAGTAGTTTCTGATTATTTATAGTTCTAGTCGTTGGTAATTTTTTGTAAGAAACCTTTTTCAATTGCCGTACGGCTTATTTTTGCTTTTTGAATTAGTTTTTTCAATAAATTACCCATTACACTATACCATTATCCATCAAGACAATTCTGCATGTTTACCTCTTGTTTAAAGATCAAAATCTGATAAAAATAGTGTTTTTTGTAATCTAAATTATGATCTACTGCGATTCTTGAGCAAAAAAACTATGTTTATATTTTGAATTTTATTCAATATTTAGATTATCAAATATAATTCAAATAAATAATGCAGAGTCGAGCTATAGACTAGCAAACAGCATTCTGGTCTTATTTTTGTGTAGTACTAGTCTACTTTGAAGTTTTGTCTACTTTGAATTATAATTGAAATAATGTTTAAATTTTTTATTTTTTTTTCAATAATTTTGAAATGATGTTGGAATCTCTTTTCTAAGGTATTTTAAGAGTAAAGTTTCATCACAGTAGACCGTCTCGGTTTTGACTTGATTTTTTTATCATATTTGGTCTATGGCCGGTATCACAGCTTACCCACTGTAATTTTTTTAAACTAATAATAGACTTTATTAACGGTAATTTTTATATTTAGAGATGAATAGAAAATACATAAGATGGCCTTTACTTTTTGAATGTAACTACTTTATTTAGTTATTTTTAAGAGGTTTTTGCAAGGTTTGTTGGACTTTATTTGATCAGTTTTGCATTTTCTCTTCTCAGAAAAACATTTTGTTAACGGCATTTATTACTTGATTTATAGATATCCTCTAGATCTAGAACTATAACTTTTTTTTAGAAAATTCGTTCTTGCTTCCGTTGGCAGTTCTTGGAAATGTTGTAGGCATAGTTTTTCTCATAGCAAATTTTAATCGAACAAGAATCCATTGCGAAGAGTTCCGATAAAAACCAAACATGTCTAAATATACGCATGGTAAATAAATTTCTTTGATTTATTTACTATCTGTTGGTAGAATACTAGATACAATATACTGCAGATTAGACAGCAAAGCGTTCGATCAACAATTTCTATTATTTTTATTTATTATCAAAAATTATTGACTACCAAATTTGGTATCTGTTATTAATGGTGACTTTAAACATTAAATTTTGGAAGCATATTTTTCAACCTTTATGTAAAAAACTTTCTTATAGAAAGATGTTGCCGTAGTTTCAGCACGATGTTTCTTTTGTTTGTTGTTTTGATTAGTTTTATTGTCTTTTAGGTTTCAGAGCTTCTTGTTTCTTTTTTTTTTTTTATAAAGATGATATAATTTTGTCTTTAGCTTAATTTTGTCTTCAATGGTTTTTTTCTACCCACACGTTTTTATTTGTTTTCTGACCTAAAATTTTTTTTTAAATGTTTTTAATACAAATTTTTTTTAATAATTTTTTTTTTTTGGGTATTTTTTGTTCGAATCTCTTGAAGTACAAGATGCAAATTAACGATACAATATTGTTTTTATCTGGTTTATTAATTTTAGATCCATTATTCTATGTTTTTTTATAGATTATTCTTGTTTCTGCAAGTAAAATAAAGAATTTGGTCACAACTAAACAGTGGTCAGGTTTGCAGTCTCTGTGCCACTTATTTGCAAGGTAGTTTTTTTGTCTTGTTTATTATTAAGAAATCTATAGTTGATTTTAGTCTTTCTGTGTGTCGATACCAGGTGTTTTTTTTTGAGCAATACATCATTTATTATCATTTGGCTGGTGTTAGTTGGTGTTAGTTGGTGTTACTATTTATTGCTTGTTTCTTGTGCATTTTTACGATTTCTTTTTTTTTACCTAAACTAAAATTAATGTGATTTTTTTCTATTCTTCTTGTTTATTTTGTCTACACTCTGTCTTCTTTTCTCAATCTACTATCTTGTTTCATTTTTGTTTTATTATTTTTTTCTATATGATTTTTTTTATTAGGTACATGTTTTTCTCCACCTCTCTTTATTTTACCTCTACACATTTTTTTATTTGTGCTCTAGCGTTTTTTTTTCTCTCTACTATAGATACATTTTTTTCTATTTCTCCACATCTGAAATTTATTTATTTTTTTTATTTCCGCATTTAAATCTTGATATAATGCGCTCACTCTTTTATTTTCTACTATTGCGTCTTCCGGTGTATCTGTTTTTCTAATTTTTTTTTTTTACTATTTATGTTTTTTTCTCTATGCAGTATGGATTCATTGCCGTGCTTCTTATTTTTTCTTAATCTTTTCTATGCTGATCTTTTTTTTATAGCATTTTTTTCTGGGTTTTTTTATTCACTTTTTTCTACTGTTTAATATTACTTTTTCTCTTTTTACTTTTTGTTCTCACATGTTTTGGTATTAGATTTGTTATTATCTCTCTACAGTTGTTGTAATTTTATAATGCTTTTTTTTTCTTCTTTGCTTACTAGTATCAGAATCTTTGTGTCTTAACTCACAATAAAATCAATTGTTTGCTGTAAATTCTATTTATTCAATTTTCTTCTTCTTTTTTATAGTTTCTTTAAAAGTTTTGAAGTCTTCAGGAAAATTGATGCAATTTAAATATCAAATTCGATAATTTTGTCAAAATCCATGCTAAAACTTAGCTTATTTATTAAATCGTGGTGCACACTTGAATCGTACTGACTCTAAGCACATTCAGTTTATATCATTTAGTTGAAACCACATTGGATGGTTTGCTAAAACCTTGTACGAATATTGACAGTTGTTTCGTCATTTAAGGTGCGCAATTCTGATAGATACAGATAGATAATGTTTTATCTCTTTACAACGGCTTAGAATAATAGGTTTTTGGTTTTTCATGGTTGATTAAGAATATTAGGTTCTCGAAAAACCAATTTTCTACCGCAAGCTTCCTGATTAATATCCGGCTGTGATTATTTTTTAGTAGTTTTCAAATGTCTCATATAGTGTGAACGCATAATGTTTTGCTATTTATTACACTTTTCTATTTTTTATCATATTTTATTAGTTCGGGGTGAAATGTCAAGATCACCTTGTCCTAGAGTTCTTACGATTGATATCAGCAACGGTTTGCGGTTTTCAAATGGCTCAATTCTGCACGATAATGTTCTCTTTGAGTCAAAAAACTATTTTAAAGATTCGAATAATACAATTCGAGGGTGTATTTGTAATATTAAAGACTGTATAAGAAAATGCTGCGGTCCTCAGGAAAGATTCTTCATAAAAAATTGCACCAAAGGGCCTGCAAAGATGGATTTGAAGTTTTTTGAAGGAACCACTTCAGTAAACTTACGTAAAACGCATTACGTCTATAGTTCTTGTCAAGGCAAAAAGAGAATCTTACTGCCCACATTAAAATCTTCGGAAGTCTTCTATCTGCAGAAAAATGGATCACTTTTGGTTCCCGGAAACCAAAATCAAACACTGTATTTGCCAGAAGATTATTGTGTTGAAATATATGATTATCCTGGTTTTAAAGCGGCAAGTAATATTACTACAGCGTTTATTTGTACTCCGGGGAAGATTGAGATTGACAATTTGCACAAATATTTGGTAATTGGTAAGTTTTTCATTCCTGTGATAGTTCTAGATTGTTACCAATGTTACAGAAATTATAACACTGCTTAGTATAACACAAAATAAGAGATTAAGTAAAGATACAGCTTTATATTCAGAGTAAACTTCTTGAATTCTTGAAAGATTCTAATTAATTTTAGTCGATATTGGTAAAAAAATTGCGGGCAGTTAGTAGAATCAAGGTTTGCAAAATTTTGAATTTGATTATGATCTGCTGTCAAAACTTTTTCAAATTTTCTTTATTAGACGAGAACAATATATATTCTATTGTTTATAATTATCAAAAAACTTTCATAAAAGCTCTCAGATATTATAATGTATTTGTATAAAAAAAACTGTATATGCTTTACACAATACATTTAAGTATATGAAAAAAAGTGGCATATATGCTTAATTTATATAATTCAGTATTTTGAGTTGTTAAGACTGTCAAATCTATACAATGAAATTTAATTTTTTCATCAAATCATGTCGTAATCTGTCAAAATAATTTTGATGCTTTACATCTGCCAGGCGTCCCGTGACGGCTCACATTATTTTTATTGAAATAAACAGTTTATGTTTGCTTATGTCGGTATGATTAAAAATTATACATATTTAACTTGTAAAGGTGTTCCATCTTATTTCTCACAATGGGATTGTAATAATTAATGGTAAATTGAAAAATAATGTCTTTCCATAAATTAATTCGTTTTTAACAACACACTTTCTGGACTTTAATTTTTTTAATTTACCATTAATTATTCATATTTCATTCGTAAGTAATTTGTATCTAAATACAATTTGTAAAAAACACAATTTATTAACAAAAAAAAAAGCACTGAGCAAAGCTGAGATATCTAGGTTTTCTTTCTAAACTTTCTTTTCTAATTTTATTGTTTTTTTATCGGTTTTATTAATTTTAGTTTTTTACGTTATTTTGCTATTTTACTATTCTCTACCATGTATACAAATTATATAATCAATTGTAAATGCTGTAGTTTAGGTACAGGTGCAATAAAATAGAAAAAGATCACCCCATAGACTGACTAAAATCTATAGGATGTTTACGAAAAAAACAGTTTTAACAAACAAACAAACAAAATTTAAAAAATTCATTTAATTAATTATAATTCTGCAACAAAAAATACCAGGTGATCTTTAAGAAACTCTTGACGTGTCAAGCACTAAAAAAATAAACTTTAATATTTTTCTGATAGTACTAGTTGATTAATTATTAAAGTATTTACTTCTTATTCTAGTATTGCTACTTTAGCAAAATGAAAATAATAATAATAATAATTATATTGATGTCTAATAAAATGAATACCATTAATAATAAGTTATTTTTTCGACGAAAAATTGACATATTTAAGAAATAAAAAATGTTAAAAATTTTTTTAAAAATTGTTGACGTTTCGCACTGTATCATCAGGTGTTTCGCGTCATATTTTTTGCAAACTTTGATTTTTATTGTTTAATGAACACTGTTTATAAAATATTATTATACGAGCTTAATAAGATGTTGTATTGTCACACGAGTGTGACAACACAACCATACTCATTTTTTTTCATAAATGCTGTATAAAAATTTATAACTATTATGAATATTTAGCATATGTACATCGTTTTCATATTAATTCGTAAGGTACGTTAAGGCGTAGGTAAGTGAGGTAAGTTACCCATTACCTCACTTTTACTCAATAAGCATGAGTCTAAATCTTGACCTGGAACATTTTTTCTATAATGGTTAATTACTAAAAGAATGTTTTCAATTATTTTTCACAATATTTTCACAATGAACAACTGACTTAATTAAGTCTAAAATTAAAATAAAATATTTATCAATTACAATAATTGTCAATTTTTGTTGTGCGGTTGTAAGCACACAAAACTTTTATTGAAAAAAACAAGTTTTTTTAAAAGTATTATATTATATAATAATTAAGCAAAAATTATAAAAAAACGTAAACGAATAGAGCAAATTGCTAGTTTGTTTTTTGGTATTTTTTGTAATGGGTATTATTTTATTTAAATAATTTTTGGGGTACGTGTGTATTTTGATTTTTCCGCATCCAAATACGCAATTAGATCTTTAAAAATAATTATGGTTCTTTTTCAATCTTTGTTTTGATATTTAATTTTCTTTAGTATTTGACTTTCTTTAAGTTTAGCGCATCAGATGTGCAATCACATCTTTGAAAATAATTAAGTTTTTGTAATATTTTTTTTAATTTAAGATAAATTACCAAAATAGTATTGTAAACTAAAAAATATATGTTTCTTTTCATATTGGATTTTTGTAATTATTGTAAAAGTACAAGAATGGCATTATCTTCACAAAAATATCAAAACAACTTTAACTCAAAAGCTAATTATTTTTTAGCAGCAAAAATTGTACAGATTGATTTCATTAAACATTTCTTACCTATGTACCTGTGGTCCAAACAAATATCAAAAAATCTCAAATCTCAAATCTCAAATCAAATATCTGCTTATTCTTGATATTTTGATACTTATATAACTTGAATCACCAGGTATAAATTGGATGCTTCTTGTTCTAGATAGTTAAATCTGAAATATGGCGTGTTAGACCATGACCATTGCTGAAACAAGTTTTTTGACAGTAATAGTAAAATAAAATCAATTTATAGAACTTTAATAATTTTAGTTTTCTATTCTCTAAAGTTTATTAGTCTGATTAGAATTAATTAAAAAGAAATCAGTTATCAAATAAGTTGAGATTGTTGAGAGCTTTATCTTTCGGTAGATGGACAATGATACATTTATGTGATTTTAGTCAAAATTGTAAATTTTGCAACAAAAGATCAAGAGATTTAGTCCAACCCTAACGGTTTTATGATTTATTCATCCGCTCAAGCAAATCAAGCGAATATTTTAGATAATAATGAAAAATTAAGAAAACTAATCAAAAAATGAGTATCTGCAACTTGAAAGATAGATAAAAATGGTAAATAATAAACATCCTGTCAAGCCCTATTTCAAAGATATTTTAAATCAAAAGTGCTTATAAAAAAAAATTGGTGCTACATATCATGACCATCAAGGTGCAAAAAAAGCGTTTGATAGTGACTTTATATATGACAGGTGCTACTTATCGGATGAACTTATAGTTTTTAGTTTTAGGCTAATCTTATTATTTTTAAATATGACTTTTTTATTAATATTAATATCAATTTGAGCTTTACAGAGCGGTTTCATGACGTATTTCACTTTTGTCGTTCTTATTGTCCTTGTGACACAAAGCAAATTTCTCGCCTGATATGTACTCTGTACTGATTCTATTACTAATATTTAATAATCGCAATGTTGATAAAAACTGAAACCTTCCTATTTACACTACAGTTATCTAGACACAAAATAAAATGTGATAAGAAACTAAAAATTTAGAAGTAGATTCAAAAATATGCCATTCTTTTTCTATCTAATCTTAAAATTGATAACATAATTCAAAAAGAAATAATGTAAGGGTTACTTTTACCGCTTTTGGCGTCTAAAATAAGTTCTTGTTTTAAGGAAAAAGTTTGAAAAAAAATGAGTCAGTGCTAGAGGAAGGGTACATCTTCCTGTCTGTGGTATGATAATAAGAGCATCAATTTTGTAAACAACTTTAATTGTTTAAGAGCATTATTTTCCAAAAGATCATGCGGTGTGTTAAATGTTTAGTGTTTTTTCTTATTGCCAGTGTTCTATCTTTAACCCAAAAAGCTCACCCTTGTCCAAAAGTGTTAACTATTGATATCAGTGATGGACTTTTGCTTAAAAATTATTCAATTCTAATGAATGGTACGGTTTTTGATAGCAAAAACTATTTCATTGATGAGACAGGCAGTAAACGTGGTTGCATTTGCAACATCAAACCATGTTTTCGAAAATGCTGCGGACCAAATGAACAATTGATAGAAAGAAAATGTGTAGAAACAAAACAAAAGCTACAAGTTCAAGTGTACGAAGGAAAACAAAAATCTTCTTTTTCTGATAACTATCATTACATTTATGATAAGGAATGCAAGCAAGGAGCTACTGTGCTTATACCTCATCTTGTAGCTGAGGAAGAGTTTTATTTGCAAAAAAATGGCTCACTTTTTTTGCCACATTATAAAACAAAACCAATGAGGGAAGTTCAAGACTTCTGCATAGACAGGTTTGATTTGAAAGATTTAAACATGAAAGACATGATCTCTGGATTGGTTTGCATCTTAGAAAATGACACTGTCGGAGAAGAAATAGAATTGTTTAAATATATAGGTAAGCTTTACGTTTTTTGTTTTAAATTTTTTGTCTATTAACATCAAAAACCTGATAACAAATATATTAAAATGTTTAAAGTTTTTTTTTTAGAAAAATAATAATTATTTATTACATAAAAACTAAACTAGATATTCGCCGTTATTGTAACAGACTTTTAATCATGTTTGTTCGAAAAGTTTATGACGAAAAAAAATGAGCTCTTTGAGGCTGAAAAAATGTTGGAAAGCTGTTTTTTGCTAAAAAAGAGTTGGAAAGCTGTTTTTTAGCCTTTTAGCCTTTTAGCCTTTAATTTATATTGTCTTTTAGCCTTTTAGCCTTTAATTTATATTGTCTTTAGACGAGTTTGATATTTCACTGAACGGAACAAATGATAATCGGACGGTGCAAGATCCGGGCTATAAGGCGGATGAAAAATGATCCGAAATTCATTCTGCTTTGGCTTCGTAAGCGGTTTTGCGTTATTTTGCAAAAACACTATATGCTGAACAGGAACCGGAACTAGAATGTTTAGAATGTGAACCAGAATTATTGAGACGCAGAGATTTATTTAACCTTGGTCTAACTGCTTGGTAGATCTTTTTAAGAAATTGTATATAAATTTTATCAATAAGAAATATTTACGATTTGTAATTTTTTTGATAAAATCGATATCCAATAAAATTTTCTAATTTTAATTTTTCTGACAATTGCAAAACCAAAATATTCGCACATGAGTGGCATTTGGTTTAAACCACATACCTTGTAATGTTAGCTGATAAGTTGTAAAAGAATTTCGGAATTTTCATGTGTCCTTATGGTAGATAATCATTCGATATGCTCTTTCTCAAAATCATGCAATTTTCTGTCAAATACCTCTTGGGCATTGATAAATAACTAAATTGTTTCATGCACATTGCGTTAAGTTAACAGTTGTAACTAACACCTAGCAACGTGCTTTTGTAAATTGTCATAAATATATTTTGTAGTTATTAATGCTTTGGGAATATGATAACTCATAATAATCTGGATATAATGCAATGGAATTTTTTTACAAACGATCTAATAAAACACTTTTGTGTAGAAGGATATAGTCTTTTCCTGTTTGTGGTATGATAACAAAAATTATATATTTTAATACCAACTCAAATAGATTTAATCATTGTCTTTTTCTTCATTTAATCAAACGAATCATGTGGCGAGCTAGATTTTTTTTGTTTTTCTTTTTGGAGGCAGTTTTCTCTCAAGCCCGAAAACTCCCTTGTGAAGAACTGTTTTCCGTCGATATTAGTGATGGAGTAAAACTTGAAAATCAATCAATAGTGATAAATAATACAGTTTTTGACCCAAAAAACTATTATATCCACAAAGGTAAAACTCTTGGTTGCATTTGTAACATCAAATCTTGTCTTAGAAAATGTTGTGGACCAGATGAACAATCAATAGAAAAAAAATGTGTCAAAACAGAGGAAAATCTACAATTTACAGTATATGAAGGTACACAAATAGTCAACTCTTCTGAAAATTATCATTATATTTATAAAAGCTGCAATGCCACTACTATACTTTTTCCACACCTTGACGATTCTCACGAATTTTATTTGCAAAAAAATGGGTCACTTTTTATACCAAAATTTGATGCACTTAAACCTATAAGAGGGGTCCATGAGTATTGTATGGATACATTTAATTTAAGTGATTTGGAAATGAATGCGATGGTTTCTGCATTACTTTGTGTTTTGGATGGAGATTCTGTAGATGTAGAAGAAAGTACTTGTACTTTCAAAGAGATCAGTAAGTATACATTTTAGAATATAAATTTTTGGTAATTTTGAAGATTTGAGATCGCTCAAGTATTATTTAGTACAAATATATAAATAAAAAGTTTTCGTTGCTTCAATTACATAAATATGGTGTACCAAAAACAGCTTTTTCATACAAATAAATTTTTTTATATCATCTTTTTAAAATATTTTATTTATATCATCTATTATAACTCTCTTCTTCTTTTTTTATTGTTTATTTTCTTTATTACGTCTTCTTTTATAACTTTTGTTTTTAAAGTTTTTTTATTTTACATTTTAAATTTCTTTCAATTTTTATCTTTAAAATCTGTATTTTTTTGAGATTCTTTTTTTGTTTTAAGGTATTTTTGTAATTTTTAAATTATCACTTTTTCTGACATTTTAATTTTTTTTTACTTATTATATTTATATTTATCTATTAGTAATTATTTCTTCAAATACTTATTTGTTTTTCAATTTTTTTTTAATTGTATCGGTACTAAATCAGTTTTTTTTCAAGAATTTTTTTTAATCTTACTTTTTGCTTAAATACAAAATTTTCTAGTTTTTTTATTTAGTTGTTATATTTTTTCACACTTTCTAGTAAACTACTTTAATCAAATATTATTTTTTGCTCGTATTTTTTATCTTCTATCTTCACAGCGTTATCTTCTAATTTTTGTAATTATTTTTTATTATTATGTTCTGAGTTCTTTTACCTGTTTTTTTTTTGTTTTCTTAGTAGTATTCTGTGATATTGTTTGCATTTTTTTATTAAATACTAATTATGTTAGTTTTTAAAGTTTTTATCAATCTTTTGTTCGTATATCATCTGCATACGCTAACTTTAAATTTTTAATTTTTAGGTTCTTCTATAGTTCATCAAATATATTTAATTATTAAAAATACCAGAGCTAATTTTGTGGTTTTAGGATCAAAATAAAAACAAACGTTAAATGTTTATATCAATTATAGCAACGTTTTAATTACTGGTTTAACCTTCATCAGGCAATAAATATCATACATGATAAAAGAGATAGTAGAATATTTAAAATTTAAAATTTATAAAAGATGTAGATCGTTGGTAAAAACACTACATATTCAAAAATTTTGAAATTTGAATATTTTATCGTCTATTATATCATATATGATATACGTACTTATTAGGTGCTCTACCTACTGCCTGATGAAGATTTCACCAGTAACCGAAACGCTGCAATAATTTATTTAAGCATTTAACATTTGTTTTCATTTTGACCCTAAAACCACAAAATTACCTCTGATATCATTAATTAGGGGTAACAACTAAGGTGAATAATTAATTATTAAATGTTTAAACTCAATACAAAAATGATCGTTTGACACGTAGTAATAAAGACATTTTTTTTAAATTATTTTAATGGTATTAAAATGAAATATTTATCTCTTTTTAAACTTATGAAAACCATTCTATAACTTTTTTAGAAAATAAGCTGATAGGGTTAGGTAAACTGAAAAAAATTGATAAAATAGTGGCAATTTCAATAATTATGTTTAATTAGAATTCTTGTTTAAATTTATCATAGCTAATAAAAAGTAATTACTATTTATCTCTTTTGCTAAACTGTTGAATAACTAGAAAAAATGTTGTTTTTACATTATAATAATGAATTAATTATACATATTAAGTTTATATTGAAATACTTATAGATACATACATTAATAATTGTAATATTTAAAATAATTAAGAACTAATAAGTACATAATTTTGTATGCTTAATTGTAAATATATCATACAATTACTATAATAGTATCACGACTATTTGTCGCCTCACATATCTATTTATTGATTCCTTGTTTCTGAATTTTTTTGATTATTTATGGTATAAGGTACATGATATTATAATATTGCTTTTTTATTAATACTCATCAGTTCTAATCAACCATTTATTAATTTACTTAGAAGATCAGTGTTTTTTATCTTATTATATTTAATAACTACTAGGTTTTTATGTTGTTTTTTTACTGATTCACTTATTGGTAAATTGATCTAATTGCTTATATATTTGATTTTTTTTTATTAAAACTTATTAGTTACAGTTTTATCAAGACGTATTTGATTATGGTTTCTTCATTATTAAGACATATTATTATTAATTTTTAAAGTTTTTTGCAAAAACTACAGCCATGTAATTTTAAAACTGCAAAAAACTATAAAATATTAATATTAATAAATTACAAATAATTGCAAAAGCGGTACAAAATTGTTATCAAAACAGAAAAAAAAATGTTTTAAAGGAAAAAGCTATATGGAGCAATGGAGCTGCTAATACGTGTTTTTATCTGTAAAAACAACGACAAAGTTGCTATAGAATGAACTAAAGTATTCTTTATTAATATTTTTATCACATCATGAGCTGTGACGTTATTGCAAGCTTTATTTACAATGAAAAAATAAAAAGAACATAATTTAATAAACACAAACTTTTTTGTTTTTTCATACATATTCTTTTCTATCTAATATCTAAATTTTTTTCTGACATTTTTATCATTATTATTGCTCTTTGTTTACCGTTGTTTTTTCACTCGTATTTTTTTCTTTATTACATCAATTTGTTCTTGTTTATACTTTTTCTCTTATTGTTTCAATAAAAGATTTTTTTCATTAGTAAACTTATGCGTTTATATTTTTATATCTTTTAGATGCTACTGTTCTATATCGTTTAAATCTTTTACTGTTTACCAGCTATTTTCGTTTTTTTTTCCTCATATTTTTATTGTTTTTTATTTGTGTTTTGTGGCACACGGCATATTCTATCTGTATTTTTTAACAATTTTTTCTATCTCTTATTTTATGACGACAAGACTTTAGTATTTGTGTCGTAGTTACATAAACTACAAGATCTGAATAAGGTGGTACTCCAAAAACTCATCTCAATTTCTGACAATGGTAATGTCGTTAAGAAGATGCTTCAAAAATTGAATGGAAGAGATATAAACTAGCGGGAAAGGAAGGCAAAGGCTATTTTAGACGGCAGACGACAAATTAAATTATAGACAGTTGATCAAAATACCTAAAAAAAAATGAAAAAAAAAATTATAATAGAAATATTAATATGTGTGAATAGGGAAAAAAGATTTAAGTAAAAGTTTAAGGTAGTTTATCGTATTCTAAATTTTAGCAAAGAAAAAGTTTTTTTTGATAAATTTTACCAAAATTAATCTAAAAAAAAAATGTTTTAGGTAAAGTCTTTTCCTGTTTGTGGTACGATAACAAAAATGTTGTATTCTAGTACAAATTCAAATAAATTTGATTTACTACAACAAATTATGTGGTGTGTTTTGGTGCTTTTCTTTGGGGCAGTTTTCTCTCAAGCCCGAAAACTCCCTTGTGAAGAACTGTTTTCTGTCGATATTAGTGATGGAGTAAAACTTGAAAATCAATCAATAGTGATAAATAATACAGTTTTCGACCCAAAAAACTATTATATCCACAAAGGTAAAACTCTCGGTTGCATTTGTAACATCAAATCTTGTCTTAGAAAATGTTGTGGACCAGATGAACAATCAATAGAAAAAAAATGTACCAAAACAGAGAAAAATCTACAATTTAGAGTATATGAAGGTACACAAATAGTTAACTCTTCTGAAAATTATCATTATATTTATAAAAGCTGCAATGCCACTACTATACTTTTTCCACACCTTGACAATTCTTACGAATTTTATTTGCAAAAAAATGGGTCACTTTTTATACCAAAATTTGATGCACTTAAACCTATAAGAGGGGTCCATGAGTATTGTATGGATACATTTAATTTAAGTGATTTGGAAATGAATGCGATGGTTTCTGCATTACTTTGTGTTTTGGATGGAGATTCTGTAGATGTAGAAGAAAGTACTTGTACTTTCAAAGAGATCAGTAAGTATACATTTTAGAATATAAATTTTTGGTAATTTTGAAGATTTGAGATCGCTCAAGTATTATTTAGTACAAATATATAAATAAAAAGTTTTCGTTGCTTTAATTACATAAATATAGTGTACTAAAAACAGCGTTTTATACAAATTGATTTTTTTATATCATCTGCTTAAAATATTTTATTTATCTCATCTATTATAACTCTCTTTTTCTCTTTTTTATTATGTTTATTTTAATTATTACGTCTTCTTTCATAACTTTTGTTTTTTAATTTTTTTTTATTTTACATTTTAAATTTCTTTCAATTTTTATCTTTAAAATCTGTATTTTTTGAGATTCTTTCTTTGTTTTAAGGTATTTTTGTAATTTTTTAATTATTACTTTTTCTGACATTTTAATTTTTTTTTACCTATTATATTTATATTTATCTATTAGTAATTATTTCTTCAAATACTTATTGGTTTTTCAGATTTTTTTTAATTGGGTCGGTACTAAACCAGTTCCTTTACAAGAATTTTTTTTAATTTTACTTTTTGCTTAAATACAAAATCTTCTAGTTTTTTTATTTAGTTGTTATATTTTTTCACACTTTCTAGTAAACTACTTTAAACAAATATTATTCTTTGCTCGTATTTTTTATCTTCTATCTTCACAGCGTTATCTTCTAATTTTTGTATTTATTTTTTATTATTATGTTCTGAATTCTTTTACCTGCTTATTTTTTTTTGTTTTCTTAGTAGTATTCTGTGTTATTGTTTGCATTTTTTTATTAAATACTAATTATGTTAGTTTTTAAAGTTTTTATCAATCTTTTGTTCGTATATCATCTGCATACGCTAACTTTAATTTTTTAATTTTTTACTTTTTTTAGGTTCTTCTATAGTTCATCAAATATATTTAATTATTAAAAATACCAGAGCTAATTTTGTGGTTTTAGGATCAAAATAAAAACAAACGTTAAATGTTTAAATCAATTATTGCAACGTTTTGATTACTGGTTTAACCTTCATCAGGCAATAAATATCATACATGATAAAAGAGATAGTAGAATATTCAAAATTTAAAATTTATAAAAGATGTAGATCGTTGGTAAAAACACTACATATTCAAAAATTTTGAAATTTGAATATTTTATCGTCTATTATATCATATAATGATATACGTACTTATTAGGTGCTCTACCTACTGCCTGATGAAGATTTCAACAGTAACCGAAACGCTGCAATAATTGATTTAAACATTTAACATTTGTTTTCATTTTGACCCTAAAACCACAAAATTAGCTCTGATATCATTAATTAGGGGTAACAACTAAGGTGAATAATTAATTATTAAATGTTTAAACTCAATACAAAAATGATCGTTTGACACGTAGTAATAAAGACATTTTTTTTAAATTATTTTAATGGTATTAAAATGAAATATTCATCTCTTTTTAAACTTATGAAAACCATTCTATAACTTTTTTAGAAAATAAGCTGATAGGGTTAGGTAAACTGAAAAAAATTGATAAAATAGTGTCAATTTCAATAATTATGTTTAACTAGCTGGCTCGGCGAACTTTGTCCCGCCTAAACATAGATATTATTTTTAAAATAAGCAAACCAAAATCTTTGAAAATTATATATTGATACATGTCATTTTTTGTCTTTATCTCTCCCCTTTTCATCCCTTTGTTAATAAAAAGTAGCTGTTTATAACTATTTAGTTTTATTAATTTTTTCTAATTAATAATTAAAAATTATTAAATATTATTAAATATTTAATAATTAAATATTAAAATAATTATTAATATTTAATTAAATTTTATTAATATCTTTAAATATTTATTAATATTAATAAACTCGCTGCTCGATTCAAATCAGCACTTGATAAATATCTTGTTCTGCGTCGCAAATTATCTATTTGTTGACCTCACTGTTGTTCGCTCGACGATTCTGCATTGCCAACCGAGCTGTTTCACGGGCTGCTTCACTTTGCTCTCGTGATTGAGAAGCACGAAGTCGAGCCATACTATTGCGGCGCTGTTCACGTGCAATTTCTTGTTCTTCTTCAGTCCTTTCATTTGCAGTATTTCGTATTCTTCTTGCATCACGGCTTTGTCGGGAAAGATTCGATCGTCTTGGTCGCGGCATTATTAATTAAACTTCACTTCACCTAAAAACTAAAATTTTCAACCATACCGAGTTTTATAGTTCACTTCACTTTTTACGAATGGGCAACGGCACTATCATTACATTATAATTGTTAATTATTTATTTAATAGAAATAGTTTTATTATTGATTTCTTACAAATATCAAATTGTCATCCATACGTCATTACATATCTGTCATTATACGTCAATTACATAGCTGTTATTTGCGTATGTCCACGTTTTATAGTGACTGACGTTTCATGTCAAGTCACACGGGAATGCTGTCGAACGGGATGAAAAGTATCCTATGTCCTTCTCCTGGCTCTAAACTATAATTGATATAAAAATCCAAGTTTGGAAAAATTTCTTGAGCCACGTCAAATAAATTTTAATGTAAACGCTTCTTCGTGGTTGCGTCAAATTTCTCGGTAATTTGTCGAGCCTCACCGAACGTTTCCGACATCGCATTTCACATTTGACTTTCACCCCTCTTTTAGAGGGTGGTTTCTGGAATAAAAAGTATCCTATGTCCGTCTCCTGGCTCTAAGCTACCACCTCACCAATTTTCAACCATATCGGTAAAGCCGTTCTTGAGTTATAAGTGGAGTAACTAACAGACTTTCTTTTATATATATAGATTAGAATTCTTGTTTAAATTTATCATAGCTAATAAAAAGTAATTACTATTTATCTCTTTTGCTAAACTGTTGAATAACTAGAAAAAATGTTGTTTTTTACATTACAATAATGAATTAATTATACATATTAAGTTTATATTGAAATACTTATAGATACATACATTAATAATTGTAATATTTAAAATAATTAAGAACTAATAAGTACATAATTTGGTATGTCTTGTATGCCTAATTGTAAATATATCATACAATTACTATAATAGTATCACGACTATTTGTCGCTTCACATATCTATTTATTGATTCCTTGTTTCTGAATTTTTTTGATTATTTATGGTATTAGGTACATGATATTATAATATTGCTTTTTTATTAATACTCATCAGTTCTAATCAACCATTTATTAATTTACTTACAAGATCAGTGTTTTTTATCTTATTTTATTTAATAACTACTAGGTTTTTATGTTGTTTTTTTACTGATTCACTTATTGGTAAATTGATCTAATTGCTTATATATTTGATTTTTTTTTATTAAAACTTATTAGTTACAGTTTTATCAAGACGTATTTGATTATGGTTTTTTCATTATTAAGACATATTATTATTAATTTTTAAAGTTTTTTGCAAAAACTACAACCATGTAATTTTAAAACTGCAAATAACAATAAAATATTAATATTAATAAATTACAAATAATTGCAAAAGCGGTACAAAATTGTTATCAAAACAGAAAAATAAATGTTTTAAAGGAAAAAGCTATATGGAGCAATGGAGCTGCTAATACTTGTTTTTATCTGTAAAAACAACGACAAAGTTGCTATAGAATGAACTAAAGTATTCTTTATTAATATTTTTATCACATCATGAGCTGTGACGTTATTGCAAGCTTTATTTACAATAAAAAAAATAAAAAGAACATAATTAATAAACACAATCTTTTTGGTTTTTTTATACATATTCTTTTCTATCTAACATTCTGACATTTTTATCATTATTATTGCTCTTTGTTTACCGTTGTTTTTTCACTCGTATTTTTTTCTTTATTACATCAATTTGTTCTTGTTTACACTTTTTCTCTTATTGTTTTATTAAAAGATTTTTTCCATTAGTAAACTTATGCGTTTATTTTTTTATATCTTTTAGATGCTACTGTTCTATGTCGTTTGAATTTTTTACAGTTTACCAGCTATTTTTTTTGTTTTTCATTGGTGTTTTGTGGCACACGGCATATTCTTTCTGTATTTTTTTAACAATGTTTTTTATCTTTTATTTTATGACGACAAGACTTTAGTATTTGTGTCGTAGTTACATAAACTACAAGATCTGAATAAGGTGGTACTCCAAAAACTCATCTCAATTTCTGACAATAGTAATGTCGTTAAGAAGATGCTTTAAAAATTGAATGAAAGAGATATAAACTAGCGGGAAAGGAAGACAAAGGCTATTTTAGACGGCAGACGGCAAATTAAGTTATAGACAGTTGATCAAAATACCTAAAAAAAAATGATAATAAAAATATTAATATGTGTGAATAGGGAAAAAAGATTAAAGTAAAAGTTTAAGGTTGTTTATCGTATTCTAAATTTTAGCAAAGAAAAAGTTTTTTTTGATAAATTTTACCAAAATTAATCTAAAAAAAAAATGTTTTAGGTAAAGTCTTTTCCTGTTTGTGGTACGATAACAAAAATGTTGTATTCTAGTACAAACTCAAATAAATTTGATTTACTCCAACAAATTATGTGGTGTGTTTTGGTGCTTTTCTTTGGGGCAGTTTTCTCTCAAGCCCGAAAACTCCCTTGTGAAGAACTGTTTTCTGTCGATATTAGTGATGGAGTAAAACTTGAAAATCAATCAATAGTGATAAATAATACAGTTTTTGACCCAAAAAACTATTATATCCACAAAGGTAAAACTCTTGGTTGCATTTGTAACATCAAATCTTGTCTTAGAAAATGTTGTGGACCAGATGAACAATCAATAGAAAAAAAATGTACCAAAACAGAGAAAAATCTACAATTTACAGTATATGAAGGTACACAAATAGTTAACTCTTCTGAAAATTATCATTATATTTATAAAAGCTGCAATGCCACTACTATACTTTTTCCACACCTTGACAATTCTTACGAATTTTATTTGCAAAAAAATGGGTCACTTTTTATACCAAAATTTGATGCACTTAAACCTATAAGAGGGGTCCATGAGTATTGTATGGATACATTTAATTTAAGTGATTTGGAAATGAATGCGATGGTTTCTGCATTACTTTGTGTTTTGGATGGAGATTCTGTAGATGTAGATGATAGTACTTGTACTTTTAAAGAGATCAGTAAGTATACATTTTAGAATATAAATTTTTGGTAATTTTGAAGATTTGAGATCGCTCAAGTATTATTTAGTACAAATATATAAATAAAAAGTTTTCGTTGCTTCAATTACATAAATATGGTGTACCAAAAACAGCTTTTTCGTACAAATAATTTTTTTTATATCATCTTTTTAAAATATTTTATTTATATCATCTATTATAACTCTCTTCTTCTTTTTTTTTATTGTTTATTTTCTTTATTACGTCTTCTTTTATAACTTTTGTTTTTTAATTTTTTTTTATTTTACATTTGAAATTTCTTTCAATTTTTATCTTTAAAATCTGTATTTTTTGAGATTCTTTCTTTGTTTTAAGGTATTTTTGTAATTTTTTAATTATTACTTTTTCTGACATTTTAATTTTTTTTTACCTATTATATTTATATTTATCTATTAGTAATTATTTCTTCAAATACTTATTGGTTTTTCAGATTTTTTTTAATTGGGTCGGTACTAAACCAGTTCCTTTACAAGAATTTTTTTTAATTTTACTTTTTGCTTAAATACAAAATCTTCTAGTTTTTTTATTTAGTTGTTATATTTTTTCACACTTTCTAGTAAACTACTTTAAACAAATATTATTCTTTGCTCGTATTTTTTATCTTCTATCTTCACAGCGTTATCTTCTAATTTTTGTATTTATTTTTTATTATTATGTTCTGAATTCTTTTACCTGCTTATTTTGTTTTGTTTTCTTAGTAGTATTCTGTGTTATTGTTTGCATTTTTTTATTAAATACTAATTATGTTAGTTTTTAAAGTTTTTATCAATCTTTTGTTCGTATATCATCTGCATACGCTAACTTTAATTTTTTAATTTTTTACTTTTTTTAGGTTCTTCTATAGTTCATCAAACATATTTAATTATTAAAAATACCAGAGCTAATTTTGTGGTTTTGGGAAACAAACGTTAAATGTTTAAATCAATTATTGCAACGTTTTGTTTACTGGTTTAACCTTCATCAGGCAATAAATATCTTACATTATAAAAGAGATAGTAGAATATTCAAAATTTAAAATTTATAAAAGATGTAGATCGTTGGTAAAAACACTACATATTCAAAAATATTAAAATTTGAATATTTTATCGTCTCTTATATCATATATGATATACGTACTTGTTAGGTGCTCTACCTACTGCCTGATGAAGATTTCAACAGTAACCGAAACGCTGCTATAATTGATTTAAACATTTAACATTTGTTTTCATTTTGCCCCTAAAACCACAAAATTAGCTCTGATATCATTAATTAGGGGTAACAACTAAGGTGAATAATTAATTATTAAATGTTTAAACTCAATAAAAAAATGATCGTTTGACATGTAGTAATAAAAACATTTTTTTTAAATTATTTTAATGGTATTAAAATGAAATATTCATCTCTTTTTGTACTTATGAAAACCATTCTATAACTTTTTTAGAAAATAAGCTGATAGGGTTAGGTAAACTGAAAAAAATTGATAAAATAGTGGCAATTTCAATAATTATGTTTAATTAGAATTCTTGTTTAAATTTATCATAGCTAATAAAAAGTAATTACTATTTATCTCTTTTGCTAAACTGTTGAATAACTAGAAAAAATGTTGTTTTTTACATTATAAAAATGAATTAATTATACATATTAAGTTTATATTGAAATACTTATAGATACATACATTAATAATTGTAATATTTAAAATAATTAAGAACTAATAAGTACATAATTTGGTATGTCTTGTATGCCTAATTGTAAATATATCATACAATTACTATAATAGTATCACGACTATTTGTCGCTTCACATATCTATTTATTGATTCCTTGTTTCTGAATTTTTTTGATTATTTATGGTATTAGGTACATGATATTATAATATTGCTTTTTATTAATACTCATCAGTTCTAATCAACCATTTATTAATTTACTTACAAGATCAGTGTTTTTTATCTTATTTTATTTAATAACTACTAGGTTTTTATGTTGTTTTTTTACTGATTCACTTATTGGTAAATTGATCTAATTGCTTATATATTTGATTTTTTTTTATTAAAACTTATTAGTTACAGTTTTATCAAGACGTATTTGATTATGGTTTTTTCATTATTAAGACATATTATTATTAATTTTTAAAGTTTTTTGCAAAAACTACATCCATGTAATTTTAAAACTGCAAAAAACTATAAAATATTAATATTAATAAATTACAAATAATTGCAGAAGCGGTACAAAATTGTTATCAAAACAGAAAAAAAAATGTTTTAAAGGAGAAAGCTATATGGAGCAATGGAGCTGCTAATACGTGTTTTTATCTGTAAAAACAACGACAAAGTTGCTATAGAATGAACTAAAGTATTCTTTATTAATATTTTTATCACATCATGAGCTGTGACGTTATTGCAAGCTTTATTTACAATAAAAAAATAAAAAGAACATAATTAATAAACACAATCTTTTTGGTTTTTTTATACATATTCTTTTCTATCTAACATTCTGACATTTTTATCATTATTATTGCTCTTTGTTTACCGTTGTTTTTTCACTCGTATTTTTTTCTTTATTACATCAATTTGTTCTTGTTTACACTTTTTCTCTTATTGTTTTATTAAAAGATTTTTTTCATTAGTAAACTTATGCGTTTATTTTTTTATATCTTTTAGATGCTACTGTTCTATGTCGTTTGAATTTTTTACAGTTTACCAGCTATTTTTTTTGTTTTTCATTGGTGTTTTGTGGCACACGGCATATTCTTTCTGTATTTTTTAACAATTTTTTCTATCTCTTATTTTATGACGACAAGACTTTAGTATTTGTGTCGTAGTTACATAAACTACAAGATCTGAATAAAGTGGTACTCCAAAAACTCATCTCAATTTCTGACAATGGTAATGTCGTTAAAAAGATGCTTCAAAAATTGAATGGAAGAGATATAAACTAGCGGGAAAGGAAGACAAAGGCTATTTTAGACGGCAGACGGCAAATTAAGTTATAGACAGTTGATCAAAATACCTAAAAAAAAATGATAATAAAAATATTAATATGTGTGAATAGGGAAAAAAGATTAAAGTAAAAGATTAAGGTAGTTTATCGTATTCTAAATTTTAGCAAAGAAAAAGTTTTTTTTGATAAATTTTACCAAAATTAATCTAAAAAAAAAATGTTTTAGGTAAAGTCTTTTCCTGTTTGTGGTACGATAACAAAAATGTTGTATTCTAGTACAAACTCAAATAAATTTGATTTACTACAACAAATTATGTGGTGTGTTTTGGTGCTTTTCTTTGGGGCAGTTTTCTCTCAAGCCCGAAAACTCCCTTGTGAAGAACTGTTTTCCGTCGATATTAGTGATGGAGTAAAACTTGAAAATCAATCAATAGTGATAAATAATACAGTTTTTGACCCAAAAAACTATTATATCCACAAAGGTAAAACTCTTGGTTGCATTTGTAACATCAAATCTTGTCTTAGAAAATGTTGTGGACCAGAAGAACAGTATATAGAAAATAGATGCCTTAAAACAGAGCAAAAACTACAACTTAAAGTATATGAAGGAACAAAAGCAATTGATTTTTCTGAAAACTTTTATTTTATTTACAAAGATTGCGAAGAGACCTTGACTATACTTCTTCCACACTATCACCAACTCTTTTATTTACATAAAAACGGGTCACTTTATGTACCAAACATTGATGAAAGAAAACCTATGAAGGATGTGCACGAGTATTGCATGGAGACATTTGATCGGAGTGAATTGCAAATGAAAAATATGGTATCTGCAAAGTTGTGCCTTTTAGATGAAAATGCTATAAAAGTAGAAAAAACATATGTATTCAATGTTATCGGTAAGTGAAAATTTTCAAATGTAAAATTTTTCTGTTTTTGTGCGTTTTGTTCTGCCATGACAGCCTTTTTTATTACATTTTTTGTAAGATTTTTGTTTCTTAATTTTTTTTTCTGTGTATCTCACTTTTTTTGTATTTTTTTATATTAAAAAAGTTATTTTTCTATAGATTGGGCGAGGTATCTTACGCTATAACTCTTCTTTCATGTTCTTCTAATTTTTTTGTATTTGTTTTTATTTATTATCTTGTGTTCTTTCATCTTAGTTAAGTCTTAAGTTTTCTTTCAGCGCCAATTTGATTAAATCAGCACCAAAAAAAAAAGATTTTTATGCTATTTGTGACACTCGAATTGGTTCTAACCGTATTTATGTAACCGACAACAACTTGTAAGAGTAAATGGGTCATCTTTCAAATACAAGAAAGTTACTTAGGGTGTACCTTGATTGAATTCGGTTTTTTTTTTAATTATAAGATTACAATACCAATTTTCTTGCATTTAATGCTGATACTACTGTAGTTAGTCGTACTGGAGTGTCATGTAGTTTTTTTTCAATCAAGGCAGTTGATGTTGTCAAATGCTCAGAATTATCTATCGACAACTGTTTAAAATAGTTGAAAAAAACAATATTGCTATCTCACAAGCTTGTCACATCGACGGCTAAACAAATTTTGCTCTTTTTGAACCTCGTTTTTGTTGTTTTGTTATCAAAGTTTTGAATTTTAAAGAATTTACCTTGCTTAGACAATGTGATAGGTAAAAGAGAAAAAAACAATTTAAATATTTATAGGGAAAGTAAATATTTTTGAAATAGAACAACAGAAAACAGTAGAGGCATATAAGGCAAATGAAGTGACATAAACCCAAAAAAACGGCGGCGACTTGTGAATGATTTTGAGAAAAACAAAGCAAAGTTTCAGACAATTACTTTGTAACGAAAAAAGCTCTTAAGGGAGTTGGCATAAGAAAAACTTTGATTGATGTAAATGAATTGCTTGATTTTGCAGTCAAACTCAAAAATAAATAGGAACAAAGTAACACATTTAATTTTAGAAGTCATAAAATTCGATACCCTGTGCTTATTTTCATTGATATTTCCCCCATAATAATTAAGCACTGTTCCCTAAACACCCGGAATATGGCACGCAACAGAAACCGACAAACAGCCGCACCAAAACTGCAAATTGCTAATAAACGTTTACGAGCACTTTACATCCCAAAAAAATATTTGCGGGAAGTGATTAAACCGGGAATATTGCTTAATATTCCAGCTTTGTTTATTCTTTATCCCATAAATTTTCACCTTCCCACTCTAATTTTAGCAGAGGTGTATAGATTATCCTGAAGCAACTATCCAGAACTGGACAAATTTTAGTTACCGCACAAGAATTGTACGATGCACTTCGGAAAAATAGTGTTTTTCGTGTTTTTCTTTGACTTGGTGGCGGCGGCGGTGGTAACACGGAAACGATGGGAAAACCCGTGCCCAAAAACCCTTGCAAGGAATATAAGCTCCGGGATACGCAAATCGGGAGGCCTAATCAAACACAATGGTATAATTTACCCAAAAAATCAGTATTTTCTTGAAAATGGAACTGTTTTCGGGTGTGTTTGTAATGTGGCAAAATGCGCGAGAAAATGTTGCCCTCTTGGAGAGAAAATGAACAATCGAAATTGCAAAGCAACTGAAGATAATCAATTTAATTTCAAAATTTTTGATAAACTTAAACCACTTAATAAAAGTGGAAATTTTGAAATTATTTTCAATTCGGATTGCCCCTTTGGACGCACGGTTTTGTTTCCAAACTTTAGCGATCCGACGGGGTCGGAAAATTTTTTTCTACAGGAAAATGGAGACTTGTATTTGCCGTTTATTGAAAACGGACAAACTATGTATCCTCCGCACAGATACTGTATCGACACATTTTTTTTGGAAAAGTTTTTGAATAATGAGCTTTCGGCTCTTTTGTGCTTTGACGCGGATGGGGAAAAAAATTTGCTGTTGGGAAGCGCGGGTAAGTGAAGATATTTGAAAAAATTTACAAAAACTGTTGAAAATTGCTTTTATTCACAACTAATTTTAAAAACAGCAAAATTTTTTTGTTGTTAGAGTTATTGTCATAGTTTCCATCTTTTCCACATTTTTGAAAACCATAATTATTGATGAAAGTTTTCTAAAAAACTGTAATGAGGTGGAATTAAAATAATAGATAAAAAGTTTCTCACGTAGAAGTCAATTTTTTTCCTAAAATAATTAGAACTGCAAAGGAAGTTGAAAAAGAAAACAGTAAATGTATGCAACTTAATTTAAACTGTGTTTCAAATATGTTTGCTATAAAATTATATTTTGCTATATTAGACTTGAACTATAAATACATATTTTTAAATAATGCAATTGATTTGAAACAAACGCTTTATCTCTTATTTCTGTATTTTGTTGTTTTTTTTCTTTTGTTTTATTTTTTTTATTACTTTGTGGCATTTTTTTTATCTTTCTCTTTTTTCTTACTCTTTTTCATTTATATTTTGCTTGAAGCATTTTTATCTATTTTATTCCTATTGTTTTTATTATGCTTGCTTTTTCTTTTTTTTTATTATGTTGCTTAATATTTCTGTCTTCGTACTGTACATTCTGCACTTTCTCTCTTCTTACGTATTTTGGCAATTTTATAATTACTTATTAACTTAAATTTTTATTGTACCTGCTGGTCTCTCTTCTTTTTTTTAGTTTATGTCTCTATCTCTATTTATTAGATAGTTTTTTATGCATTAATTAATTTGCACTCATCTTTCTTCTTTTAAATCTTTTCTCGCTACACTCTTTTGTCTCACAATATTAATTTCTTTGTACTCTTTCAGTCTTACTATCTTTTATTATTCTCAAATTTTTGGTTTATACATTATTAAACTGTTAATTAAAACATTATTATTCTTATTTTAGACTTTTCTCTGCCATCTCCCACACTATTGCACAAATTTGTGTTTTTTTCTTACCTACGTCTTACATTTCTTTCTTTCTAAATACTTCTATTGCTGCATTGTATCTAAATCTGTTTCACTTTGTTTCTATTCTACTTTTTTGTTTTCTTATTCAACACTTATATCTTTGTTTTGCTATTATCAATTCAAATTTTTTATATAACTTTTTGCGTTTTTATAGGTTGTTCTTCAGTCGCCACTATTACATTTGCATTCGCCAGCATCTATACTTTCTTTCATCGCACTACCACTTTTTTTTTCTTGCTTTTTAGATGGCACTTCTTCCAAATTATTCAATATTCATATACTTATTTAGATTATACATAGTAGCAAACTCAAAGAACATCTTTGTTTAAGGCTTTTTTTTTCTATAACCATTTGTTTGTCTCTCTTATTGACTCTAACTTTGTTCTTTATCTACTACTATTTGTGTTAAATTCACAAACATTCTACATAATTGATGTAATTTCTTCTCTGACTCATTTTCTATTAATGCATTTAAAACGTTTTTATTTTTTATTGATTATCTTTTTTCTCCAAATCTTGTTTATCAGTCTGGTAATTTTCTCACTCTTTCTGCTTTTTTCTGGTTCTTTTGCCGTACACCTTGTCCATCCTGTAAATCTCGGTAGTTTTTTTTCTTATTTGGTTCTTATATTTTACATAAATTGCTTTTGAAAAAACTTTTTTCTCTTCCACACTTTGTTCAAAACTTTTCTGTGTTTTTTATTATTTTTTTTCTAGTCCTCTTGATATTTTCTGTCAATCTTCTCTTGTAATTTCTTTTCTGTCTTCCTTCTCTGGTTTTTGTTCTGCGTTTTTTTATGTATTTTTATTCTGGTTTTTGTTCTTTTAGTATTTTTTTAAAATGTTTTAACTATTTGCCTATATACATTTGTTTAGTTATTTTTGTTCTTTTTTTTTTCTAATGCAAGATCTCTTAAAGTTTAATTTACTGTTCTGTTTTCTATCTTAAAAAAAAACTATAGCAATCTTTTTTTATCAGCTTGGAAATTGTCGGTTTATTAAAAGATGGTGTTTTCTTTGTTTACTTTTATTTATTTATAATTTATTTAGCATATTTGGTTCAATTAAAAATTACAAATAGTTGTTTCTTTCATTATGGCAAAAAATGTATCTGTAATTAGGGTAGGTCTTGATTTTGTAAACACAGTTGGTAGTACTGAATCTTGAATGAATTACAATGTGTTAATTATATGTTAATTGTAATTTGATTACTAATACAGGAATAATTTTCTAAAATACCTCGTAAAAGTTTTATAGATTCTTAAATTACAATTTTACAAATGATGGCGTTTATTGTGACAACATGCAAACTTTATATGTAATATATTAAATAAAATTTATTTCATGAAATAACATAAATAAATAACTATGCGACGGAAAATTTTAGTCTTTTTGTCATATTTAATTTTGCTTTTTCTATCATTAAAATCTTATTTGACAATTTCTTTTCAAATTTTTGTTAGTTTTAACTTTAATTGCATATATGGCCTTATTAAAAATTGTCTCTATCATTTCTTTTCTTTATTCAAAATATTTTTTTTATTTGTTTTTGTTTTTTTTGTTTATTCTTTTTTTTTGCACATTGTTTTTGCTGTCTATAATGTTTGTTTTTTCTATTGTGAATTTCTTTTTTCATCAATAATTTTTCTGTTTTACATTTTTGTAATTTGTTTAAAAAATCTTAATCTAACTTTTCTAAATTGTTACAAAAAAGACAGTTTTATGTTATTAAAAACATTTTTTTTCTGTTTCTTACATTATCATCTTTATTAGCAAAAGTAAAGCGTTGGTGTCAGTTAACACCCAACAATTTATCATTCTTTTTGATATATTTTCGCCATCTTGCAGCATACGCCATTAAGATTATTACAAATAAACATTACCAGCAGCACAGCACTGTCGCTCATGTTATTTAGCTGAGCCACCCTAGCAAACACGCAAATTAATCAACTTAACACACTTTTATAAATTAAAATCTAAAAAAGCCTATTATGTTTTTTTTGTTTTTTTCTGAACAAAAGTATTACAATTTTCTCCTGAATGTTAAGTTATTATTATTTTGAAGTAATTAATTCAATAAATAATTAATTATGTTAAAAATATTTTTTTTATACATGAATCTGATTATGTATGCTTCTGTCAAGTTATTTCCTCAATGATGCTGTCAAATCATTCCCTTAAAGTTTTGATTTGTGTAAATTATTTGTTTTGAATATTTTGTGTTCTACCGAAAATCTAGAATTGAAGAGATGCGTACAGAGTGGAATGAAATGACGACATTATTTTGTATGGGCATGGCTTGTCAGTGAAAATTTAGTTTTATTTTATCAATATATACAATAATATTGTCGCTTTATCCCTATTTTTGGTGATCGGTCACACTTTCCTGGCATGCGATATCTCATCCCGTGAATCTTCAAAAGAGTTTGAGCATCAAGTAAACTGCTCAATCTTGTACTAATCATAATTCTCACATTATTAAATAATGTGGGGTTTATACACCACTGATACTCAATGGGTGTCAAACCTGGCAAATGTGAAGGCTCGGAAAATAATTTAATGATATAGAAACTCGGTTGTACCTTTTGCTTTATGTGGCTTGGCATAATTCTGTTGAAAAGTGGAGCGTGGATTCATTTTTGCTTCAAATCAGGCTAATTATTATCTATATAATGTCTCGCATCGAGCACTATTTATTGACTGATAAGCGGTGATAAGCCATTCTATTAATTGATCCAAAATAACTTGCTACAACTTTAATCACCAAAAGTAATTACTCTTGATGGGATAACTAATTGCATTACTGAATTGTTGCTATTGATGGTTTGTTATCTATATCAAAACAAAATGATAAGAATATTTTTATTTTGTTTTTGCTTCGTGAGCTCCCCATATATTTTGTAGATTTTATTTTATCTAAGACTTTCAATTTGATGTCTCTATTACTGAATTTAACTCATGATTAATATAATTTCGCCGTATTTACCAATCTTATCTTATAGCAGCTTGATATCTCACATAATAAGTTATAGTTGTTTTTACTTTTGCCATGAAAAATCACAATGTCATTTTTCTTATATTTCTTTTTAATCTCATTTCTCTTGTGTTACAAACTTCTATTAATCAACCTTCATCTATAAGGCGTATTCCCAAAATTCCAAAATGCTGTGGTTTCGGTGAAGTGCTTTTACACCGTAAGTGCCAATATGTCCCACCGAATCGGTTCAATTTTACGATAGAATTTTACTTTGGACAATCGGTCGTGAAGAATGTTCACCCATATGAAATTGTGCCCAACAGGCGTTGCGAGAATGCAGTCGTCTTGGATAGTTATTTTATTCAGCTGGATGGTACTTTGCTGATTCCTGACTCTACAGAATTTTTGAGTGAAGATGAGTACTGTATTGATGTTGATTTTCGAGAAGACGGGTCTCCCTTGTTGGTGTTATGGTGTTACAACGTTGCAGATGTTCTAGAACCACCGCATGAATTTTTTTCTGCAGGTAATTATTAATACAGACATCTTTAGATCAAAGAGTTTTATTAAAAACGTTTGACAGTTTATTTGAGTAGACAAGAGAAAAGGTGGAATCTAATATTGAACCCTGTGGCACTCCATGATTTTCATTTTTAAACGTTTTTGGACAAATTGATATTATTATTATTTGAATTTGACAAACATATTTAAGTGTTACTCTTCAATAACCAAAAAGTATCCTTTTCACTGAAAGATGACGCTACATGTTCACTCTCACTAAGTTGTACAGTTGTCTAATGATCAAAATACTATGCAAACCAGAAGAAATAAAAAAGTAATAAGTTGAAGAAAGAAGTACACAGTAAGTGTGATAGTGCAAAAAGCAACTTCTATTGTTTTTTTTTGTAAAAGCATAATGTTGGAACTGACAAAGTGATCAACTACTAACTTTAGGAGATGTGAAAATTGTCAGTTGGCTCTAAAAGTCGTAACTATTTTTTCACAATAAAACATAAGATGTTGTGCAATATCTCTCTTTTTTGATTTGTTTATAAACATAATATTGGATCGTGTTTTTTGAAAAAAAAAATAGCATGTCATTCGAAATTGATTGTTTATAAGATAAAATTTTGAAAAAGATCAAAAATTTTCGTAGTAATATGATTATTGACGTTTTTCAAGATTTACATTAGAATGTTTTCCATCAACCCAGATAGTGAAATTTTGTTGCTTGATCTATTGTTTTCTTTTATTTGGAGTAGATTAGATAGATGTCTCTGCCTTTTACACTTTACTTTTATGGAACATTTTTTTTTTGTCACTAAAAAGCTTTTCTTACTCATATAACCACATGAAGTTAAAGCAAATTTATTCGATACAATTATTTGCGTTTGGTAATATGTGAGTTGTGATATTTTGCATAATCCACAAAGCGTTTCTCCAAATCTATATATGTATATAAAAATGAAACCCGTTTTCCGTTGTCACGACATAGCATGAAAACGGCTTGACCGATTTGGCTGATTTTTTTTTGGTAGTTTTCAAATACTCTGTACAAGGTTCTTACGAAAAAAAATATTAAACAAATTTTTTAGAAAGATTGAAAAATATACATTTAATTTTGCATATTTTAAAAAAAGCGCGTTACGAATGTCAACGTTATTCAATTTAAAACAAAAAACTCTGTGGTGATCTATGACACCACAGACATATCACATAACCTCGCTAACAAATGTCAATGTCATTCAATTTAACTTCCTTCCTTTCAAACATTTTGAAAGAGAAGTACAAAGGCGAAGATGTTTTAATCCCACGCATCCCTATGATACCGAACGATATGCCATTCAGTTTTAAACGTTTACAGTTTCCAGTGCGGCTTGCATTTGCAATGTCAATAAATAAATCGCAAGGGCAGTCGCTAAGTGTATGAGGCATCAACCTAGACAGTTCATGTTTTTCACATGGCTAATTATATGTTGCCTGTTCCCGTGTAGGAAAACCATCAACATTATTTATTTACGCGCCAGAACATAAAACTAAAAATATAGTTTATCAAAAAGCATTAGAATAGAGAGAAGCAGTGAAGGGTATAGAGGCTATTAGTTGCTTTCTAGAGCGCGCGAGATATTAAGCTAAGTGTTTACTTAAAAATGCCCAGTTGTTCGCTCGATTTGTAAAAATATAAGTGAAAATATTGAACCCTACGGAATAAACACTATTATGAAAATAGATATTTTGTTTTTTATTTAATAAAATTAGTAAAGTCCTTCTCGGGTATGACGAGACCAGGGAAATAGGCATTCATTTTTATATGGAGAATATTATAGATTCCAGTTCAAATTGAATAGGTACGAGGTCAGCTATACAAAATAAAGTAGTGCATCAAATTTACGCTAAGGCGGTACGAAGTTCGCCGGGTCAGCTAGTTTTTAATAAATTAGCTTTCAAGAAGTAATTTATTGAAAGTGAGTTTAATATTGATAACTGATTTAAAGTTGCTATTATTATATTTGATAAAACTTTTTGTCGATAATTGTTGAAAGTCTATTTATCAAATTAAAAATTTAATTTATTATTGTATTAATATATAATTTGATTATCGATGCTTGTTTGGTTTTAATTGCTTGTGATCTTATGTAAATTATTAACATTTAGGTACTGTTGTCTCCCATATATGTTATTATTTAAGATAAACTTTTGTTTTTTTTAACTGTTTTTATTAAAGGAAAATAAATAAGGAAAACGTCTAAATTTTGCAATAATTATATTATTTATAATCTTATCTTAAAATTGGTATATGATAAAATTATGTACTATTTATGTAGTACTAGTCGCCATGAAAACTCAATATATCTTCCTTCTGTTTTTCCTCCGCTTATATTTTGTATCACAAAACGCGGAGTGCGTTCTTCAAATTCCAAAATGTTGCAAAAGCAGTGAAGTATTTTTAGATAATAATTGCCAGAATATTTCTTCAAATTTGTTGCACTTTGAATTGGATATTTACGATGAACAGATTCAAGTTTTTTATCGACCGGAAGTGGCACCACTACCAAACCCAGCTTGCCAACCAAGCTGCGCAAATTTGGTTATTTTGGATACATTTCATATTCAGAAGAATGGTGACTTATTGGCATTTGATTCTTCTGTACAGCTGAGTAGAGACCAATACTGTATTGAACGGAATTTTACTGTACCAAATAACACCACAATGCCGTTTATAGCATTGTGGTGTTATGATGATACAGACGTTTCGGAACCACCTCCACAAGCCTATTTAGTGGGTAATTATGACAAATATACTTAACTGACAATTTTCGAAATTTGAAAAAAGATATTACTCTTTTTTTCTAGTTTTTACTTGAATTTGATAAGCATAAGTCAAATGAGTTTTGTTTTTTAAAATTTTATTGTTTTTTTTTAAGAAAGTTTGTTATCAAAAGTCATCAATTATATATTGTTAAAACTTATCGCCTGCCGATGATAAGCTTGTTTTTAAGCCTTTTGTTTATATTCTTTTTTGTTTTCTCAATTATTGTTAATTTACTGTCCTGTGCACTATATTCTGGTTTATTTCCGGTTTTGTCTCTTTTATCAAAAAAAAAATTCTTAAAGAAAGACTATTTAATCTACAAAACAAACAAAATAGAATTAAATAATACTAAAACTGAAAGTAAAAGAAATACAAAAGGCTAAAGATAAGCAAGCAGCTGGCGAAAAAAAATACTGAGACAAGGAAAAACCAGCAATAACAAAAAAAAATGTTAAATAAGATAATATAATGAAAAAAACTTGATAAAAAGATAATATAAAAACTGTAAATACAAAAAATAAGCTTAAAGAATACAAATAAAAATAAATAACAAATACACACTGTAAAAAAAATTAATGCATAAGATGAATAAATAACAGAGGCGAGGAAAATAAAACAGAAAAAGAAAAAATATATAAAAAATATTAGAAAGGAAATGTTGAACAATGAGTGATAACCCTTAAAACAATTTATGCTTAGTGAAAACATATATGCAATAAAAGTAAAATAAAAAAATTAATTAAAAATAGATTGCTTAAAAATAATTTGATGATAGAAATGAACAAAATTGAAAAATGCAATCTCAAAATCTAAATGAGGTCGAGTAAAACCGACAAGTAACAGAAGACAGAATAAAATATTGTAAAAAAATCTTAGTTCAAAACGCAATCAACCTGAAAATAAGAAAAAATTTTTGATATTAGTAAAATTGTTCAAAACGCAATCAACCTGAAAATAAGAAAAAAAATTTGATATTAGGAGAATTATAAAATAAGAATGTAAAAAATGACTTATTAAGTCGTATGTTGTTGTCCTTGCTATTACAATTCAAATCAAATAGTTTTTGAAAGTTTAGAGCCAAAATAGTAAAAAAATATTATTAAATTGAAGTTTTGATACGAGACAAAACGTTGATGTAAACAATACAAAACATTTAATTTAATTTTTGTTTTCTAATGTTTTGGTTTTTATTTTTAAAAACTGCGAGACCAAAAACAAAATAATAGAAAAATAAAAAATTTTGCTGATGAAAAACTATAGAAAAAGTATTTACATTTTAGCTGGAAAAATTCCAAGAAAACATTGTTTTTAGTATTAAATACCTACTTACTGCATTTTTCCTGACAGAACGTTATAACATTTTCTGTTTTTTTATTGCATGTGTTATATTAGATAGGACTCAAGTTAGTTTGATTTAAACATTTTTTTTAATTGACATTAAACGACACCATCAGCTTTTTACTCTTGATTAATTTAATAATTTTAAATTCGTGTAAGCTTTTTACTTAAAACGTGCCTAAAATTATTTTTTGAGACTAACTAGTTGTTTACATGCTCTTAATTTTGGTGTAACACTTTTATATATTAGTGTCGTTTGCTTAGAAAACAATATTTTTATTTAATGAATTGTGATGTATCTTAAAGTGGCCTCAATAATTAATATAATCTAATGAATTTTATTTAAATGTTCAACAGATTGCTTGTATATAAAAAGTGATAATAAGTTAAATATTATTATTAATTTCAGTGTCATTTTAAGATTTTGAGCAGATGTTTCTCTTTAAATGTCATACATGGCTACGTAATCCTATTCAATGTAATTATTGCCAATTCCCCCTATAATTTGTTTTCCCTCGTTTAATATCATCGATCACTAATTGAATTACTCCCCGCAAATTCCCTCAATTATTATTAAACTTAATAACTTTGTATCGTCACATCATCGTTCAGGATCAAATATATTTGAGATATTCGTTAACAAAATAAACAAAACGACGTTACTCGAACAAAGCTCTTGATGAGTGAGAACAATCCTCCAGTGAGTTTTTAAGTTTTCTCGAGACAATGCATCCCAATCAGTTCGGAATTATCAATTATTATCAAATTGCATCGATAGTAATTTTGATAGTTTGTGAAGTGCCTAAGGTAACTACAAATTGTGTCCGAAAGTGTTGTCCAAAGAATTCGGTTTTATCATTATTGGAAGATAGACGCGGTTGTGTTGAAGTGAAAGAGTCACAACAATTTCCATTCACTGATGTTTGCTCTTCAAACAATAGATTTTGTGGAAAGAATCAATCAGTTTTTACTTTCCATTCAGAAGAATTTGAAATCTTCGACAATAAATCATTATGGCAAAACGCATCAAGATTACAATTTTTTCCGCAAGATTACTGTTTAGATTTTGTGGAAACTGTCAACTCTTCTTTGGTTGCAATTGTATGTCAAGAGGTTACAAATACTAAGCGAGGAAATCCATTTTTGACAAGCATAGGTGAGAATGATACTTTATCAAAGGCGAACAGGACCGCCGATTATCAATTGGATGACTGTCCAGAAAACTTTTGCATTGGACAGTTACCTATCACAGCTTTTGAAGATCAATTTACAATTGTTGAATCTTCAGTTATTTACCACTCTTTTTTCGAAAACTATCGCTTTTCTAGTGAAGATGTGTGCATGCTGGACTCTAAAACTCTTCAAATCTGTGCAATACGAAAAAATACTCTTGATTTTTGCATCCACAAGTGCTGTCCACACAACTCTATCATGTCTTCCACCACCAGAGATTGCTTATCTTTTGGAGCTAAAGTCAAACTTAATTTTACAAACGTTTGCGAAAAAACAAGAAGAAATTGTGAAAATCAAGTAAACGCCGAAATTCCACAGCATAGCATGATGATTTTAGAAGATCAGCAATATTCTTTAAAATACACATTTGGAAAAACGTCTGTAATCTTTCCAGTGCAAAAATACTGCTTAGACTATTTAGATGATCTAAATCATTTAGTAGGGTTCCTTTGTGTCACTCCGCCAAAAAATCAAGATTTTTTGAATAAAACACATGCTACAGGTAATTTGTGAGAAAATTATTTTTTTTGTGCAAAAAATTTGTTATGTGTTCTAACAATCACAAAGTTTTCTGAGAATATGATCTCACTGCTGCTCACATTGCTTCAAGGCAAAAAAACGTTTTTGGTATTTCTTTAGAAGTTGCCGCTTTAAATGTTTTTGTAGACTAACTATCTTGAATAACACAGTTAGATCCTCCATATTTTAAAAATCTAACAAAACACGTTTTTTAATATAATAACGTTTCTTAAAATTTTTATTTTAAATTCTAAATTTAAAATACATAAAAGATTATAGCTAAAGAATCTTAAGATTTGCAGAAAACATTAAACATTTATGAGATAAATGAGTTACAACGTTTTATACACTTTTTAAATTATTTAAATCTATTAACAGTGCTAATAATATCAATCTTGGTAGATTGATATTATTCTTTATTTTTTGTTCTTAAGTTTTCAAAAATTATCTACTTGCTTACACATTTACCTAGCTATTTCTAATAATTTAATTCTTTTTCACATTTTTTTTAAATTTTTTAGTATATTTTCAAACAAGTAATTAAAAATAATTGTAAGCTAACTGTTTTCCGGAATTATCAAGTCAGGACAGCGAACATCTCAATTATTCTCAATCAATCGTAAAAATGCTGTTGTAAGAATTTAAACTTATTTTTGTAAGTCTGACAGAACCTGTATTGAGTCAGGTCAAGTCTTTAGACATGTGTTTAAAATAAATTTATAGTTTTAAATAATTATAATAAATTAACCGAAGAACAGAATTGTTTCTCTACAGAAAGTCTTTAATTTTAATATTATC
The DNA here is from genome assembly GCA_947359425.1 of Lagria hirta. NCBI lineage: Eukaryota > Metazoa > Arthropoda > Insecta > Coleoptera > Tenebrionidae > Lagria > Lagria hirta. The sequence goes on along the minus strand of OX375800.1, from coordinate 22,928,418 downwards.
TTGTAAAAATAGCAATGATAAATAATTGCAATAATGTCAATAATAAATATTGGCATGCACTCGAATCTATAATTAAATAAATAAGTAAAACCAAATCAGTTAAGAATCTTGTTATTGTGTTATTAGTATCTTCTGATGCGGTTCAATGACTTTAACGTAATCTATTGATACCTCATTTTTTTAAGTGTTGCTAAAAATAATTGTCTTTCTTCAACCGCTGACAATTTGCTAAAATATTCATTCGCAACCTAGTTGTTGCTATTATTATCGGTTATATTTTTTATCTTAAATAGTAAACAATTTAATTTCCTGCTTAGGCTGCGATTATGACACCTTATATTCATTGTAAATTGTACATTATTATTAAAAAAATTAGCTTTTAGATTAGATTAATTCTGATAAAACCGTATTTTTCTTTTGATGAAATAAAATGAGAATAATTTAAACTCTCATTGTTTTGAGTGATTTATTTTTAGATGAGAACTTTGCTATATTTAAACGCTTAGGAAACTAAATAAATAAACATCAAACCGTGAAAAAAATAGTTCTGGATTAATTTTTACAAATTGCATTTTTGTTTTAATCTTTTTTTTTCAGCTGATCAACTGACTTTTATTTGTTTTGTTTAACTATTTTTTAACTATTGAAAGGCTAAAATAGTAACTGTCACATTTTGATTATCTATCATAATTGTATGACAAAAATGTTCTAAACTGTCTATACTGAAAGTAAAAGTATACTCGAGATGAGAAACAATACAATATAGATTTTATTGTTATTGTATAAAACAATCACAATAAAAAAATGTTGCTTGATAAAAAAATTGAGAAACAATTGCCAATGAGATAAACAAAAAAAGTAAAAAGAATTTGCAATAGATACATAAAATGTTTAGCGAAACTAAAACTATTAAAGAGACTTATAATAAATATTATTATTGCTAAACCACAATGAAACAATATGATTAGGGAATTGCTTAAATAATAAGAAAAATAGAAATTTTAACGTAAAAGAAAAAGGAAAATGCAAAAAATAAAAAAAAAATTGTAAGACACAGAGCAGCGCATGTTTTAGGTAGAAAAAAATTTGTAGATTTTGTTGTTTTATTATTAACTAGCTGGCCCGGCGAACTTTGTTCCGCCTTAGTTTTGTTATTTTAGTTTTTATTTTTATTTTTTTTTGTCATTTGTTTTGTTATTATATGTCAGATGCGTTTACGTTTTATATTGTATGTCACGTCACACGGAATGGGATAAAAAATATTTTTTGTTAGGCTACTGGTTCTAAACAACCACTCCACCAATTTTCAGCCAAATCGGTCATAAATAGATATAGATTTTTAAAATAAATGACCCCAAAAACTATAAAAATGATACCCAAATTAATTATTCACATTTATTACCTTTATCACATTCATTTTACAACCCTCTTTAACTTAAATATCATTTTCAAAATCAACGACCTGAAATTCTTCGAAAATACCCATATCGTTTTCTTACATTTTTATCCCTAGAACACTCTCTTTTCATCCTCCTAAGAGTAATTTTTTAGAAAGCAGGAAACATATCTATTTATTTTTTTTTGAGAACTTAGGCAATTTATGAGAAAAATTATGAAAACGACATCAATCTTTAGACATTTTGCCCTCTTTCCGCCCTATCAATGAATGATAATATTTTACTTCTAAAATTTCGGATTTAAACATAGATATTATTTTTAAAATAAACAATTCAAAATTTTTGAAAATCATACTAATATTGGTACTTGTCATTTTTTGTTCCTATCCCACCTCTTTTTATCTCTTTGTTAATAAAAAGTATTCTATTCTTTTCATTCAAATCCAGTCATCATAATTTTCCATACAAACTTTCACCCAAAGTTGTTATATGGGAAGTTGTCTCATGGAAGACGATTAAAGACGGCCACTGACGATCCAAGATCTAACGCCGCAGTCGTACTACGGTGTTGGATCGTCATTCGTCAGTGGCCGGCTTTACATGTAAACGCACGGTCCGACTTTGGTTGGTGGTGGGGGAGTGGATCGATTTATTTGGAACGGTAATTTGCCGAGCCTCACCGAACGTTTCCGACATCGCAATTCTAATTTTGATTTAACCCTTCTTTTAGAGGGTGGTTTCTGGAATAAAAAGTATCCTATAGCATTCTCCTGGCTCTAAACTACCACCTCACCAATTTTCAACCATATCGGTAAAGCCGTTCTTGAGTTATAAGTGGAGTAACTAACAGACTTTCTTTTATATATATTAGGGTGTCCGTTATTTCCCAAATTGATTTTTGAGTCTGCAGCGCCCTCAAAATTTTTAGTAAATGCCCTAAAAAAAATTATGAAACCCATATGAGCTCTTAATATTGATAATAACCCGTGCCGCAAACACGATTTATTTCCCATTTAAATAACATGGGGTTTTCGTACTTTTTGCAATTAATTTTTTATTTGCGCAGCCAGTTGATACATTGCTGCGGCACCGAATTATTTTTGTAGCAAATTGAACGTTCTACAAAAAGTTTTTATGAAATTTTTCAAAAAAATCTCTTCCGTCAAAGTTATTCAAGGGCAAAGTTGAACTAAAAATAAACTTTTTTTTTTTTTTCAACAAAAAATTATCATTATTTACATCAATATTGATTGTTTATTATCGAAAATATCTCATTTTCACTATTTTATAATATCAGCAAATTAAGTGTTAAATATCCTGATAACTTAGTAGGTGTAAGTTACGATCTAAGTTAACCTTAAGATATTACAAGTTCTATTGGTGATATGTAACTAAGTTAATAAATTTTTCAACACATTAACAAACAAATTTTATTTTGTTAGACATTCTTTGGTGGCATTTTCGATAATAAACAATCAATATTAATGTAAATAATAATAATTTTTTGTTGAAAAAAAAAAAAAATTATTTTTAGTTCAAATTTGCCCTTGAATAACTTTGACGGAAGTGATTTTTTTGAAAAATTTCATAAAAACTTTTTGTAGAACGTTCAATTTGCTACAAAAATAATTCGGTGCCGCAGCAATGTATCAACTGGCTTCGCAAAGAAAAAATTAGTTGCAAAAAGTACGACAACCCCATGTTATTTAAATGGGAAATAAATCGTGTTTGCGGCACGGGTTATTATCAATATTAAGAGCTCATATAAGTTTCATAATTTTTTTTAGGGCATTTACTAAAAATTTTGAGGGCGCTGCAAACTCAAAAATCAATTTGGGAAATAACGGACACCCTAATATATATAGATATTGCGCATTTTTGATTTTACTAGTTATTCTTTTGCTTTTTTTTGATTTTACAGCATTTTTAGCATTCTTTTATTAACTTTTTTTAAATATTTTTTTACTAATATTTTGATTCACCTATTTTAATTTTTTTTTAATTGTTTATATTTCTGATCTGATTCTACTTTGTATCCGTTCTCAAACCAAAGCACTTTTTAATGCGTTTTAATTTACAACTTTTATTTACAACGGAATTTTTAACCCTTTCACGCATTTTTTTTGTCATATTATTTTTAGCTTCTTCTTAGTCTTGATATTGGCTTTCTACTTTTGCCAAATTATTCATTTTTGGTTAATAAAGATCTCAAAGGTGTCGCTTTGTGTTTAATTAGCAAATCAAACACACTTTGAATTAGATCATCTCAACAAACAAAGCCAACTATAAAATAAGCTTTATACAAACACTTTTCAACATTCTCTGTTAATTATGAATACTTACCTGATAAGGACCATTCATAGTCTCATTGCTAAGTTCAGTGATAATGGGTGTTGTTGTCGTATTGGCACTTGCGTTAGTTCTCTACCAAAAATTTGAACAATGTGATAGTGAACAATCGGTGAGAAAGTGTTGCCCGGAAGAGCAATCTCTAACCTTAATTGATAATAATGCCACTTGCATTGAGGAAAATCTACCCATTTTAAGAAAACTACCTTTTGAAGTAGTATTTGGACAAGGCTGTACAAATGATGCTGTACAAGTTTTCCTCATTCCTCAATTATTTAATTTCACTTTGGATGAAAATAGCGGGGAAGTTATTTGGAAACTTGAAGAATCGGTTTATAGATTTGATCATAAGAAATCTTGTGTTGATAGCTACAATGGAGAGTTGGCGGCGATCGTGTGCATTGAAAAACTCCAAAATTTTATTGGTGCTACAGGTAGATTCCGTAACAATTACTTTTTTTGTAATTCGAAAAAGACTCTAAATGTTAGATATTTTGTTTTACCAATAGATCAACCGCTTCTCATCGTTTAGAGACTTTGACTTAGTGGAAAGTAGATCCAGCTTCATTCTTGAAACAATTTTGTCAACTTCTTTCATATATTTTAGAAAGTTTTTCAAAAATTGAAAGAACAGGTTTTTTTTAGTAAACAACTCACTATGAACGTATAACAATTTTTTAATGATAATTGTGTATTAAAAAGTCAATTTTAACTTTTGGCAGTTAGACATAAAGCTAACATAGTAATAATTATTACAAAACTGACGGTTTCTAATTTTTTTAAATACGTTTTCTCATTGTTTAACAGTGTTTGTTCTCATTTTATAATTTTTTCTGCAATATTTAGCATTTGTCGAGAACGAATAATGATAACACAAAAAATATTGCAATTTTTACGATTAGTCAATAGAATTAAAATACATAAACTGACAAAGCAAATATACACAAGATGTCAAAACACAATTAATAAAATAAACAAATGATAAAACTGTAATTATTTTTTATTGGGGAAATGTACTTGTTATAAAAGTAAACTTTTTATATAATTTTATTTCTGTTTTAAACAATTTAAGAGAGATGGCACTAGTTTGGACAAGATTACTGCGTATGTTCTTTTCAATCTTTTTATAAAAATGCAAGCTTCTTCTTTTGTTTTTTTGATTTTGCTTGTTTTTTCTTTTTCCTATCATTCGTATCCACGCTTTTTCATCATTTGTCTTCTATTATGTTTGATAATATTACTGTTTTATTGTTCAATATATTTTATTACTTTTGGAATTTGTTTCTTCCTTCTATCAGTTATCTTATTTATACCTAGGGCTTTCTGTTTTTATTTATTACATATTTAACTTCTCGTTTTTCTTTTCTTAATTTTATGCAATTTCTCAGATGTCTATGCGTCTCTTTTACACTAGCAGCATATTAACTTAATAATTGACATATCTGAAGTTTTTTTTTCTCTGGGTTTAACTGTTGCTTTTATTTTATTTTATTTTTAAACGTTTGGTTTCTTTATTTTTGTTTTATTTAGTTTTATTACTGTTTTATTGCTTTTTTATTACTGTTTTCTTATTTTTATAATTTGTTTTATTCTTTCACAATTGCTTACAACTCTTTCGTAGTTTATTAAGTAGAATATTTATGTATCTATTTTGTCAATTTTTATTAGCTGATTATTTTTCTATAAGTCTCTTGATATGTATTCTTTGTAATCCTATCTTGAATTATTTACTTTTATCCATATTTTTGCAAGTCTACAAATTTTTTGCTTTAAACTTTATACTTGTATCTTGTTTGTGTTTACTCAAATTTTATGTTTATTTTGTAGCTTTTTTATATTGTTTGGCTAAATGTGTTTAATAGTTTTTTGATACTTTTTTTCTTTTTTATCAGTTTAACTTGTTTGACGTAAATTTTTTTATGTTTTTGTTATTTCTTTAATAACTTTTTTAATCATTTTGTTTAGCAATTTTGATGGTTTTATGTTTGTTTGAAAACAATTTGTTTCTTCTTTATGCTTTCTTTTATTTTTGAAGCAGAAAGGCTTTTACGGCTTGAACTTAAAAAAAAGTTAACGTCTTTTGGAGAGAGAAGACGTCATCGGTGAAAGCCTCATCAGGTCACAATAACTCGTCGTGTAAACCACACAATAGCCGAAACTTATTCTGCGAATCGTCGACATTTTCACAAAATTTTTCAACACGGTTTTTTCTAAAAAATTACATTTTTTTTTATTTGTGTTTTGTTCTAACTATTTATAGCTAGAAGAAAGTAGAGAAGCATGATACAGATCAAAAGGTTAGCTGAGGCGTACCACACAGTATCATGATATAATCCCAGCGAGACTTGGTGACTACAACTCGGTGACTAATCACAACTTAGTGACTAATTACTTGTAGAGAAAAATTGACTTGTTAGTATGCAATCATTATATTGACGCTTTTGGGTTTTTCCCCTACGATCCATGATTAGTGCTTGTTTTGAAGACTGAGATTTAACATGTTAGACAGCTGCTCTTTATGTTACTGACGTTCTATAAACCACTTGGAGAGGTTCGTTGTCTACACAATCTTTTTCAGAAAGACTGGCGTTGACGTTTTGCCGTAACCATCACATTCACCAGATTTATATCCAACAAAGTACTTGTGGGGTATGATAAGTAGAATGAAAAAAAAGTCGTCTAATATTATTGATGATCATGTAAATCTATCATATTGTCAAAAAATTATTTCTTCAAGGTGTAACACTTTTACTGTCACTGAGTATACGTTAGAAATAGGATAAAAATTTTCGATTCACTTTGTATAAACTTTTATTGGTGTATGACGTTTTTATGACTATTCTATCCATCACAGATCTTTCCAAATAAACAAACATTTCCGCTAAAATCCCCAAACTTAGAAGGTTCTTTAGATTAGCAATTAGCAAAAAATACAAACGTTCTTCTCTTTTTTTTCTAAATATTTATTCAAATATGAATCGGCAGTTCCGAAAAATCGATGGTGCAGTTTGACGAAGTTCCAATCTTGATAATACCTAGTAAATATCTTATCTTATCTAAAAAAAATTCTAAGATTCATACCTCGCATTTGGATTTGCGTGGAAATCGAAATGGGTGTCGGTTTAACTATAGTGTTAGTGCTGGTTTTTTCAAAATTTTCGGTCATTTTGACCCAATGCCCGACTGGATCTTGCCTAAGAAAGTGTTGCCCTGAGGAACAATCGTTGAACCTAGTGAATGACACAAATGTCGAGTGTATACAGAGTGACTCCGTAAATCCCTTGAAAACTATCAGGAATATTACACCCTACAATATCATTTTTGGAAAAACGTGTGCCCAAAATTATTCGAAAATTTTTTTGGACTCGAAAATCTTTGATTTTAATTTGGAGGAGAAGACCGGCGATATCGTTTGGGAAAATTTGAAATTTAATCATGAGACTTCTTGTGTTGATAGTTATAAGGGCGAATTTGCGGCCATTGCCTGCGTCAAAGGGGATGATGAACAAAAGATAATTGTTGCAGTCACAGGTATTAATTATTGGATCTGAATATTTTTGCAATGCGGTAATCTTGAAGGTTGTTTTAAATGTTTGCACAAAACATTCTTTACATAACTTTTTTGTATTTGTTTAATTACTCATTTTTAACCCACCAGGTACTCATGTAAAAAATTCCTAATGTTTACATTTTTTCAACTTTTGACATTAAAAGTCAAAATTGTGAATTTAAAAGCCATCTTTGCTATAGTATTGTCTTCAGAGTAATCTTTGCGTTCTTTAGGCGATAGTCATAGATCCCGAACTAAGTGTCGGTTAATTTGGGCATTTTAAAGAAAAATATACTAGTTTTCAGACCCCACCAAAGTTGAAAATATTATAGAAAAAGTAGTTCTCAAGTCCTGCGACACACGTGCGCCAATATCTCTTATAAAACGTATTCTTTAGGCTATTTCTTTAAATTTGCATCTTTTTTTTTATTTTTATAGGAAAAAAAAATGTTTAAGCTCTAAGAAATTTGGTTGCTAACGGTTGGTAACAACAGCAAGTCATTTGATTCAAAATTCAATTTAAAAGATTTTGTTTGATATACTAATTTGTTTTATTTTTAACAAAAAATCTAATATTACAAGAAGAACAGCTGTTTTTACGATATTACTTGAGTAAATATAATATAAGAATATGTTGCGACTTGCTGGAGAGTTCTAGTAAGAACAAAACAGATCCAAGTTTACGGATCTAGTTTGACTGAATTTCTAATGTTTTTATTTTTTTTACTTCGTAATAAATTTTCTTATTTTTTATTTTACAAAATCCAAATTTGATGGCTTTTTAGATAGTAAATCTGTTCTTATTTATGCTATATAACTTTTCCGTAAGTGCATTTGTCAAAAGGTTATGTTAATTTTTATTCATCACCCAATTAGCAGAACTCATTAGTGGAATCTGTCTGCTGTGATGCTGCATGGTCAGTTATCACAAATATCAATAACAGAGCGCCCACAATGCTAAAACTTGTATTGTTTTTGCAATTAATGTCGTTATTTTTATGCTGTCAACCTTCTACTCACGTTTTTAAGTGCTGCTTCTTGAACGAGCTGTTTTTTGGAAAATTTTGCAAGAAAGTGTCTGAAGAAGATGTTTATGCGACTTTTTTTGTGTATCTTGATGTCGCTTTACCAGTGAATGTCACAGTGAAAAATCGGAATTATTGTGAGGATTCTCAAAAGACGAGTTTTGTGATTTGGGAAAAGCAAGACGATTTTCATGTCAGATGCAATAATAGTCTGTTTTATCCAAAAACAGAGAAATATTTGAGTGATTATTGCATTGATTTTGATGTTCTCTCGAATGAATTGCGAGGATGGGCTTGTGATTTTGAAAATTTTGATATTGTTGGAAATTACATAAGAGTATTTGGTAAAAGTTTTTGAATATTTTTTTTTATAAAATTTCAAATAATATTTGATAAACAAAACACAAATTCCAGAACCAGGGCCATGTGTTCTGCTAAGCTAACTCACGCGCTATTATCACAGATAATAAATATTTATTATGATAAGTGTAATGAAAATTTCAAAATGGTATTTAAATAAAGAGTTTGTTGATTGTTGTCAATCTTTAAGAACATTGTCAACAAAACGTCTATTTACTACTGGAGGTTTTTCCCTCTCTTTTCTATTATTTTCCAAAATTTTACATTGTGGGTGAGATGTAATATCAATGTAGATCGTTAAGATGATACTAACTGTACTATTTTCTTAATTGAATAAATTCTACTATTTATTTAATTAAAATTTTTATTAATATTGATTTCAATTGAATTTAAAAATAATTTGTTACGTGATTGGTTGAATGTGTCAGAACAACCAATCAAATATCTTCATTCTAAACTTAATTACAATTAGTTTAATTTGAGCTTAATTCCTCTTTTCTAAACTTTCTCTTAGCCGGTAGAAGATAAAATAATATATGTTTCTTGAGAATAAGTTTGCCAACTTGTTATGGTTTTTTTCTTAATAAGTTTTTGAGTAATTCGTTGCAATTTGTTTTGTTTTTCTATTGTTTTATTTATTATTTTGGTGTTTTAGATCTTTATATCTTTTCTTATTTTTTCTGAATTTTTCTACTTGTTTCCTAGAAATCTATTAATATTCTTGTTGATGTTTTTCTTTTTTTGATAAGTTTTTGGTTCTTTGGTGACAACTTGTTGCGCTTATAATTTTTTTGTTTGTTTTTTGTTATATTATAGTGTCTTTTGTTTGACGCTTTTAAGAATTTGGTAACAAAACTGACATATTTGTATTTTTTAGTTTTATTTGGTTCTATTTATTATTTCTGTGCTGCAGGCAGGTGGATATTTTTCTTAATTTTTTTACTTTCTAGTCAATCTTTATATTGGTTTTTTGATATTGATGGCCTAAGTGCTGCTGATAATTTTACTATTTTAAGATTTTTGGCACATTCAGTTTGTTAAGGTATTTAGCGTTTTGTTAAAACGCCGTAACGTAAAGCCATGAATGGTTATCTATTATTTTGTTTTATGTCTTTGGGTTTTTGATCACAATTTTTCTCGTATAGGTTTTTTTTTTGATGTTTAATTTATTATTTATGTGTAGTAAATTTCTATATTCTTCATTACTTTTTCTTAATTTTTCTACTTGTTTTTTTTGAGATTATTTAGTGTTTTTTTATTTTTTTTAGTATGATTTTAGGTATTAGGTGGCAACTTTGTATTTTTGTTTTCTATTGTTCCATTTATTAGGCTTTTTTCTGTTTTATAGATCTTTATATATTTGCTTAGCTGGTTCTCAGTCTTCTGTGGTGTACTTCTCTTTTGGTGTTTTTTTTTTCTAAACAAAGAAATTTTTCTACTTAGTTTCCAGTATTCTATAGTGTCTCTTGTTATTGTTTTCGTTTCTTCTGTCAGTTCCTGATTATTGAGTGGCAACTTGCCTCGCTTGTTATTTTTTTCTTCGTGCATAGTTCACTTATTTTTTCTTTCGAGTTTAACATTTCTTTGATTTTCTTGATTACTTTTTAGTAAGTTTGTATCTTTTTACTTTAAAATTTAATGTTCAGCAAGTTTGTGTTTTTCTTTTGAAGATGTAAAAAAGATGTTTGTCTAAATTAGAGTTCAATCACTTTAACTAATAATATGAAAACCTATAGAAATAAATAAGTGGCGTAAATGACATTTCGGTCTTGATTACAAAATTTTTTGATTTTATGAAACAATTGGTATATTTGTTTATAATAAAATGTGGTAAAACCCACACTTTTAAGACAATTAGGTGTGTTTATATTGAGCAAATAACCGATAGTTTTATCTGTTTTTCCTCGATTTAATGTCCTTGATGGCTAGCTTTTTCCCTTGTATTTATATCAATTTGTTCAAAAAGAAAAATGCTAATAAATTACAAAAAACCGTTTCAAAACGGGTTCTAGAGTTTTGACCCAGAATCCAGTCGTAGAAATGTATTTTCACTTATAAACACTGTCTATTTTTAGCAGAAATTTAATAAAACTAAAAACAGGAGTTTGTATGCACCAGAGAATTCTATTCTATGAAAGAATTAAATAATTGGAAATATAATATTCATAAATAAAAAAAATAATAACAAAACACGCAATATCTCTCGCGAGATATCGTTAAAGTTCGGTGTAATTTATTTTTTTCTAAATGGATATTTACAAAAACCTGTCTCTCCATTCTATCAGTTTCTATCTGATCACTCACCTCACCAGGTGGAATGTTAGTGTTTACCAAACCCCATTAGAGATAGTCGAGAAGAATGCGTCCAGCAGCCTTGATGCTAGCTCTTTTAGGGGTGGTGCACGCAAAACCCCCTTCAATAGACCTATGTCACCGCGAAAACATTCCCAATATCACTTCCTACAGATACCGCGAAGTGCCCTCTCAGAACTGTAATTGTACAGAAAAGACAAAATGCGTCCGAAAGTGCTGTGCGGATGGATTTTATGGGGCGCGAGGGGTTTGTATTAAGGGAGATGCAGATTTTCAGGGAGCGATCCCAATTTATAATAATAAAGAATTTGTTAGGAATGTTAGTATTAGTGATGGACTTTTAGCAGGTGTTATGAACTGTGATTTTTTCCTATTTTCTGCTAATGCCAGTGTGGGAGACTTTTTTTATGTCCAGGAAGATGGGGGTTTATGGACTACTTCCTATGGGAATACGCGAAACGATGATTATTGTGTTGACTGGTTCAGTACTGGCAGATTAGGAGTCTTTATTTGCTATGATGCCACTAAGGATCCCTTAAGAGAAATTAATATTGCAGGTAATAATCATGGATTAATTGATGCGGGAAGAAACATTATTCAATCATACTTTTACTTAATCTTACTTAAATTATGTAATAATTAGAAAGAAAGTAATGTCATTCTTCAAAAGACTGGTAATAGTATATTACATACAAAGGCAGAAAGTACTCTATTGTTGACGGCAACCGAGGTCAACTAGTCTTCGAGACACAGAAATGACTCGTCAATCACTTCTTTTTCTATTTATTGTTTTTTAAACTAGTTTAACATTTTTTTATATATTAATAAACTTGTGACAATTGACTTATATGAAAATAACTTGATTCTGGTTTCTACAATACTATGTACTGTCTAACGACATAGAAAACGAGTAAATGAATCCTAAGCGGTCAGTAATACGCATACACATTAAACAATTATGAATGTAGAGCAAAAAATATCAATTTTTGGATTTTAAATCTGGAAAATTAATTAAGTTTATTATTGCGGCGCCGTGTCTTTCTCACCTTTGTCGTACTCGTTGTCGCGTTGCCTTTATCAACATTTTTTAGAATTAATGCTGTAGATCGTCTAAAAACTTTTTAATCTACAAAAACGTTCTAGAATTTTGATTTCCGTAGATGCACACAATGGATTTCAGCACTTATTTACAAGTTTACTTGTATTGTAGTATTCTTGAATGATTTTTTATAATGTTTTTTAACACGTTTTCCGAATATTAATGAGAATAACCTTTAAAATTCTACACTCTTTTTATTCTCAATTATTCAAAAACAAAAATTACATTTCTTTAGAATGGATTTGGACATAGTTTTTGTCAAAATGCATCATAATAAACACGAAACACATCAGCCCAGGCTATTGCGAGATTGTATTTATGGTATTAAAAATGTTGTGTTGCTATTGGTAAAATTCTGTTTTACTGCTATTGACAATTATTGAAGTTTCCGTAGTTTAAGCTAAGTTTCCGATCATTTTCGATGAATCGAAAAACGACTTTCTCACACCCCGGTGTTTTTTACTTTAATGAAATCATAGCAACCAAATCATGAGACCATTTAAAAAAAAAACTAAATTATTTTGTACCTAACTTTTTCAAAAAGAAATTTATTCCATTCTCACTAATGCAGCAGCACTCCTATCAATCATGCTGGAAACAAAGGGCTCATGTGAGAAATTTCATTTTCCGAACTCGTTAGGTAATTAACTATTAAACATGTTTTTTGTTTCTTTACACTTTAGAGCGTTGGTTGTTACACATATTGTGCCTATTATATGAAAATGAATAGATAGATAACTGACCTTAACTTTGTGAATGGAGAGTCTGTGACGAATTTTCAAAATATTCTTCTTTGTGTTTCTGTGAAATTAGATATGAATCACTCGAACACTGTAATGCATATAAACCAATGAGATGTTTTATGTAAACTTCCAATTTACCTTCACATGTGCCTAGAATTTTGACCTTTATTGGTTATTTTTAATTTACAAGCCTTTTGTAGAAAAAAAAATTTAAAATAGGTATATATGTACACGTTTATCCAAATTAGCTGTCTATTATTGGTTATTAAGTATATAAATTTATTTGGATTAGCCCACATTTAGTATTTTAAGATGGAACATATAAAAAAACATTTGACTATCAAACATTCGAATATTGTGTATTGACAAGAATTTTTTTTCTATAACGCTGTTTTCACAATTTTTTAATTTTAAAAAAACTAGTAAAAATGCTGTATTTTTCTAGCATTGGGATAAGTGATTATCTGCAAATTGTAATGATTTTCTTTCTGTTTTTGGTCATATTTTTTAAAAATTGTAATAACAATATGATTTTTCACTTTTACTAAGAATTTTTTTATAAGCTTTTTTTTTCAAAACTTATCTTGGAACAGATAAAGTGTAGTTCTACTAATAAAAATGTTTTTCCAAAAATGCAATGATGAATAGTGTTTTTAATCATAGCGTTTTAAAACAAAATGTGTACATGTCGCTTAATTTCAAATTAAAATAATCTAGAATTTACGTTTTTTTTTTGCGAAAATCGCCTTAGATTATAAATAAAACAAAATAGTTGACTAAACTATAAAAATAGTTAATAAATTTTGAAAGATTCAACCTTGACTTAATTTTGGAATTTTGGATCAGTTTATTTGGTTATTTATGCATCAAGGGCGTAAGAAAAACCACTTTGTATGTTACATACGGCTACAACATGATAAGGGTCAAAATGTTAAACTCTATAACAAAATAACAAAAAAATTAAAAACTTGGTAAAAATCTGTCTACAATTTAAAACAATATTTTTTATAGCCATGGTCACAAATGTAAACGACAAAATTGTTATTTTATTATAGCCTAAAGCAAACGATTTTTTTTTTCATAAATAAATGTAATATATTAATTTTTAAATTGACAAAGAATTAATTAAAATTAATAAAGCTAACTCAAAACTTTTTTTGCCTCTCTACGGCGTATGAGACGTTGTTTACGTTGTCTGTCGGATTAGTTGGCAATCTTGTCTTTTGCTTTTCCTCTGCTCATCTTTGAACCCACAGTTGCGCAATGGAATTCTTTTCAAAAATTTAAGCGGTTTGAACGTTGGCTCTCAAACTTTAAATACCCTGTTTGTTGGCAAAATCGAACCTTGCTCATATTGTCTTCTGCTATGAAAGAGTTGATTATTTGCACAAAAGAAAAATTATTTGCACAAAAAAATGACAATTTGTGACAGGCTGTTATTTTAATTTGTGCAAAATGCTGCCGCTTTGTACATAAAGTGACCAACTGAATTTGCCAACTAAATTGGATATAACTTTTTGTATAGTCTAAATAGGATAAACTACATTATGAATATTCTAAGCTTTCGTTCACTTAATAATCATAATAATTTTATAATTTTCAACTTATTTGTTTTTAAAAATGTTTTCTAAAATTTTAGTAAAACGATTCTGACTATTTTAAAAATAATATATTTTATAATCAATGCCCTGTCGTCTTGTCACACAATAGGCTTAAATTTTGAACAAAATAACCAAAATTGTTTATAATACAAAAAATTTTGAGAGTTTTGCTATGACTCATGTGTGATTTTGGATGAATTAATAATAGCTTTTTTGAAATAAAGAATTTACATTGAAGAGTAATTCTCAGCAGTCGGATTAAAAGTGATTATTTTTGAAAAATGTCATACAAGAAAAAAACTAAACTAACAAGTAAATATACGCATAAAATAGGTCAATCGTTTAAATTGTATTTTTTGTTAAAAATACATATTTATAAAAAAATATTAATCGGGCAGATGTTGTGCCCTTGAATTAGTTGTTGTGGTTAAGTGGCTAAAAATAAATAAATACATAGTATTTTATTTAACGACCGAGTGATGATAGGTATTAATTATTAGAGTGAAAGTTTGCAAAACGAGCGAAGCAAGTGTTGTAGTTCACTCGAGTGATTAATAGCCATTACTCGGGAGTGGAATTTAGAATTCTTTTTACGACTATCAAAATTAGTTCATAAACTATGATGAATACTCACCTATTTGTATTACTCAATACTTGCCTACTGTTAAGTACACTTAACAAAGAAATTATATAATGACTTAGAATGCACTGCAGTATTTAAATTAATGTACTGCTTTATAGGACATTTATTGAATTTTAAATTAGTTTTTTCGCTATAAAGTAGCGAATGATATTATTATAAAATATAAACATAAAACTG
This sequence comes from Lagria hirta, assembly GCA_947359425.1. NCBI lineage: Eukaryota > Metazoa > Arthropoda > Insecta > Coleoptera > Tenebrionidae > Lagria > Lagria hirta. The sequence continues at coordinate 22,913,161 of OX375800.1, read as the reverse complement.
TTTTAAAACAGCATTTATTTTGAGCATTGTTTATTATTTCCATGGACTATTTTCCCCTATATTGAGGGCACTTTAGTTTATATTCAATTTTACAAATTATTTGTTCTTGTCAACAACTGTCGCTTTCCGCGTGATCCAAATTAAATATCATAGCTGATAGAGATATCAAGTGTCTTCAAATCGAGGCCATATTATAGTAAAAAACAAAACATAATCATATAATTGATGTCATTAGATGACACTATTTTTTAATTAAAAGACAGAAAAACAAGAGAAAACGTAATGAATTTATTCACGAAATAGATAGTCTCAAACATAATATTGGGGGTTAAATATTTACATTGTGAAAGAATACAGGATATGCACACAAAATTTTGGATTGATTGGAAGAGCAGAATGTGTGATTTTGATGATTGCCACATCATCATAAGTTGTTGATTATCTGAAAATCAAAAAACAAAGTTTTTAGATAATCAACAACTTATGATGGTGATTTTTTTTACTCTGTGTGATACATATTGTGATTTGATTACATTTAAACAATGTCAGGCTGAGTGAGTTTCCTTGACAAAATTCTCGCTTAAGTTTACTGTGTTTTGATTATTGTAATTCTGATTTTTGTTTATGTTATTTGTGCTTATATTATTATGAACGTAATATTTTTTTAAACTTTTGCATTGTTTCTTATCGAAAGCACTTTTTAGCTCAACAAAGCACATAAATGTGGAATTGTTTTATTAAATAGATGATTCTTTCCACTATTAAATTGAAAACATAAAATATGTAAAATTATGACATAAATAAATATTTTTAAATTCATTTAAACAAAAACGAATAAACTAAACTTCCTGAGTAATAATCACGGAACATTTCCGGACTTTTTATATACAATGATTTTATTGTATGATAAATAATCTTTTGGTTTAGCAAGTTTCGAAACTTTAATTCAACAAAATTGTCTTCAATTGCTTTAAACATTTTTTGTTTTGTTTTTTAGGCATGATCATATCCATTCCATTCCTTCTGGCAACTTTTCTGGCATATGCCCTCCTGCCAGATCGCAATCTCCACATGAAAGCGTTGATGTTTTACGTCATAAATCTGATGTCAAGTTACATAATCCTCGTCGTCATCCAGCTGACAAATTCAAGATTTGAGGACACTTTATGTAAATTAATGGGTAAAAAAAAACTAATTATAATTATGTAATATTATTTTAAATTATAAATTGTTTTAGGCTACTTTTGTCTCTTTTTCTTCTTGGTCTCTTTCTTCTGGATGAATGTGATTTGCATCGATATTTGGTTTGCGTTTAGGTAAGTGAACTATGTTTTTTATAGTTTTTTCTGCTAATAAAATAAATAGTTTGTGTAGAAAAATAATAAAAAATGTTGAGATTATAAACCGCATCATCTTCCGTTTCTGGTTACAGAATAATGATTAATATTTAAGTTTGACGCACAAAAAAGTACTTTGGACTTGGAAAAATAAACTACTTATGATGGGAAATTATTGTCATTAAGCCTAATTTTTGTTATCTACTTGAAGAAAATATATAGAGTGAACCATTTAAACCGATTTAAATTCAACTGGTTCTAAAAATGATTTTTTTTATTTTTTAAACCATTGATAAGAATAAGAGAATAGCATTCTTACATTAGAGTAATAAATACTGGCTAATATTTTTTGACAAAACAAATAAAATATTTTTTTTTAATAAATATATATTTAGTTAATACAATGTTTTGACTTTTCGGCTTTGAAAAATTATTAAATCACTAATCTAACGTTTAAACTTTTTCTCCTTCTTATCATTCACTTTATCGTACTCTTTTATTATATATTCTTTTGTCTTTGCTTTTTTCCGACACATTCTGCATAGTCTTTCTTCTATCTTTTTCCAGTTTTTGTTGTTCATTTTCTTGTTTACACATTGTTTTCTAGTTTTTCTTTAGATATACTGGCGTCTCTTCTTTTATGGCTCTTTCGTACTGCCTGTTTTTTTTTTCTTGTTTTTGAAGGCTTTTGCTTGTCTCTTCAGCCTCGCTTGCTACGTTTTTTCTATTACTTTTTTTGCTATTTTGTCTTTTTACTAAGTGTCTAAACCTGTCAAAGCATTTCTTTTTGTGTTTTTTATTCTCTACGTTTTTTTTCTTTATATTTTTACCATTTTTGCAGAATTCTATATCCTAATTTCATATTTTTTTCACATCTTACTGCTTTTTTTGTTTTTATTTTTATTTTGTTTTTTTTTTGTTTGTTTTCCAACTAATTTAAGGATGTATCTTGAGTACTTGGCGTATATTTTTATCTAACTTTTTTGTATTTTTGTGCCGTATTGTAACATTATTGTCTTCTTGCTTAAATTGTTTTTTTGTTTCATATTGTCTTCTTGTTTTTTTATATTTTATATTTGTCTTACTACCGCGTTAGTTTTTCTTCTAACAGGTATGTGTTATCAGTAGTGCTTAGTATTTTTCTGAATTATGCTTGCCTATCTGGTAACGCTTTTTTTTAAATGAAAACAAACCAGATTGTTGAAAATTATTAACATTTTTTGAAGATTTGCAGATGACTTCTTCAAATCTTAAAAAAATTATCTGAAAAATTTTCATCTTTAAGATATTTCTTTTTGGACATATAACAGGTCTTAGCCACTGTATTTGGATTATATCTTCTATCATTGCCTATATCTCTATAATATGTTTAAAGGCATACAAAGATTTATTTTGAAACCAAATTTATAACTTTGATAAGTTGATGATATACACAAATTTTGACGGTATCTAATCAAATCAAATGCAGTTTTAAATAATTTGAGAAAAAAACAAAAAAAATGAAAAACGTAAAATAATTTCCTTATAAGACTCGACTACAAACGGGGAAAAAGTATGTTATGTACACAGCCGCAAACAACATTTCATAATAATTATTATTCATTTGAGTACTGCAACTTTCTCCGGTTTTGCATACAGGGGCACCTCATATTTCAACAAAAAAGTCAATTTAAAAGTGTGAATTTGCAAAAAAGGCTCTTCAGCATATTAATTTTTGAAAGATTCAGGTCATTCCAGTCTGTAAACACTTAATGTAATTCTCGGTTTTACCAACAAATTAAAATACTTATTAATATTTATTAATGTAAAATAACAAGTCAACTAATAATGTTTTTTTATTTTTATAATTTTTTTTTTTTAATTTATAAATTAAGCTATTTTTAATCTATTTAATTGCTTTCAATTTTGTTGAAAGTTTTCCACATTGAAATTAAAAAACATAAATGACTTTAGATATACACACACAAACACACTATAAAACATCGTTTAATTAGAATTAAATTTTTGTCCTACAAAAATATTTTTTTACATTTCGCTATCAAACTACGCTACGCCATTATTTATTTTTTTTATTTCTTTATTTTAGCCTTTTTAACAATTTTTAAAATGCCATAACTAATTTTTTTTGATGTTATGTTAATAATTGGTTTTACAGTGTATTATATTGCAGCGTATGCGCCTTTAAGCATTTAGATTTTTAACGTTCTTTAAATTTTATCATAAATAGAACACTTTTTTTTTTAATTTTTATTTTATTCTAATCGTTTTTTGTTTGTTTTTGGGTTTCATAGTCTCTTTACTATTTTTGATGTTAATTTTTAAAAACTAGGTACGTTATTTTTGACGTTAGCAATAATATTTTTTATCAAAAACTTGTAATTGTAACAGAAAAAGATATTTATATACAAGGATATGTTAAACTATTGCTTTTTTAAGTTTAAACATTAACTATGTGTTGACAAAAGTTTTCAAATATCACTAAACTTTAACATTTACCTGTTATAAAATTGTGCAAATTAGAATTTGAGTCAAGTTATGATGGTTTTCATTAAAATGCAGCAAATTTTGCAATTGCTTCATGTGGTAAAACCCAATTAATGTCAACATTAATATTCTTTTTCGATTTCAGTGGCTTACGTGGTTTTTCTGGAAGCAAACAAAGTTCCGAAAGGAAACGATTTTTAATGTACTGTGTGTACGCCTGTGGCGTTCCAGTTTTACACATTTTGATCGTTTATGGGATAGATGCTTGGGCAAATGACACTGCATGGTATCATCCTGGAATCGGTGTTCAACAGTGTTTCTTGAAACGTAAGTTGAATTTTTATTTGTTTTTTTTTATTGCGGACACACCTTGTTTTATCGTAAACAAGCTATTCGCTGAAAACTGGATTTAAAAAAAAAATACTTAATTAACTTTCTGTAAAATAAAATCAAGACTAAAATCAATCATAATAATCTTGAAGATCTACAGATAAACTACTCTGTTTTATTTAAAAATAAAAACTGTTATTTTTGATTAAGTAGGATCAATAGTAGGATTGAATTCCACAAACATTTTTAATCAAAAATTACTCAAAAATTTTATTTCTATATTTGTAAAAATATAAAACATTTTAAAATAAATAATACTTTACGTATAGTATGCTACTATCAGTGAGTGACTAAAAGACAATTTAAAAAAACAATATAAAAGTGAGTTTAAAAAGTATAGAGCCAGAAAAGAAAAAGAATAAGAGCAAGACTAAAAAACCTTGATTTCAAACGAATCCAAGTTTAATATATTTAAAAAAAATTGGCTATAAAAAAAAGAAAAAAAAAACATGCTAACAAGTAGCAAAAGAATTGAAACAGTAAAAAGTTGTAGGAAAAAATGAAAAGTAGAAGAAAAAAGAAAAGCTAAAACTGTTGCTTTTGGAAAAAATGAGATATAAAGAGAATAAGTTTGACTCTTGACTGAGTTTTAAAAAAGCATTATAATTTGCAAATATGTCTGAAGCATAACTAAAATTTTTAAAACACCTAATTTTGTTACAAACTTGCAACAAAACTATTTGGTTTGGACTTATTGGAATACTCTCTCAATCGAACTTTTTTCAATTTTCGAATACATTTAGTTTATTTTTATTGTTGCTATGTTTGATCTTTTCAAACTCTCTATAGTGTTCTTCTGGTTATTTTATAAAATGACGTTATGTTTTATTATAATTTTCTATAAATTATTGAGTTTTTGATTTATAATGTAAAAAGACTTTCTTTTATCTAGAGTGGAATAAAACACCGTTAAATTCTTAAAGAAAACTGATAACTGTGCGTTTTTGCAGCTGGTTACCCTGAATTGATGTATTTCCATGGTCCCATGGCAATCCTCATCACCATGAACATTGTTTTGTTCGCCGTGACTGCTATTAAAATCCGTTCAATCAAAAAGGATACATCAGTTTTAAAGAAGGAAGATAGCAAACGACACTCATACGAGAATGACAAGCAAACGTAAAATTTTGTTCAAGTGATAGAATTCTTCTTCATTATTGTTTATGTTTAGATTCAATTTATATTTGAAGTTGCTGTTTGCAATGGGTGTCAACTGGTCAATGGAAATAATTTCTTGGGCTGTCAGTTGGGCCGGCAAAGCTCCAGATGCTATATGGTACCTCACTGATTTTTGCAATGCCATCTATGGTGTGTTTATCTTTTTCATTTTTGTCTTTAAGAAAAACATTTGGAAGCTGCTGAAGAAACGGTAAGTGTCAAAAGTTGTTTAGTGTTTTTCTATGATTTTGTTTTACTTTTTATTATTTAAAACTAAATTGTGATTTGAAGCCACTTTTAGATTTGAGTGGAGTAAACCAAAGATAATTCAAACAATGACAACAACAAGTTTGTGAGAAAGTGGTAAAAACTGGCAGTAAGTTACTCGTTAGTACCACACTTACTGCATTTGGTATTGGCTAATAATGCTTTCACTTTTATAAACCTTGTCTGTCAGTGAAAATTTTTGTTTGCACCGTCAGCGCCCTTAATCAATGGTTTTTTATTTTTTTTTGTGGGGTTTGAGTTGGCATTTTGCATACAAAAATTTGTTTTCTTAACTGACGGATTAGGTGTATTTTTTGCAATTTATTCAATCACTTTTTATTGAACTTAGGCGGTGGTTTGAGGATTATAGGGTTGGTTTACTATTGATACGGGGGTAATGGGCCAAAGCAAAATTTTGCTTATTCTTACAGGAGTGACTAACTGGCGCATGTTATCTTTTCTTTTATTTTATTTTTTTCTAGTGATTAACCATTGGCACTGTTCAGTACTGTTTTTGTAAAATATTTTAATTTTGATTTTTACAGGTATTACGCATTGCGAGGAAGATCTCACTTTGCCCATACTATGACTGTGAGCCATACTGCAAGAACTACAAGTTACTCCACTGCGAATACTTCAATTAGTGAACATCCTCATGCCGTCACAGATACCACCAATTTGACAAGCGAAGCCTAGTTTTTTTTTTATTTTATCACCAAAGATGTACTTAAAAAAACATATTCCATGACACATAGTTTTAAGTTTTTTATTCACCTATCAAACTTTTTGTTATCACTATGTGTAGTGCACCTAGTCAATGTTAAAAACTGTGCTATCTCGAATGTCAATTTTTGTGTACAAGAATTTATGCTACGTGTAGAAGTGTGATGTACTTTAAGCTGTATTTTATGCATTTAACATAACATTTAATAAATCTTATTAGAGAAAAAAAGACCGTACAAACATTTTTTCATGTAACATTCTGGAAACAAAGTCTAAAAATCTGAACAAATGACGTATTTTGCTAAAAATACCCTTCTACTGTCTCCGAAATAAACGTTTGAAAAATGCAGTTTACTTTAGTGTTTGTAATGTGCCAATAAGCGATTATTTTTATTGGATCTAATTTCATTGATTCAAATAAATATGTCTTTCTCCATTTTCTTTTCTTTTTTTTTTATATACATTGTTTCTTATTTTACTTCTTTTTTTTTCTGCACTTTTTTATGTATTTTTTTGTCGGTTTTTACATTTTTATCATGCATTTCATTACACATTTTTAAGTGTTATTCTATTCTTACGTATTCTAATCAGTACTTGTTTTCATTTGCTTTATTTGTAGACCTAGCTAGCAATAATCCCGCTTATGTTAGAAGAGGTAAATTGACGCCGCCTAATCACGTAATATTTTTTTTGTTTTAAGTTTGCTGGTACCTTTGTATTCATTAATTCACCTTGCATAATTTTTTTTCTTTCTTTTTTTTTGGTTACACACATTTTCATTTTTTTCACTTGCACCTTCCTCTTTTTAGATAAGTTAGTTTAAATAAAAAAAAAGTGTTAATCTTTTACATAATTTAATGCTCACAACAGCAATACAGTTGCATTATTTATTATTATTATCCATTATTATTAGGTATTCTCTAGGTATTGAACACTTTTTACTATGTCCTAGACAAATTACATAGTAATACGTTGTACTTTTTTGCGTATTTAAGCTGTTTTTTGTTTACAATATTTGAGGCCGTTATTTATAAAAATTATAAATAAATAGAGCAACAGTAGTAGTGATAACATTTTTCATTTTTTTGTAAATAGATACTGAAAATAATTTTTTATACCTTTTTAGTATAAAAATTCCACTGCAGTGGAGACATTTTTATTTTCTTAAATCATCAACAAATAGATTTTATAAAAGTTAAAAATTTTTGTCAATAAGGCATGTGTGTGCCGTAATGGCAATGAATCAACTGCAGTCATTTTTACTTAGAATTAGACAAAGGTAACAACATTTTATATCAACATCATCATCGTACAACCTTAATATCAATTTGATAATATCGATAGTAAAAAAACAGCAAAACTTGATCAATTTTGAAAATAAACACATTTAAATATAACAACCAAAAATTATTTTTGGTAAAGCTAATTTAGCACATTTAAATGGGAAGCAGCGATGGTGTGAGCATACTACACTATTTCTGCTTACTAGTACTAGTAAAGTAACTTCAACCAAAAAATAGACTATATAAACATAAAAACAATCAACAATAAGTCTACAAATATAACAGAGGTCACACAGCTGCCACGATTTAGGCAGATTTGGTCAGAATATTCTTAGATGAAAAGAGAAAATTATTTTTTATTGGATTGTATTAGTATTAATACGGAGATGACACAATTCTAATGTAGAATAATATAAGATGATCAAAGAAGAAAAATGATGAAAAAATCCGAAATAAAAAAACTAACAAAACAAAAAAAACATGTCAAAAAAAAACTAATCCAAGACTCAATTCTGACCACGTGAACAATTTATGTACTTAAATTTTCTTCTACTAGTAATAAACTTAATACTACATGATGACTACATAATGTGCATGTTTTATTTACAAATGTTAGAGCGCCTTTCGAAGGAACACTTTCACTTTTAGAGTTTTCGAGGTGGATTATGAACGACTTCTACACGTCTTCGTATTTAGACAATTTGTTCTGTAGCATCAAATTTTCTTTTTTCAGTCGTTCAAGCTCTTGGCGAAGCCCAATATTCTGTAAAAGAAAACAATTAGTAATCACTGAACAACAAAAAAATACATAAGCAGAAACAAATTTTGACCAAAAAAAAAAACAAAACAATAAAAAAAATATTTTAGAACCGCAAAATCAGAGAGCACTTCACCAGCAGAAAAAAAATGTGAGAAACTAATGACAAAAATACAAAAACACAAAAAAAATCAGATAAGAGTAGAAATAAAAAAAACAATTTCATGTAAGATAAGAGTAAAAATAAAAAAGAAGTTCATTTAATTAATTATATCAAATCTTGTAGAGCTGCATAGCTTACAATAAGCTTTTTAATCAAAAAAATACTATCAAAGGTGTCGAGAATATAAAATAACAAAATGCCAGGAGCAAAAAAGCAAAAAAAAATCATAACAAAGATAAAACAAAATATCAAATAACTAATAAATGAGAAAATAAACAAACAAAAAAATAGAGAATAAAAGCAATATGCAGCAGATGCATAAAAAGGATAAAAAAAAAATAAAAAAAAAAATTTGAGAAAAAATTAAATTTTTAAAGGATACTCAAATACGTTCGTTAAATGAAAAAAATAAAAATAAAAACAGAAAAAAAAATAAAATTACTCAAAATTATTTAGAGAGAGATGAGAAAAGACAATGAACGTATAAAAAAAAGCAAAATAAAATGGCAAAAAACATTTAAAGAGAGATGAGAAAAGAAAATGAACGTATAAAAAAAGGCAAATGGAAGGTCTGTAATAGACTTTAGAGCAGTTAAAACTAGTATTACAAAATGATAAACAGTAAATACAAAAAAAAAGAAAAAAACAAAAAAAAATTAAAAAACGCAAAAAAAAAAAGATTTTTATATAGAACAAAAAAATCGAAGCAATATTTGAGTTTGATAAAAAAGATTACGTTGAACAAGAATTAGAAAAAGTGATAAAAGAACGAAAAATGTTTCAAAAGAACATTCAATTTGGGTCTTCGTTTATCGGTTCAATTACCTCATTTGAACACAGTTCCAAGTAACATCAGAATGAAAGGAACTGGCTAGAAAAAAACCAGAAAGATTATAGAAGAATTTTGAAGCTCGGATAATGTGGTATGAAAAACCACAGCCTAGATGGAGAAAAATTAAAGAGCTATCTTAATTACCTCTTTTTCGAGATACCCAGCTCTAAGGGCAATTTGGTTTTCCTTCATCCTCCTGGCGTCCCTCGACCGTTTGGCCGCCAAGTTATTCTTCCTACGTCTTGCCCAATATTTGTCGTCTTTTAGGTCATCTGGTACAAATTGTTTGCGGGATTTTTTGATGATGGGTTGAGGTTTGAGGTCCTCATCTGAAAACGCTCTTGTCCGTGGATCGAAGTCACGACAACTCGAAGCCATTGACAACGCTTCAGAAAAAACTTATTTTAGATATTAGTATTGTGCAAAACACACACAATCTTAACTCGGTTTGCACGTCGCCTTACTAAATTTCTTTTAAGATTTTCTCTGATAATCTAGTAAGGACTATTCGGTGTTTTCTGAAGTTTAATAAGGCTTTTGTCGACACACCTTTAACTCTGAGGTTTCATGCTTTTCAAAATTTTAGTCTATTCAATGTTTTGCAGAGTTTAAAGTGCGTCTCGGTTCTTAATCTACTTTCTACAGTTAGAGCCTGACCAACCAAACATAAAACAATACTTACCAACATTTAGAACAAAACCATTTTTACTTAGCTCTGCTTGTCTACTAAATTAAAAAGTCAACATTTTAAAAATCTTGTAGTTTCATGAGAATAGCACCACCAAAATAGTACTATTCTGTTAGCATCTCCAAATCTTCTGACCAAGCAACAACAGTCTCAGAAACAATAAAAAATTTTCATTATAATTTATAATAAAAACAAGCTTAAAAAGTTAGAAGCAGAAACTACTTTTTGAGCTTTCGACTGAGATATTTCCCAAAAATTTACAAAATTTAAAATATTAGATAACGAGTTGTTGAACAAAAATGACCAATTCAAAAAACAGAAATCTAAGCTTTTAATTTCCATTCGAGCTAAAGCAAGGTTGACATTTTGTAGTGTTTAAAACTGGATATATAATAACCAATAAAAGAAAATATTCTAAAACTCTTTTTGTCAAAAAACAATTTTCTGAAACAACAGCATAGCAAGATCACCTATTTTGTTTTCATACTGAAATTGTTGATGAATCTCATCATCAAGTTTTTGTAAAAATTGACACTTCTTGATATCACTAGCAAAGACTTGCTGATTTTCTCACTTGGCTAGCAAAATTATCAAATAAAAAAAAACGTCTTTTTTCGGTGCAAAAATTATTGTCAAAAATTGTCCGAAAACTTCAAATACTGTAGAAGACATACAATAAAACTCCACTTGAAAAAATAAAACCAAAATTTGGCTGGTTTTTGTGTAGCTCCTTGGAAGATAGTCTAATGGAAAGGATTGAGAAAAATACTGTCACAAAAGACTTGGTGCAAAAATTAATGAGAATAATTTCTCCAGAAATTTGTTGTACAAGATGAAACAATTCAATTGTAAGTCTGGAAAAATTGACTACAGTAACTCCAACTTTTCACATTTGTATTATGCTGTACAGTGTTTATGCAAATTAATGTGTCTGAGTTTTAAATGAATAAAAAGAAAATATATTGCAAAAAGCAAAACTTGAAGTGTCGTTTCTGTAAAGCGCCGAAAGCTCTGCCATTCTACTTTTTTCCATTTGACACTGTCAGTTGACGGGTTAATGTCAAAATCAAAATTCAGAAAGTCAGACTCTGTCAAATCAGCAAATGATTAGTGCAATCACAATCATTTCCAAAAAAGAACTCACTTGAATCGGCGGGTGATGAAGGATTTATGGTATCAGGGCTCATACAATCGCTAGGACTTGGTGACCTTTCCCGTTTAGGTAGAGGATGCGAGCTTGATATGCTCCCGAGGGATCCATGCGATCCCAAACCGTCCATTGACACACCATTTTCCGACAAAAATTCGTCGAGGTCTACGTACTATTAAAAAATCATTTGGTTTTTGACCAAGTCAGCTTTGTTGTAAATACTCACTTTTAAATCGGTTTCATAGGTTTTATCCCAAAGATTTGGACCCAGAAACGCGGTTTGTGCCTCGACGTTGCTCCAAAGTTCCCCATCATCTTTTTTATCGTCTCCTAAAATACTCCCTGCTAAATCTTTGATCGTCGAGTGACCATGACTATGAGGATGAGCTGGTTTACTGTTCCCTAAAACAAAAACAAAATACAGTTAGAGGCAGATTACCAAAGTCCAAAATTAAAAACCTTAGTTGAGCAAAAATAAGTGTCATTCTATTTAGTGAAATATAAAAACATAATAACAACATTAAAAACAAAAACTAATAACACAGTTTAAATAGTGCTTTTGTCGCATTTGTACAACAATCAGTTACACGTAGTAGATAATAATGTCTATTTTTCACTATCCAATCTTAAAATATTAAATTATACTGTTTCTTCTTCTGTCTTGCAATTATCTTATAGTTCTTCTGTATTTTTTCCATTTTTTGATTATGTCTGTTCTATTTTTGACCTGTTTATGTTGTTATTTTTAATTCTTGTTCGTTATTTTATCTTTTTTCACTATTTCACATTCACCATCATTTTATTTCTTCTTTCATTCTTTTGATTGCTATCCCGCTTTCTTTAACCTTTGCACCTCCTTTCCTCTTGTGCTTTAATATTTTTCTTTTTATTACGCATATACCGCATTGTGTAATTATCTTCCTCTCTTTATCTTTACATACCCCATTTGCTTTTTTATAATTAATTCATTATATTTTCTGTTGTATCTACTCTCGATAATCTTACCTACAGTTTTCTATTTAGTCTTATGTCCTAGGATCTCAACTAAAACATTTTGCTCTTTTAAAACTATTTTTAAAGGGGTATAAAGCTTATGTTTTCCTACTCAGTTGTTTATTTAACATTTTAAAAATTTTTCCTGGTTTTCAACTTTTTATTAGTTATAATAAATTTTGTTTTTAAAAATCTCTTACGATAATTTTAACGTTTTAAAAAAATTAATATTTGACTAGTTTTAAGGTTTCAAAACAACAAAAATTAATTTGATAATAAACTTAGTGAATAAAGAATTACCGAACCGTAGCCTTTTTTCGAATAGGAAATTCTAGTATTTTTGGGCCTTGTCAGAGATCTTGTAGGGTATCATTTTCTGTGGTAATAAATACCTTAAAGTCAACAGCAACAATTATAAATAATACTCGGTCAAATTTAAGTTGAAGGTTCTATCGTCGTCCGAAAGAAAAAAAACTAGACATGTTTTCTCTCCTAAGATCAAATTCTAGTTTTTTCGAGGTCTAAGTTTCGACATAATGCGTGGGCTCTTCGAACAACAATAAGTTCTATTATTATTATTATTATCATTACTATTATTATTAACAATTATAAATTCACGGCAGAGGCCCCGAGATGATTGACAGTAGGACAATTTGAGCGCGCGAGCTATATTAATGCAACTCATATTGTCCAAATAAGGGTTGCAATGGTGAATAATAATAAATGAAAACATTTTTTTTTCTGCAGCATTATGGTATTATTGAGCGATAAATCATATTTATTGCACTCAACTTAGGAGGCTATATCGTGGCTCAGGTGTTCCGCCCTCACAGGACCTCCTTGACCTTCCTCGTGGCGTGGGAGTATCAAATTGGAAAAATTTTATTCATTTTCCGGGTTTCTTTTTCATTTTTAATTAAAGAAAATAGAAGAAACGTGCCCGCTTTCTAGGGTGCACGTTTTACAAGCACGAATTGATGCTGTGGGCAAGTTTTCTTTCTGGTATTTTCACTTTTTCAATGATTATTAGTATTATTACTATTCTTTATTCCTTTGCGTTGTTTATTTTAAATAATTATAAAAATTTCCCGAAAAAATATCTTGACTACTTACAAACAGCACATGAAAAATAAAACAAAGTTATCATTTGCTAATAATTACTCAATAATTGGTTCTTGTTCTTACTATTTTCAAATTTTAGTGTGCATAAAACAAAAGACTTTCAAAGATTTGTTTATAAAAAAACAAAATAATATAGATATGAAAACAGCTTTTGGTATACAATAGTAGCCATTACAGAATTAATCATTGCTACCTAATGATAAGTATTGTATATCAAAAGCTAGATTTTAGTTATATTATTTCTAGCTATAGTCTGTTCAAGCTAGAATATCTTCAATAGAAGAGTTATCAAAAGCCTACAGATTAACAAAATCCAAAAAATAGCAAAAAAGTGTAAGAAAAAAGAGGAAATAAAGCAATCACGGTTTAAGATAAATTGTGCCAAACACAAATCGTAAAAAAAACATTAAATAATAGAGAAAAATGAATGGGAAACCGAAAAGAGTAAAAGACAAAACATCCGAAAAATAGATAAAATGTTGAGCTACCTGAAAACCAATAAACTAAATTATATTATAAAATAAAAAAAAACCAACATTATTAAACAATAAAATATGGAAAAAAAGAAGTAAATATAGAGACTTAAATTAGACAAAATTAAACTGTAGGCAAACAAGAGATACTAAAATATAAAAGAGAAAAAAAAATCTTGCAAGAATTAGATGTAGGGATAACAAAACAGCGATCAAGTTTCAGATACAAAAAACAGAAAACTATCTGAATGTGTCACAAAAAAATTATTAAAAATAAAAACATAAAAGGTGAACAAAGCCTCAATTACAGCTCTACCGTGATGCAATTTAACATCTGTAAAAAGCAAGAAAAGAAACGTTGAAATAAAAAAGAAAGATAGGGAACTTGCAAAACTAAAAAAAATTAAACATCTGGGAAATTAAAGGTGCCATTTTGATTGACTAGTTTTGCTTAAAGGTCAAAAAGGATAAATATAGAAAGAGTGATAAAATATGAAAAACCGTGCAAATAAGAAGAAAACGTATAAAAAAAGACATAAATCACCTAGGATTATAAATAACAAAATATTACAATTTAAATAATTAAAGCTCAGAAGCAATCATATAGTAATATTGCAATCATCATTAAAGCTTAGTAAAATTTGTTAAACAGAAAAAGTTAAAATAAAAAACCCCATTACCAGGCTAAGGTCACACTTAAAGAGGTGTTAGATCGTAAATTATTCATTGTTTTTAGCATCTTCATTACGGCAGCCTTGAATAAAATTAAAAATGGACCATAAACAGCGCTCTGTGGCAATCCTGAAAAGTTGGAACAATAATAGTGACATTGAAAGGACATGAATGAATCCAGCAGCGATTATTGTCAACATGGGAAACAATTTGTAAGCCAGCAGAATAGATTATGCAGATTTTTAATCAAATCAAATATTAGTTCGTTGCCAGTAGTGACCTTGTCATCGCTTCTACAAAAATTAATACTATTTTGAAAAAAATGAAAAGACAAAGCATTTGGTCAAGGCTTTTCTACACACATGCAAAATCCTGGGAACTTTGAATGATTTGGCATTCTATTACAATGAATTTGAACGCCTAATAATAAGTGGCAAAAGCCTTTTTTTTTTCTTTTTGAGTTGAGTGAGGCGAAATAGAACACCAGAGGTCTAGTTTTTAGGCTTCAGAGTAACTAAAATGCCGTATGCTATTTTGGTCTGTTGCATGCTTAGATGGCAGTGGTTGTCCTTGAATTCATCACTTTTTTTAATAATAGTTTGCTAATACGGAAATGGAGTTTTGCTTTTTTTGAGATTTTTTCAAAATTGCCGGCCGGCTTGCCATTATCGACGTCATCTATTACAACATAGCAGCTGAAACCTGCTGAACATCTTGAAGTATAGATGAGTGGTTTACAGCACAACCGCTTGGTTTTTAATTGACATTCCAAAAAAAAGAGTTATATAACACAAAATATAGTGCCAAAAAGCCCTGGGCAGATTATACAGATACCCTTAAAATCTAGAAAAAAAAACCGGTTCTAATTTACAAAGAGTTGCAAGAGAGACACTTCCGTGTACCCAAAAGACTACTAAAAGTAAAGCAAAACTCTTCTTTTTTTTTAAATTAACTTTTGCCACTCATGTTCATCTAGAACTTTCTGCTTACTACACCTCTTTCGTTAGTTTACTTTGTTCATCAATTTTACTTTTTAAACACTTCCTCTTTTTACCGTTTTTGTATTCTTATTTCTATCACCGCCATCATCTCTTTTTATGCGTCTCCTCCAAAACCTTTCAAGCAAAAATCTTAAGAGAATCATATTAGTTGGGCTTGTTGACAAGAAGAAATTCAAACGATCATCAACGCCAAATAATGAACGATTTTGTTCACTTAGGAGCCTCAAGTTCAAAATCAAGCAATTTCACAAAACCTCACAATTAATCAAATAAACCTTTTTTTTTCAAAATTAAAAAGCTTTGATTTGCCAATAAATTGACTCTTTTTTGAACAGTTTCTAGCCAAGCCCAGATGAGATCACACCTCAGGCTATAAATTCAACAATAAATAAAACAGTACGCGTTGCAAAACGAGTAGTACCTAAAACAGTACAAGAAGAATAGTTTAGTAATAACTCAGTCAATTCTCAAATGACTGATTGGGATACGTTAAGAACAATTCAAGAGTTATTAATTAATCGGTTTTATAATATTTTATACAGAGATAACTCTCAACTGACAAAAAAAATAATTCATAAAATATTACTTAGTCTATTATTCTGCGATAAATGTAAATATCCAGTAAAAGAAATAAAAATAATACAAAAAGCTTAGAAGCATGACAGTAACAACACTCAGAGATGTACAAAAACAGTTTGAGGCGTAATAACAAATACGTGAAGATCCTAACAGAAAAGATGCCAGAATGCCCTAAAGGAAGAAATTGATTTTAAAATTTAGATGTAAAAACGAGGGAAAAAATAAGTACTACAAAAAAATACTATGCAAAAATGTGAAATTAAAGTCAACACAATAAATCAAACGAAAATGTGACAAACGAAAAAAAAACAAAACAAGAAATGAAAAGAGTAGGATAAAAAAAAGATAATAGAAAAAATATAAAACAAAAACAAATAAATCGTGTACAAAAAAAAAATAAATTGAATTATCGAAATTATTTCCCACAGCAAGTACATTATTTAGTAGTATCAAAAATACAGTACCAACAAAAGTCATCTACTGAAAAGTCAGTTATGTTTAGAATAGGTAATTAGAAAATGTTAAGACTAATTCAATAATTATGAAAATATTATTAATCTATCAATAAATCAGTTTCAGTTATTTGACACAGGAATAACTGTTGTCTTACAAAATAAATAATTCAACAATTATTACTTAACTTATTCTACTACAAAATAGATATATAAAGTAGAAAAGCAAAAAAAATAATAAATAAATGTAAAAATTAAGATCCAAGAGAGAGATGTAAAAATTGTACAGACAGGAATTTTAATACAGCAAAAAAAAGAGTAAACATAATAAAATCGCGTATAATAGCAAATACAAAAAGATCACGGCAGAAGAAATGCTGAAAAAATCCTAACTTATAAATTATAAATTATTAAAACCGAGAAAAAAAAATAAGTACTAGAAAGAGAAAAAAAAAAGAGTATGAAAATAAAGCTAAAACATGAAAGACAAGGTGACAAACTAAACTAAGAAGCAAGAGACTGAAAAGTAATAGTACGCAAAGAAAAAAAAAGTCTCTTTGTCTACAGATTACGCTCGTTTTGTACCCTCATCAATTTTTTTTTGTACTTCTTTGTATTTCTACTTGATGATTTTGTTTGTTTTTGTTCCTCTCTTAGTTTTCAGCTTAAAATGTTCTTTATATCTCTTTTTTTAAAGATTTTCCATAAAGCTCTTTAATTTTTTTATCATTTGTTATCATATTTAACGTTATAACCAGGCTTAAACACCCGAAAAAATTTATAATAATTAAAAAAATCAAAAATCATTATAGTTTTTACGTAAGTATTCGAGTACTTTTCAATACTGTGTTAACTATTAGCGTCCGATCACTTTAAACTGTTCTTTAAGCGTTATATTCTTGATATGCCGATATCAACATACATCATAACGTTGAAAACTACAAGCCTTAACAATTTTTTTTGATCATGCAACCAAAAACAACGTTAAAATAACTTTATATTATTTAGGGTTGTATTAAAATAGCCTATTTTGTTTAACGCTCTACGTTTGTATTTTGTTTGTTTAGTTTTTTCTTAATAATATAGCTTTTCCTAATATATAAAGAAAAGCAACGTTAGAATAACAACAACAAATTTAACGAACAACGCCTAATACTCACAAAGCTGGTAGGCGCTAGATTTCAACTGTTTTGGGGCGTTAAAAAACATAGTAGCCTTTTACCCTCTAAAGTTATTCTAAAATACATTTCAGGTAATTTTAATCGCTATATTGTTGAGTGGAATATTTCAGTGAAAGATTAAGATAAATTGCCAAATTAATTGACACTTCCTTAATAAACAGAAAATTAGAAAACGCTGCAAAATCTAAATTAGATAAAATATTTTAAACGTTCATTCACTCCAAATCCCCTTCTACTAAGCGAAAAAAAATTATATAAAGTAAATTTAAAAAAACACAATGTTCAAATTTAAGTTAATTAATTATCTCATTAGTATTTTACAATCTTTTTTCTTCACGTGTTTCACTTTCAATAAGCTAGTTTCTCTTTTCCGTGTTTTTAATGCGATAATCCAAGGGAATAATTGTAAACCTACGGGCATGCCGTATGGAAATTGCAAATCATTTCAGAGTTTGAATTAATTTTTCAATTATTAGGTATTAGAAGTCATCAGACTCCTGCTGGGTATCTTGGCAGAAACATAAAATTCACACAAAGTACTTAGCGATTTGAGTACTTTCTCTTCTTGTCGTGCGGGTGGATTTTTGTATTTTATTATATCGCCAGATAGATTTTTCCAAATTAAATAATATAATTGATAGTACTTAAAAACAGTGACTTGAGTGTTTGTTTATAAGTCAAATATCTCTGTGCTTTTCGAAATATCTTAATTTTCTAAAGTGTTCTTCTAAATTAAAAGTAGCCTCAAGCTAAGATATCACATTCTAATATATTCATTTCCTAGCAATTATCTAATTAAATAATACTTTGTGTTCCATTGTTGCATGAAAGTTTGTCGATTTGTAATTTTAAATGTTTAAAGCCATGGGAATATGATGAGATTGTGTCTATAAAGACAAAATCAGAAGCCTTTGTAAGATCAACACAATGTTATGCGTTAAAAAGCAGTTTGCAAATGCGCTTTTTGGTCATCCCGCAAAGCGCATTGACCTAGTTATGCTTACGGAAACTGATCTAAATCTAAAGTTAAGATCAATTCAGTTAGCGTCATGTTTCTCTCATTTTTGTCCATCTTCCGTTCAACCTTTGGTTACATCTTTCTCGCAGTCCTACTCGAAATTTTCCCAAAACTTTTCTCGATAAGCGTATTGTAAATGTTTCAAACTTTCGCAGTTTATAGATTATTATTTGGTTAATACACAGTTTCAGTTTCAGTACGCAACTGTTTTTAACTGTTTTTTTTTTTCAAAGAAGAACCTTGATGACAAAATATTTTTTCCTCTCAACGATTAAAGATTAAAAATACAATTTGCCCAACCTAGACATACCGATCATCAGTCATAAAAAATGCTAGCGAGATGAGGAAATATACTTTTCTTGTGTGGACATTATTTATTAATGCTGCCCATGACTATCGAGACAGCTCGAGAATCTTAATGAATCTATTATAGTTTGCGAATTAATCATACGTAGATGGCCACACACAAGCCTTTAAAAAATCTGGTCAATTTTTTCTTTCAAAAAGTGCAAAAATTATTGAAATAGTCTAACCTTGAAATTTTGCGAATGCACGACCTTGAAAACCACTCATTCATCAAATAATTGTTTATTTTACTTTATTCAATTTTAGCAAAATCATGGTGTGCTAAAAAAGCAAGGTGTTTAGAAATTGGAAAAACCAGGAAAAGTGACGGTTTCTGGACAATAAACAAGATTCAAGCTTCTAAATGAAAAAATAAACTTGTTTATTAATTTATGGTATAATTTATTAAATTTTGTTAATTTGACACTATATATTGTATAATATATGTAACATAATACAAAACCTCTCAACAGTGAACATCAATAATAATAAATGTAAAATATTAAAATATACAAATTTGTTTTCGATTCGGATGACCTAGATTTCGATTTATATTACCAATTCCCATTTAAACAATATAATAAAATAAAAAGTTTTCAACAAAAAAGTTAAACCTTTTAAAGTTGAAAAGACAGTACCAAAAAACATTAAATGAAAAAAAACTTTTAGTTCAAATCCTACCCTATTATGTAAATACGTAAATAATTTAGTGTCATCAATTTTTTGTCATGTTCATGTCCTGAGTTAGAATTCTCTGTAGTATTCACAACTATCAACTACTCTTTTATCTATATTTATAAGCATCTATATTTTTAAAAATCATTCTAAGGTCTAATATACAAAAATCTAGTAAGTGCTCTTTTGTTTATTTGGCGCCGACTCAAAACAAGTGTACGACTTATATTAATATATATTTTTTTGATTATGCTTTTAGTTTCGTTTCTTTCCGAAAAGTAATTTTATTGTTACAATGTTTTTATTTTGGTTTCAAACTCAAAATACAAAAACATAGATTGCACAAAAAAACAGTAAAAAGTTTTATACAAAAAATTTTGCATAGCGAAATTAAAATAAAAATATATATAAAAAATAAATAAATAAAAAGAGTAAAAAAGTAAATAATAAAAAGCAAAAACAAAACAAACAGACAGTAAAAGAAACTAATAGAGAGAGAGAGAGCGACAAAGTAAAAGACAATGTGTTAGTGATTATAAAAAAATAATGATGATATTTGATAGTTAGTTCAATTAAAATAAAAGTATGTAGACGATAAAAAAACAGAAACAAAAAAATAAAAGTTTAATACAAAAAATTGGTAACAAAATTATAGAGAGAAACTTTAAAATACATTGTAAGAAATAAAACAAAATGACAAAAGCAATAAGAAAACAATCAGGTAGAAAAAAAAAATATGATAGGATGTAAACGATAATGCAAGAATGTCGAAAGGAAAACTAAAGACACCAAAAGAAATCGAAAAAAAAATATTTACAATTAAGAAAAAAAAAATTAAAACAATTAATAATAGAGAGTGTAAAAACTTAATAACAAAAACACCAAATTATATTAGAAACAAAGCAACTGAAAAAAACTATAGTTCAAGTGTAGGAATAAACAAAAGTTAAATAAAATAATGCAGAATATTTTAAATTGGAGTAGGGAAAATGGTAGAACATGTGACAAAAACCATGTGACAAAGTAAGAAAATGTACTTTTTTACTTTAAAAAGAACAAAAAATGAAATAATAGTACAAAAAGATACAAACGACCAAATAAACATAGCAAAAATTTAAAAAAAGCTGAAAAAACTGTATTGTAAAACAGAAAAAAATTAACTTTTCTGAAATTTAGCTGAATTAAAAATTCAAAGAAGGTAGCCTGATATAGTAGCGCAATAAATCTCACAAACAATGTTAAAACTCAAACCATCTAAATGTCTATAAAAAAGTCACTGTGCGTACTCAGGATCTATAAGAGAAGCATTGACAAACATCAAGCTTCAAAGCTTACCGCTTTTTGCTGCATTGAAGTTGTAAAAGTTCAATTCTATTTTTCAATTTTTCTAAGAATTTGTATAAAGTTTTTTATTATAAATTCAATTTTTTTTATTTTATCAGTTAAAGAACTGAACTGTTTACGAACTGCTGTTAAGTTAAATTCTGGATGTCACTTTTGTAGATGTTTTAACCCCTAAACACTTTAACTTACAAATCTAAAAATTTTGAGTCTAGTAGATTTTTTGCAAGTAGATCTTTTCATTGGGACGACAAAAAATGTTTACAAATCATTAAACAATTGTACCAAGATTTCTAAATAAAGAGAGATAACATCATAAAAGTCTTTTCTCCAGTTTAAACAAGGAATATTTACTTACTGACTTCACAAGGTGTATCAAGATACGAGTGATAATTAAGTACCTGAAACAAACAGAGAAGAAAAATTAGTATCTATAAACAATTTAGTAAATAATACCAATAAAACACAAAACTTTCCCTGTCAACTGATCAACCCACAATATATGAACGGAACGAAATGGAAACTCAAACATTCGTTCCGCCTATTGCCCTGATTAACTATCAGGAAATAAATCCGCAAATCAGAGGAAAAAAATCATAAATAATCCACTGCTTTTACATTATTATATCATAAACTTGCGCAACTCCACCGCATTAACCATTAAGAAAAAAGTGTGTTCCTCAAGGCACCATTCCGGGACCATTTCTATTCAATTTTTATTTCTAATCTTTGTCGTATAAGCTCGTTTTTTTTTGATAGGTTAAAGTAGTCATCCAAGATGTTGTCTGGTCGGATATCAAGGTGACTTGGCAAACATCTTGCCGACGAGTTTCTCAAAATCTACTTCCTAAGTCGTCTAGGTCTAGTCGCGAATTCTTCGTCACGAAACAAGTTTATAGAACTACTCTAGCTTAAAACTAGATATTGCCCATGGCTGAACAAGCTCTGGGAACAAATGCTACTACAAATAGACCAGCGGCGACTCGTTAAAAAAATAATGCTAAAAAACCGTACTATTGATTCTTGAAATTATTCTCATTTCTTTCATCAACATTTCGACGACAACAACCAGTTCACAAAAATTTTGATTAAACTACTGATCTTATTATCTTGAGAAAGTTTCCTAGTTCAATTTAAGTTATAAATCGTTACACATTTTTATCTCAACTTTGTGATAGTTGTCAGTTCATTACTAAGAACACAAGAGTTAATTTAAAAGTTTATCAAGTAGCGGTTGCAACACCATTAATTTCAACTATCTCCGATCTAAAACAATTGCCTCTATTACTGATTTTCACACACCATTTAATTGAAATATAAAAAAACGTAAAATGTCAAAATGAGGAAGTTCTCATGTATCAATTATCATCAAGATATCATTGTCATATGTACTGACAATTTAAAAACTAACTGACTTATCTATAATATAATAAGTACAGCAACAAGAAAAAATGACAATCAAAGTACTGGAAATAGATCATATCATATCATAATTAGAAATAAAAAACTTAACAAAAAAAACCAAAAATACAAACAGAAAAAAAAATTAATATTTGATAAATAAAAAAAGTAAGACACAGCAAGAACACTGGCAATAAAATAAAAAATAGAGCACTACAGCAGGTGTAAATTTATACACAGTAAAAAAAATAAAAATAAAAAAATAATAAAAAAAACTTAGTAAGTAAGACTGCTTAAAAACAAAACTTTATTGATACAAGAAAGAAGACGGAATTTAGACGCTAGATCATGACAGAAAAGATGTCAGCATACCTCAGAAAAAATACGAAAAAAGTCAGAAAATAATGACAAGATTTAGATGTGGAAACGACAAAAAACAAAAATAGGTACTGGAAAAAAAGAAAAAGAATTTAAAAAAAGCATTAAGCGATAAACCCTAAGAAAAAGATATAAAGATATAAAATAGAAACAACAAAAAAATTAACGAAGTACCAAAAAAATAAATTTTAATACATTAAGAGAAGGAATAAAAAAAGAATAAAAAAAACATTTTATTACTGCAGACCCTAAGACATAAAAACATAGACCAGCCAAGTCAGAAAACACATAAAATGAGAAAAAATAGGTGAAGAAAAGCCAAGAGCTTAAAAAAAAGAAAATTGAAAGGTTTTGAAGAGAAGAAACCTAATGCAAATAAACGAATAAAAAAAGAGAAAACTAAAGTAAAAAAATAAAAAGAACTATTCAAGATATTTCACGCAGTATAAATAAAAAAAGTTTATATCTATATATAGTTACAGTAAAAGTTTGAAGAAGAAAGAAAGCATTCATAAAATCAAAGAAAGCCACAGCAAAACGTAGCCGAGCTAAGTAATTTTATAATTCATATCATGTTAAAACTTGGAACATTTAATATTAGCAAAAATTTATCTTTAAAAGTTAAAAATAAAAAAATAAATATAAATATGAAACGAACAGATAAAGAATTAAAAAATAACATAATTAAAACTATTACAAGCTTAAAAAAAGGCCTTTAGCAGTTTCAAAATGCAAAAACAAATCTCAGTAGGCTTTAACAAAAAAATCCCTAGAAACTTTGCAACTAGACTCCTACCAAAAAAGGCTGTTATCTCGCTGATCAATTCTCAGTCAACGCAATAATAAGCCAATTACACTTTACACTTTCACTCAAATTTGCGCTTGCATCACATCTGTTCACTAAAAAAATTTCTTTTTCATTTGTTTACAACTCAAACTAAAAAAAACATACACAAATTTAGCGTTGCGCCTCATAAATTTCGGTGCGCAGAGGGCGTGGAATACCTATCAAAAAAAAATTTTTTTTTTGGACCTCACACTAACTGTAAATAATCAATAATATATAAATAATTCCCATTACGCAAATGTATGTAATGAATAAAGAATTGGGGCGCAGAAAGAGAAAGTGCATGCAGATAATAAACCCAATTTTTCATGTTGTCTGGTAAGTAATTATAATGATAATTTCCCTCCAAAAGTGGAGATTAGGAGTGTGCAGCTGTAGCATCAGCTGTAAATTTTTTGAATTTTTCCCGCCGTCGATTTTGGTTTTTATGACAGATCAATTGTAATTCAGGGAATCACCTCTTTGGCATTATGTATTCCACTTGTGACACTTACTAAAAAATTTGCTCAACACACGAGACAATCATAAAAAACCCATAATATTTCTTCGAAAAAGCATTTTTTCCTTCCTTCTTCAGTAAATAAAAATCTAGGCCAGCAGAATCAACTCGTGTGCTTGCTCTTTCCTTGTGAAAGTGAGAGTTGCCGTTTATCTTTCCAGTGAAACTTATTTTACACGTGTACCAACTTGATGGACAACTTTTTTTGGACCAGATTTACGCAATTTCGGCTTCACTTTATCATTCTTTTTTATTAAGTCATTAACTAGTAATAAATTGAGCTTTTTAATTGGCCAATAATATGCACCAGCAGGAAATAAACCAGTGATCTGGTGATCTAGTAGGCCTAAGGCTTCCTCTTCCTAGTAACTAAGCTTCATTGGTCACATTCAAGATTTATAGTAAAAATAAACCTGATTATTTAGCCCATTTATATGCTTTCCTTTTACATTTATTTGTTTAATTAATATATTATTAATAAGCTGAAAAATTATTCATATCACTTTCTATGGTATTTACTTTTACTATTATTAAGGAAGCTGAATTGAAAATTATTCGTAAAAAATTTATTCATCATTAATTGCATAATCAAAAAAGGTTAATAATGCTAATTTTATGATTCGTTAATCTAAAACAAGCGAAAGTTTTGCCGAAATTTGGTTAAATTAGTTGGGATTTTATTGTGGAAAAATGCGCGAGTGTGTGGCATGACGTAGAAACGCAGGTTTTTTTATATAAAAACTTGATTTAATTACATTCCTGCCACGCATTATTACTCTTGATTGGTAATAAATTTATGCAAAATTTTTGTGAGATTAGACAAGCCGCTTTCCTTGCTTTCCCAGCTTTGACAAAACTCAAGAAAATTAAAAAAAAACAAAAATTTAAATTTTGAAAGCACTAAAACAACATACAAAAGTTACCTAAATAAAATTTTTTTAAACAATTTTGAATTGAAAAAAATAAAAATTTTTCTTTCGGTTCTCATTGACGTTAAAGAAAAAAAAATTATTCGAATGTAAATGCAAAGAAAAACCAAAGTAATTGACTGGATATTATTTATCAAAAATCGATTTTAATTTTTTAAATTACAGATTTTTTTATTATAAATTTTCAATGTTTTTTTCTTAAAGCTTTTTTTTAGACCTTATAACCACAAAAGTCTTTTGTTTTTGATAAAAATCTAAAAACCAATTTTCGAATAAAGTTTTTATCAAAGCTTTTTCAGATTGAAGAAAAAAAAACAAACCGAGAAAAAGAAACACGATAAAAGTGTTAAAAATACAATAAAAACAATGTGTGAATAAACAAAAGAGATAATGAAGCATTTAATCAATTTATTTAAAGAGGCAAGAGAGAACAAAAGTGAAGATTACAAATAAAAATGGTCTATGCTTATAATAAATACAAAAAACTAGAACGATAGCAAAAAAAATATCAAGAAAAGCAAACACAACATAGTAGCAAGAAAGAAGAGATTCTGAAAAAGCATGAAATAGAAATAGAGTGGATAAAAAGAATCAGAAAATGTAGAACAAAATTTCATATAAATTAATGTTAATAAAATAAAACTATACTCTAAATTTATAAAAAAAATTAACCAAGTCTCCTGTACTGGCTGTTGCAGTTGATTTGCTTTTTCTTGAAGAATTCCTCACTCATGATTAAAGATAATAAGTCGGGAACTTGTCTGTTCTTGTCTAACCTAATCTTTAAGTAATAATTTTGTGTTAAATTATTAAAAGCTAATAGCGGCAAAATATGGCCAATATTTTATCAGACATGAGAAGCTTCCACCAGCTGCAGTCTCACTAGTTTCCTCTTCCTCAACGCCTAGACATTGTGGACCGTTCTCACAAGAAAGCTGATGAGATATTTAAAATAAACCACTTAAATATAGATAAACTAATTACCGGTAAATTGAAAAACAAAAATAATTTTGTCGCCAACTATGTATTTGTAAACTTTTGCAAAAGTTGATAGCAGTTTTTCTTCTTGACAAAAATTTTTCTTTGTTTTGGAGACACCTCCAATTTGGAATTTTAAATCTATTTCTTGTTAAAAAAAAACAAATTTACGTTAACTCATATAGTGGCAAATCACATCGGCGACTCTAAATGATAGAAATGAAGAAATTTTATCTCTCGACATAAATTTATTGAAATCTGTTAGGATAGGTGTACCTTTCGCTATATTCAATATAGACTTATATATTAAAATAGTCTAACGTCGTCTGATTTTGTTATTCACTCTATTTTACTCAATTTTTGTATTATTTTCTATTATAAAACATATTTTACTTTACTAAATTTTGCAAGTTCTGAGATTTAGATATTCAATAATACTAAGAATTTTTTCCATAACCATAGATATTTGTTCAGTTCTTCCTTATTTAAACTGTTTTTTCATAAATTTATTGTTAACAAAAAATCTTTCTTTGTGCATTAATCAAGCCCCATCCCAACATAATTTGCAAATACTCTGTGATTTTTAGTATGTTCAGTAATTGATTTTCATTATCTGCATATATAATTAGCGTAGTTTGTTATCAATTTATAACTATTACCTGAATTATTAAAAAGATTTGCTAATGAATAAATTGCTGAACAAAACCGTAAATAGCTTAATGAATGTCCCTGAAATACTCGACAATAAATTGATAATAATGCAGCTTCAATGTAAGCAATTCTAATTGAAAGTGCAGTAGTTTGCCCAAATTGCAATATTTATTTTAAAAATCGAATTAAATTTAAGTTGACTATATACAACTGTAAGATTTTTATTAACAAGCCATAATAAACAGAATTATATCTAGTTTTAGTGAATTCATCACACTTTTCGAAATATATTCATTTTTTAGAAAAACCCGCTTTCGATCACACAATCTTTTATTATTATCAATAATTTATTAACAATTGACACTAATAAAAAAAATTTAGTAACTGGTTGTTAATTTCAATAAAATACATAATTTAACTAAATATATAATTAACTTTCTGTAAACACATCTCTAGAATAAAAACAATGCTAATCCACTTTTAGGCCCACACAGCAATATATTCAAGCAACCTATAAGACAATTATTTTATAATAAAATTTTAAATTGTTATCTGTCATAAAAATTCAAAACATAATATAGCCTCTTGTTTGCCACCTGCAAATAGCTTTTTATGGTTAATTTAAAACCCTCATATAAAGTCAACAAGTCACAAAGAATCATTACTAAGAAAAAAAATTTATACCATGCTGGTATCAAAAGCCATATGCCTCCAAGACCTAACTGTACCAGCAAATGAGATTTTTTAAGCCCACAAAAGGTATTTCTTTAATTACTTTGCGGTTTTGGTAAGAATTTGTAATCAAAAATAATTTTTATAATATAATAGCTACAATTCTAAAGAATATTAAAACTAATTACTAATTCAATAATAAAATAAACAATGTAGTTTGCTTAACGGCTTGGTTTAATTAATATGATAAAATATCAAAAATGCTATAAAAAAAATTTTAAAGACCTAACATTTAGTTGTCTCGGTCAAAAAGTAATTTAGTAAACTGTTACAAGCTAAAAGATTTCAGTGCAGCGGAGTGATCTATAGACCGACTGGCTTTTCACTTTTTCTTTTAATTATTTTATAGCATAATTTAATTTCAAACATCATTTATAAAATGGAAGACAATCTGTTGGTTTGAACTTGGTCTGTAATATTGAACTGTAAATGAGAAAAAATAAAAACAAAATAAGGAGCAAACAATAAAAGAAACAAGATAAAGACAAATAAAAAGCACAACCAAAATTATCAACTAACAACTTCAAAAATATTAAAAGCAAAATAATAAAAATGAGAGAAAATTGATAAAGCAGGATTAGAATGCAAAAACAAATTGAGCATAAATAGTATAAGTTCTCAAACTAAGCCTTAGAGTCATCCTTTTTCAAGAGTTAGAGAAGCATACAGGCTCCAGTCGTTGAATGTAACCTTAACCACAACACAGAAGTTATTACATAACTTGCGGTGCGAGTTTAAATTAAAGAAAAAAAAAAGTTCTTAGAGCGTGTGATTTTACTTTCATTGAATCCTGTAGTAAGCAAGAATGAAACAAACGCACGGTATTTTGTCCTAGTGAACCAGTCATAGTGAAATGGAAAGTATATGACGTGGGTATGCACTCAGTAATTGCAATAATTCCAGCCATTTATATTCGATGTTATTACTTTAATCATTTTCCTGTAATCACTTATTTAGGTCGACGCAACAACATTGCCTGAGGAGAAGTGTCCTTTTTGATTTGTGGGACAACAAGAACAAAAAATACGTTGCGCAAGAATTACTTCATTGATGCGTCCGTCATGTATACAAAATCATTAGCAACTTTCTCCAGATCATTGTTATTAGTGCTGTTTGCCAAATTTTCTCTTGTTTGTCCAAATTGTACAAAAAACTAGTGGTGCTGAACAGGATTCTTCTGCTCTCTTTCGACATGAGTCCAAAAGAGCAGAAAATTAATAGACTTTGCTCAATCATCTCCATCATTTTTTGTTCAAAGTGAAGACCAAACACTTTTAACAAAAAAAAAGACGTCATGAGGTTTCATCATCAAGTCTGTTGCTGAATTATCTCTTAGCCTTGTTTTGAAAACTGCATCATAATTTTCTGTTTCTTTAGTGTTTTTAAGCCAAGAGATTCAAATTTCAAGTGAAAGTAAGCAATGTGCGGCAAAGCTGCCCAAAAGATCATATCAGTCACTTTTCCGAAAAACGTCATGCTCACTTGATCACCAAGAATGCCAATACTTTCCCTATACCAATTTTGGAACGTCCAATATTTCAGTTGCATCATAAAATTGGAATTACCGCTGGTGGTTTGGTTTTTTCAAGCATCAATAGATTGTGCTAAATAAAATGTTTGTGATAAAAATCACAGAACAGTGATAGACGAGCACAATTACTTAAAATAGCACTTCCTGTTCTTTCACTTTCACTAAAATTGTAACTTCCAAGAATATTCTAAGCTTAAAGTTTACTGAAACTAATCTTTATTATACAGAAATACCTTTTAGAAGGCACCAGTCTTTTTTGAAAGCTGATTGTAACTGTTTTTGGTCAATTCTTTAAGCAAACAATGAATTATTTACAGTTGCAAAAATTTAGAGAAAATTGATAAACACTACGGTTTGTTTGTTTTAGACATTTCACAGTTGCCCAAATCTCTAATTGTTCATGGTACTTTTGCTTCTATGAAAGACATTTTTTAAAGATTAAAGATTGTCTAAATATTGTAAATAAAAACTAATCTATGCTTAAAAAAAATAATTCGCTTGAATGCCTTCAGATTTGCTAATTGTTTATAGTACTTTTGCTTCTTTCAAAGACATTTTTCTGTAGATTGTCTAAATATTTACATTTAAATGTTCAATTAAACTAATTTGCTTTAAAGCCTGCAGATTTGTTATTATTCAATTAACCAAAAACGTGGCTTTTTCGAAAAACAAAGTGTCTAAAAATCTCACCGATCTGTAAGGTTTTTCTAACAAACCAAACAGAAGAAATAAATATTGATAAAAAAAATTTAAATAGTAGAACTGCTTATAGAAACCATTTTCAATTAAAAATATTAATTATTTTTTTTGAAAAAGCAGAAGATATTACGACTTTCTAAACACTGCCAAAATCAGAAAAAACAAGTACCAATATAAAGACCAGCACTCACATCAAATATCTGAAATTGCTTCTTGTACAAGCATTGATTATGATTGATTATACAACATACTTACCAAAAATCACAAACAAAACTGTATCTTAAATACAGAGATGATAAAAAAACGAGAATAAGAGAAATATATGTGTAATATACGCCTAAGATATTTAAAACATTTTACAAAAAATATAAAGATATCTATAAGAACTAAAACAAAAAAATTAGAAACAGCTTACAGCTTAGATAGAAAAGAAAATCTTCAATTATCTTTAACCATAAGTTTCCAAATATTTAAGAAAAACGTATCAAAACGTTAGAAAAACCTTTAAAACTTCGTTCAAAAGACGCTACTATATTTATAAACAGCCAATGACATCTTAAAAAAACAACTAAAAAAGCTTATTAAAAAAAGCATTGCATGTAAAGTTGGCTTTTGAAAAAACAACCAAAAAAAATGTAAACGTAGCCCATATTTAAATGCTCTAAAGAACCCAAGTAAACAAATAAAAATAACAATATAAGAAAAGTCTCTTTAGAGAAAAAACAGTGTTTAATGGTGAAAAAATTAGAAGTTGAAATCGTCCTTTCAGACCACTGGAGGTTTACAACTGTTAAAAAGATCAGAATATTATGTGATCAGATCTAGGATTAGCCGCGACCAAAAGTAGAACCTCTTTTTTTATTCCAGTGCCACCCACAACTCTAAAGAAGTCTATCAAATAACAGCCCAGAAATATAGCAAAAAATAAATACAGAAGTATTTATAAAATACGTATGTGCAAGAATTATTATGAAAAAAAAGTATATAAAAAATTACAATAAATAAAATCAATTGAGGTAGACAAAAAAAAGTAGAATATACAACATCATTTAAAAAAAAATAAAAGAAAAAGACCAATAAAAAACACAACGAATTAAAACATTCAGCTAGATAACATACAGTGTACTAAAATATATGAAAAAATTAGATTGTCTAAAACCGCAAAAAATATCTAGAATGTTTTAGAAAAAGTAGCTTACCAAAAATAAATATCAATAAAATTAAAGTAAAAAGTAGACAAATGAATAAAGACAAGAAAAGAAAAAAACTAATTATTGGAAGAGCATTACCTGTACGATAAGAGAAAGATTAGCAAAAACTGAAAAAAACAAAAAAAAATCAAAAAACAAGTGACATAGCAAAAAAAACAAAAACTAGCAAAACGATAAATGTTGATAGAAATAAACTCAGTAATAGATTACAAAATAGCAAAAAAAACAAAATAAATATAAAGATAAGGGGCTACTTAATGTTAAACATAAGAACACCATAACAAAAACATATTAAAAAAAAGCAAAAAAGATGAACAAACTTGATTGAAAAAATCAAAAACGGACAAAACAATATAAAAAACAATACAAAAATAAAGAATCACTGTATTATGAAAGTGATGAAAAGAAATCGACAAAGATAATAATGTACAGATACAAAAAATAATAATAAAACCGCAAACAATTATTAGTTAGCTTCAAAAAATAAGTGAATGATTTGTGACAGTAAAAGGGTTGATTAACCCTAAATTAATCAAAAAATTGCTGCTTTCAGTTCATTGATTTACCAAAAAAAAGTATGTAGGCCGTTTCTGCATAAAAAGTTTCTGCATCTGATATTGCGGCCGATTATAAAATGCATAATGCTCATTTATAGGTTTGTTAAAAAAACATGACAACAGAAACAGAAGAAAATAATTAAAAAAATTTCATAAATCCAAAAAAAATTGTAATAATTCATTGATTAAAAATTTCTCCAAAGTCTAAATTTATTTTTTTGAAAACGTTGGTCCAGTTAGTTCCGCTAATTACCCAGCCACACACAAAGTGCGTAAAAAGCAATATAATTTCCACATTTCCTTCATAATACTTTCTTTACTTTCAATTTTTAGCTCCAAGTGGTACTATTACCGCACCTGTTTTGACTCTTTTGGTTAAAATATATTAACTTTTGACCTAATCTTCAGCAAATGTCAAGAAAATCTTCGCGTGAAATTGGAAAATTGGCATTAGGATGGTATCCAAAACAGCGTATGTCCCAATCCCGGAAGAAGAAGTAGTGTTGGTTTGCCGTTTGGAGAAAGTTATGGTAAAGTGGAACCGGTTGGTCTCCGAAGGCAGAAATGCTTTCAAGCGTACCAATTCCATGGTATAATATTGTGAAACATCAATATCACTATCTTTGCTGTTATTTCAAGTGTCAAGCGCTCATGCGCACGCACTAATTGACGTTTAAAACTAATGAAGCTCTTGTAGAAATTGGCAAAAGTAAATAGTCATGATCGGGGCAATTAAAGGGAAAGTCAGGACCTGACAATCGTGATTTGGACGGGGCAAGATTATCTGGCTGCTCTTTAAAGTAAACATTCCTATACACGTTTTGCCTTTAGCACTTTGATCGATTAATACCAATTCTGTTACATTTTAACAGCTAAATTGACGTTTTGTTCAAAAGTATCAGCCAAAAGGCATTATTTCTTTAGCAGTTAAAGTCCTTGATGCAATAATAAAATCAGTTAACACTACTGCTAAAAAATATCTTTTTCTTTCAATCGCTGACGACGATCTTACAAGGTTTATTTGAGTCAGTTTATATCAATGTTTGAGTTGTCAGTTTTTTAAAGCATTAGTTCTGTCATTGATTTTATGGTGTATTTTGTAACTAGAGCAATCACATTAAGTGATTCAATATTTAAAGGGGCTGTTTGACTTTAGCTGACTGTAAAAAAATTACTAATTTTTTTTTTCTAGTATGTTTAGTCTTTTTTATGAAATAAGAAAAAATAAATTAGAGACACAGAAAGAAATATAACAGTACATAAACAAAAACTAGAAAAAAAAAAGAAAAAAAAAGTAGCTAACATGAAAATAAGAAAAGTATCTCCACAAAATCAGGAACAAAATAATAAATATATACATATATAAAACAATCGAAAAAAATATTTTTTTTACTTTATTATTTCATAATTTATTATAACTTTTTCCTTGATTCTTTACTTTTATCAGTAACATTTTTTTTTATTTCTACAGTTTTCTTTTTAATCTTGTAATTACTTAATTTTTTTCTTGTTTTCTATATACTCTCATACTTTTTTCCAACTTCGAAATAAAATTTCAACCTATTGAAAAAAATTTATTTTTATTTTTCTCAAACTCAACTAATACATTGTTTTAAGCTTATATTTTTCATTTTTCTCTTTCACTGTATACTTTTTGTTAATATTTTCTAAAATTCTATTTGTATATTTTTGACAATTTTATTATCAGGTATTGACCTATCTGTTTCACTGTTCCTTGTTTTTGATTTTTTGATACAACTAATTATTTTAAATGTGATTTTCGTTTCTTTTTTATTCTTGCTGTTCAACCTAATATTTCATGTTTTTATTTTCATTCATTTGGTTAACACTTTTTTTCTCTACTTTATTTTAGTTTTATCAACTGAAGTTTGTGTATGTTAACTAATATATTTGCTGAAATAATTCAATATAATTAGAAAAAAAAATTAAAATTAATTGCAACAACCGATTTTTCTTTGTTTATTATAAAAGATATAATTTAAATTAAAATAAAAAAATTTCAACTTTAACAATGTGATTTTCAATTTTTTTTAAATCACTTTTTTTCTTTAATTACTGAAAATAAAGCTTTCTAAGCGTCCATCTTGTAGCAAAAAAATCGAAAAAGTAGTACTTATATATATTTAAATGTGTTCAGTGGTCTTACCCACCACTGATACCACTTTCACTTCTCTAAGAAACTAAATAATTACAATAATTTAAATTTTGCAAAAAGTGGGCAGCCTAAAGGAGACGACCTCCCACGTCCAGTTGGCTCCTGGACAATCCAGCAAACATGATTCACCTCGGTAATTAGTATAAAATTGCCAAGTACATGTTCGATAAGACGTATAATTGCCAGAACCGGATTAAACAACTTATTCCAATATATGACTTTCCCATAAGATACATATCGCAGTTTCTAATGACAATAACAATAATCGCATTGATCACTGTAAAAAAAGACAGGAAACAGCAAATTAGAAACATCCTTAAACGTCATTTTTACTCAGTATACCAAGAAAAAACTGCAATTCTTCATCTAAATTATAGAATTTTTCCTCAAAATGTTAATTTTGTAAAGTTTAATAAAAAAATATTTGCAAAAAACCTACTCAATGATCGAAATAAAGTATGTTTTTTGTAGTATAGACGTTAAACAACGAAAGATGTTATTATTTGCCTTATCTACTTCATAATTGGTATTCGTTTCTTTTATATAAACAAATATTATAGCATAAATTTGAATAATAATTGCAACAAAATTTATATCGGTCAAATTGGTACCAAAGTGAATGCCATAGATGAAGATATAAAGCATTTTGCTGGTTAGTCGTTAAAGTGAAAAGCAAAACATAAGCGGTTGGTTGTCCGCCACCCTTTGCACTGTACCATTTTATGAAAAGAATTTGAATTATAATGCATTCAATTAGGGGCCACTCGATTGCACCTCTTCTCGGGTGACAAAAAGAACATTTTAATGTAAGTTATCCCGGCGCCTCCACCATTTTTATCCTGCAATTAGCACCAAACCTGTGACCATTGGGTTTTTTTGTAAACAAAACTGACAATGCAATAGTCTTTCTATTAACAAATATGTTGTATCTCAAGACAATTAATTTTATTTAAACAAACAATGTTAGCCTGAAAGTGGAACTATTGAGCAAATTATTGTATATAAGTAATTTTTTTTAAACAACTTTAAAAAGAAGGAAGTTCTCAATTCGACTGTGGTTTTTTATATATTTTTTTTTACATAAATTTTTGACAATTGATTATAAAATTAAGTGAGAAATTAAAAAAATGAGCTTTAATATACATAATTAAATATAAGTTTAATTATAAGCGAATCCATATCTGAAGAAAAAATTCCTAAAACCGGTAATCGGCAAAAATATAATTATTTCAGCTTCATAAAAATATTTTTTTCTAATTAAAAAAAAACACAAAAATTGAGTTTAGTTATATTTGAAAGTAGATTATGCTCTTAAAAATTACAATAAGTTTTTTTTAATATATTTGGAAAATAGCCACTTGTATTGAAAAAAAAATGTTTTGATTTGATTTTTTTTGATGATTTATTTTCCCTTATTTTGTGAGGATGGTTACGCTGTAAAAAAATAATTTTATTTTATTTTATTAAAGAAAAAGAGCAATTTCATACTTTCAACAATGTTAAAACTTCTATTTTGCCAAGTGCAAAGTCCATTATTATAAACAATACTTCACGGCTGATTACCATAGCTTTGAACCAACGTAAATGTTTATAAACACAACAAACGTACTTGAGTGGGTTCAGCATGGAAATGGAATTAATAAGTACCATTAATCTTTCAATTCTTACCAACAATCATTTCATAGAACTCTGAAAAAAATCCAAAGATCCAAACATAAATAAAAAACCATTTTAGCCACTTTATCCAGAAATAAATTAATCATTCCCGATGGATGTCCTTCATCAAATCCCTTTCAAAGCAAACGCCGACAATACGAGGTGTGTTAGATAGTTCCATTCTATGTGCAAACGTTAGATTATTAGCTCTCAATGTCAAAATTTACCATTCAATGTTATTGTTGAATAAATACAATCGATGCTGCAAATTGAACTGGACTGTACAAGTACCATCACCACTTAATTCCATTTTGTATTGCAATTTTTTTTCTATTTGCTTTCAATAAAAGATTTAAATTGATCAGAAAAAATCTGACAAGGATAAGTGAGTTTCATCAGAAGTACACGTGTTTGAAGTGGATTTTTTCTATGTGGTATATGTGGGTGGTACTGAAAGTTTCCATTATTTATGGGATAGGTCTTCTATTGTAAAAATTGTTAGAATAATAATCAATCAAATACTTCTCTAATAAAATACTGTCACAAATTACTCGTAGAATCTTTACAAGTACTACCAAAACTAAAAATTAATGGCAATCTACCTCGCTTTTCTCTAAATTATTGACGAAACAATAGACGGTCGTGTACAATAAATGTTTCTTTTGATACCAAAAGTACCTCAAAGACCTATTTTATTTTTTATTTCTACTGATAAAGTTTAAACGTCTCCGGTACCACCAAATAGGTGGTTGCAAAGAAATAACACACCCGAATCAAACCAAAATCTCAAAGCGTTTGATCTATAGTGAACAGCAGCAAAACTTTGCTGCTTCTATGTTATGAGTAAATGAGAGACTACTCTAATAGTTAGTAGACAGTTTAAATCAAATAATAAATAACAATTCTTTTCTCAAAAAATTTTAATAGCTTCAATAATTATTCTAAACAGAACAAACAACTCCAGGAGATACCAAAAACCAAGCGCAATCAAGCCATTGTCTTTTGGAGAGACCAAAACAAGATTCAACCATTCATAGCACCAAAAAGCATGATTCATTTAACTAAAAAAAAAACTTAAGATCAACAAAGCAAATATCAGGTAATAATCTTAGCACTTCAAGAAGCAAAAATTTATAGACCACAATATTCAAGGGTTAAACTCTATAACAAACTTCAAGTCACCAATGACAGTACGATATGCTAATACATCAAATTCTTTAATAAACTGACAGACACTTCTTAGCTTAAACCCCACTAAAATAGCTTTTATGTGAAAAGTTATAAATAATAAATCACAGAAAAGTTATTTAACAGAAATGTGAATAAATTCAAATTTCAATAAACACCAAAAGCATGACAATTGATAATACAAAAAATCTAAAAAATATTTGAAAAATTAAAAGTAAGCTATACACAAAAATAATTTGAAAAAAAGATTGCTGAAAGTCTAGCTGAAGGTGGGCACCAAAAAAGATTCAGGAAAAAAATTGTCTGCCAAATAGTTATAAAACTTGAAAGTGCAAAGAATTGAGTGCCAAAAACATACACCTGACATTTGTAGACTTCTTCAAGGCATACAAATAATAGAAAAGCATAAATAGAAAAACCCTGTTCAAATCATTAGAAAAATTTGCAGCCGATGAGAAAACAATTGCAGTCACAAAAAGACTCAACAAACATACAGGAAAAACAAAATTTTAGAAGTGAGATGTCGAAATCCTTAAAAGT
Source organism: Lagria hirta (assembly GCA_947359425.1). NCBI lineage: Eukaryota > Metazoa > Arthropoda > Insecta > Coleoptera > Tenebrionidae > Lagria > Lagria hirta. Next base: position 22,876,104 of record OX375800.1, on the reverse strand, counting down.
TAAAAGCGAAGTAAAACAAGGTAAGTAAGGCGATGAAAAAAACAGCCTAACTTTTGGATGATGGATTTTTTTTGCCGCTTGTCAACTGTGTGCAAGAAAAAAAAATATTTACGAAAATAGAAGAAAAAATTAAAGAGAATAAAACTAATTTAGAAATGAACTGTCTAACTTTTGCTAACAATCTAGCAAAACAGCAAAAACATAAAAAAATCAAATAAATATCTTAAACGAAATACGGGCTAAAAGCCGCACTGAAAAAATAAACTGCAAATATTGTATAAAAAAAATAAGCATTAATAAAACAAATACATATATAATATATATATATATATATATATAAACATATATATATAATGAAATATGTCTACATTTTATATAATAAAACGTAGACAGTCAAATACGTAAAAACATTAATTCTTCTAAGTATTTGATCAAAAACATATAGTGGTAATAAAAAATCCGTAATTATAATAGCAAACCTAAGATACCTCAATAGAATTATTACGCCAAAGAGCTTCTTGACTCAAAAGTCTAGACAGACACGACATGGTAGAAGAAAACAAAAGAAAATCCCGAGACGAAAACATGAAGAATAAAGTTAAAAATTCAAAAGCAACAAGAAGATATAGACAAAACCGATCTAATAATAGAATAATCAGAAGAGAAAAAACTTTCTACAAAACCATGACAAAAATTATTGAAAAAAGGCTTAGAAAGAAGTGAATACAATTACTTTGAGAGAAATGCTAGCATACAAATAAGATGAATCCAAAGTCAGAAAAGTCATAGAAGAACTGAAAATAGATGAGACTCATGATAAAAATCAAAAAGTCTAAGACGTTTCATAAAAAAATAATAAAAAAAAAAAACTACTGAAACGGTAAAAAAGTCGAAAAAAAAACAGCATTGCACTCGTTTATTTCATATAAAACATTTTGTACATGTGTTTACTAATTGTGTGTACCCATTGAATAACTTAACAAAATTTATGACGGACCTCTGGACTGGGAGCAAACTAGCTAAGCCGCCATTATCAGGAAACACAAACCATACTAAACATAGTCCTTGTACAGGAGCTGACCAAGACTTAATCATTCAGTAAAAAATGCCCGAAACTTGTTTTTTCTTCTGATATTTGAAGCTATATTTGAATAAAAACAATCTTCATTTTAATAAATTACCCATTTATCAGGTCGTAGTATTCTTTGCTAATAGTAAAACGTGATTTATGGTGAATAATGAAATGACATAAAAATTCTTAAAATGTTTAAACAATGACACTTTTTTGTGGTTAAAACCGCAAAAATGATTGATTATGGTTTGAAAAATATAATTTTGTGTTTCAAAAAGTGACTTAATTTGATGACACGTATTTGTTTATTGTACCTATGTACAATAAACAAATAAATACGAAAGAACTATTCTCCCATGTCTTTATAAAAACTATAATTTTTGTGTGACTATGCATGTCAATTGTTGTGGCCTTCAGTGATAAATTTAGACAAAATATTTGGGAACACACATGTTCAATGTGAGCAGCTAAACATCCAAGTGAATTTTATAATAATAATAAAGTATAGATTTTTTTGGTGCTATTGTTGCTATATGTTTACAATTTGTTTACAAATAATTGCAAATCCACGCCTTTTGATTGTGGTATGGATTAGCACTTTTCTTCTGATTGTGGTCTATGGGTGGATAAATGGTTAATTGTTTGGTATTTAATTGATATTTGACAGATTTGTTTGGGCAGTGAAGCAAACAATTCGGAGATTAGTTCCTGATTTCAAAAAAAAATTTCTTTTAATTATTTATCTTTATAACTAGCCGCTAATAATCAAGTTTTAACACTTAGATATCTTATTAACAGCTTTTAATGATTTTTTTGTATTTTTTAAAATGTTTTGACAAAATGTAAACCCTTCAGATAGCATGAGACTACTTTTGACCTACTTAGTCACTTATGGGACAAGAGCAAAATACATCGTGTTTCATACATAAATCTTGTCAAGTTCCAAATCTTACAATTACCAACAAGCCAAAAACAGGTAAAGGTACAAACCACCAGGCTGTAGCAATGTGATTTTTCAAATAGTCACCCATCCATGTACAAACTCTCCACCAAACCCGTTTGTCTCAGAATTGAGAGAAAAGATCAAAAAATTTAAAAGTTTTCAAAATGCAAAAGCGGCGGAAGAAAGCCAAAAAACTAATTCTTTTTTTTCCACGGTTTTCTTTCTTTCATTTTCAAGCCAAAAGATAAAGATTCAAAAAGAAAACAGCAACAAAGAGAAATACATAAAAACAGAAAAAAAAGTTGCTTTCTACAATAAATGAAAGCATTAAAAAAAAACTCACAAAAAAAATTACTTTAACAGAAACGCTTAGACTCAAATAACATAAATGAAAAAAATCAGAAAAAGCATAAAAAAAGATTTAAAAAAAAATTAATTAAAAACAATAGTAAGCACACAGTTTGACAGTTCTCAAAAAAAATCAAAAATACTGCAACCAAATAGACAAAAGAATGAAAGAAAGGTAATAAAAATAAAATTGAAAAAGTACAGAAAAAGATGAGAGATTTTAAAAAGTCATGTCAGGTGGTCCTTGGACGACCAAACTCAAATAAAAACACAAAAACAATAAATTAAAAAAAATAGCTACTGTGACTAATTTTATATTTCTGACAAAGTGGTTAAGCTGTTAAATATTACAAAGTGACACTTGTGTCAATTGGAGACCACTTAACCCAAACATTATAAAAAAAAAATAAAAAACACAAAAAAAGTCACACAAAACTGTAAGATTTTGTAGTTGAAATAAGTCAACAACAAAATTACAACCTAATCATACACTTAAGGAAAAAAATACAAATTAATACCAATAAAACATATTTACACAAAAAATACAGTAAAACTAAGACCAGAAAAGATTACAATAAAAACAAAAAACAATAAAATTGAACATGCTTAAAACAGAATTGGGAAATCATAAGAAATAATGATTATAGAATCAAAACATCAATAATTATTGTATTATGACTTAAAAATGTTTAAACAAGAATAAAAAATAAAGAACACAACAGTAACTAAAAAAATTTTACTAAAAAATATCAGAACAGCAAATCCTTGAGCTCATAAGAACAGTAGTATTTCAAAATACCCTAAATTCTAAACTTATAAAATAAATTAAAACAATAATTAATGTTAACACAGTAAGCACAAGTATCAGAAACAGGAAAGAATGAAAAAGCAGGTAGTATAGAAGACAAAATAAGAAATAAAATTACAAAAACGTTTGTAATTTTGTCTAACATAACTGATGTTATTTTTTTCAAAAAATTAAAATATATAATTCAAAATTAGAAGATTTTTCTGTATTTCCGTGTTTGTTTCAGCCTAAAAAATCTTTAAATTACATCTTTCTAATAAAAAACATAATCAACGATAAATGTTTCAATATAGAACAAATAAAATATCAAAAAGTTGACCTATTTTGAGATTTGTTGTAAAATAAATTAACGATCTTCTAAAAGTTTTCCTTAAAAAGAATAAAAATACAAAAAATTTTTAAAAACTTTGTTAACAGAGTAGGAAAAGATAAACAAAAGTGCCATCAAAAGTTCTAAAGTTGTCGATTTGACGTAGGAAACTCATAGACTATATTAAAAAAAAACTTGGTCAAAAAATTAGTTAGGAAGAACACTGTAAAAAATGTCCAAAAAAAAAATTGCAAAAAAAGAGCAAATAAAATATTATAATATCTACAAAAACTACATTTAACCGTAATAAAAAAAATATAGTAGCTGAGAATCTTAAATAAAAGAGAAAACCGAAGAGTAAAATATTTGATAGAAAAACAAAAATCTAAGAAAGAAAAATGACTAAAACTTGATTGAAAAAACTACAAAATACGGATTGAAAAATCATTTTTGCTATGATGCAAACTTTATTGAAGGGTAAATTTAAAACCAAAGCAATGGTAAAAGATTTTTAGTGTCCATCGGGTTATCATCAGCCATTAATATCATTAACAAAAAAGTGAATAAAACCAGAATGCAACCTTTATATTTATTATCATAATCCTGCACAAAAAAAGGGAGGAAAAAGCTGCATAATTTGTAAGACAACAATAATGGCCTGTTATCACACTCTCAGAAGAAAAAAGTGTAAAACCTACAGATAAGGGAGGCACTTAGCGATAAGATATTGCAAAATAAAATTATTAATTCACTTGAGTTTGAGAAGAGCTAAACCCTGGCAAAAATAAATTTCACAATAATATTAATAGGAAAATGTAGCTTAAGCATCCTCTATGAAAATTGTAGCATTACTAAAGGAAAAACAAGTGCGGAAAAAAATTGATAAACATCGTAAGAGGTTGCGGGATTCTGTGGTGATTTCAATGCGTGGTAAAGCGGGAAAAATATTTTTTGCAAAATTTTAAAACCCGTACCGTTCATGTAGACATGCTGCCGCCAAAGTTGCTGATATTGCGTCCATCGGTCATCTTGCTGAGCCGTTTGGACATGGGTAAGGGTGCCTTGCATAACACCCACTGGCACCTGGTGGGCCCCCATCGTCACCGCCGCGGCGCCGGGCACCGGAGGTGGCGGGGGCAGTTGATATTCCATTCTAGTCGCTGCAGTTTCCTTCACCGGTACCACAAAACTCATATTCTTTCAACAAAATGAAAACATGCTAACTGCAGTCACCGGCACTTTTCCGAATTCCAAAAAAATAACTAAAGAGAAAATTCCGAAAAATAACCAAAAACCACTCCGGAGCGAGCGAACGAGCGCTCTTCAGCGAGCGAACCGGAGCCGGAAGAGCAACTAGACTGGACGCTCAACAACACAGACTTCAGCAAATCCGAAGAGTGAATGGGACTGCTGGTGGAGGGGGCGCCGCGACGACCACGACGGCGGAACCACCATATTTTCATTTTGTAAATGCCGGAAACTACCGCCAATTGTTTGTTGTTGCTCGATCTCTTTCTCCCCCCTCCCTTTGGACCACATTATCAAATTTGAGTAATCGATCCAAGATAAACAATTTCTTAAATTGTTAATTCATTTTCACTTGACCATGATGCAAACATCATTTCTTTTCATATACAGAGTGTGTCACGAAAAGCTTCCGGATTATAAGAACGTTAATCCATGCAAAAGTTAAATTTTTTTCTTTAATATTATTTTAATGACAATAAGTAGATTATCATATTTAATTAAAAAACTTTAAACAAAAATTTAAAGTTTTAAAACCTTTACATATAATTAGTCAACTATTTTAAAGTTCTAACAATTGAACAAAACTGGTTTTAAAGTCTGAGAGTATCAATAATAATCTTTAGATAAATAGAAAAGAATCTAATTACTTTTTTTCAAAAATTCTTTGGTTGTGATGATTTTTTGTCTAATTTTCTGTTTTCAAATGTTCTTTTTAGACAAATTAGAAAAAAAGTATATAGTTTTTGCAGTTTTTTGTAAAAAAACTATCAACTTCTTAAGTTTTGCATTTATACATTTTTTTTGGGTTTTACTCTAAAAATTGATTGCTTTAATTTTTTTTATAAAAAACAAAAGTTCAACAATTGTTAAATATTAACACAAATTTCGGACCGTTTTGAGTTTTGCTGTTTTCACTGCAAACTAGATGCACTAGAGAATAGAAAATGTTCAATGAGAAACTTTACAAAACTAACTGATGACATTTTAAAAATTCTGATAGAAGCAAGAAAAGAAACAAAAACAAAACATTAATGGCACAAGTATGGGTGAGAGCGTTTAGTTCACCACTGATTCATAAACCGAAATACATATTTTATCTTCGGCAACTTCTGGCAAAAAAACAACAATTATGAGGCTATTCTGTAAGCCTATTTTGGTTTTGCGTTCAAAACAAAAACAAAATTACTAAAGAAAAACCAAAACGGAAAAATATTGCCATCAGATGTGAAAGATACAGTACTAAGCAGAAAGTAAAGTTTTGCTCAAAATTTTTGAAATAATGTTGTGAGAAAAAATACCAGTTGTTTAAAAAATAAAAAAGATCCTATTTTGTTTTTGAAAAAGTGAATGTGTGAAAAAGTGTATTTGGGCTAGGTTTTCTAAAAAGGAAAAGAAAATAAAGATATCGTATTACATATTATTCGTATTATTGAATAGAAAATGCTTTCGAATAAAATGCCAAATCTATACAGATTTGGGAGAATACAAAAATTCAAAAAAAAAGTTCAAGAAAAATTTGATTTTTTGACACGAAAACAGCCATTACTGTGATGCTACTGATTATTTTGAAAAAAAACTGTACAAAAAAGGCCTTTAATAGACCTTTAGAAACTAATGTTATATAGACAACCATTTCTTTCATTTGGCGCCGAACTGTCACACCTTGTATTCAGGAAACACTAAAATTCGAAAAGAGCTATAATTGCCAAACAAATAAAATTCTATGTGTTTTTTATGGTGTCGTACATGGGAAAATAATACGCACATTAACATAGATTTATGAAAGAGTTAGAGTAACGTGACTTTGCTACTAAAACAAAAATTTGGTGTGCTTGGAATAGGTCTTTAGAAACGTGACTTGTCCAGATAACTTTTTTCCAGTTCACTTCAATTTTCATTTAAATTTCAAAATTGTCAAGGCTATTTTGCTATTTATTTTAAACGGATTAAATTTGCAGAAATAATCAAAAGAAGTAAATTATTAAGTCATTATAGTAAGGACAGGGAAAAAAACAGCGATTGTTGTCCACACACAACAATACATTGACTTGATTAGGAAAATAACGGGGGCTCTTCAGGGACCAACGAAAACAATTTTCGTCGAATATTCTTATTTTATAGTTTATTTTCCATAAGCGAGATTGAAAATGGAAATGACCACCACAAGGGAAAATGATCTATTAGGAAAATGAAATTATTCAGTTTTGAAGACGAGGGAGGAAATAACTCTGATGAATTATTAAAGAGGCATTTGAGAAGAAGAATTCGCGTAATTATCTATCTCGCAGTTGGATTAGATATTAGAAAAAAAGAAGATACATAGATACACGCGTCTCGCAAACGTGTTTGAGACGTCTTCTGAAGGTTACAGGTACAGGGTCATTACAAAAAAAGCACATAACAACAGTAACAAACGAACAATTAGCTCAGAAAATAAATTATTAGAGAGATCTTAAATATCAACCTGCGAAAACTAATAATAAATACATCTATTTCCGAAAACCTTCTCTTGTTTCATTGTCAACAATACAAATAATTCTATTCTATACTCGACATATATTTATACAGAGTTTTCTTTAAGAACATACCGTACCATGCTGCTTAACTCCAAGTTTAAATTTTCAAGAAAAAATTAGTGGATGCTATTAAAAATTAATAAACGTCTACAACAACTGTTTCTATAATAATTTCAAGATATTCACACATTCAAAGAGTTTTAGAATCACCTTGTATAAACTTATTCACAAGAATTTTAAAGCGCTTCGTATAACTGTACTTGTCCTTGAAAAAACTTTTAAATTAGTAAAAATACCAAAACTAGTATACAGAAAAAAATCAAATCAACAAAATGCGAGAAAAAATATCAAAAATTTTGCTAACCAATCATTAACAAGAATTTTAAAAAAGAAAAAAACAAATGATGGAAAAAAAAACCAGTAATGGACTATAAAAAAAAACTGCGAAAATTAAAAATTACAGATTGAATGGAAAATAGAAGTGACCAAATAATAACCATGAAAAAATTATAAATTATTTTTTCAAATGTTTTTAGAAGTGCAGAATCTAAACACATTTTATTACGCGTTGTCAAGTAAAAGATAACGTGAATGGTTGAAAAGGAGGTGAAACAGACAACTAGCCGCCTTGTTTTGTTAAATAACAGTTGTTGGACCATTTAGCAGTAAAAAAAGTCAATAATACTAAACATAGAAACATCGGTCAAAATAGAAAATAGAATCAACAATCACTTAAAGGTAAAAATATACTTAATAAAGAAAACCAAAAAAGACACAGACAATAGAACAAAAATAGAATTTAGCAATACAGAAAAAAATTGGTAATGACCTCAAAAGAGTAAGAAAGTGACAATAGAAAATAAAAAATCACTTGTTAGCGTTTGCGAGGATAGGTTAAAATAAAAAACAAATAAAAGAATTGAAAATCATAATAAAAAAAAAACAGTAAGAGATTAGTAAACGTCTAAAAATGGCTCTAAAATCAAAATACTTCATAATTTAAAAAGAATTTCAGTCTTTTGAAAATTTCACAAATATAAACGAGACAAAACTTCATCCTGTTAAAGCCAAACAATACAAAATTAATATTATTTAATAAAAAACAATGATAAAAGTTACGAAACTTCAAAAAATAAAATTAATTTAAAAAAAATATTGACTGTTTATTATTGTACAGCTTTTTTACCGATTCGCACCTAAAAACCGCGTATGTTAAATCAAATTTTCAGCTTTCTTACGTAAGTCGGACATTAATGAGAAGATCCTGAGAACCGACCATAAAATTAATTTCATTTGATGAGCGAGTGAAAGTGTTCAGTGAATAAATTGTCGGTGGCAACCTTACGCAGCCTGGGAATTTTGTAAAATCTTTGTCTATTATTCGAATGTGAGTGACTTTGCCAATTTCCGGCATTTTAACGCCATTATTTATAAATTATCTTAAATATATTGTCAAAGATGTACAATAATTACAAAAAAAAGAGACTTCAGAAAGAGTGGGAGACATGGCTTGCAATATTTCTGTCGCTGAGTGTATAAATATATTCAGGTTTATTTCACCTTTTATTGTTGTTGTGAGTTACAAGTGAAAAAAATTTTTGCTTGTGGTAATAAAATGTCGATAAACCTAGCATACGCATTCTATCACTTTCTTTTTATTTGGTTAATGCTCTCGGCGAATTTCACCAAAAATTAATTAATCAAAATAATTAAAAATAATAATAATAATTTTTTATTTTATTTAAATAAAACCAGAAATTTTACCTGAAAGAGAAATTCAGAAGGCATGCAATCTCCAAACATCGACAATACCTTGGCATTGGGAGAACCCTACACTCGCAGGACTGTTGCTGTAATTCGGAGGAATCCAAGAACGTCCTTGTTCCCATCCCGGATATCCCGAATTTTCATAAAAGTGACTCCGTATCTGGAAGTCAGACACCGGGGCCGTCATCGCAAAATATCCATAATTATCCCGAGGCCAATTGTGGACCGAAATGTTTAAAAAAAACCAAATTAAACAATGTTTGTCAATACGCTCTTCCAGCAAATGCAAACAATATTGCAAACCCTATTAAGCCAATTAAAACGAGAATACAACTCTTTTACTAAAATAAAAATTTATCTATTTTTATTTGACTGCACTTGGAAGAGAAACCACCACCGAAATTACGAAGCTATCAAGAAACACTGGATTAGACTGGATAAATTTCCAGGTGTTAGGAGGCTGGGGGTTGTAACACACCGTAATACACGTGGATGGAAATTCACGTAGCTGTCCACGTGACGAGACCCGTGCTCGAAGAAAATGTGCAGATTCGCAATGTTCTATGGAAAATTAGTTTTGAAATGTTGAAAACTGAATTTCCAGATTCAATGTTGATTCATTAAAAAATACTTCATAAAGAAAAATACTAGGAAAGTCAAGAAAATAAAGTTAATAAAGCCGTAGAAAATTTTCAATCACTTGTATTCCAAGCATCATATCGTTCAAACTAAACCTATTTTTAAAAAACAGCTAGAGATTTTTCGTATTTATATTTATAAATAAATTATATTTTATAAAGAAAAAAACCAATAATTTTTTTTTTAATTTTCTCCATAATAGGTTGATCTGTTAGCAGTCCAGATTTCAATGCAATTGAGCACATCTAGGACACACTTAGACGGCAGTTGAAGAAGTATTTTAGTATTTAAAGATTTAAATCAATACAGCTAGCTGTCAAGCAAATGATTGATATTGGCGCAATTTATTATCAACTTTATAATCATAATTATTACAATTAGCACAAACACATTCTACTTTTTTTCCAAACACTTAATTTCCTAACCATAATATCATTCTCATTATCTCTATTCTCCATTTCTTTTATTCTGTCCATAAAAGTGAAAGTACCTCGTTTATTCAGACTCGTAGGTGTCTACTGAAAAGGTATATTAGTTCAGTTTAAAAATAAACTTTCATAGAAAGCTGAAATTTTGACATTTTGTAAACCATATTAATTGATTTCTTCTTGAATTAAAACAATACTAATATCATGTTTTAGTTATCATCTTATTTTTTACTTTTTAAATAAACGGTGCGATAAATTATTTGAAAATCGTGCGGTGCGGTTCTATTATAATTTGGAAAATTGTACTTTCTATTTCGTGTTTTTTTGGCTACGCATGTGTTCCGTATGATTGTCGACAATTACAATTAACAAATTAGTTTTTGTATTTTTCAAAGATGTATAATCAGTTTTTAAACTAATTAACATACAAACAATTCTCAACAATTATTAATAATTAACTAATTTGTTCTAAAAACTATATATTTTTTGTTATTTTTAATGGTCTACGTGAAATAATTTTTCATAATTAAATTTTTATTCTCTTCCATTATTCTTTCATTCTTTTTGTATTCTCCATCTTTCTTTTCATCACTTTTATTTTTGGTTTTTTTTTTAAAAACTCTTGCTTCCTCTTTTCTGTCCAACTAATCTCAATTTTCTTCATTTCTTCTATTTCTGTGTTAGTTTTCTTAATCCATGTTATTTGTATTGTTGACTTTTTGTCAAAGTGAATAAATATTTTCTTTGCCAGATTTCTTTTATTCTTTTTTTTAATTTGTCTGTCTTCTTCTTTTCATTGTGTCCGTTATTTTGTACAAAAAAAACAATAAAAAAAATTATATTAAAATAATTTTCTAAAAGCCAATCTAGATTATGACGCTATAAGTTTTTGAGATTTAGTAAAACTTACTTTAACAAAATAAGGATTAAATACTTTTTTTTAAATTATATAATTAAAAAAACAAAATTTTGATCAATTCTTGGATAATTTTGAACCTACTACGCTATGACATAATTTGTAGATCTTTTCTACATTGTAAAACTTGATTTACTCTTTGATTAAAAAAATAACAGTTTTTTTATTCAAAATATTATTCTTAAACAATTTGTTTCTATTATATTTTCTGCATTGTTCAGGATGGGTTTTGACAATTAAATAATAAATAATAGTTATGCTAATAATGTGGTTTGGCCGAGCCGGATTTTACATCTTTTAAGTACAAACAAGCGTTTGATCTGGGATTAACAATCACTTCAAATTTTAAAATTTAATTATTTTAGGATTATGACTTCAAAATTTTTTTATTTTTTTTATAATTTTCAAAAAATGATAAACAATTTAGAAACAATGTTGAACTCTGAATATTGTGCGCCAGCCCTTGATTAGACTATGTGACTAGCAAAATCAAGAGAAGAGAACTTGGCTTCACTGCTTTATAGTTCAATAAACATGTGAATAAACAATAATGCAAGTCTGTAGACTATATACCGGTAAATTTTAATTCAAATGCAAAATAAGTGACTGTTATTGCATACAATATAGTGTTAAAGTATTGGTTAAATAATAAATAGTTTGTGTATTAAAAACTGATATCAGCACGTTGCTATATTGTCTTAGTCGACACTCCAGTGGCGTCTACAAAACATTAAAAATGAGAATAAATAAAATGTGTTATATGCAAAAGTCGTTACAATATAATAAAAAAAGTATCATACGCTAAAAAACCTTTTTGTTTTTTTGTGATAAGTGATTCAATAGGACTCTTCCAAGACTGCTTGACAGCTTAATTGAAAAAAAAAACCAAAAAAATTTTAATTTTTAATAGATATTGGTTCAAAAATAAACATAAAATCGCTATTAATATCGCTATAATATTTCAAAAGTGAAAGCCGTCTTACCAAAATCAAGGAACCTTAGAATTGTTACTAATTTATTGAAAAGCGATTTTAGAGAACTGCAGTAGGCGTAACTAAATTTTTTCAGCAAGTTTAAGAGAGAAAAACTACACCTTTTGCATCCTTAATTAAGAAAAAAAACTAGAAACACTAACGATCACAAGAAAACTGTTCATAATAGAAAAATATCTTCGAATATCTCGAGTAACAAGAGCTTTTAAATTAATTTAACTTTTCAAGCGCACTTATTAATTAAGCCAATTTATCGAACAAGACAACAGAGCCCTAATTAATTAAAATTAATTGCAATTTTAAAAAACTTATTTTTACATAAAATGGGAAATTAATGGGTAATCGAGATCAATGGTCACATGTCGAGAAGTGTGATTGGAAAAGGTCAGGTGCATATATATAGCATAGCTGGTTGTTATGACAACGAAGAATAAAGCCGGCAATGCAGGAAATGAAAACTCATAAATTTGTAATTTTTAAAAGAATTATTTATAATTGCTAAATAATTAATTAATTAATTTGCATTTGAAAAGAATTATTTAACGTGTTAACTATAGACAACCCATAATACCATTCATTGTAAACTGAATATGCATAGCCAGGTTTTAACATTTTATTCCAAACTTTTTTAAAATGTAGCAAATATAGTCAAAATACAAAGATTTTTTATAGATTAAAAACACGTTTCGCGCTCAAAAACACTTATCAGTGACGCTTATACATCAAATTTAAGTCAGTTTGTATTAATTTATTGTATTAATAAAACAGCTGCGTGAATCAAACTTGATTTAAATTGATTTGCTACAATTTTGAATTATAGATATCCAAATGCTTATCACTAACATCAATTGATAAACACCTATCAAAAATTCCTACAATTAATTACACTCACCGACGACAGATGCCATCAACGAAGCTAATAGAAAACAGAAAACATTTTATCAAGTATTAAAAAACATCAGACATTTCATAACCATGCAATCATGGTGTAAAGTGGCCTTATTTTAAGATTAGTAACCAAAAAGCCTAAAAATTATACTAGATACACTTCTTTAAAACTTTAGTCGTTTTATTATAATGGTTAAAAAAAAGACGAATAGATCCATCTTATCGTTTAATTTTAAAAAACCATTGTAGGACATTTTTTTTTCTATCTGTACTCTTTTTCATATATGTACTTTCAAAAATACTACCTTTTGTCTTACGGACTTCGCAAACTCTGTCTCACCTACACTCTGGTTTAATTCGGCCTTTTTTTGCACTTTATATTTTCTACTTTCACTATGGTTGTTTTATATTTTACTTTTTGTACAATCTTTTTTTCAAGCTATTTTTTCTCAAGTTCTTAACATATCTATACACAATGCCTATACCTAACTAATTCTGTGTTATTTTTTGCTCAACTTCCTTTTAGTGTTTTTGTTTTTCATATTTTTTCTTGTACCTTTCTGCTTTATTTATACATTTATTGTATAAAATTGATATTTTTCTATATCATCTTTTTCTTCACATGTTCAAATAATCATCTTAAAGTACCTTTCTCTATCTTGCTGCTCAAATTACCTATAAAAAATTTTTGCTTGTTTTCTTTATTATTTTGTTTATTGATGTCGAATTGTTGCTTTTACTAGATCTTTCAGCTTCCCTAATTTATTAATTATTTAGTCTCTCCGCCTCTTCTTTCCTTTTTACACTTTTTCCCTGCTTCCTCTTATTGACTCTTGCTTTTATTTCTTTTTCTTTCATATTGATTTTAATTTTTTTTTTTGCTGTAACTCACCGCAGACAAAATTGTCAAAAATACTGACAAGAAACGCGACAGAAAACCGAAAAGAAAGTATCCTTCTTTTAGTTTTTCTATTGCTGATTTGTGTGTATTTTTGACAACTCCTTGCCTTCCTTTCTCATATGATCACATTAAACTAAATATTTATGACAAAAAAAATTGTCATCCTTGACTTTTTGGTAAACCTCCAATCAGGTGAGAACGAACAGTTTTTATGTTACTTCCTTTTCAGCATGATTCATCTTTTGGCAATGCCACATGATTTTGGACAAACCAGACAGCAAATCTATCAAAAAAAAATATATATGAAGTCACAAATTGTGTATTTATAGCTTCAAAGACACTGCGCGATTTTTTGGAAAATTCAAAATATTGCTGTAGTATTCAAAGCAAATGGAATATTTTAAATCTTCTATTGCCAAATTATTTATTAGCGTGTCTAATCTATTTTTGTAGGCATTTAGAAAAAAATCATTAAAGCAGAGCGGTTATTTTTAACTCATTTAAATTGATTTATATATATATTTTGACATGAAGTAAACACACAATTTTTAAGTTTTTGAGAACTTTTTGAAACACATCAGGAAACATATCAGACTTCCAAAGATTTGCTTTATTGAAAAACACAATAAGGCAGCAAAAAGATCATGATTAATTACCGGATGATAGTACCAACAGCTGCTTCGTATCTATATCTTTTTCTATAAAGCTCATTTTAGCAAGTGGTTAAATCAGTTAAAAAAATATATAAAATAAATTACAGAGTAAAAAATCTGAAAAAAATTATGAAAAAAATAGAAACAGAAATATAAAAAACCGCAGTAACAAAAAAAGTCAAAAAGTACCGTTAAAAAATATAGTTAGTAAGACAAACAATTTGCAATTCATATTAAAGAAACAAGGCTAGAGATAAGAAGAGGAAAAAATAACGAAAAAAATTAAAAAATACTAGAATAAAAAAAGCTTAGAAAAGAATTTGAAAAAAAAATACTCATATAAAATAAAATAAAAACAAACAGATCAAAATTCAAGAAAACGTAATTCAAAATAAGACAACAAAGACATGTATGTGACAGAGAGAAAATAGAGAAAGTCAGAAAGCTGCTAGACGAACACGCAAATATAAAAAAAACAACAAATAAACTACATTAAATAATATATTTAAAAAGATGGCAAATTAAACAATGGAAGAGCAAGACTGTGTGGGATCTTCGTTTGTCTGAAGACAGTTTTTAATATAAAAAAATTAAAAACTAACCGGAAGTGCAAAATCTTATTTAATTATTATTAATCGAAACTTCTATATTAAAAACACAAAACAGTGAAGCCAATTTATTAAATCGGAAAAATAGTTTCAATCATTGAAGGGGCTCGGTGAGCAGGTGGCTGAATATAATGCTTTCAGAGCCTGACCAAATAAGTAGCGTAGATTTCAACCCCACCCAAGCAAAAAAAGATGGTTTTCGACTGGCCATGAGTGGTTGTAAATGTAGAAAGAACAATAGATAAAAAAATTTTAAATTAAGTAATTAAAAATTACTTAATTACTATCTATACTATCTATATTACTACATAATAAAACCAAATTATTCAATTCAAGCAAAGTAACATTCTCAGTAAATGATTTAAAACTAGATTTAGTTCTACTCAGAACAGAATTAGACAAATCTTTAAAAGTAAATTTTTTAAATCTTTATCACAATTTTACTGATACCTTTTCAGAAAGTGTAAAATTACTAAAAATTATTTTTAATTATTACCATGTGTGTTTCAATACTCAAAAAAAAACAATTTTAATATAAAAGCGCTGGAAAAATGCATTAAGATGAAAAGTTTAAAAACAAAATTTACCTAACATTACATTCTATTTTTTTAGCTGTAAAGTACGAGCCGTCACTGGTAAGAAAACAAATAAATAAATTTATCTCAATTTTTTTTTTAATGTTTAGATGGCTTTTATAAGAAAGCCATCCCTAAACATTAAATTACAATTAAAAAAATTTCAGCTGGTCAGGGTAGCTGATGGTCGGTTAAAGATTACACACAAAAAACAATCTTTTTCTATTTTATTAATTACTTAAATAAAAAAAAGTAAGAAATTTTGAGAACCGCTTAGTTATACATTTACGAAGCACTGCATAGAAAAGACAATTTAAAATCCATCAATTTCCTTGCACGCCAAGCTATAAATAAAGCTATTGAAAATCTATACTTGCTCCTGATACATTTGAATTTTTTCGCGCCAAAAATGTGAAAAATCCGATTTGGAAAGAGACTTTTCAAATGTGAATCCCAAAATAAACGAAAATTTGTTCGAAGCGAGCAGCAGCGATGGCAGTGCATTCAGTGCAGTCGAGAATCTTCGGCACGGGATGCACCAGCATATGCACTATGGATTGCATTTTTGACGTCACCTTGACAAAACTGCATCCAATATATCAGGATCATAGGAGGTGTTTTAGTGGAGTTAGGTCTGGCAGGCGCAGTGGATAAATGCATTCTACCAAATGGTAATCCGAGAAGTGCAGTTTGAGTGCTGCGACAAGATGGTGGTGATTTACAAAAAAGTGCCATTTTTGTGAAAAATCTCAAACAAATAAAGTGACTTTTTCCTGAAAACATTTCTAAATTCTGTTTCCAAATTTTAAGAAATATAAATGATAATGTGTGGCCCAAAATGCAGCGTATATAAGAGGTGAACGGACGTCCTCCAGACAGACCTTTTTGTCCTTCAAAAAAAGTCAAAAATGTTTTTACTGACAATTAATAACACAAATGCTGGTCTATAAGACAATATATTTGCAAAAAAAATGATAACATTTTGCCCTTTTTTCAGATTAAACGACGTTATCAAATTCCATGTGTCATGGCTGCAATATTGTCATAAATCCGATAAAAACGCTTGTTGTATAAGTCGTAATTTTATAATTTAATTTTTTAAAAATATTGAGGTAAGTTGTTAATTTTTTTAAGGTAAAAAATCAAAATTTTATTTCTACAAAAATGTATGTAAAGTCAAAAAAAAAGTCCAAACCACGCATACGTTGCAACAACTGCATTAACGTAGGTTAGTAACACACCCACTATACAGTTTTTTCATTCAAACACATTTAAAAATGTAATTCGTTTTTTTTATATATAATTAAAAAAAATCGTTTTTTTAATTATATCAAAAATTTTGTTCACAATGCCAAAATAAAGCCTTTTTGAAATGTGAAATTTATTTTTTTTTAATTTGGACTATTAAAATTTGTCAGAAATTAAAGCAAAAAATCACCAATAATAACAGACTCTAATAAAAAGTTAAACGCTCTATAAAAAAAAACGCTTAGCCATATTATGATATATTTAAGTAGAGTTAGTTGCATTTGGAAAAACAACCATGGAAAAATTTTGAATTTAAGTTAATTTGTAATTAGCTTAATTTCAGTTTTCTTTAGGTACATACTTATTGTGAACACACAACATTGTCATTTAAAATTTGAGTGAAAACAAATTTATAAAATAAAATTATTTTTATCATTAAAATTTCTACACTTATTGTAAAAAATCGTAACATTTTTTTGGACACATTTTGTAAACCATTTTATTTATTAAAACATCAAAATATTTCGAAAAAAAAATTAAAAGAGAAGAATATCGTCTACAAAAAAAACCAATTCACCTCAAAAGATCAAAACCACCAAAATTATTATCTATAGTAATAACATTTAAACTGAAATAACTTTTAAACAACTAGATTTATGATAATATAGCTAAAGATCATTTTTCAGAAACACTTTTCCAAAATTGACTTACTATTATTACCATTAAACAATTTTAACAATACTGACACTCCTCAACTAATAAGAGTACATTGTATAATACAAAAAAAATAGCATAAAAATAATTTACATATTAAGAATATGTAAATTCGTTATATGCAGCGCGACTTGACATATTTATAGAAAACAACCTTTTGTCTGGAAGGTTCATCTGGTGCGTTGCGTCTCTCTTATCTTTGACACACCTCATTTTAAGCCGTTGATGCATCCATCTTCCTTATATAAGCTATTCTGAATATCTTCTAGAATATTATAGTCAAATAAAAAAATTTCTGTAGTTTTTGTAACCTGAAGAAAAGTTCCTATATTTCCATTTTACTTTGCACTTTGATAATTATAAAGTAATTTAACAAAACGATATAAGAAATTTCTGAAAATATTTCTAGAAATCTTTGGTACCTGTTTATTTAGTAAGACATTGTATTCTATTGACTTTGAGTAAATTAAAAAATAAACTCTACTAAAACTGACTTGTTTTTAATAACCCTTGACCAAGACAGAAAAAATTTAAGAGACTGTCTGTGGTTGATGCTTAAAGGCAAATTTTAATGAATTCCAAAACATAAAACTGCAAGAATTCCAAAAGACAATACATAAAATAATAAGATGTAAAAAAAAGTGTGCACATTAAGTTCACACTTCAAATAACAAAAAAACCACCTAAGACTAGTTCGTTTCTTTGAAAGCTACGATGTCATAAGCATAACACAGTTGAGAAAAGAAAAGAAAGGTAGGTAATAAAATAATAAACCTTGATGTTTCAAAATTTCAAAAATATTTATTGCTTATTATGTTAACAATTTGCAGTTGGGATAGATTAATATTATTGTTGTATCTAATGTAAAAATGGTTATTTACCTAACGAGTTTGCCAAGTAAAATTTCCCACATGATCACTTTGTTTGCAGCACGACTGAAAGCTGTTCAGCGCTGTTCAGTTTATTTTAAAACTCATCAGCCGCATGTACTGCTGAGCACTCAATGCATTTTAAATAATTTTTATAAAAAGTCGTAAGAAACTTATTTATTGAATTAGATGTTCTTTTACATTTTCATGTTTTTACAATGTGTCGGTATGTCAACACACCATCTCTTCCGTCTGAACTATCTGAACGTAAATTAAGAGAGAAAAAACAAAGTAGAAAAAAATACTATGGTCAGAGATGGGTAAAAATATTATGTGTGCTCAATAATATAAAGCATAATTAAAAAAGATTGTGAGGGGTTTGTGAACTTAGTGGAAACTTAGAGTTTTCTTTCTCCGATTTTAGACAAAAAAAAAGTCTTTTTTATTGAAAAAAAAAAAAGATTTGAGCTTGGTGAGCTACCAACCGACTAATTTGCGTGACATTTTATAATATAGAGCAACCGTATAGAAGTAGAACAAAAATGCAGAGATAAAAAGAGTGCAAAAAATATATATATAAGATGGACTTTCAAACTGAAAATAAATTTTAAAACAAGGTAAATGAAAGAATAAAAAATATTGCTAAAACGCTAGAAAATATAAATAAAAAAGCAAAACAGAAAGAAAGATCATTGATTTTTTTAAGAACGCAATTTAGCATTAAAAAGTTGTCAAAAACAGAAAAAAACTAGACAAATATGCAAAGAAGTGATAACCAGTGTAAAGTAAAAAGAGAAAACATATTTAAGAAGTCTAGGAATGATTTTAAGATGAAAAAAACAATGAAAAACATTATTATTGTTAAAAAAAATCAGCAAAAAATTCTATTCAGTTTTGTCTAAAATACAAATAACTTATTTCTTTAGATTACTAAAAATTTTGAAAATAAATATAATAGTCTTTGACAGTCCTACTGAAACACTGCCAAATTGGCCACGCTAGTAATTTTTTGTCTATAGTGTTTGTCTTTCATTATTTTTCAAAATTTTCAAATTACATAACATTTATCACTGTTTTGTGTAAAATTATTAATTAATTTTTTATTTGGTGCCAATTTTATTAACATTAACTGCCTTTATTCCACTTTACATTATATTTTGCATCATTGTTAACATAACTCTGACATTTTACGAACTATAAATGTCATAATTTCAACTTTTCTAAAAGCTTTTACTGAACACACAAAAGGCTGCAACATTCTGTAAAAAATTTACATTTATTCAAACTACAAAGCAAGTTTTTGTTGCTTTTCTAATAAAAATTTCAAAAAATTGTATCCAAGTACTTACATATTAAAAAAAGTAATTAGTACCTAAATATAAATAAGCATACCGAAGTTTATAACAGTTAAGTGTTTTATTTATTACATAGGTAAATATTTATATATTTTATAAAATCCCAAAAAATGCGCAGCCCAGCTTTATTAATATAATAGGCAAAAAAAAATATGTGGCGTGATTAGAATAAGAAAGCTTAGTAACAAATATATTAAATAAGCGCAAAGCAGATAAGATTAACTACTTTTAAAGTAGCGTTGTCAACAATCTACGGCTAATCAAAGTAGAAAACATTTTGCTGAATTTTAACGTTATATTAATAAGAATGATATTATTGACACTTATTTTAAGGCAAAATAAATAGTCAAAAAGTAAATTAAGATCAAATAATGGTTCTATTTCTGCGAAGCAGTGTAAAATAGAATTCAGAGAATATTTTTGGGGCTGGTAGTTAGAATGTTAGCGATTACGTCAACAGAGATGAGGCGTATTGAGCACTGTGATTTTGCTGATAGAGTTACTCAGGCGGTGTATAAACTGAGCAAATTATGTCAAATAATGTTAAAACTAGCAAAAATACATAAATCTAAAAGCAAAAACTATAATACATATAAAGTGAAAGAAACGTAAGGCTAGAGATATATCTTATATTAGACAAAAGTAATTTAAAAAGATAAAGCTAATGTTAAATACGATGCCTGCCGTATGTATATAGTCAAAATAGAAAATCATATCACAAAAAAATTAGCAGGCATTTAGATCAAGTGTAAATTTGTTTCGATTAAGAGGCGAGTTGTAATAGATTGCTGATAATAATGCAGCGAAATGTTGTTGTTTCTTACACTGTGTTTAACCGGATCTAAAGTGCCAATAATAGTAAGAACTTTTGACAAATAGATTTATGGAGAGCAACTTAATAGTTATTAGAGCCTTTATAATTAGCGCAGTCGACCAAATTTCAGCAAAACATTAATACAAAAATAAATAAACCTACAATACTAATAATTGTAAATAAAAATAAATTAAAGTCAAAATACAAAACTAAAAGTTCATTCAATGTCCCAAACCGAGTGTAATAGGGTATTATCGGCAGTTCTCCTGGCAAGCCTTCAGGAATTTTCACGTGACTGTGGTCCAGCACTGTCCTAATAATAGTCAGCTGAGTGCGAAAACTACAAAAAAACACTCATTTCAAACATTTTCGTAGGCGTACGAGAAACACATGCCATAAATATAATTTTTCTTTTGGATTGATTTTTGAAGACTACCAACGGCTAGAAAAACACTGTTATTTTTTCTTACTTAATTGAATGAATCCACACAAAATCGGGTAAACAAATGATGAGATGAGATGTTTATTCGAAAGGTTAACGGTGTTATCAATGATAATTTTAATTAGATAATACCAATAATGCTACGTTAACAAAATTTAAGCGTAAATAGCCATAATTTATATTTTTCTAATGGTAACCATGTCAATAGAGCATAATTAATAGGTCAAATTCATAACATTTTCAGTACAAAATTCATGTGTGAGTGCGATAATACAAAGATAGTAATAATAATAATAAGTTTTTTATCTTTTTGGCATATTTACAAATTTATTTTCGGAAGGGCCTCGCATTAATTCACCAACATCTAAACAAGCCACGTGAATTGTAAATTTTATTACTGCATATTTTCTATTTTGTTTCATCTTATTTTTAAAAATATCATAATTTTATATAAAACTAAAAAACTATTTTTATAAAATCGTAATAAATTTTCAGTTAGTTCTATCATAATTTGCGTACCCTTTGCGCCTTAAAGCTTAAAAAACAACAATTTTGTAATAACTACCTATTTTCGTGACAATAGCCCAAGTGTTACAGATTTTAGATTTCCGTTTTCGAATATATTTTCATCAAAGCTCAAGCTTTTAGTGAAACATGTCAATAATTATTTATTCATTTGCATCATATTGACATAACTTGTTTTTTAAATCATTTATCTCTTCAAAGCTTCAACATAGAAAACAATTTATAAAAAATCTTTTTGCATTAAATAAATCACAATTTGGCTCTTTATCGTCTGATAATCTCTCGACTCTTCACGCTCTTGAAACTAATATTTAACTATTTCAAAATGTGACTATATTGTTAATGTTCTTTATTGTTAATAGCAATTACCTATACAGCCTACGTACACTCAAAACAGTTATCATTAACCAAATTTTGTAAAAAACATAAAAACTACAAAAAAAAATTTTTTTGTAGTTTTATGGGGCTACTGTAGTCGATAAACGAGATGCTATATCAACTTGATTGTTTATAAAGTTGAAGCTGCGTAAACTCTAAGTATAAATACTAAAACCAATTTATGTATTAAAGCATAAATTGCATAAGTGCTATAGTTATTAAAACAGTCAATTAAATCAAAAATCGAAAACATGTTTTAAAAATTTAAAAAACTTTTTCAAAACACATAATTTGTTCTAGAATGTTGCACTCCTGAGAAAAGAAAACAACAAGCGGGTTTTACAAAGGTGAGAAAGAGAGATAGTGGTAACCAGAAGTTATAGTAAACGCAAAACTGTAAGATTATTGGATGCTGTAGTTCACACAATGGGTTGGTAAAAGTACTCAAGAAACTCGTGAAGCTATTGTGTACTGTAATCTCGTATTTCCACAAGCCCTATGTAGCTTTTTGAAAAATGATTCATAATGGTTTATGACTGTATTGTTCGGTACCTCAATCTGTTCAGCAAATCGAGAATAGCTATATATATAGAGCAATTCTATTGGCTCTTATTTGGTTTATAACACTATACTATACATTTTTTTTAGAAAATGTTGATTGAAAAAGAGTGCACGGTTAAAAAAGCATAAAACGTGGAAATAGAGGTTTAGACCCAAGTTTAAAAATGGTGTTTAGAACAGTATCTCTAAGACTTGTTTCAAGTAAGAGTGATTTTTTCAAACAAATGAAGTTTTTTCCCTCATGACGAAATTGGTCTATAAAAGACGTTGAAACTTGAATTAAACTAGCAATTAGTCCCAGTTTCAATCTTCTGAAAACAAGTGGAACGCCTTAAAATATTCAAGACTTTTTAAAAAACATTATCACTAAACCAAAGAACGATCAGCTCTTCAGCATGTCATAAAATCCAACGGATCAAAACAGCAAAATCTTAGTTTATAAATAAAGTACTTTAATGAGTCACAAATGTATATGCAAAAAAACCTTGACACTGCAAATGTTCTTGTACCATTTCATAAAATTGACATTTTCAATTTTTTTAGTTTTATAAATTTATTACCGCTTCTAATATTTCCCTAAAAAAATGTGATAAATCCTCATTGCAGATTACTCACCCTGAGGATTTAACAAAAGTTGGTAATTCCACACTTTTTCGATGCGCGATAAATCTGGCGAGCGAAGTAGCCAAGGTAAGGATTATTTATGCTCTACTTCTAAAAACCTATTTTTATTTTCAAGATTAATTGCTTTTTAATTTAAATAGTATGATTCTTAAGATAAATTTGTAGCCTATTTAATAAAAAATTTTTTTATCGTGACATTTAAATAAAAGAACTTTTAATTTTAATTTAAAAATGATACATATTTTTGAAATTTAAAAAAAACTTTCTCAATCGTATAAGATAAACATTTTTATTATAATAATAATATATCTGAAAAATGTTAAAAAAAAATAAATAATAAAGCAGAACAAAATATATTATCGGAAAAAAAACATTAAGACGAGAGAGATTGAGATAAAGAGATGAGAATATGATAAAATAAAGCCATATAAATATCTAGGCAAAAAAGAAAAGTACAATATAGTGTATAAAAGAGTAATAACAAAAGAATTTGCCGAATGCTTAAAATAAAAAGACAAAAACGAGAAAAACTCATACAGATTTAAAAAAATAACAGCTATTGGTCCAACTGTTAGTGAAAGCAAAAAACAGAAGGTTTAGAGAGAACAGAAACAAAATCGACCACATGACCAAATAGTGTGAAACAGTTTGAGAAAGCAAATTAAAAAAATATAAATAGAATAAAAATGCAACTCATACTGTTTCTCTATAAGTGGTGACTCTTTTTTTTTCATATGTAGAAAAGAGTTTGACTATTTAGCAAAAGATATTAATATTATCAATAAAAAAATTCTTGTATAAGTGCTTTTATTAAAAAAAAAAAATTTAAGCAAGCCATGGAAATTATAAAATTCATTTGTTTCTATAACGTAAGGTTAGCCAAAAGTCAGTTAAGTTATATGACAGATCAAAAACTAGAACTAAATCCCTTGTGTTATTTTAATAAAAATAATAAATACTTGCGTTATTGCAGAGCTTATTTCAAATGGAAAGCTTTTTGACGTTTTGTCAATATTTTCAACATATTGTTTTAGGTGGCTAAGTAACGTTATGAAAACAAATAACTTCCATGGCTAGCTTAAATTCAGTTTTTACATGGAAGCACGATACTATATTATTCCATTTTTAAAGTTCTCAAAATTTTTAGTATTCTTTACCTCTATCGAATTTCTATTGTAAGTTTTCTTTTGACGTTGAAAATGTGAGTCTAAACATCTGTAACAATGTCTACAAAATAAGAACCAATTTTTTAAGTAGCAATAATCAAATAAATGACTATTGTTTTCCTATTTTTGATTCACTCATTTTGGTTGAATTATTTATATTATCATTGTTAACAATCGTTTAGACGTTTATCTTAAATAGAAGCTTATGTTATCAGTCTGTTTTTGATAATACGCAACAAAGTACCTAAAAATGAACAAAATAGGTGTGGTGGTATCAAGTTTTGACAAAAATTACTTAGAAATAAAATGACGTAGCACAAATTTGGCGTTGAATAATGAACACAAATAATATGATGTTCTAAAAAATTATCTATTTTAATAAATCATTTGTTATATATATTTTAAATTCAGCTCAAAATCTATGTAACCTTGTACACCTTCTGTTTGAGGTATTAAGAACCATTTTAGTGGCTGTTGCAAATCGGAATTGGTATGACAAAAACAATTTATCAAGTAGTGCATTTACTCAGGCCTTTTAATATGCCTGGATGTCCTATTGTTTATGCCAATTAACAAAAAAAAAAACATTCATTTATTTAGCGACATCTATTAGAAATTTTTTACATCAAAGTAGAAAAGGCATGTTTCTACATATAGGTATTTCTTAATGGCAAATATCAATTTTGATAGAAATACTTTCTAGACCAAGAGAATATCGCTTATCAGAAAATAAAGTCCGTAAATCTAATTTATGCGTTTCTGGCGAAATGCGCTATGCGTTTTAGATGAAAAGCTCTAATGTGATAACTTGGATGTCCAATCAGCAATATCTCTTCAATTTTGGACTTTAAATATCAAAATAGGTATTGCTTATCCCAACCAAAATCTGCTGGTTCGAGAAAAGAATATGAACTGCTGTTTACATAAGGAAGGAGGCACGGCACGTAATCAATGAATGCTTCTTCCCCCAAAAACAATAGATATTTGCAATACCTATCTGATTATCTACAACTATATCTACGCACACAGTTTTACCACTTGCCAAAAAGTCGGTTTATTAGATCTTGATCATGAACCTTAATAGTAAAAAGTTTTATTAAATTTTAGATTTTTAATCCCAATGTACCTAAATTATATTGTTTACCAAAAATTCACAAACCAGGTGAAAAACTCAGACCAATTATTTCATGAATAAACAACCCGCGTGTAATATTTCCAAATGGTTAGTAAATGAATTCAAAAATTTTAATATTAGCATGTTAACATAAAAAGATAAAAAAGTAAGAATAATTGTAAGATCATTAAAAAACCATGTAGAAAATACAAGCTGCAAAAAACACAAAAATACCAAAAACCTATGTGCAACAATAAACATAATAAGAAATCAAAGACGGAAAATACTAAATAAAAATAAGAAGAAAGTCAGAAAAATATCATTTGCGTGCATATTGGTTGGAAGCCTAAGAATCTAAAATAAATTCGTATACTGTCTATTGCTATTAAAGCCCTTGTTTCAGTAGAACCAAACGCTTTATATAAATCTATAGTCTCTCTAGTGCCTGATAAGCTAATAAATTAATTTGTTTTCATGATTTTTTGTTTTACTGGCTACTAGCTAGTACGCATCTTTTTAGGTAATTTGTTAATGATAATTCTACTGAGGAACTTATACTCGTAGATGTCTATATCTAAGACAAAGATTCAAAATCTTTAAAGCTGAAGATTTGTTTTATTTTTTACTTTTTTCTAGATCTTTGTACTTATTTTTTGAGATTGTTTAAAATCTTTTGTTAATGTTTTCTGTTTCTTGATAACTTCCAAGAAAATAAATGACAATTTGGCTTGAATATGAAAAAAAATTGTGTTCTTAAGCAGTACAATAATTAGTGCCAAAGCCCATAGTGTTTTCTTTCATATTGTATTTTAATCCCTATCCTGATGACGCCTCCACCGATGGAGTGCGAAACGTCGACAATTTTATTAAGCTTTTGGACACGGTCTTTTCAGAAAGATGTCAATATTTCAATTGTATTTTAAAGTTCGAAAACTACAAGAGCAGACTAACAACAGACATTGACATAGAAATCCAAAGAGATCGGCTAGATAAGACAATTCAATTATTAGAAGATTATTTATGGCAAAACCAAAGCAAAGTATTTTGATATCCTTGAAAAAATAATTTGCAGATAGTGATGTGTCAAGAGACTTACCTTATCAAAATGTACCAAATTTGAGAAACAATTGCGCAATTTAGTCCGACAAGCCACTCAAAATGTTTAATCAGTCAAAATCTTGATGTCGTAATTATTGTCATTTAAGTACTGATAAGATAATGCGAAATAAATTTTATCGAAAGTTGAACCACTGAAATTTTGCATGCGGAGTTCCCTTGATAAAAAAAATGATAATAAACGTGATCTTCATTTTAGACACACGAGTCGCGAGAATGAAATAATGCTGTCAAGGCTCTATTAATTATAAAAAAGTGGATAATTATAGACTTCGATAGATCGAATGTCAAAAAAAGGAATTAAGAAAAAAATTTCCATTCAACTCGCGTGACGTTTACTTATTTACTTTAACAAGTAAAGTGATAAACGACAAACAAACAATTCTCTCATCTTATCTTTTGACATAATATGTACTACATTTACGTCGTCTGTTATCTGACGTGGGAGAGAGAAGGATACAGTTAATTAAACTACTTTAAAATACATAATTCTATTTCTGCTATTGTCGGAATCTATTTTAGTTTGCTTCATAGCAATTATAACTATGCTTATTTTAATAATTGTAAAGCGTGGAAAGCATCTAAATATGATCTTCCTCTTGGGCCGCTTCCAAAACTCTCGTAAACACTAATGCAGAAAGGCTTTGCCAAATTTTTTGACGGGAAACACACAACAAAATGAAAATTAAACACTAAGATTATAAATTTATTATTATTCAACTTTAAGCTATTTAGGTTTTAGGTTATAAGCATCCGTAGAAGAAGAGGAAAAGAAGTTATCAGTAGTAACCACTTAACAGTAGCAAAAATACTACAAACTGCCATTTCCTTGATGCTTAATCTTGGTAAAAAAAAATCGTACACATTTCATTATAATTGATCGCTTCAAAAAGCTTGATACTATAAACTATAAAATTTTACCACTTGCTAAAACTTCTTATCAATCTCGACAGCTTTTTCGACAACAATTCAGTTATCATCTTTAGGGAAAAAAATTTTTAGTTCGGAAAATAAAAGTTCAAAATGTATAGAAAAAAATGCTGGGTAAGTGGTCATAAAATCAAATAAACAGCAGTAGTAGAAGTAGAAGAAAAGTTTCTTCTTCACATAAAAAAAAAACCCTAAGCAACTTTCAGTTTTCAAAAAAATACCAAGTAAAATAAGTAGGTCACGGCCTATTTTTCCAGCTTTAATTTTTTCTTGTGCAAAAGATCACAGCCTGTTTCTTCAGTTCCAATTTTTTTTCCGTAAAAAACTGGGTTAGAAAAAAAGTGGTTTGCTTTTTCTCACAAACCAGCAGAAAAAATTGAAAGCTGTGATGAATAAATTGTATTTTAGAAAAGTGTCTTTCTTTTCTAGGAACTGATTCTGTAAATAAGGATTCACTGTCCCCATTGACAATTTAATTATTTTTTTAACGATAAAAAATTCATTCTCTTTCTATATACATATTTTTATTTTTTTGATAAATATTCTTTCATTTTTCTGTTTTCAATTTTTATAGTATTTCTGTATTGTAAATGTAATGTGAATAATTATAATTAACTTTTCATTTTTCTGTTAGTCAGAATATTTTTTGTAATTATTGTTATAAAGGAATAAGCTTCAAAAGTGCATTGTATTATATCGCTGATAATGATGCTACAGTATTTATTGAGTATTTATGTTTACTTTAATTATTATTACTTCATTTTCCTCATGGTCAAATAAAGATTAAGACATCATTTTGAAATCAACCGGCAATTCAAATACGAGAAGTCAATGAAAAAATACCCATACGAGCTTTTAACCAACCTAATTTTTTTTTCAGATTTAAAAATTGTGTCTGGCTAATTAAGGTTTTTTAAAAAAATTTCAAAAAAAAACAAAATCTTTGGTTTTTTAAGAGAAAAACAAAAGTATTTTTGAAGACGGTAGGAACAGTAGAGGGGAAAAATAAAATAAATTGTGCAATAATATGCCAATGTGGAAATCACATGCGTGTGTTAAACTTGAGGTATAGACGTCAAGAGTTGTTGTAAAAATAACATCCATCCGTGTGTTCTCAAGTCAACTGTTTTAAAATAGTTTATTTCGCGTTCGTGGTGTTATTTATTTGAACATGTCAATTTGCCGACTTATTACCATTTCCTTGACCAATCCTTTAACTGGCAATCAGGCAATCCAATCCAAAAGTAATGTGATGCGTGGCGCAGGCGCTCGATCGCAGAAAACATGTGACTAGCGGAACATAGTGATCCAAAAAAGAGCGATATTTCGATTTTTGAAAATGTGCTCTAGTCTCACAAATCCTAAACTTACCGTTTATGAGAGGATAATTATGTCCAGGATGTCCCAGAAGAGATTTAAGACCGCTTTCAAGTAGGTTCGGTGAGCCGCGGTCCTTATAGCTCATCTCACTATCACTATCACTAAAATTATAGATTGAGCGCGGAATTTTGGCGGTTTTTTTGAGTGGTGTTTTACACCACTCGACACTCTATCATAAAAAAAATCCAAAAAGGCTCCGAGTGGAAACGATGCGGAAAGTGTAAAGAAAAACCGGTCGCACGGCACCGTCGTCGCAGGAACGGACTTGGAGCATAAATAACTTGGAGTTGCTGCCACGGAACTCAACGAAACGAAATCAATTTGTACTAAAATAGTTAGCTGTTGGCTGAAGCCACTGCTGCTTGGTGAGCTTGCTGCTGCTGCTGAGTCTTTTCTTCCTGCGGCATCACTGCACTCCGGTGGTGCTGGTGTGCCCCCGCGCCGCCACTGCTGCCGCCACACTCGCGGTTACAGTCCAAGGTTGATAGCAGGACGCCTAAAAATGATAATGATGATAATGATAGATTTGCCGGCGACGTACTGCTACTCGTCGTACAATTACACATTGTAGCATCGACACGCCAATATTACATTCAGCTTGTTGATTTAGCTGATAACAATTTTTTTTAATATCTTCTTATCAAAGGACGACATCTATGTATGCCATAATTGATTACAACATTTTTTGAGCAGGAGCGGCCGCCGACGAAAAATTCCTGCCCTGCCACTAGCCATTAAGCAGGCGCTTTAATGTTATCAGGCGTTCAGGTGACGCCTGCGTCTATCGCATTCCTTCCTCCTTTATCACTTTTCACATAGACAACACACAATACAAATATATACATTTTCAAAAATACACAAAAATCGCCAAAATTTACCATAAAAATCATACAAATAATATAATTTTACCTCGTACCACCTTTCAATAGCTATACGCTACAAATGGTGGAGGCGCCGGGATAACCATAATAGGACGTATTATACGTTTTATACCGTCTCTTATCCAAAAGCACAACATTTTTTTGCAAATTTCACCTTTAATTTGAAGTAACATATATATATCTATCATCTAAAACTAAATTTATTGAGGCTTTCATTTATTACCGTTATCTGCTAGTTTTTTTGGAGCAATTTGCATAAGAAAAATGGTGGAGGCGCCGGGATAATTTTCATATTACTTAAATTATTGTCAGATTGGTACATTGAGAATAGAACTTGAATAGTGCATTAATAGAATATTAACATTAAATAACAAACTTCAGTATCAACGAATTACTACAACTTCAGTGATATTCGAACTAGCTAAACATTTTTAAAATATGCCAGTTATTAATTAAAACATTATCAATAAAAATTGATAATAAATTTTACAGATAAAAATTTACAAAAACCAACGATTTGAAAATAGTTTGAACCGTAATAGTTTTTGTCACTTTTTAACTTGATAATTCTAACTTTTTTATTTATTAATTTAATCGCTCTCATACAACTTCTATGTAAAGAGTACCAATTTTGTTCAACTAATGAAATAGCTAGAAATTGCAACAATTTGGTTTAGTTTAGACATAAGCGTGCTACATCAAATTAGAATTGCAAAATGTTGTTGTAGATTTAATAGTTATTTACATAAAAGTCAGGAAATTTTCACATTACTGAAGAGGAGCTAAATTGAAATACGAGCCACTTTGCGCCGAGTATTTTAAAGCTCCGAGTCAAGTAAGAGATTTTACTGACGTGTTTTGTATTAAATTTTTGGAAATCGTAAAAAAAGACGAAATTCACAAATTTTAGATTTTTTTTACAAATTTCACCATAATCAAGTTTGGCAATTGTGTTGGCAACTATAGTTATAGTGGCTTTCACGATAATCCGATAGCTCAGAATGCCATGAAAAACAAGAAAATGAGTCGTAGATTACGTTCCATGCACAATGATTATTTTCAGCTGTCACTTTTGTCAAAATACTTTTTCATTTCAAAATACAGCTGAATGAGAGATGCATCTACAGTATTCTACGTTGAATCAGTCGAATAAAACTGCAACTACGATTTCAGCAGGATATCTGATCTGGGATCGGGGTGGTGTTCTGGAAGCAAGAACTATTTTGACAATTACTGACACCTATATGACATCTAAAAATAAGAAAAGAGAATAGGACGTAATCTACGACTCATTTTCTTGTTTTTCATGGCATTCTGAGCTATCGGATTATCGTGAAAGCCACTATACTAGAGCATCTTTTTTATAAAATGTTGTTTCCAAGACGATTTCCGGAAAAAGTTATGTTGTTAATGCATAAACAATGATTGATAAAAAAAATATTATTGAAACATGATTTCTGAAAAATTGTGTAGGAAACAAAAGTTTCACATCCAAAAAATTGTAAGAGAATATTGTTAAATTTTTTTACGGCAATTGTTGGCAATTTGTTTGTTTCCAAAAACTTTTTAGTTTTGAGAGGTGTTCTTAAAAAAGCTTTAATTCAAATTTCTCTTATTAAATGTTTTCAAAGATAATGCTACCTGTAAAAAAATCAGTATATAAGCCAAAGGAGAAAAAATGCATTATAGCCTCGATTGCATTATTAATGTAGCTTGACTATAATAATATTAGCATAGCGTAATGTCTCCTTCATCTCTTTTCAACCTCTGTTTAACGCATAGTTGCACCTTTCTCAATTTTCTACTTAACATTTTTTAGCATGTGTTTAAATAAGATTATTACAAGATGTTTTATTTATAAAATAAAACATCATTATAAAATATTGTAAACATTTTAAATAAAATAGTTAAACATATTAAAAATTTAGAAAAAACCGATTTTAAAATGATTACTTAATTGTTGTTTCATTTATTTTACTTACTCAAATTGCTTATAAACTAATATTTAATTATATTGAAAACTTTTTTTTTAGTTTTTAGTTTCTCACATGTTTTTATAACCAATTAGTTAGTAAGAGTCAAAAATATATGTCAAACAAAAAATAACAGATTTTTATCAAATTTAAGTGGGGTCAAATAGAGTCATCATTTTCCAAATAAAAGAAGATCATCAAAACCGGTTTACTCAGAAAAAAGTTATAAGGTAACACACATAAATAAATACAATTAAATTAAAAACCTTCTTCTTTCTTTTGAAGTCGGCTAAAAATGATAAGTATAGGAGAATGTTGCAAATTTTAGCATCAGTTTTTTCATTCATAAAGGTATTGTTTTTATTTATAATGTATTGTGTGTAATCTATAAATGTATTGTATGTATTTTTTTATATTAATAAAAAACATTGATTAATCTATCTGGAAAAAAGCTCTTTAAAGTTAAATTTTATTAATGAACTAGAGTTTAAAAGAAGCAACGGAAGTAATAATTCTCAAAATTTCGACTTATCCCATTAAAGTTTTAAATTTAGATTTTTTAAAATGTTTTGTTTTGATTTAAAAAATATTGTTTTATTTTTATATTTAAAATCAGTTTTAAGATTAAAAAAAGGATTTTTGGGTTTTTTTTTTGAAAAAAATTAAATAGACAAGCAGTAATACACCGTAGCGCCTGCGCCTCAAAAGTCAACCGCGCGTGTAAAATTACTTTCAAAGAAATCCATGCACCGCATTCACTACAGTAAGTCCGGAAAGCGGAAAGTGTGGAATAGTGCCCCCTTATAGTGTTAAAAAATTACGTATTTATTTAAACAAATAAATATAAAAAAAATGCGGTGTTTGACTTTTGACAATTTAAACAGTGCAGCTAGTGTAGTTTAATTTAATTAAATTTTTTGTTTATTTTTTGTTAAGATGATTAGTGATAACGTTAATCTTGATTGGGGTGCAGATTTGGAGGACAATAATTATAAAAGTTGTTTCGCACGGTCAGTGGCAGTGAATTCTCAATATAAACAAGTAAAGCCCGTAAAAAAGCAGCTGCTGTTCGAAGAAAAGCTCCAAAAAGGGGATGATAAATTACCACCAAAACCGGTGGGACCACTTTTCATGGAGGGTGTTAAATTGCGGAAGGTCAGAGCTAGAATTAAACTTGCACTTTATGTGACAATTTGCATAATTTAGAAATTTGTGCATTTTAATTAATTGAGATATATTCTAATTTTTAATCGTCTCTCCTTATTTGCAAGAGTACTTAAATAAAGTGGCTTGGAGATAATTTAATAAATGCAGAATAGCAATTAGAAATCAAACTTGGAATATAAATACAATCAGCATTTATACCAGATCAAGATATTTGAAATTCAAATTTCATTTAATCGATTTGTTGCCCCCTTTTATTCGTAAAAGGCTGATGAAGGGCATAATGTAAAACAACTAATTTTCAGGCAATTAGCTACCACAGGATTATTTTTGGTTGATTTATAAACCAGGAAATAATATTAATTTTCAGAAAAATAATTATCATTAAAATTATTAAAGCAAAAGTATAAAAATATTTATTTATCCCGATTTTATAAAATTTTAAATCTTTTTTTTTTCAAAAAACATAAAAACAGTTATACGATAAAATCAATTTTTTGTTTGTTTAAGCTTTAATTATTTTTAAGACAATACGCCGATTATTGTTATTAACCAGAGTTAAGTTGCGCACTCTAAGGGCGCAAAAGTATAAAAATATTTTATTTATCACAATTTTATAAAATTTTAAATCTTTTTTTCTCAAAAAACATAAAAACAGTTATACGATAAGATCAATTTGTTGTTTGTTTTAGCTTTAATTATTTTTAGAATGATACGCTGATTATTGTTATTAACCAGAGTTAAGCTGCGCACTCTCAGGGCGCTTATCCTCCTATGAGGGTTGCATGCAGCGACATGTTAGTCGTATTAAACGCCTTTTATGCTTTTAG
This sequence comes from Lagria hirta, assembly GCA_947359425.1. NCBI lineage: Eukaryota > Metazoa > Arthropoda > Insecta > Coleoptera > Tenebrionidae > Lagria > Lagria hirta. Next base: position 22,842,408 of record OX375800.1, on the reverse strand, counting down.
AGGCTGGTTTGTAAACGTTTATATATGGCAGTCATTAATTTAAACTAGCTTTTTGTCTTAGAATTATGCAAGGTGCTACGATTTCTATTAAATTCTTCCAGCTTAGAAATACTAAGCTTTAATAAACGTTTAAAGTTTTTTTAATCACATGGTTTAATAATTAATTTATAATATATTAAACATCTTAAATAAAAATATATATATATCTATTTATTTTTTAATTTATTTTATTTTATTTTTATTAAATATAAAGAGTAAACTGTTGAAGTCTGATGGTTTGAAGACTGTTGCTTAATTTTATTACACAGAAAAGTACCTAAAATAAAGTAAATATATTATATTTTCTTATAATCAAGTTACAAATCTATAGCAAATATGAAATAATTATGCACCTATAACATAATACAACAAATTAAGAAACTTTAACAAACCGACTTTAAAATAATTATTATGTTATTTATTTATTTGGTTGTTATTTGGTTTTATTTTGAATACATTTTCTTAGAAAATAAACTAATAATGAAACTAGAAAATAACTAATTATGATGAAATAATTTTTTTTTATTTTTTACTTGTTTTTATAGTATCAGTTGTAAGTGTGCAATCTGTGTCAAAAACGCCGTATTAAAATTAACACCAAAATTTATATTTAAATTTTGATTATTTCTAAAAGCTTAGATGAAAAGCACCAGCTTTTAAATAAAAAAAACTTATTAAGTTGGTTTACTCGAGATATACCCATCTATAAGCAAAAATAGTCAAATTAAAAATTTTTCTTTAAATTGGTAAAAGTTAGCAGTTGCAAATTAAAAATTATATGGTGAATGAATAAAAATAAACAATGTAAAACATTCATGTTCTGTCTTCTTTCTAGGCTTGTCAGTCGCATACATTTTTTCCCATTGATTGAAAGATATTTTATTCTATTTGCACTATCACAAAATAGTTGATTAACATTAGTTTTGTGTACCTAATTGAATGAAATAGTATCAATAATAATGTTTAACTTGGCTTTCGATAATAACATAAAATATCATAACTTATTAAATCGAGCATTACTTGATTTCTTTCCAATCGACTAAATTAAAAATAGCGGATTAGAAGCTATTAAAATTTTTGGATTATTTTTTGAAAAAAGTTAATTAATCGGAGTTAGTCAGCTGAAATTTAATTTAACAGTTTAATAGATAGACAAAACGTAAGCTTCAATTATGGTCAGTGTTACAGGATATCAATAATTTACGCTAATAGCACTTTGATCCTGAACGTATTTCATAATTACCTGGTTTGCAGGATGTATAGCACGTATTCTTCAAAAAATGTTAATGAAAGTCCTTGGAATCCAATAATAAGCCTTCATAGTTCAATCAAGTAAGCATAGAATTATCAATACTTGATTATCATTATTATTAAAAGCAACCAATAAACTTTTTTTTATTTATTTTTGCCAAATGTTCAATGTTGCCAAGTTTCCTTTGAAGATATTATAGAAAGTTGAATAAGTTATCTGGTTTCAGTGTTATTTTTATGTTCATGGCGGGCACATTTGCGTGTTTAGTGTTTTGTGTGCTATTTTTGCAAATCTTGCAAGAAAGTGCCACAAAATGCACTACAAAACGAGGAAGCAGGGTTTCCTATTGTAAGTCTCTTAAGGATTTTTATAGATATAGTGGGTCTCTGACAACAATTGAAGTTCAAGAGCAAAGACCTAATAAAATGGAGGATTTGAAAGAAGCTACGTTTAATAATGTTGAACTTATTGAAAAATTAAATATTTTGCGAGCTGTAAATAGTATTGGTTCAAATGCTTTCTATCACTTTAGAGATCTGAGAATATTAAATTTTACCCAAAATCAAATAGAAACTATTCCCAGAAAAGTCTTCAAAAATTTTAATTTAAAATCTTTAGTATTTCTGAAGTGTGGCATCAAAGAAATTGAAGCGGGAGCTTTTGAAAATCTACCTAAATTGGACTATCTACAGATCACTGGTAATCTATTAACAACAATAAAAAGAGATGTTTTTGCAAATCTATCTGTTAGAACTCTAGATCTATCAAGCAACGGGATAACAAAGATAGATAAATCAGCATTTAGTGAAATGTCTAATTTGGCAAGGCTATTTTTACACACCAATTATCTGTCAAAATTTTTAGCACAGGAACATCTATCCTTTGGGCATCTCTCAAAACTAATGAGTTTAGTCATTTACAATAATAGCCTATCAGCAATCAACCGATACATGTTAGAAGGTTTAACAAACCTTGAAGGTTTAAACCTAGGTTTTAATCAAATTTCGAGTATTGAACCTTTCTCATTATCCGAAACGCCAAATCTACAAATTCTGGCACTGGGGCATAATCATTTAAAAGAACTAAACTCTAATATTTTACCAAATCAAGGATTTCCAAAGCTAAAATCTCTATATATAGACCACAATAAACTGATGTTTTTGACCTCAAATTTTCTTCTTAGGCTACAAGGATTAAAGGGAATTACAATTGGTGGCAACCCTTGGGTGTGTCCTTGTTTGGACTTAATCTTCAAATGGTTGAATGATGCCAATGTTGAATTAAGCTGCGATGAGACATTTTTGAGTGGAGAAAAGCCTATTTGTGCTGTACCAGATGACGCAAATGTTTGTACGTACAATTATGACCTGAAGTTGTATAGGACCTATACTCATTCACTGGGAAATCGGACATTAACTGTTAATTGTATACTTTTTAATTAGCAATTTACAATGTTTAATTGATGGAAAAGATATTGTTTTGTGTTATAGTTACTTAAAATAATCTCCTTATATCTAATTTTGAAGCTAATTGATAAATTAGGTAGTCTGTTGAATTGTAAGACTTGAAATTATGTTGTTTGTTTTATCTTATCTGAAAATTGGTAAAACTGTTTGAACGGTTTTAGCTAAGTTTTTTAAATACATGAATAAAATAATATATTATACTTTTTTTTTCTTTTTTTTTAAATTCTTTGATCGTTTGCTTTATTGTTTTTTTCTCAGTCCTACACATGTCAAGCATTTTTTTGATCTCTACTGTTTTACTCATTATTTTTAAAAAATGCATAGTTTAAAAAAAATGCATTTAAGATTTTGATGAAAACTCTAAAAAGAAAATACATAATAACAAAATAAAAAGTAAGCTGACAAAGTAAGAAAATAAGAAGAATTTAAAAAACTGTAATACAAATTTTTTTTTAAAATATTGAACGTAAAATTAATAACATTAAAGAGTTAAAAACAAGAAAAAAAAGCAAAAAATGTGTTAAAGAAACTATTACACCGATAAACAATAATACGCTTAGCATTGAAATTTAAAAAATTACAAAAAAGAGAAAAAAGATTATATTAAACTTGAGAAAACAAAAAAAAAAGTAATGACACATAAAAAAATGGTAGAGATAACAGGAATACTAAAACAATCTCTATAGTTGCCAGCCTAACGTGTAAAAAACTTAGATAGAGTTTGTTTAGTAGAACAAAATGTTTATATATGAGAAAAAGTAAAAGTGGTTTGTTAAAATAAATTATTTATATAATATACAGTCTATCAAAAATACGCGTAAATTGTAAAAAATGAGTCAAAGTCGATATTCAGAAATGACATTTCAGTCTTGAAAAGTAGTACTTTTGAATCATCTGACATTGCAATTGGCAGAAACAAATAAAAAAAAGAACAAGATTGCATTAAAACAAAAGAGAGGTGAACGGTAGACAGCATAAAAAAGTTTGAAGAAAATGAAATCAACAACAACTTTGTTTTCTTTATTGAATTTTTTTGTTGAAAGCAACTAAACTTTCTTTTCTTTATTGATTTTTTTTTGGTTCTAATTATTGTTTAAAGCTTTTGTACACTGATTTTTTTTCTATTGCAATAAAATTGACTAAAGTTTTTACTAATACTTGTTTTGAGGGTTGTAGATCAAATCAAGTTTTGTTAATTAATACATCATAGTATTAGAATTTTAGTTTTATTAGAAAACTTAATAGGCAAAGGCTGATGGCTTGGATTATATCCCTATGTATGATTCTACAAAATTTGAGTGATTCTGCCTCTAATTCTGCTTAGGCTACAGAAACAAAAACATAGCCAAAGTATTTTTATCACTTTTTTTATATTTTTTTAAGAATACGGCTTTTCAATAATAAAACGTGACAAAAGAAAGGGTCACGTTTGAAATTTACTTTGCTTTACGAAACAATACCGATAAGAAAAATTGATAAGACGATGCGAAAGAATTATGGCGTTTTGTGTTGAATGGGTTAATATATCCGCCTCTTGTACAATACGCAAGTACTGTAATAAACATATTATCTCACTTACTTCCTGTACCTCATTACCATAAAACATGGCCTCCAAAAATACAATAGATAATGACGAAAGACCGCTTTTGTGAGTGCAAAAAGGGAATTAAAGTCGTGAGGCTTTTAAATCTAAAGAAAAAATTATGACAAACTTTGTCAGTTGATGTCTACAACTCTATATAATTACTATTATTATTCCTGGAAGCGTATATATAGTAACGCTGAAGATATAAGATTATATAGCAGCATTTACATTTTTGGTTTTAAGCTTCTTTGCCACTGTCTTTTTAATCTATTTTTTGTATTATTTTGTAATTTTTTTATTCAACCTTTGTTAAATTGAATTGACAAACTTTGTATGAGCAGATCCAATAATTACAATTTAGATTTTACTTTGAAAAATATTTTATCTTTATTGTTTCACTTTCAAAATAATGATAATTAAAGAATATTCGTGACAAAATGTAGTCCGGTTTTATGCATTATTGGAAATAGCACTCTAATATGCTGATTATTATATTAATTATTTATTTATTCCAAATGCCCACAACTTTGTTTTAATTTATTTATATTGACAGATTAATTGAGGTACGTCTGCTACTATTTAGACTCACAAATATTAATTAATGCGATTTTTTGTTGCTTTTATTTTTTTTTTATTTGAGTATATATGTTTAACTTTTTACTAGTTTTTTTTATAAAATCAAAATTTTTATTTTGTTTAATTATAAAATCATATATTTCAAATCAGAATTCTACGGTTTTTTTTTAAATAAATTATTTACTTTGATATTTTTTATTATTAACATATTATTATTATTCTTATTTTATAAATTCATAATTTTTATATTGTTTAATTATAAAATCATATATTTCAAAGCAGAATTTCACAGTTTTTTCTGAAATAAATCATTTACTTTAATATTTTTTATTATTAACATATTATTATTATTGTTATTAACTTTTAACCTAGCACAAACTTACATTTAGAAACTATGTAGTAAAAAGATTGTTTCAAGAATGGTTTCTAATTTTTTTTTTTCAATAATTTATCAATTGTCGTTTTAACTATTTCTTTATAAAAGAAATAATAAAACAAATCTACTAATAAGAAAACATCTTTTATTTTACGAAAAATCTTTTTTTTGGAACTATTAAAAAAGTGCTTTAAAGAAAAAACTAAAAAGGAAAGATTACTAACTCAAATACGCATAATAATCGAGTTGAGTGACTTCCTGGGCGGAAATAACCTGCGGAAACAATGAAGAAAAGACAAGACGAACTAACAACTTAATGTCACGAAACTTCTTGTATTTGTCATTACAAACAACAAATGTCTTAATACACAGTTACGCACTTTTCTGGTTCAATATTTTACAAATTTGCTTATTATTTTGCAAGATGATGATTAATTTGTAATTTTTTCCAGCAGCTTTGTCGTTTAAATGTTGGCCGCACTGGAATGGAACAAAACAAATACAAAGAGTAATAAGCAGGTTATGGGTAATGGATGATTGTAATTAATAAAGTTGGATGGAGGCAAGGCTGTTTCAGTTTTGTAATTTCCTCTAAAAGTTGTATTTTTATTTTTTAAGTTGGCAATAATTTTTTTAAAGTCAACTATAAAATGTATTAAAACTAATCAATTTTTATGTTTTGCTTTTTGATTTGGCTTTCTATTATACCTACAAAAGCTTCATAAAACTAAAATAAGTCTAAGATTACAAATGTAGTGTGAATGAATTAGCTTCGATGTTTTTTATTTTACCAGTTGGTAACTAAAGCAAAGAAGATATATTACATTGTATATTATTGATATGCGTTTGTAACAAAAAACGCAAGCGTGATAACTTGGTTGTCCAATCAGCGATATACTTTTTATTCCAAATTTCATCTATCAAGACTAATATCCTATCATTTAGAGCATAAACTATTTGCATAAAAACATGTGTGGATTGTTCAAGTCAGGACTCACTTCTAAATCTTTGATTTCAACTGAGAAGAAAAGCGTTAAGCTCGTTGCGTTCTACCTGTACATGAAAAAAAAAGATTTTTTTTATTTATTACAGAGTTGAGATAATGTTTGGTTTTTTCTGTCAAAAAAAACTAATCTGAAATCTGAAAAACTTTTTTTTCAGCTTGGCTTAAAGCACTGTTAGAGGGTTTAACAAAAATGATGCCAACTTGAGAAAAAATACATTAAATATATACTTATGATCTTTAATGTTTAAATGATAATTAGAGCAAGTACCAAATTAGTATGAGTATATAATTACAGTAGACAATCTTAATTATAATTTCTAATAGTAATAATCAGTTTATTTGCCTCCTTATTTCACTTTATTTTTGTTACAGGGTCACAAGTTAGACAGTTATTAGTGAGGTGACCTCTCTGAAATAATTAGTTCATAAAACCGTTGACTAAAGAGATTAACTCATCATAACAACAATGTACAACATACGCTTTCACATTTGTTACAAAACAAAGAAAATTTTAAATTTTGCTTATCATTTTTTTCAAATTTTCTCAAAAATTTGTTAAACCTCATCGTTTCCCATTATTAAACACAGAAAAAGAAAAATCTTGCGGCACTTTGAATCTTTTTCTATTCGTTCTAGATTTTTTTTCTGGACCATTTTTCACGCTTTGTGCTTTTCTTACGCTATTCATTTTTCTGAATGGCAATTATAGAAAGAGGTAATAATAAAAAAAGCCGGCTGGTTATTTTGTAATTTTTCATTAGGTAATCTCGCTGGGATAGTGTGAAAAGTGTCGCTTTGCGGAAAACCATTTAGGTGTGACGTTAATTTCACAAATTCACCTTTTAAAATTTACTTTATGGAACAATTAAAAGTGGTATTACAAAGGGAAAACGGTCACAGATTTACGAGTATGATCGTCGTGAGTCATTGGTTGAGACAGGTTTCGACACTTTATTTTATTTCATTTTTTTGGTTTTGTTTTAATGATGAACAGATGGTACAAAGACAAAGTGAAATCATAGATTTTTAATTGGAAAAATGGTTTATTCTGTTAAAAGTGCGGTAAGAAACTGTAAACCTTTTTCACAATTCGGTATTTTACCTCTATTACTATATTTTTTAAATTTTATTTATTATACCAATTCTATGTGGTTGTATCAATTGGAAAGACTCTCTATAGATCAAACTCTTTCACAAAAATCTAATGTTGTTTTAGTTTTATTATAATAACTAAACAAAAAATGGTAGAGGCGCTAAGATAGTTTAAACATTATAAGAAAAATTTAAATTTTGCCAAGCAAAACTATCAGGCTGCTCATTATATACGTTTCTTTTTATAAATAAATAATGCTAAACAACTTTTCAGTAAATTTGAAAAATTATTATTTAAATTTATTCGAATATAATACTAGTCAAGTGTTTTTCTAATTCAATAAAATAAAAAATAATATTATTTATTAGTGAGAATTAAATGTTCTAAAGCTAAAATAAACTAGCAGTTTGCTAATAGTTTTTGCATATACGCCAAAAAGACAAAATTAAGTGAGAGCAGCAATTCTCTATCTGCGGACCGATTGGGTGATTCATTTATTTTTCAAACTTGTTCAATTTTTTTTATAAAAGCAGTAGCCTGTTTTTTAAAAAAAATTGAGAAACAAATGAGCTAGGCAAATCTCCAGAAAACTGAAACCAAAATAGTTCTTTCTCAAAAACTTGATTTGAGATCTTGAGAATAAGTTTGCAATAAACTATTCAGAAGCTGGCTCTAGAAATAATTCTCACATCATATCTATTTATTAGTTAGGGGTGTGATAATTATCATTTACTAGTAGAAATCAAATAATCAGAACCGATTCAAAAATAAGCTCCTGTGTGCTTGTTGTTTCTATATTCGTGTACAGTCATAGAAATCAATTCTTTCCTAATTTTACATTAAAAAGTGATTAATAATCAAGATATTAATAATTAAATAATAAAAATTTGAAGGAAACAGAAAACTTTTATAATGCTTCTCTATTAACTTATTCTTGGCGTAATTAAATGAAAAGATATTCGAAATATTTATATAAAAATTGGGACAACGACAATGATTACTAAATACAAAATTTATGTTGTTTGTTTTTAATTTAATTCTTGAGTTGTTTTTTAAATTATCTGATAATTAAAAGTTTATTTTTTATCAATTTTTGTGTTTCTGAAAGAATAATATTGTTATTATCAATATGTACTTGTTAAAGTTTGTAATAGTTGTTGAATTTAGTGCCTCAGCGACAAGGAGGGTTGAACATAATAACAATGTACTACATTGTTATGTATTAGGTATATAATAATTAAATATAAATAAATAAAAAAACAATTTTACAATAAAAACGTTTTGTGTGTAATTATGTATTAATATACTTTTTCTGTTTTCTTTTGTGTTTCATAGCAAAACAGCATTTTTTCTAATATATTGAATACTATGCAATTTTATTTAAATTGATATTGACAGTACACACTTTTCTCTCTATTTAGTTTGTATAAAATACCAAATTTGTGTGACTTTATTTTTATTTTGGTAGATTAATTATTTATTGTGACATTACCATTTAATGAATTTATAATAATGTAACAAAAACTTTTGCTGGTACTGATTTTATTACAGTTTTTTACTTTACCAGCTCTCATTGATTGTTTGTTGTACCTAGTGAATATTTATGAATATGATATATTCTTACAACCTTGTTCTAATTTAATATAGCCTTAAAAAATTATATTACGAGTTTTTTTATCAGTTAAAATTAACTATAAATAAATAGTTTTTTGAATTTTTTCAATCTAACAATTCAAAAACGCAAAAACTGATGAAAAATTTTAAACTAAGACAACTAAAGATATTCAATGTTTAACTTTTTGTCTATTTAATTACTACTAACTTGTAGACCATAGGATACTCATAAAACAAAAAATTAAAAAGCTGCTTAACTTAAACTCGAGGATCTACCAACATAACAGATTTTGGGTGAAATACTTTTTAATATAAATGACCTTATTTATAAGATGAATACATTGTATTTGTGATAAAAAATAATTTCAGCACCTAACAAGGTTAAGTAATTTTTTTAAGATTTCATCAAGTTATTTCAAAGTGTTTTAACCATTTTTGACATTTAAGGTTTAGATTATGAAACATCATTTAAAAGCTTTTCAAAAGTTTCTAAAACACTTTCAAATTAGTTTTTTTACCGTGTCATCTATCTTCAAAATCAACTCTAAGAAGCAAAAGGCTTGATTTGCGAGAAGACAAAAATAATTAAAAACAAATCTGTCTGCAGCTTTAAAATAAGAACAAGGCTGGATAACCTGCAATGTTATCTGTCAATCTAAAATTTATTACAATGCTTGTACTGATTATGCAATTGCTTTGGTAATAATTAAACAATAAATTATCGTCATCAAGGTCTTCCACTAGCATTTCTTTAATGCAACTATCAAGGAAATGCATTTAATTTGCAGCAAAAATGCTCAAATTTATTTCTGGCATAGAGAGAGAACATGCACGTGCAGGAAATTATCAATCGCCATTTTTTTCTTCAATTTTTTGTCTCATGCAAAAATATTAATATCATAAATTCGATGTCAGAGCAACTGATATTAATGATTCCCAGCTTTTATTTTTTTTCAATTTTATTTAGAAGTATAAATTGTTTGCCAACAGTGTGAACCATTAATGCCTTCTGCCAAGAGGTTCAACAATTAATGCCCTATGAGAATATCGGTTAGAATTTCTGTTATTTTTAGCGTTAAATAATTAGTCCTTGGACTTGGCATTCTTGTGGTTTTTGGTCTTTTATTCTTGAGAAGATTCCGACAATTGTTTCTAATGTTAGCTTAGGAATGCCCGATGATTTTTTCAAGTGACCATTTAAAAAATTGTCTATTCAGCTATAGGATTCTACAAGGTTTTATAAACAGAATTTGATTACAAACAACGATTTACCGTTTTTGAATGACGTATGCAGGGTGATTTTAATGGTTTTTTTTTAGCTTTTTTAAGCTTTTTTCCCCCAGTAACCTCTCAGATCAATAAACTTTTATTCACCAAATTTAATTCTTAACGTATTTTGTTTTGTTTTGAACTTTTTTTGATGCTCAAAACACTCTCTGGGTCTCTTCTTCTGGTAGGAAGCTGCCTTCGGGAATTTCTATTGAGCGTCTTTACGCATTATTATTTTTTTATCTATTTTTGTTATTATTATTTAAATGCATTTAACATCTGATAGTATACGCTAAGCGCACTCACTTAGCGGTTTATGAGACATTTTAGTTCATAACATTTCTTAAATTTTTATCGGGTGGTTTTTTAATTTTTTTGAAAAATATATCTTGCTTGTCATTGTTGTGTTTCTATTTTTGTGTTTTTAGGAATGTACTAAAAAAGTAAATAAACAACAATAATTTAGCAAAAATTGCATTTTAATATTTTAAATAGTTTTCAAACTGTTACTGATCGTATAAAATTTGTATATTTAGCTATAAGCTTTATATTGATTATGTAATTGTTATTATAGAATTAGTTTTTTTGAGATTATGATTTTAGTGCTCGATAAATCTATAGAATAGACCACCTGACGTAAAATAATTTTGGATTATTTGAGCCATTTTGATGAAAAAGTACTATGTTTAATTTTTTGACAATTTATTTGTGTTGCTGTACTACAAACATCTAATTTATATTGGGGAAACTATTAATGCTTAATTTCTATAACATACCCGGCTCTACAATCAGCTAATTGAATCAGAATTTTTTGAATATGATTACAATTTTTGCTGCACATCTAAGACAACAATTATAAAAACATCTTCTGAAATTTATGATAAAAATTAATTAATTTTAATTAAAACTTTATGTAATTAAATGAAATCTTATTTAATCTTAAGATGTATTGTTTTAAGAATTAATTATTAGATACTCACATTTCAAGCGAAAAAAAATAGCAAATGTCTGATATTATAATCAATTATTTAACAAATTTAGAAAATCACTTTCACTTCCCACGAAAAAGCTGGGAAAAGAAGAGTAGAAAGAAAAAAAACTGTTTTGTTCTCTAGTAATAGTGCTATTGTCGATGTTATAAAAATAATAAATTATCTATCACGAACACAAAACAAAGCTTCCGGATTACAGGTGACATCTAATTAATGTTAATTAATGCTAATTAAATTGGAAATTTGTATTTTCCCGTTTTGAATATGTTATATTCACACTATTATGTATTATTTTTAGAAAACCGTGTTAAACATTTGAAATAAATATAAAGGATAACGGTTTTATAGAACATGATCTATGTCAACAATATTATTATTTAAAAATAATATTTTAAAATACATACAACATAAGAACTCAGCAAAAAAATTTTAATCTTGATTACAAGATTTTAATTTCTAAAATGGTTTTTTACAATTTTTGTTTGTCTGTCTGCTTGCACTGTTAAATTTTTAATCTTTATCAGAGTACGGCCAGTCAAAATAAGACTTCTATCAACACTCAAAATTTAATATAATGCTTCAGTCTTGGTTTAAATACGGTCTAGCCATTTTTGATTTCTAACAACATGTTTTGTTTTATTTTAATTTAAGTCAGTTAAATTAAATTGAGATTCTCAATCTTAATCAATCTCAATCTGGTTTAACTGACTACATTTCAATTTAAGTCAATTAAACCAGATTGACATCTGAATGATTGAGAGTTATTTTAATCTGGTTTAACTGACCTAAATTGAAATGCAAAGTTAGTTAAACCAGATTAATGAGAAGATTGAGGTTCATCTCAATCATCTCAATCTGCTTTAACTGATTTAAATTAAAATACAAAGGCAGTTAAATCAGATTGAGATTGAGATTTATCTCAGTCTTAGGTCAGTTAAACCAGATTGAGATGACCTAAATTGAAATGTAAAATTTTTTGCTCTAAGAAATTCAAAATCGCTCGACAATCGCTAGATTCGATTTAAGGTTTAAAGCAATTTGAAGGCTATTCTGTAATATTTTAGCAATCGTAAAAATTTTTAATTTGCATTTACCAGCTTTTACACGTTAACGAAGTAATTCCAAAATCTAAAAATTTTATCAACAAAAATAATATAAAATGATAAGGTAAAGGAAAAAAGTTGAAAGAAAAAAAACTTAACAAAAATTAAATCAAAGGTGGTCTAAATTTTTAAGCACAATTAAAATTCTCAGCCTTCTTTGCCAATTAGGATTTTTTTTAAAGCAAAAAATATTCTTTTTTTAAAAGGCAAATTGCTTGATGTAAGCATGAAATCTGAGCGTCAGACACCGTAAATTCAGATCTACCCTAGCCGGAACCATGGTCGTTGAGCACCACCAACGATACTATTCCAAATAAACCCATCCTCACAACATGCATTCCATCACCTTCCAATGTATCAACTTCAATGTGTAGAAAAGAAACAAAATGGTAAAATAATACAAAAATAGATTTTTTCGTTTTTAGACAAGGCGAGGAAAGAGTTGTTTCCGGTAAATCAACGGTTGTAATGATTGGGCCCGTATGTTTGTATACAAAGAACAATGGTTTAGGGATTTTTTTTTATTTCTAATCAACGAAAAGACTAAAATACATAAATTCCTGTTAAGTGTCAGTGCACTTCAGACAATAGAATTAGTCATTTTAAAAATAGAAGCTAATCCTAGCTTTTCAATGTCTTCTTAAACTACTAAGCAAGTTTATCTTTTTACTACAAATTTGCATTCCCGTAACAACTGTAACAAGAATAATACAAAAATATAGTTTAAAGCTATTTAATAACATATTTTTTACCTTTCATTAGTGAGACTAAATAGACTAAGAACAAATCAGTTGAAATTAGCGGAATTCATCGTTTTTCTATTCTAAATAAGATTGTTTGGCTGCTCGTCGAATTTTCTACCGATAAATTTATGAGAAACAAATGTTTTTAAACGTTCAAAAACTAACCTTTTAGATTTAATAATTTTTTCAAAAAAATGGTGTGAATGACACGTAAGATACCATTGTCTCAGATTTTACACCAATTTTGAAAGTGAAGACACCAATCTTCAATTCCCAAGAAGCAGGTCGGCAAATTTCTGAAAAATAACCACATCCACAGATGTGTTTTAGCTGAAAAAATTATGTAGACAGCTTTGCTGTTCTAATTTGCATCTCATAAGTTTGCTTGACATTATTTTTCGTAACAAGAGATAACGCTATGTTATCTCTCTTAGTGATTTTTCTTTTTAGTATTTTTTCATTTGTTTTTCACTTCTTGCTTTGTAGTTTTTCTCTATTCCTTTCTGTTGATCTTCTCTTTTGCCTTAGCATTTGTATTTCTCTAGCTTTACTTTCATTTTATTCCATATTTATATTAAAAATAATCTCCATTAGTCATTATGGAAATAATGACTAATGAAAAGTGCTAAATCTAAATGACCTTTTTATCTAAAATTTTGGAAATAAGTATGTGGTATGACTGGTATGTATATGAAATTAAACACATTTTTAAATTAATAAAAGCGAAATTTTATGATAGCTTTTTTATGATTTATTTTGGTAATAATTTGTTGATTAAAACAGAATTTTTGAAATGATGATTTAATTTTATTCGATTTTTTTACATTTATTATGATTTTGTTTAATTTTTAAGTAAAATTGTGTAATAAGTATGTTTGTTGTATGTATTTTAAGCATATTTTTTTAAATTAATTGAAACAAAATTTATGATAGGTTTTTATGTTGTATTTTAGTAATGATTTTCTGATTAAAACAAAATTTTTAGAATGATGAATTAATTTTATTCGATTTATTTTACATTTATAATTTTTTTTTTATTTTTAAATATTTCAAAATATGTACTTCCTTTACTCATTTCGCTAATTTCGATTAATTTTCAAACAAATGTTGTTTAATAAATGATAACTATTATAGATCTTGAATTTTTTAATACATAAAATTTTTGTGCGGTTTGCAATCTTTACATTTGAGGGTAATGCCGTAACCCTATATATTTTTTTGGCTGGGTCAAATTCGCACGGTTAAGGTCAAGGCAGCTCATAGAAAGGTCACATACGTGCCTTGATTTACGAAAAAGATGGACTCAGTAGATATAAATTCCTGACAAAATTACCCACTGTTTCTGCGAAAAATCATAGTTGCAGTATCAACGTTGACAAAAGATTTATGTACACCATTCAAATCCCTTTAACGGTTATTGTGAGAGGAAATAGCGTAAATTATATTTGCAAAACGAGAAACCGTGACGTATTGTGTCTTTATTATTGAGAAGTGCTGTTAGTTTTTATTTAAAAAAAAAAGTCAAAAATTGTTTACATTTCTTGCGTTTTTTTAACACATTTTCATCTATAATTTATTATTATCTAATGGTTATTATTCTAAATAAACTTAAAAACAATAGCAATTTTGATTATAGAATTAATAGATCTTTCAAATAATGTATCACAAAAAATCTGTCATTTGACATAAAACAAGTAGATATATCACATTCGTCCGACCGATAATTTAAACAATTTAGTTTGATGTTTAATGTTGCAAATTTTTGTGGTTGTTATGGTAATAACAAAACTGGTGTATTAATAAAAAATTATGAACTAATAAAAGTCATTAATAAATACTTTAGTTTTCAAAATTTTTTAATTTGAAAATAGTAACAAGTTTTTAGTGTTAGCTTTACATTTCTAAACTATTACGTTTACAAATAAGCTTGCAAATTATCTCCTTATTTTTATAAAAAATATGTTTATTCTAATAACAGTTATTTACCAAGTAGCGTCAAACTAAGTAGAAATTTAACAAAACATTAAAATAAATATTATAATAAGTTGAACCTGGTTTTTATGTTCTTCATTTTTGGTCATTCTAAGTTGAAGTATTTTGCTTTATTTTAAATGTTTTTACTTTTAAAACTGTTTTAAGTTTTAAAATTTTGAAATGCTCACTCTATTAAAATTTAAATATTTTCAAAACGATGAAAATATTGTAACCAACTCGTACATTAGAATGCGATTAATAATTGAGATATTTTAACGCGTGAGTAAACGCAAACGGGTTAATAATTATCAAGATTTGCTTTAAGATATCAAGATTTATTTGATTTGTTTGATGGTTATTAAAATTACATCAACTGTCTATTAAAAGAGAATTATATTAATAGAGGTTATTAAATACTATTTTTCTTGTACTTAAATTTTATCTTTTTTCTACATTATAATTACTAAATTATTACTTTATTACTTAATATATAATTAAAAATAAATAATATAATTAGTTAAATAATTATATTTTGTATGTACAATTAGTGATCTGTCTCGAAAAAAATTGAATTAAATGTTTTGATTGTTTTAAATTAATTTTAGAATAAAAGTGAAGCTAATATAAAACGTGCTTAAACAGTAAAGAGAGAGATTTGATGCATGAAAATGTCAACTGGTATTTTTCGATTAAAATCCTTAAAACTCTTAAGTTGGATGTCAAATAATATAGATGTTATTTTGGCACTTGGTATAATAATTTTTTCTGGTTTATCACTCGTCACTTTTTAAACACTCGTGTGCCAATACAACGTCTTATTAAACTCGTATAATAATATACTTATTTTAAGTATAGTTTACTAATAACTGCTATTTTTATAAAACAATAAATTTTGCATTTAAAAATAGTAATGTTATTGAGATAAAATAGAAATAAGGATGAGGTACTTTAATAATACAATGATTTTTGTCAATTTTGTTTAATATTTTCTGTCGCTTTGTCATCTTTTATACCTAGTATTTTAATTATTTCCCTATTTTTAAATGATACTATTTAGTTACAATTGCGAATATAGGTAGTACCATTCACCAGGTACTTGATAAAATCAAAGTAAGTCATTTTCATTTTTGTACTTGAGAGCTTAGAAATGATCCTAACACTTTATTTGGATATTAATTTTGTATTAAAAACGGTACTTTTAAGGTACTATTAAGAATAAAAGTAGTATCAAGTCAATATTTTTATAAAATTACCTTTCTAACTACAGTTTGTCTAGAATCTGACACATAACAAGAACCTATTATGATTAATGCCATGTCGCTTCTATTCTACACTCTATTATTTTTTTATAATAATGATTCACAGTTAGCTTAACAACTTGTAGAAATTCTTTCAAATGGGATGAGTAACTGTTTTATTAAATTGCAACATATGAAGCACACTTTTTTGCTACCAATGGAACTTTTTTCTAATTTATTAGATCGACCTTTTAAGAGAATATGTATTAAGGAAAGTATGGCTTCCTACGGATCTAGTTGCACAATAATCTATGATGATTAGCCACTCTCATTAACCTTAATTATCAAATTTTGATAAAAAAAATCTATTTCAAGTTTATAGGAATCATATTAAATTAAAAAAATTATATATTGTCTTATATGCATTTATGTCAATATAGTCTCAGCAGAGTTTTTTTTCTCTTTATTGTTGTTGCTGTAATAGTTTTAATTAACGCTATGAAGTTGAGAAGAACAAAAATACCTAATTGGTGATTGTGGCCGTTGTGAAAATCGACATTCACTTTTGAATTTTGTGGGAGACTTGTGACTGTTGTTATAATCTATTCATTCCCTTTGTTTGCTAAATTGCAGATACAATTAAAGTAATTATTTTAAAGATTTTACATATTTGCTCAGATATGAACAAAAAGTAACCAACAGATGACACCACCTCTCACTTATTTGTTTAAAATGAGGTTAGGATCAGCTATAGAGCATGTACCACTACTTTATATCTTAGAAAATTGTTATTTCACATTGCTTTGCATAACATTTTTTTTGTATAAAATTTGGTACATCACACAAAAACAAAAATTATATATGGCACAATATATCGCATTATGTAAAAATAGCAATAAAAGTGAGTGTATTTTTCATTCTTCTAAAATTTTTTATTATCAATACTAATATTATAAAGAGGAAAGATTTGTATGTTTGTAAGTTTGTAATGAATAGGCTCAAAAAGTACTGAGCCGATTTAAAAATTCTTTTACCAATAGAATGCTACATTCTTCCTATTTGACATAGGCTACATTTCATTTTGAAAAAAATTAGGGATCCTTGGTAACATTTGAACAATGTAACCGAAGGTGTAGAAAAATGAGTCTTAAAATGTCTTTCGTCAAATGCGCTGCCGAAACTATTAGCGATAGAACAAAATAATGTACAACAATATTGAAGAACATCATAATGTCTAGAAAAAACTCCACGGTAGCATCTGTCCAACTATTGTAGTTATGTCACTACAACAACTTTTTTCATTTTAAACATTAATGAAAATGCTAACCAAATTCAAACTATGCTATTTATGTGTTTATATTAATCCTTATCCAAATAAATTATTTTATGGTCAAGACCATTTAACTACCTATAAAATAGTTTTTAAATTAATTAAATTGGACTTTCCATTCAAAAGATATTACGAATTAAAAAATTCAAACAGTAAACAAAACCGCCATAGCGCCGTGGCCGTTGTTTGCGATGCAGTCTGAAAAGCGCGCCGGGCATCGCGGCGGGCGGGGTGGAGGGGGCAATATTTAATAAAATTAGTTAAGTCCTTCTCGGATATGACGAGACCAGGGAAATAGGTATTCATTTTTATATGGAGTATATTATAGATTCCAGTTCAAATTGAATAGGTACGCATACATAAGATAGGTCAGCTATACAAAATAAAAAAGTGCATCAAATTTACGCTAAGGCGGTACGAAGTTCGCCGGGTCAGCTAGTTATTAATAATTTCATAACTATAAAACAATGTTTATAGTGTTTTACATAATAAGTTATCTTTCTCTTATTTTGGTCAATTATAAATCAACTCTTTTTTGTGTTTCCAGTACTTTTATAATTTTTTTTCTACTATTTTTGTTGTTATTTGTGTATTTTAGAAATTTAAAAATCTAAAAAAAAAATTAAAAAAAACATTTAGAAGATTTAAAAAGATCTTTTTTTTGATTTTTCGAAAATCTTTATCACAAGTTTAATTGTTGTGCTTTTTTAAAAAATTTATTCAGAAACTAACAAACCTTGATTTTCGGAAAAAATTGTATTTTAATATTCCTAATAGATTTCAAAATGTTACAGGCTTTATTATAAAGAGTGATCCTTTTATCTTCAAGCTCTAATTTTTAGAGATTATAAGTTAAGGCTCTATGAGCTTTTTTTTTGTTTAAGCACCTTGTATATAAAATCAAACCTTAATAATAAGCATATATTTCTGGAGGAAACTTTTTTAATGTACAGACTGAAATTGGTTCTAAATGGTCGCCTTGGGTTTCGCCTCTCTGTAGTTTCTTGGATTAAAATCGTTAACTTTTTTAATACATAAATAATTATTATATTACAATTTGTTTTTATTTTTGTTTGTTTGTTACGCTATAACAACAAACATTAAATAAGACCTTCAAAAAAATGCTGTAGTATCCCCAAAATTAATTTCTCTTCGTCGACAAATTAAATTACATAGTGAAATAAATTAACGGTTTAATTAATTACTAAGCTTGTTTACAAATAAAAGAAGTACGGTACACCTGTCTAAGCACTGTTAAACATACATTGACACATTGTAAAATTGTCAATTCCCATTTGTTCAAAATTATGTAAACAATTCTCAAGTAGGTATGTATTTCTCAAGAAAAATGGCGTTGAAAATTGATTTTCTTCCCTTCTAAATATGAGTATGCGAAGGTACTTGGCACAAAATTGGATTTACGCTTTAACCCTATTAGATTTGCTAATATTCTTATAAGAAGTTTGTTGAATAATTTAATTAATTTTTAGCGGCATCCGGAAACTGAGTATAATAATAATTAATCTAGTTTCAGCTTCTTTTTGATGTTGACATGCGATTTTACTTTTACATTTTAAGATATGTCTGCTGAAAATAATTACTTCCGGATTGTGTAATTATGTAAGGTAGAAAATGAGTCATGTCGTGTGGTATTTTCAAAAGCTAATGTTACATTTTGTCTAAATATCGGGTATTATAAGAGAATTAAAAATACAGCATGAAAAATTCAAGTTTACAGCTACTGGAATTGAAATAGACTGGAAATATTAAATACAACATTACAAATTTTTTCTTAAATTGCTGGTTCAAGTACAAAAAATTGTAGCAAATATGACAACACATTTAATGTTGTTGTTGTTACTAACTGTGGCGATTAAGCCAAAACGATTAATAATGTAGTTAAGCCGCTGAACTGAACTGATTTGTAAATAAAATGTTTTCTGTGAGAGAGGGTAGATGTATCTAAGCTGGCAAGGAAAAAACGAGCAAAAAAGTTATACACAAAAAGTATGAAAATAAATGCTGCAAAACATTTAAACCAAAAATTAAAAAGATAGAGCGAGGCATGCCAGCAAAGCTTAAGTGCTAATTGAGAGAAAAAATAAAAGTAAATAAAATTTTCTGTAAAAAAAACACTGGAATCTTTTCAAGTTTGCAAGAAAATGAAAGATGCAGAAAGCAAATGTATAAATGTATATAGAAAACAACAAACAATGAATGAAAAAAGAACTATAAAGAGGAAACAATATGTCTGATTTTATTATAAAAATATATGATTTTTATTTATCATTTTTAATCTTTTAAAGTAAAAGAAACTAATAAATAAAAAAGTTTTTTTGTTTTTTTGATTCTATGGAGTAATATAACCTGCTTTAGTGTAAAAATATCTCTATTTTAGCAGTTTTATTAGTTTTCAAAGTCCTCTAAGTCTATAACTGTTTGAGATAAACTACATAAACCTAAGTAAATCTTAGTTTTCTTATTGAAAACTATATGTCTATGAGTGTAAATGAGATCATGAAGAAATTGTTTGAATTTATTTCACGTAAGTCTACATAAAATTGTCATTTTTAAGGCTTTATCGAGTCCAAAATCCAATCCATATAAGAGGCCACTCGCGTATATATACCTGGATAGCTAGAATCATTGCAAAATGTAGATCCAAAAGAAACAACTCCGTATTGAACCATTCTAGCGTCATCGTGGAAAAGACTTGCAGCTTGAAGAGGTCCTCCACTGTCACCACTACATGAATCACTAATTGAGTCGACGGCACATATCTGGCGAGGACCTATTACTATATCAGGAGAATTTTTATACGCTTTTCGACATTTCTCTAGATCGACAGCAGAAAGTGAAGCTTGAAGTAACTCTTTGCTTGGAACTCGGTTTTCTGTAGCACCCCATCCCGTTACTATTACTGTAGGATGTTTGGTCAAGCTATAAGTTCGGGTGTTTTCTAAAGGCAGACAAATTGGTTTTGTGTTTTCTAAAATAACAAAGAATTAAAACTATAATTAATTTACAAAAATTTAAGTACCTATAGAAAAATCTATTTTTGGAACTCTAATTAAACCTATATCATGTGCATGTTTTGGATGATTATAATATGGATGAATAATTGTTTCTAGAATTTTCAAATCTTGATATGGTGGAGCACAATATTTTTTGTGATTAACCACTCCGCAATCTATTGGAGTATCAATATTATGCTCTCCTATTCGGACGGATAACCTGCAAGAAATACTTCAAATTTAGTGAATAATAATAAATCATAGAAGGCAATTGCAATTATTTAAATAATTATATTAAGCGTAATTTTTTTAAGAATATCAAATTCATATTTATCAATCAAGTTTCTAAATTTTGTGTTTAAGATCTTGGTCTCAATGTTTCAAATTTTTATAAGACATTTGTGATGAAATTTGTTATGTATATTAATAATAAACTTAAGTTTGATTGTTTCTTAATTTGTTTTGGGCATTCTGCATTTTTTCTGTTTTTTCTCTACCGCTTTCACATCTATTTTATTTTATTTTATTTTTTTTATTAGATGTTTTGCTTATAACCACCCAATATATTATGTTCCTTCTTTATCTATTTATGGTTTTTTATTATTTTACATCATTTACATGCTAGAGTACAACTATCAGCATCTTTAATTAAAAATATGATTGAATAATGCGAGAATGTTATAAGTAGATTAAAAATAATTAAAAATTAAAGATAGAAAAGTAGAAAAAAATTATGAAAATAATATAATAATAGAACAGAATGCTTATCTCACATTCTTTTCTATCTCTTATATTTTTTATTTGTTTTCTACACGTCTTTTATACTCTCCGATTATCTACCTCTATCTACATTGAATTTTCTCTCTTACTGAGTCTTCAATTTCACATATGTACTAAAAATTTTTTCTTTGTTTTTCAAAACTTTATCTTTTTTTTTTTGACTGCTAATAAATCTCAACATCGTTGTCTCTCAATTGTATATCATGGCACATATGGGAGATTTTTTTAAATTTTTCCCATCTGCTTTCTGCTCATTAATATTAATTCTATACTGATCAGTCTTTTTATTTTGTTATACATTTTTTCTTTCTATATTTACTCAAGTTTCTCTTTGTTTATTTGTTAAAAACTATTATTTTTGCTTTATTTTTATTCACTTTTTTTATAGTTCTTTTTTTTTCTTTGTTAGATATTTTTTAATGGTAATTTGATTGCTTGCGTTTTTTGCAATATTTTAATTATATGACTGATAAATATTGTAAAAAGTAGTGGGCTTTGGGAACAGCTTTGTCTCAGTTTTTTAAAATTACTCACTTTTTTCTAGACTTACGACTTTGATCTTTTGATGTATTGTCTGAATTACAAACATTTGTTTTTCTCTCTTCTTATTAATGTTTAAAACCCACAAAAACGTACAAAAAAACAAAATCATTGGCCATCTTGGTTCAACATGCAACTTTTTTCTAGTTGTGTTAATTTTGAGAAATTATCTCAAATAAATCAATTTTAGAACTTTTTTTTATTGTTTTATCTACTAGGTGATTGAATATGTACGTTATCTCGGTCTTCTATAATTACTACTGATACAATTTTATCTGACATATGATATTTTTATCCTATTCCGACAAGAGTCCTAATAGTGCAATAAATTTTACAGACCTAAACTTGACAAAACAACTTTTTGTTTTTTTGAGACACTGGTTTAAGCTCAAGAACAGATTTGCTGTGCAAATCTGCACTCAAACAAAAATAGAATGCGAAAAATGCAACAGACCGTAAATAAAAAAGTAAAAATTTTATGTTTTATAACTTACAATTTATTCCTCGTGCGAATACAATGGGCAGCTGTCAAAATATAGTGATTGTTAATTATAGTACCACCACATAAGAAAGCAGGACCGTGAGCTAAAAAAGTACATTTATTCAATAATTAAAGTCTGCAAAATAAAAA
The DNA here is from genome assembly GCA_947359425.1 of Lagria hirta. NCBI lineage: Eukaryota > Metazoa > Arthropoda > Insecta > Coleoptera > Tenebrionidae > Lagria > Lagria hirta. Next base: position 22,819,787 of record OX375800.1, on the reverse strand, counting down.
AACTTACATGTCTGATAAGAAAGTAATGTCATCCATGGATATTCTAAAATACCAGTTTTATTCCCTTTAAAAATTTTTTCTTCAGTGTCGATGTAGCCACAGATTTTTGGTAAAAGATTTACGTTTTTATGCTTGTCCACATTTGGAGGTTCATTGTAAGAAAATCCAGGTGTAATAGCTTTTGAAAGAGTACATCAAACTTTGAGAGTACTATTATCAAAATTGCATGCCAAAGTTTTAACAAAGTCTTATAGATACTAGCATATACTAATGTACAACCATATACTAGTATCAGTCAGATTTTGTTAGAATAGTAAATAATTAGTAGTAAAAGTAAAAACTAACACTAGTATAGTATATTATACTAGTATATATTAGTATAGTATATTATACTAGCATATACTAGTATAGTATTAGTATATTATACTAATATGATCATAGTGTATACTAGAATATCTTAACCATAATTATTGTAAAAATTATGGAGAAGACTTTCGTTATCACCTGATTGCCAAGTTTATTGTCAACCGATTATTTACGATTTTTTTCACTACTAGAAAAAAGTTAAAACAAGAATCAATTGAAAAAATTGACTCTTTAAAAATAAATAAATAAATTTCTGAATCACGACGGCAAACTTTAGAATAATTAACATTTACTATAATAATAAAAATTTTTAACTACACAATTCTAGCTTTTGTTTAGTGATATGAAATAACAGAAAATATAACTATTAGTTATACCCTACCAGAAATATCCAAAATGACTAATCTTAATTGACTTTTGGCACTTATGAATATTTTATTACTACTCTTGGTTAATGGCAAAAATTTATAATTGCTCTAGATCAATAATAAAAATTAATAACTATATTTTAGCAAAAGTCTGCTTATTTTCTATTTGTCTGTTTATAATACCAAGGCTAATAATTAATGATAATTTTAGTTAATTAATTAGATAAGAAGCTTTTTATTTGACTTTTTTCTAATTAAAGTAAAATTAGAGGTAAAATATCTTAACTACCCTTACCGCTTGTAACAACACAAACCAAGCCAGACAAAAGAACTGCAAACGCAATCATCTTTTTAGCTTGGCACACTGACGATACTGATGAATTATTATTGAAGCTCACTTTTATAAAATGACTGACTTCAAATGGGGATTTTCACTGAGCTTGGCCTCTAGTTTTTGCAATTCATAGAAAAATATTACGTGAATACAGCATTTATGTAAATTAAATCAAAATTTGCTTTAAAAACAAGATTCTTACTCTTAGTAATTACGTTAATTATGTTAGGCCAGTAATTAAGTTATATATATAGCGTTGTTTTTAAATTATTCTTTAACATTATACGCTTGTCCTTGCTTTGGACATTGGTTTTTTTCACGCTTTAAAGCAATCAAAGTATTAATTTGTTGCGGTTTTTACCGATGTTAATTGTCGGGAAATGAAACTTTAATAAATCTAAACTATGCATGACTTTATAGGTTTTTATTTAAAAAAGGATGCTTCAGCTTATATATTTAGCAGCTTTTTTTGGTGTTTTTCAGCTTATATATTTAGTTGAGCGGCTAGACATTAGTCGAAAGGGCATAACAATAACAAAAATAAGATGGTCTAAGCAAAACGCTTCTCAATCTCCCAACCTATAAAAATCGCATAGGACTAATTCGGGTAAGCGTGCAGGCTTATTATAATTATTTTTTAGAGAAGTAAACATTCTAGAAAACGTTTGTTTCAAAAAAATTATAGTAACGCCTGCTGTGTGTGCAGTAGCACCATCATGTTGAAACCATGTACTCTCTAATTGAATAAACTTTTAGAGCCTAGTTAAAAATGATGCGCAATATAGAAGAATCAAGATTCAGTTATCTTTTAACTCTATTATCTTTACAGCTATCATTAATTATTTTTGTCATACTTTACTAGTTTTAATATATTAATTTTATTTATTTTTTGTTTTTAAAATTTAGGAGTCTATTGTTATATAATAGCCAAACATGATCTAATACTGTTAAAAAAAATAAAAGAAGAGATAAAATTAATTTGTATTATACAGATTAATAGTATAGAACATATAAGCATTAACCAATTAATTAATAAAATAAAATATATTGCATAAGATGAGGTAAATAAACATATTTACAATAAATAGATATCATGTGAAAATTTAATATTCAAAGAACAAATTGAAAGTTAAAAAAAAAGGTTAAATGTGAAATTTATTATTATTGTAGCATTAAAAATTATTCATATATATGTGCAGAGCAACTGGTAGCGTACAACACCATTTTTTTTGCTGAATAATTTGAAAGGTAAACCGACAAAGTGAGTGAGTTTGATGTCACATTGTTTTACATCAGTAGACTATCAAAAAACTCATAGAATAAGACAATAAAATTAAATCAAAAAAAAACTATATCTTGACACACTGATTGTCACTCATCAGTGAGTCAATAGACTTTTATTTTTGAATAAAAAAATATACTTTATATGAAAGACAGTTTTGCTGTAATCATATTCTTTATTTGTCTTTCATCTACTTCTACTATTGTCAGGATCAAAATAAAAAGAAAGTAAAATAGACAAAGTGGATGGTTTTAAGAAATTATGAAATCATCTTAACAACAGAAACTTGAAAAATGCGTATATAAATAGAAAAATAAGATAGAAAAACAGGTCAATAGAACAAATATGGACAAAAAAGATAAAAGTGATTGAGAACTTAGTAAAGCCTAAGTTGCTGTGGGAAAAAATATAGAAATGAAAAAACAGGAAAAATAAAAGAAAGAATTGGTACAAAACAGCTAATACAAGCTATTGCTAGAATTAGAAAAAATAGAATAAATAATTTTCTACACATTAATTTTGAAAAGTATAAACAAAATGGAAAAAAGTGTACAAAAGCCGTAAAAGAAAAGGTTTGTTGGAAAATTAAAATATAAAAGAATTTTTTTTTCACAGAGATATAATAGAACAATGACAAAAGTATGTGAAAAAAAAGTAAATTGTTATGGTAAAGTTAGGTTTTGCAGAGATTGTATTGGTCGAAATAAAAAATGAGGGATTTGCTAAAAAAAACAACGGAACAAGTACTTATAGAATAAAACAAATTTAAAAAAAGTGAAAAATTATCAGTAAAGAGATAAAGAGTAAGAAATGAATAAAAAAAACTGATAAAGATTAAAAAGCTTGGCAAAACTAAGAAATACATTAGATAATATTTTGTAAAAATTGATCTTTTGTGTTTATATTTAACCAAAAGGAGATGGAATGGTAATCTCTTATGCAAGCTTCTAAATCACTTAACTTATTCTATTTTCAGTGTTGATGATTAATTAGCTATCTTAACAGCAAAAAATTAAAAAGTAACAGCAGAAAGTTTTATTTTCAAAAATTACACAAAACAATACAATACTAATAAAGACTATGGTTTTATAGTATCTAAAATCCAGTCCATATAAGAAACTACTCGTGTGAAAACACTGGGATAATTATAATTGTTACAATGGAGAGACCCAAAAGATATAATTCCATGTTGAACCATTCGACTATCATGACGAAACCGAGTTGGAACTTGAAGAGGTCCTCCACTGTCACCATCGCATGTATCACTTTTTGCACTGACAGCACAAATTTGACGATCACTTATTGTCACTGAATTATTCTGAAGTATTTTTTGGCAAGAGTCTTGATCTATAACAGTCATGAAAGCTTGAAGTAAAATCGGGCTTTTCACTGCCCATTCTGTGATACCCCATCCAGTGACAATCGCTTTAGGTTTTTTGACAAAGTCAAAATTTTGTGCATTTTTTATAGGAAGACAGATTGGTAAAGTGTCGGCTAAAAACATTTTTTTTTAAAGAAATACAGTTTTTACAAGATTTAAAACTACTTATAGAGAAGTTTATTTCTGGAACTTTTATCAATGCTATGTCATTTGCATATTTTGACCGATTAAACAGTGGATGTACAACTGTGTCAAGAATTGGCAAATCTTGATAATGGTAATCACAATTTTCTTTAGGAGCCTCACAATCTATTGAAGTATCAATGTTGTGCTCACCTATTCGAACAGACAACCTATAACAATTACAAATGCGTCAGTTCTACGCAACAAAACCATAAATTAGAAAACAATAATTATCAAAAGCTGCAATTTCATCAGCTACGCTATGAAAATAACAAAAATGTCTCTTCAAATTATGCGTCGTGAACGAGACTGGTAGTTCGAGAAAGCGTGGTCTCGCTTGCCATGAGCCAATAAAAAGCGCAAAACGCTAATGTCTAAATAAGAAGCGCTTTTAAAACTTTGTTAAACCAGACATAAAACTAAAAAATGCAAAAAAGTTTTGAAAAATAGACAAAAAAAAGTGAAAAAATTGAGAAAAAGATGTGAAAATTTGATGACATTTTGTAGCAACAATGTGAAAGTTTATTAGACATAGCTCAAAATGTTTAAAAGGAAAAGAAAGTTTATCAATGTACACATTTTTCAGAACGCTCAGAAAAGTTGCGTCTTATTATTTTGACAGGAAGCTGAGTTATTCGAGATGGCGTCTTTTAACTAAACAAGAATATTTGGGTTGTTTCAAAGAATCTATAGTCGTATATAGTTTTGCGTGTGACAATAACACCATCTTGTTGAAAGCATGTGTAGTCAATATTCATTTTGATTAAAAGATTTTAACAATGTAATTACAATTACAACTTCAACTTACAATTCTAGATCGGAGTTGAGGCAATGGGCAGCTGTCAAAATGTATTGATTGTTGATGATTGTTCCTCCACACAAGAAAACAGAACCTTTTCCTAAAAATATATAAGTTTATCTAAAAACTGTTACCTCTAAATTGTTGTTGTAGTTGTTAACGAAGAAATAGAGCGTTTATAAACTTGATTTTCAAAATTTTTAAAAAGTAGTTTTGAAAAGAGTAAAAAGCCATAGGTAAATTAGTAAAAAAAGTTCCAATCTAGGTAAAGAGCTTAAGAGTAGCACAAATTTTCTTTGTTTCAACTATACATAGGTATTCACTTGTTTTATAGGAAATCAGTGCCATCCATGGATATTCCCGAACTTCGGTTGTTTCACCATGATGTATTTTTCTACCGATACCTATATAACCACATTCTTCAGGTAGAAGATTTATATTTTTGTGGTTATCTACATTTGGAGGCTCTGTTTTATTGGTATTTGTTAAAATGATGCTCGGTGGACACCAAACTTTAATAGTATCTTTATCAAAGCCACATTGATAAATTAATAGCAAAGTTCTTGTTATTGGATCTATTGGTGTGTCTGCCATTTTCAAAACATGTTGAATAGGCTCACAGAGATCTAGATTAATACAGCTGATAGAGAACCTAGTGTCTGGACTGTAGCACACGTTATCTATGAAAAATACACATTAAAAATAAAGATATTCTGGTCTTCAAACGGACTACTTTTAATCTTTGTTAAAAGTTGTATTGACCACAAATGGCATACAGCGATTGAAAGAGAGTAATCAAGTAAACTTTTTAAGTGAAAGAGCAGATAGAGTGATTAGAAGTAGTAGAAAAACCAAAATCAGACCACAATTGAAAGTAAAAATTAAAAAATAAAGTAAACAAAAGCTGTTAAAGAAAAAGCTATAGAATGCTACTAGATGCGCAAAACTAATACTAAGACTAAATGGAATAAAATAGAAAATCTTTACTGCGGCATGAGTTTGAAAATGATTTAAAAAAAGATTATTGGAAAACTTGGTGAAGTGTGAAGTTGCAGTGGGCGAAAATATAGAAATGGAAAGAATGAGAAGAGATAGAGATAGTACCAGAAAGGTATTTCTAAGGCTAAAGGCTAATGTCTTAGAAAAATGTACATTAAAGTACATTGTTTCTCAAAAGTACAAGATACTACAGCTTCTAAAATCCCAGTTGTCATTTAGATCCTCAGAAAGAGAAGAGGCAATAAGAACAATAATACTAATATTTCTTTTTTTAGGATACATATATTTCTATATTACCAGGCAGGCATATGTCATTTATAAACAATCGCTTAAAAAATCGCTTAAATTAGAATAAAAATTGAAAAAAAACGCTTATTTCTGAGTAGTAAAATGTTAGAATGAAGTGCTAGTCTTTCCATTTGGTTAACATTAAAAATTCATTACTTTTTTTCTAATTTTGATTGAATATAATGTCTATTAAACCAAAAATATTAATAATTGACTCTTACCTACTGTAAAAAAATAAAAAAAAGTTGTTGAAATTAGTTCAAATGCATTCATTCTTATCACTTTAAAAGTTTCAATACTTTTAAGCTGGCTTTTGGAAAACAATTGATTATATGTGGGAATTCTCTCCTTAATTAACAGCCTATAGGAATTATGATTAATGCACCATGTAACAAAGTTGACTTCAAAACCAGTTGTTTATTAAAATTTACTGAATGTAATTAAAATAATTATATTAATATAATTATTGCTTAAAGTTTTATTTTAATTAAAAACCGAGGTTTTACGCTTGAAAAAAAGAAAACAAACTTTATAATCTAATTTTAAAACTAGAGCAGCACTAGGCTGTACTTAGTTTTAGTCTAAAGTGAATGAAAAAAATTGAGAAATTGAAGAATTTGAAAAATAACTAAAAAAAATTAGAAATTTTGTCAGAAAGCAAACAGACATTGAATTAGAAAAAAAGTCTTAATGTATTGACAAATTGCTGGAAGACAGTGAAGGCAGTAAAAGCAGATAAGTGAAGAAAAGAGAAAACTGAGTAAATTAAAAAAAAAAATGTAGTTTATATAAGATAAGCGATTTTAGCCTGCAGATTATTGATAAACAAAGCTGTTCATTCGTCAGAGATACGAACATAATGTTATTCTCAACCAAAAAATAGATGATTTATTTTTATACGTGAGGAGTATAAAGTATTTCCAAGTATTAACAATAAAAATTAAAATACCAAAATTTAATGGATTTCCGTAGCAGCTACATAAACATAGTCAGTCATTCGTAAAATAAATAAAGTGAACAATAATTATAACGCTTTGCAAGTGTTTTTTTTTTCGCCTGCACATGCAAACAAAAATAGGCTATTTTACTTCCAGTTGAAAATAAAATAATACTAAAAGCGAGAAGGCACTGTATAAGAGAAATATCTTCTTTGTTTGTCATTACATTTTTTACAAGACTGTCAGACATCGTTATTTCTATTTTATACTTTTTTCTAAACTTTTTCTCTACTACTCCCTATAGTATTTAACGCAAACATTGAATTTTTATTTGTTAGTTTATTCACCTGCGTCTAGCACCCATTTTCTTCTTCAACTATGTATCTTTAAATATGTTTTTCTATCTCTGTTTTATTCTATTTGTATTCTCCTTACCTCAATTTATGCCTTTTTAGCGTTTTTTATTATATTTTTATTTTTTTTTTGCAACTATCACAATATTATGTTGGAGGCGGTGAAAAGAAATAGCCTAAGCATAGAAGCGAGAAAGAAAAACAAACTATGAAGACAAAATGAAACAAAAACGTGTAAGTTATGTATAAAATGTGTGAAGATAGAGAAGAAAAATGCGTTAAGAAAGATGCAAATACGCTGGGAGATTAAAAGAGAGCGGGTAAAAAAAAGAAGAAACAATTGTTTTGTTTTCTCTCATTTTTGCATTTCTCTCATCATTCCCTCGCTTTTTGCACTTTCTATTTGAATATATTTCTTTAAAATGTTGAAAATTAGTACTATCACTTTTTTTGCCTACTATTAAAAAAAACACCATTAAAAAATTGTTTTTTTTATGGTGCTTTTTACTTTTTTTGTAACTATTACCATGTTGTATTAAAGAAGTTGGAAAAAAATACGTTGAGCACAAAAGTCAACAGTTTAAGAGAGATAGCAAAATAGATAAGAATGTACAGAAACAAGAAAAAAATTATAGAAACAAAGTATAAAAGGCATAAGTAATGGCAAAGCAACGACCTAAATATGTAAAGTAAGAAAATTAAAAAAAAACATTTTTGTCAATTTATTTATCAGTTATTTTATCAGAGGTTCTACCTCTTTTTCTGTCATTTCTTCTCTTTTCAATTTTTTTTTTCTTATGGCTTTCTTCTTCAATTTTTTCTTCTATTGGAGCTTTGCAGTGCTACATAATACTGTCGATAAAATGTAAGATTTAGACAACTTAATCGAAACTACAGTTGAGCCATTTATTATAAATTTAAATTTTGACAGTAAAAAAAGTCACACTAAAAAATTTGACTTTATTTTTCTATTCCGAGTTTGTCAGCGGACGTTTTTCTTCTTTTTTGTTTTTTTTTACTATTTTTTTCCTATTTACACTAACAAAGAATTAGAAAAATGTAAGTCTGCTTTTTTTTGTCAGTTTTAGAACCATTTTATTACATTCTTTCTTTATTATGCATTTAGTATAATAGTATAAAATTAGTAGATCTGAAATCCTGATATTATTGGGGTCACAGTTCTGATTACGCAATCTGGTCTGAAAATATTCTCAAAAAAAATAATTTTCACCGACAAAGTGAATGTGCTTAATGACTGTACAACCATTGCATCATTTTATTGTATTAAATTTCATCAATCACCACTCCCTCACATCTTTATGATGAGGGCCTTAAAATAATTATCTGCCATAAATATCTTAGCAGGAATGCCTCCTGCAAGACGATATTATCTTTTCGTAACCTCTTTCAACACCAAAAAATTTGGTAGGCGTCGCTCCACAAAATGGGGCAATGTCTTTCCGACACCTTGGATTTTTCAGTAATTTATTAAAATTTCTTTTCCAGGGTTCTCACATGGTAAACAGCGATGATGTTCGTCGATTATCCTGCAGCAGCATTAGCAGTAGAAGAACCTCGATTTGCTCAAGCCGAATTTCTGAAATTCCTGTGGAAAATATAGTGCAGCAATCAAAAGTGGCGACTCTGCAATGGCAGTTGAAAGAGGTAAATATATTACTGTTTTTGCTTGTTTTGACTCTAATAGAAATTCATGGGATGTATGTACAAGAATTTGTTAAAGCTGGCCTGTTTACAAATTGGCTGACTCAAGGTCCGTGGTTTATTATTTTCGTTCTTGGAGATGCAGGAATTTCAAAACATTTAGACAAGATCTTTAATCAGTTTTGGTTAGATAATCCTAAAGTCTTTGTTTTTTTTTAATTTGCAGTCTACAAAAATTGTAGACTAAAAAATCGGACAAAAAAAAGTGGTCGAAAAAAAAGGTAAAGACATAACACAGAAAAGAATGGAAATATTTGGTGGATAAGATAAACCAAGAAAAGCACTAAAAATTGAATCATTTGGTGAAGAACTTTCCGTTTGAAGAAGTAATCTTATTAAAGCAAATTTTGTGGTACCTAAAATGTGTTCATCGACGATGATCATAAGTGTGAATTTATGCATTTTTTGTGTTTAAAACACAAGAACTTTTAAGCAACAAAGTGTTAAATTTATTATAACGTCAAAATTGTGTTTAAAAAGAAATAGATATTTATGCATTAAGGGAGATATGAATGTTTTTTCTCCGAGGTTGACGTGTTACAGACCAAGGGCCGGAGGCCCGCGGTCTGTAAGTCTACCGAAGGTGAAAAACAGAATATCTCCCGTAGTGCATTAAATATTTTATTTTTTAGTATTTCATTACTGCTTTCTTAATAAAATTATATGAAAAATAACAATATCCGAGAATGCGTGAATGTGTAATTGCTGCAAATGCATGGTAACCATGTGTTTGAGGGTGAAAAACTTTACAAAGTCCCAAGGGAGATATGAGATACGTTTCATATATCGTATCCATGACGAAAATCAACAATATCATGTCACTAAAAAATAAAAAAAATATTTTTTTGCATAACAATTTTGTACAACTATAGAGCAATTAAGATAACTACAAACGGTGTAAACTACAATTTAAAGTGCTAATAAAAAGATTTTTCGCTTCCCTAACCGTTGCTATAATTTAGTGCACTTTTAATATCTATGATTAGCACACCTGCCACACTTCCTGTTACGATAACTCATTATTTACACCTTACAATTGGTATTTATTGCAGGCATTAAACACAACATTGTTAATTTTGTAATTTTCGCATTTTCTAGGTGGAAAAAAGCCGAGAAATGTACAAGGCTGTAATGAAACAGGTAGTAACTTTTCTAGAAAAAGCCCATCGCAGCTTAGAGCTTCTCGGTAACAGGTTGAATACGAAGCAGTCTGTTCCTAGATCGAAAAGCGAGCATCAGATTGTTCCTGCTGATGATTATTCAACGTTTAGGGATTATACTTTGTAAGTATGCTTATAGCATATTTAAAAAAAAACGATAATTTTTTTAAAACTGTTGTTAAAACTAAAGTTTTATAACAGTTGAAAAATATATAAATATAGTGCAATGGCACAAAATACTATAACTTATTATCAAACAACAGTTTACAATGATTATTTATTTGCAGTATGAGATTTTTGGAGGCATAATGAGCCAGGTAAATTTTCAGAAAGCTAAGACGGTTTTGCTTTTTTTTAATAGTTATTCTAAATTTTTAGTTTAAGTTTGAAAAGTATTTTTTGCAACCTTATGTCTTCTTAATAACTGCTTTCAGCCAACTTTTTTTTTAATACTTTTTTTAATGTTACCTCTTATATTTTATTCATATTTGATTGAAAATTATTGGAAATTTTAAACTAGAGTGTCAAGCAATACATTGTCGTTATTTTGCTACAGTTGCAGCTTTTTTTGCTGTCTTTTGTGTTTTTTCGTATTCTATAACATCAAGAAAAAGATTGCTTGAATCATAGGAAGAAAGGAAAAAAAAATTGTTCTTTTTTTGCTACGCGAGATAGCATCTTTATTTCTTTTACCACTTATTATTCTAGAGTTTTTGTAAATAATAACAATAATTATTTTTTTCTAGGAGACGGCCCCAGAAAGATGAGTTGTCTCCAGAGGAAGTCCCTCCAGAAAAATTATCTCAGGAAGCTTACCGACTTCTTCGAACTGCACAATCTCTGCTAAACACCGAAGAACCAAAACTGTCTGACCCTCCTGAAGATATGGAGTTTCTTGCCCAACTTGCCCGAGAGTTTCCAGCGCCACCTCCTGAAGTTAAACCTCAAAGGACAACTTCTTTCTCGATGAATCCTAAGCTATTAACGCCAGATAAAGATCCTCGAATTTCGACCGCTTTTAATCGAAAACTCTCTTTACAACTGAACGAAACAAGACGCATTACTTATAAATACCGCGAGAAGCGCGTGAATTCAACTTTTTTGTCACCAACTTTCAATGGTGTTCAAGAAAAGTCAAAATTCAAAAATGAGCCTGAAAAATCTGGCTCTCCTCCTGCTGGAAGCGTGAGTTCAGTGGAGGATGAGAGTGGATTCTCCTCGATGAACTCTTTTCAAGAAGTGGGACTGCCGGAAGTTCCTGCGAAAAACATGTTGCTGAAGAGTGTAGCAAATGTGGCTGATGATGTTAAACTATGGCAGAAACCTGATAATATTAACCACCAACGTTGGAGTTCTACACCATGCTCTGCTACAAAGCAAACGGTGAACGTTTTGTGGGTTTAACCCATTTTCGAACGACAAATTGCCATTTCTGTTTTTTAAAAGATAAACTAAAAAATGTGATACAATTGTTAAAATGATAGGTTGTATGTATTTATTAATAAGTAATTAATTTGAAACACTTTAGGTATATTTTTGCAAATAATTTACAAAATAATGTGCTTTTTTGAATAATTGGGTTAACTTTTTTCTGTTTGTATTTTTAATAAATTATTATAATGCAAAACTTCAGGTGAAATCGAATATTTTACTCAATTACCTATAAAAAAAAGTTCAAGGTTCTCATTTTTCCGAAACTGGACGCAAATAACGCTTGTGATGCTTATTATGTTTTTTGCACGAAGGCATTAATTTGCATTGTGTTAAATAAGTTGCGCGATTTTTATACATTTGTTAAACAAGCTTTGCTTTTTGTTGGTTTTGAAATCAATAAAGTAAAAACAACAAAAACATTGAACTAGAAGCTGCATGGACGACCGGTGAGACCAGAAAAAGCTAAAAATTGTTATCAAAATACTTTTCTATAACCTCAAGCAGTAATGTGACAAAAAAGAGATAAAAGATTTTAGTGAAAAAGTGCTGCCGGTCTATTTCGTTTATCGCAACAAAAAGCTAAAATTTCCAGGTAGTTTCCGGTCGGAATATTTGATGCTAAAATGTAGAATTTTCCTCAATAATTCTATCGATATTTTGATGTGTGCGACATTAATTGCCTTTCTTAAGATGACATCTAAGTGGAAACCAAAAATATCAAAAATCTTTTATAAAGAAAACCTGTTAAAATTTTTGACAAAAGCACCAGATAACGAATGTTTGATTCAAAAGGTTGGTTGTCATTTCATTATTAAATAGATAGATGTTTTGAAATAACATTATTAATCAGCTGACAAAAAACTACTTTGCTCTTAATAAAAAAAAACATTACCAATCAGTTGTCGCTAAATATATTCTACTGCCTTCCTAGCAACTTTCGGAAATATGCAAAAATGCCCGATCATATGAACTTTTTCTAAATACTAAAAAATATAGATACAATCTCAAAAAAATATTTGGTAAGTAGTATATAACTTAGATTAAAATAAAATCTATACATTTTGAAACGTTTAAGCAAAGGTTAAATGGTTCAATTGCTGTCTTTTTTCTTTATTCATTGTTTTTATTATAATTTAATTTTTGATATAATTGTTTTTGATTTTAAGCAAGCAAGCATAAAGGTTGGTACTTAGTTTTTTCTCAATATCTCTAATCTCAGACCAGTGCAAGCCTTTAAAAATGGTGAAAAGTAAAAAAAATAATAGTAGAATGAAACCATTAGAAGAAAAAAATAACAGAAAAAATAATTTCGGGCAATTTGAGGTATAACAATCAATATCAAAAAATTGAACATATTAGTGAAAAATAAAATTATTTATTGTCTAAAACGTTAACAAAACTGACAAAATATATAAATACTGTCAGCTAAAACTTACATATCAACTATGTTATGGCTAGACATCTAGTTTTAAAGCAAAATACTGATTGTGAAGTCTTTGTTTACAAAATTCATAAAATTCAATTTCTTTCGTGAAATTTCTGCGGACTATATTCTTCACTTCTTCACTAACTTGTGGTTTGAAAGAGTTCTTATTGATTCGATGAAACCTTGTTATTTCATCTGAAAGTAACATAATAGTTGAGATTTATTCAGACATATTAGGTACTTACTCCAATAAATATTTGTAGCTCCTTTAAAAAACCTTGGAATATAGTGTTCTAAAACCGCAAGAGTCATGTTTAGATTATCCAAGTCTCCAACCACGGCGTAATGCTGTTCTACTGCTCGTTTTGCTCTTTGCAAAGCTCCATCTGTATTAAATGGCAGACACTCTGCATGGTGTCCACAAAAAAACATTGACTGTCTTCTGTGATCACCAATTCCTTCTCTAAGTTCTCCAGTTAAGTACTTACATTCTCTGTCTCCTGACAACACACAATGCTCAAAATCCTGCAACATATTGTAGTTAATAGAAAAATATGCAAACAAATTATTTATTGGAAAAAAATTATGTAGCGGCTTAGAAACACTTCTACGGTGATGTCGGTGTCAGATTTTTTAGATCACTTTGCGAATGAAAGTAGGAAGAAAGGTGAAGATAGCAGAAAAGAAAAAATAACTGCAATGATTAGAGAGATAAAGAATATAAATAGAGATATATATATATAAGCAAAAAAAAACAAATATTATATGCATAAAAAAAAGAGAAAAAGAAAAAACAGAGCTGGAAAATAAAATTAAATAACTAAAGAAAAGATAAGAAAAACAAAATAGTAAAGCCCATAAACAGAGATTTGAATAATATTCGCTTATTTAGTGTTTTAATTTAATTTCAACCAATAACAGAAGCATGTAATGGTTTTGTCTTTAGATTGTAAATGCTGCTGTTGATGCGCATGAAGGCTCAAGCATTTCAATTAACACAGTTAGTTTGTTAAAGTTAACAATTAGTAGAAATTATTGAAAATTATATTTATGACTGTTGTTAATCACTTTAAGCAAAAATTGCGTACTTTTTTCAACCATTTGGGATCGGGTAGTGGTATATCCGGAAAAGCAATTTTTCGTTCAACGTAGTACCATGGGGCTCTAACGTAATAGTACCAAGATATCACACGCTCTACTGGATCTCTTACAAGATTTATGTATATTGGTTCTGGCATATTAAATCTACAATAAAAAAATTGTTAATTATCCTAAGAATTGATTTTATAAAGTATAATTACAATGAGAAATTTGTGAAGCAAACATGTTTAATGTATACTCCTGGTGGTTCATAGCTGGAAACCAACGCTGAAAGAGCCATTTGATCCTGTGGCGACAATCTTATCGTTTCTACCTTTTGAACTGTGTCTTGATGAAATCCGAAACCATTCTTAATACTTAATCGACGTATTAGTTCCATTAGTGTTTGAGAGCCTACTTTTGGTACTCTATTGAAAAATACAATGTCTTGTTGAGCTTTCCTCGTATTATTTAATTGAAACGGTTGTAAGTTTATTATCTGCAATTTGAATTCAATTACTTGTAGAATGTGATTCCTGTGAGTGAGCTAAATAATGATTTTAAAAATTTGTCAGGGAAACAGACCGTAGCGTTCAACGATGTGCAGTTGTGTGACAGATGAAATATCTTACCTCGTTCGTGTTATGTAATGCTCCTATTAAAGACTCTTTTTTCTGAAAACCACTATTTGCGGTGTATTCTAAAAAAAAAACTTCAATTATCTAAAATAATAAGCAAAATTTAATAATAAATACAAACTATATAATCGAGAGTAAAAACAACTATAGTCTGTTCAGATTCAAGAAAGAGTATTTTGGTCATTTGAATGTTGAATAGTTTTTAAACCATTCAAAATTGGTTAAAATAAAATATACGATTTTTTCTGCGGCCTGCCCTGTCCGAAAAATCGTCAACTATCTCCTACTTCATAGGTGTGATCACGTGGAGCCTGCATGCATTTGTTTTCATGCACTCTTTCTTGAAATTGAATAGAGTATAAGCACATATATTATTTGTATTTCTTGTTGCGTTCTTTTGTTGAATATAATAATCAATTTTGAACAAAATCATAAAAGACTACGCTCAAGATTATAAGCGCGGAAAACTGACGATGATTTGCCGAAAAATATGCAGAAATATGCTTTAACGTTACTAAGTATGCACTGAAAAATACAATAATAGTATATTAATTACTTAAAATGGTGCTAAAATAGTAATTTTACGTAAAATGGATGAGAGATCTGAAAAGAGAAGAGAAAATGCAACAAAAATTGTTGGTTCCAATGATTATTATTTTGTAATATGATGTGCTTTAGTTTGAAAATAAATTTATTTAGAGCCGTTTTATTAGTTTTTAAAAAGCTCTAATTCTATAACTCGATCAAATACACCACGTATAAATATATAAATTTTAATATACTTATTCCCGTGAATAAGTAAACTGGCATATACACTTCAATTTTTCAGATTTTCTAATATTTAAAAAAAAAAAAAAATTTTAATATTTTATGCGTTGTAATTTTTTTAAACTACTAAAAATCTGCAGAAAACAATTGGATATAATTTTATTTCAATATTTCATACTTAGTCTTATAAAGTAGAAATAATATAGTTTCTTTTGTAATTTTAGCTTAATTGAGTCATTATTTTGATATGACGTGCTTTGGTTTGAAAATGTCTCGGTTTTTTGCAGTTACATTTGTTTTTAAAGTGCTTCAACTCTATGATTCTTTAAGATAAATCACATAAAGTACAGTAAATTTTAGTTTAATTATTAAAAAGTATTCTCTGGCATTAAGCCATTTTAATATTTACATTTTTCGATTTTTTGTAAAAAGAATATTTTTTAGATTTATAAAAATAAATTATTTTGCGTTTAATTGTTGCGCTTTGAAAAGAAATTACTAAAAAACTAACAAAAAACTACTGAAAAAGATTTCTTATAGTTTTAAATTTCTTATAATTCTTAAAATATGACTGATTTTATCATAAAGAGCTATAGTTTTATCTCAAAGCTCTGTGTATCTGTTATATCATCTAAGCTAAAGAAGAAACTAATAAAAAAAATTGCAATTTTTGTTTAATTTTGTCGTTATTTTGTGTAAAAGTGTCAAAAAGTGCAATATTAAAAATAACTTAAAAACTACTATTAAGATCTTGATCAAATTCATATTTACAGAAAAAGCATCAGCTTTATAATAGAAATAGGTTTACTCAAAAATGACTTCTAAAATAACACATATTAGAAAGAAAAAGAACGGTAAAGGCGAAAACTTCCTAAGTTTTTTGAAATTATTAAAAATACATATATTTATTAACTTAAAAAAATTGTATTTCTTATAGGAAATTCACTCTTCTTGGCTTATTATTATGTAAATAAAAATAAAATATTACGTATATATTTTAATATATTGATTTATTAATTTGGAAAAAAACGACATTTAAATTTGGTTGGTTTTTTATTTATTACGGCAATGACCCTCTTATTGACCCACCCGGAATCGTTATAAAAAAGAAAAATAAAACCATTCGCAGGTTTTCAACAACAGTACCCACAAAAGAAAGAGATGAACCATCCACTCGAAAACTTGACACAGTTTAAGTTTTATTGAGTTGGTTAGCTGACCCTAATTTGAAAAAAATGTAAAATCTACAAAGAAGCACGTCTGATCGGGCACTATATATTGGGCACTTTAATTAAGCTAAGCTCAAAATCAATAATTTTTTCTATTTAGACTTATCATTTATAATAGGTGTTAAAAAATAAGAAACTGATTAAAAATAATAATTTGAAGTTGCTTAAAATTCTATAAAAAATGTAGGAGTTTTTAAAAACTTTTTTTGATTACTATGTAGTTATAATTAAGAGATAATAACTACATAATAAATAAATTAATTAATATCAGATAGAAAAAATGTTTTTTGGAATGTGGTAAAACTGTGTTAATAATAATCGTCCTTGTAAACTAACATATAGAGTTTATAGATTTAAGGTAAAACAACCGCAGTATTGAACGTCAGATGATACACTTACCTAATTGACTAGAAGATAAATCATCACTTTGAAGTCTGACCTCCATTTCTTTGAGTTTCAAGTGTAAATCTCTTGTGTGCATAAATAGGAAAAGAGTTGTTGATATTGCGAAAACTGCGACAAGTTCACTGGTTCTAAAAAAATAATTCATATTAAAAATTATACAGATTTAGTTAAAAAACACAAATAACTACATTTTTATGTAAATTTTAATATTTAATTTATAGTGCTCCTATTGACCAACTTTTTATTTATTAAACATCTGCTGAAAATACAATCCTCAATAAAATCGCAAAATATTTAGAAAGAATTACGAATAATTTGTGTAGGAAACTGGCATATTATATATCGTTTATTAATAATTTCTTAATTTATTGCAAACTTAAAAAACTTCCGTTTGAGATCATTCTAAACAAAATACTTTTGCTGTAAGTTGGTGACAAATTTAAGTGTTTTGCAAAATTTTGAGTGATGTTTTGGCATTTTTTAGAGTGACAATGTTTTTCTAATAATACTATTGGCGGTTATACTAGAGTTTTTTAAAGTGTTGTTTATAATCGTTAACAATTATAGGCGCATTTCTCTACATATAACCGCAACAAGCTTGTTTTTATAAAAACTATTTAGATCAACTCTTGCTGCGCAAATTAGCTTGAATATTTTTATTGTTTTTGATAGCTCGTCTATAATATCATACGCTTTTGCGTATAAATTGATCGAAAAATGTACATACATTCAAAATTCCGTAGGAAGAATAGATCTAAATAATTTATAAACGCACAGTATATTCAAGTGTCTCAAAAAAAAAGAGCCAGCTTATAGAACTTTTACTTGTAAGATAATGCTACATCCGTTTTAATTGTAAACATTCTTTAAAACAATATTCTGAGCTAAAAATACGTCGTATAAGAGCATAAAGATTGTCATTTTCGAAAAAAAAATTCAAATGAGATTAAATACATAGGTTTTATACTTCTATACCGCTTGTTTTTCTAAAAACAACAATAGTGCTGTGACACACCTTATATATGTTTACAAATAAAAAAATCTGTATTATAAATTTAAATGTTTGCTATAATTATGTAAATGTAAGCCTTACTAACATTTACTTAATTTATGTTAATATAAAATTTTAAATTTTGCAAATTTTTTTAATTTTAATGTTTTTTTGTATCAGCTTGTAAAATAAGGCATAATTACAACCTTATAAAATTTTAACAGTTAAAAAAATGACTGTAAAGTCTTTAATTTTGGCGGTTTGTTGTAATCTGCAAAGCCGAACGTGTTTTATCATTATGCATGAATGCTTTCAAATTTCTAGAGCATGAAGTGTCAGTACATAATTGTCAAAACAAAAAACAAAGAGTTTTTTGTTTTTACTTAGGTACCAACAATTAATTGCCTTGTTTTTGACATTGAGTGGATTTTTCTGTTGAACAAAAATTTGATTGTCATTGTAAGCGCACTCTTATGTAAGTAACCTCGTGTCAAAACAACAATCCCTATTTTGACCTAATACCTGAATTTCCGCAAATTGTTCTACTTTTTGAACCTATTTCATTACAAGCCACAATTTTTGGCAACGTCATATATTTTAAATAAATTTTATTTTACTTACATATTAAAAAAAAATGTTTTAAGAAATATTAAAGAAATTATTTATGCTTAAATTAAAAAAAAAATTTAATAAGACTAGTATTTTCTTCTGAGAGATAATATTATTTGCATTTAGGTAATTCTTTGGTAAACAATGTAATAAATTAATTATCGTAGGAACTACATAACAGTAAAAATTATAAGATTATATCATGTTAAAGTTAAATTAACACAAGTAAATGTTTTTTTTTGTAGAGTTGCTCTTCAACCTTAGCAAATAATAATTAACAAACATTTATTTATTGCGCAGTTTATTATAGAAAACACGATAAATATTTATTATAAGCCATAATTTTTTATTTGCAATAGCTACTTATAAGTGCAAATAAAAACTCTAGTCTTACTAGAAAATTAGTTATAGTAGGTCAGGTCAGGTCATGTCAGTATCTAGTGGTAGTCGGATAGTTTTAGTAGACCCACCCTATCGCTCTTATTACCCACTCCATAGTAATAAGATACATTCATTTTTTAATGAAAAAAAACCTATGTTTATGTAAATTTTATTATAAATACTATTGAAAATTGTTTAGTCAAATAACTGTTTAAGGACTGGTGGCATAACCGCAAATCAAATCTCCAATCAACTGATTGTTATCAAATATTTAACTATCAATACGCATTTTATGAGTTGGACATAGTTAATAGTTTTTACTAAAGCTTGTTAAATATAAAAACACTTTAAAATCAGATAAATTTAGTCTATTTTTAGTAATTAAACTAAAGTTTCAAAAATTCAATACATAGTTTGCTATTTTAAAATTTAATCCAAACAGCTGCAGCATTTAAATCATAATGATGTTCAATTAATTAGTGATACCATAAATATTTTAATATATGGTGCAATTGTTAAAAAAGTATGTTCTTTTGCAAACAGTTACATTCTCATAGTTAAATTTGATTGCTGATTATTTTTTTCCATTCTCTAGCCTCTCATTAAACTGAACATTTTAGGTGAACACATAAAAATTAAACGATTGCTTTTTTTATTCATTTAAACATAAAACTCTAATTTGATTTAAGTAGTGACATTATATTTCAAATTTAATTTATTTGAAAAAATTCTGCAAAACAAACTGAAACAGTTTTAATTGATTTTTAAATTTCTCTAGAGATTTATAGAAACATCTATAAGTTGTGTGATTGGCTAAATGAGTCTTATTTGACCAAACGATGCTGGAAACTTCTCCGAATTAAATGCGAAACGGTATTAATCAAATATTTATAGATGTTCAACAATAAATATTAAAAATGTTTATTATAATTTCTCTTTATTTTTTTTTTCTGCATTTCTAACGCTTTGTAAAATCATTTTCTAGTTTAAGGCTTGAATAGGCTAAGCTTCTAAGTTTCATTCAGGGGGCAACTGGTTTTTTAGCACCGTTTAGCTATAAAGAAATGCTTTCGATAAAATTCAAATTGCATCGTGTTTTTGTAGTAGTGAGATAATATTGTACTTTTCCTACACTGTTACTCTAGATAACGCAGACTGGGTTAACGGTAGTTTGTCCGAAGACCTTCAGCAAAAGTCGCGGTCATGGCGGAATACATAAAACATTTCACTAAAAGACCTTTCACATTACCATACGCACCAAGAAGTGAAAACCACATTATTTTAACAAAAAAGGCGGTTCATCTAGATTCTAGATCTAGAATCTAAACGTTTTTCTTACACTTGGAACACATATTACAATAAATTTATGATTCAATAAAATTCAAGCATTCTTGTTAGTTTCTTCAGAGCACTTGACCTACTGTTATGACATCACGGATAATATTTAGATGCTGCAACGGCAAATTTAAAAAAAAACTACTGCTCTTAATAAATACGATTTGATAAAAAATATATCAGTTGTCAATTTTTTTATAAAAAAATCTTCAAATAAACGTTGTTTCATAAAAAAAATTTAAGGACTCTATATGACTCGTGTGTCCAAAATTTTCAAAATAAAAATTATTGTGTTAGTATTGAAGTTATAGAAGTTATTTAGTATTTATCTGCAGAAAACTTTTAAGAAAATTTGTGAAAATGCATTCTTGTGTTCAATCACTACTTATCTATTGAATATTATTTGCTTGATTAAGTAATTAATTTTTTTCTGATAAAAACTAATGATTTTATTCATTGTTATCATTTTTTTTAGAGTCTTATGTAATTTTTTGTAGTTGTTTTCAAAAATTTTATCTTAATTTTAGTGTAGTTGTCAACTTCCTCATTTTGGTTCGAGATCAAACTATATACGGTTTTCTATTTACTGTAATCATGTATATATTCGTATTTAATAATTTATTTTAAGTTTTTTCCTTTCAATCGGTATATGTAGATTGAAATTATTCGCTTGATTAGATAATTCATCAGTTATCAGTTTAAAAAAAACAGTATTTTGTTTTATTTGTAATCATTTTTTTTTGCACTTTTATGTAATATGCTTTTCTGTTGTTTTCAAAAGAATTGCGTTAGTTTAGTTTAAGGCTTCGTTCCCTTCGCGTCGGGTATTTGTGTGTGACAAATAAAATAAGAAATGCATTAATTAAATTCTCGTGTTTGTGATAATTATTGTAAAGTGCAGTGTTTCTTTATTTTATCCATAGGGGCGATATATTTCAATTTACAGAGTAAATCAGTTTGCTATTATATGTCAGTTTATTTATTGACCGATTTTAATAATTTTTGTTTTATTTGAAAAGTCATGTTTTAAGAGTGGTTTCATAAAAATTTAGTAATAATCCGCCTAAAACTTTTAAGAAATTTGGAGAAAATCAATTTACATTCTTGTGTTTAATCAGCACTTATATATTAAAATTATTTGCTTGGCTAATTAATTAAATTTTTTCCTACAAATACCCAATTTAGGGTTTTATTCTTGGTCATCATCTTTTTTGGACTCTTATGTAACGTTTTCCTGTTGTTCTCAAAAGTGTTATCTACTTTAGTCTAGTTCAAAACTTTATGCTTTTTCCACAAATGTTGGTGTGTGATAATTAAATCAAAACAATATTAAAAAATGTTCTTTATTGTTATGCTATTTAGTTTCTTTATTTTTTTATAGGCGCAATGCTCAATATTTAAATATACAATTTACACATTATGAAAGAAATAAATAGTGTAAATTTGTTAATATATTTAGAAAAAAATCAATTCTGTCGTCCATCTTTATTCTTTTTATTAATAGAAACATGCAGTGATTGGTGTTAAATGTAATTTGTTACTCTTAACTTTGTTTGGCTCTGCGTAAGTGCACGATAGTCCTCATTGAGGAGCGTATCAAACTCTGACCCTTGGTAATCCGAGCCTACAAAACTCGTTAAGAGTCGTTAAGGAGTTAGGTATAATAGTGTTTCTTATAACGATTGTTTCTTGCTGCGGCAAGAAGGAATCGGCATGGTCTCTCTGTGAATATGTCTTGTACATACATATGTGAGGGCATGTTAGGGGGGTCAGCATTGTTAAGTAATTAATATAGATTTAATGCTTTCTGCTGTTTATGTACTTATTGATTTCGAAGGTTTTTCTCGATTTATCTTTTATAAGTCATTGTCAGATCTCAATTTCTATGACATGGTAACACCCTTAAGATGCCTCTTTTCTAAAAAAAAAATTACCAAAATTGATATATAACAAAGTTATCCGTGAACACACATTTGACAAACAGACTATTGGCCACTTCAATGTTTAACGATTTTCTGACGATTTTCTCGATTTTTTTATAATGTTTTTATTAAATTTTAAATTTTTTATTATGATACCGCCCTTAAAATATCTCCTTTCCGACAAAGAAAGAATTATCAAAATCGGTTTATAAATAACAAACTTATCCGCGAACAAAATATACGGTCGAATTAAAAAACCTTCTTTTTTTTTAAAATCGATTTAAAAACAAAAAAAACTTTTTTTTGCATAGATTGCAAACAGGTAAATTTTTTTATATATTTTGTTTAGCCTGTTACAGCACGTATAAATAAGTACATATAAATATTGGCTGTAGAAAAACCAAGGAAGTTAGAGATAAAAAAAAATACCAATGATAGATAGGTCACATAGAAGATGGGCAGCAACGAATAATATGGGAGTAGACTCCAGATACAAAAAAAAAATAGAAACAGAAAAACAAAAGATAAAAACTGTTTAAAAACTTTTATATTAACATTATTTGATTTTAGTATCGTGGATATCTAATTATAGCATTTCTTTTGAAGTGTCAAGTTCAGAGCATTATTGAAGATAACAAAATGGCGTCTAGAGATAACTATTTAACTGTAAGTAGGTACCTAACCGTAAGTAGCAAACTATTTTAAACCAAATAAAGTTTTTTACTGATTTTTGTAAATAAAGTTTTTTTTGTATTAGATTTTTCATTTTTATTTTTATTGAAGTTTTGTGATTATGTATTGCGACCTTTAATCTATAATAATGTGGAAATTTCTGCAAAATTTTAAAATGCGCACAAATGACTGGTATCGTTCTCTAAGGGGAGAGAACGGATGTGAGTTTTAAGCAAAAAACGTTTTTTTAAGTTTTGTGGTTGCTAGGTAGCTGGTATCGTTTTCTGAGGGAAGAAAACGGATGTGAGATCTAAACAAACAGCGTTTATTTTTAGACTCTGTAGTTGTTAGGCGGTTGGTGTCGTTTTCTAAGGGGAGAAAACGGATCTGAGATTTAAGCACACATGTTTTTGATTTGGAAAATATTAGCGCTTTTTTTATTTCGACAGTGGATTAGGCCTACTGGGGACACCACTATAAAAAAAACGCACTATTTACTGTACCTCTTAAAGGTGGTGTGGTAATCAGTAAAACAATTATTAATATAGTATTTGTAAGTTTTTAATTTTTACAAAAAGATGTAAACTGTTTTATACCCTTAATACTTTTGACATAAATGTCAATATTTATTTTTAATTTTTTGTAAAAGCTTTAATAAAATCTATTTCGTTTATTGTTGTTTTCTTTTCAACCGACAAAAAAAAGATTTTAATTCAACCAGTATATTTTTTCATATATGTCCACTAGAGTAGATCAAAAACTAAAAAAAAATATATATTTTCTGAAATCCTGTTATCATAATAATTTATGCGGTTTTATCAATAATAATAAAATATACAGTGCACGTCAAAAGTATGGAATAAATTCCTTAAAAATTAAACAAATTTTTTTTTAAAGAAATCTCTGACCACGTTAATTTTTTTTATAAAAACACATTAGTTCACGTCAAATAAAATTACAAACCGTCATTTGTTTTAAATTTATAACGTCATCGATATTTTTTTTAATAGAAACTCTTAATTTTTTTTCAGTTTTGCTTTGTGTCTAAATACCTTTAATAAAATAAATTTAAAAAAAAAATTGAATTGTAAGTAATTTTTTTATGAATTACGTTATTAATGACCTTTATCAATTTTGATAAAGATAATAGTTTTTTAGATAAATCATAAATAATATGTAATTATTTTCAAAACAAAAAAAAGCCGATGCAGCGTATGAGTCAGAAACAGACGGCGATACTGACATCTTGATTTGTTTTATCACTCTGAATGATTTTATCTGTATAAATTATTTTTATCCAGATTTCTCAAAAACAATTACCTAATATTTGTCGATTTATATTAGAGCTCTTAATACTTTGATAGATAAAGTATAATTATCAACTCACGCATAATGGCTATTACCCACAAAGATAAAATTTGAAACACGAGCCGAAGGCAAGGCATATTGAATCGCAATATTTTAAAAATCGCATTTTTTTTAAACGAAAGATGCAATTCATTTATTTTAAGCATATAGTCTCATAGTTTCGCCTTTAGTTCCCAAAAGTGGTTTTACAAAAAGTTAATTAAACTAATTATGTTAATTTCAATAAGTAAATATTAAACTCGGCTTCTATAAAGCTATCCTCCAAAAAGGTTGCTCAAGTTAATAAAATACAATTATTTACCAATAATTTTAAGTTTTTTTTAATAAAATTTAACTATCTTTTCTTATTTTATCTAATCTAAAATTACTTAAAAAAAATTGTTTTTCTATTATTTGTTTTAGGAAATATTTATCTAATGTTCTATTGTTCATTCAAAATAATTTGAAGTAAATTGAGTTTTCTCATAAAATAGCAAAGTGTCTTTTCTTAAATTCTTTAGTACAAAATTATGTATATTTTTTTATGTTTGTTTGCGGATAAGTTTGTCGTTTATTAACCGATTTTGATGATTCTTTTTTTGTTAGAAAATCAAGATTTCGTATCAGAGTCTCAAAAAAACCAAAAAAACTGTCGAAAATGAATGGCGAGAAGTGCGTTTGTTGGAATTGATTATATTCAACATTAGTCAATATTGAAGTCGGATTTCTAAATTTTAAATTCGAAGATTTTTAAAGATATTTTTAAATGTTGTTGATTTGCTTATTATGCATAATTCAAAATAAAAATTAAATTGTTAAAAGAAATTGCAAAACGCAATTGTCCATTAACACGTTCAAGTGTCTATGTTTGTACAAAATTGCTTAATTATTAGCTTCTTTTGGCACAGCTATAAGGTACAAAAAACTTAAAATTTTCTAATAGAATATTAATTACCCTCATTAGATGTATGCTTAGACGCCATAATTAATAAATGACACACCATAATTACATTTATTATTAATAATAATTAGTTTTAACCATTTTGAAATTGTAATCTATAGCTTCCTATAACTTTTTAAATATGTGGGTCAAAACAATTAAAATAAAATCATAATTAGATACAGAGTGATCGAAAAGAAAACAAATCAAGAGTCCTGCCCCATCTTTTGCTTTATCGAAAAGTTTGTCTTTTTTTTGTAGTTTTTCATTTGTTATGTTAATTAGTTAGTACAATTGTAAAATTACCAAAATATATATATTTTTTATCAAAAATATCAATAGATATATCCAAAATAATGTGAAAAACTCAATTATTTAACCTCTTAAGGTTGTGTGCTAATTGGCGCTCTTCAGAAAAAAAAAATGATGATATGACAGAAAACTCTATCAAGCAATAAGAAATTGTTAGCTGTATAACTAAGTTATCACATTAGCGTCTTTCTTATGACACATACAGGCAATTTTCAATTTTTTTTTAATATTGTTATTAAAAAACAAGTCAAAACGAATTTATTTGAAACAAAGACATGTTCATGTGAGTGTGACTCAACAATTAAAATTTTAATCAGCTGTGTAAATAACACATTTGAATAAACACCAATCTTGTTTTGAATAATTTTGCTTTGACTGGAATAATCTTACATTGCAGTACCAAGTGCTGCTATAATTTTGGCTTTAGAATAATTATTGCAAAAATGATTTTGCTTTTTTTTTAAACGAAGTAAAATACTACAAAAATTTGCCACGATAGAAATAATTATTAATATTATGTAAGTTCAAAGCTTGTTCTAGTTTACTTATTTTGAAAAAAGCAATTCGCCGCTATATAACCTCATAGATTTAATGATTGAATCTTTGACATTTTGGCAATTTTTTTTATGAAAATTTTAAATCTGTGTGACAAAAGCTAAGTTTATGTTTATAAATTGATAGTAAAAATATTAAAAATTGTATAACGATAGCGCAAATCTTTTTTATTTCAGGTTTATTTAAATTGAAAAAAGTTGTGTTGTTTTTTTTATTATTTTATTACATAAAAAGTAAATTGAACATTTGAAAGAAAATAATCATATTTTAATAGACTTTTTGATGAAGTAACGTCATATAATATCTTATATTGTAAGACTATTTGTATTTACAACCAAATATTAATTTAAGTCACTTTGCAGATCTAAAATTTCATTTTTATGTCTATTTACCTTGCAATTAGCAAGCGTTTAACATATTCAGGGAAAAGTTTAAATATTTGTTAACGATAAATAATAACTCTAACATTTGTGGAGATATTTAAATGTTGTTCGTAATACAATAGATAAATATGACAATAAGTTTTAAAAAAATAACATTTTAATAGAAATAATTAATCTATTTCTTAGAGAAAGTTTTGATCATATGACTTAAAATATCGTAATACTCATATAATATATTTTTATTAATCAAATTTAAAAAGAAAGTCTCTATTACTTTCGTAATATAGTAAAAATAACAACATCTATTGCAATTAACAGTTTTTTACATCAATGTCAAAAAAGCAGGTTTGTACATAGCTTACTCCAAATGAGAGACATTAATTCGGATAATTTTCAGACAAAAGAGATGCTGCTGATTGGACAACCAAGTTATCACATTAGCGTCTTTTGTCTGAAAGACGTCTCTATAATATGCATATTATTTAGTTTAGTTTCTACCAAGAAATCGAAAAATAATTTAATATTTCTCTAAAATAAATATCTCTAAAGTTTACTTGATATAATACTTATTTAATAAACATTCTCATCATTAATTATCAACCTGTTACCGTTTAAACCGATTTAAAAAATCTCAATACCGTAAATGTGGGTATAATTAAGAAGAAAGCACTTACTACAGTAATCCAGGCGTAGTTTGTTGATAGTAACTTTAATAAGGGAACGGTGATTGACCGGGATACGTGAGATATTTATTTAATCAGCCGCAACTTATGATTTGTTGGTAAAAACTATTTGCAATTTTATACACGTTAAAAAATACTTTTACATTTGTACACTCAGCAATAATCTTCAAGTACCAAAACGTGCAAAAACCAATAAACGGGAACATTAAATTGAAATAAG
The DNA here is from genome assembly GCA_947359425.1 of Lagria hirta. Classification (NCBI taxonomy): domain Eukaryota; kingdom Metazoa; phylum Arthropoda; class Insecta; order Coleoptera; family Tenebrionidae; genus Lagria; species Lagria hirta. The sequence continues at coordinate 22,792,284 of OX375800.1, read as the reverse complement.
AACGAATTTAGAAATATTGTATAAAGTACCTACTCATATTTTATATTTTTTATTAGAATTTTTTTAATAGGGTATTCTACTATTAGAAAAATAATGAACTTTGAACCTCAAAATCAAACAGTATCAAGACATTTTTTATAACCCCTAATAAAAAAAGAACTATTATAAGCTTGTAGCGTGTATCTGTGTGTCTGTTCGTGACATTATACCTTCTGAACGAATGAACCGATTTTCATCTGATTTTTTTTATTTGAAAGCTAAGGCAGTCGAGTGTGCCGTTGGTTATAATTTAGAAAGATCTAAAGTATTAAATTTATTAAATTTTTTAGATAAAAATTGTACGATTAATATACCTGGTGATTCTAATTAGTGTTTGCGTCTTCAAACTTTTTTTATTGATTATATCTAGGTCTATTCTTAAATAATTTACAATTTATGTCAAAATTTCTGAAATCCCGATATTCATTTTTATTTTTTTAACAAAATGAAGGCCACTTACAGATTTTAAATTATTAGAATATTTAATTTACTTTTGAAAATAGTTATTAAATACAATTTTTGATTGTTGATTTTAAATAAAAAAAAAGCTTTAACTAACTCAAAATTATTACGTCACTATTACTATACTAACAGAAAATTATCTATTGCTTTGTCATATATATGTGTCACAACAAACTAATATGTAATTTTTTACTAAAAAAATATATAAAAAATATAATATACCTATTGTACTAAAGAATTTAAGAAAAGACACTTTGCTATTTTATGAGAAACTTTAATTTACTTCAAATTAATTTCAATGAACAATAGAACATTAGATAAAATATTTCCTAATATAATAGAGAAACAATTTTTTTAAGTAATTTTAGATTAGATTGAATAAAAAAAGATAGTTGAATTTTATGAAACTGTCAGTAAAAAAAATGTTTATAAATAATTCTATTTTATTAACTCAAGCAACGTTTTAAGATGGGATTATAGTAGCCGAATTAAATATTTAATTAAAATTGAAGCTAATTTGTTACGTAGTTAGTCTAATTTGTGAAAACTACTAATTCATTTTGATATTTTAATAGCAGTTAACGTAACTTTTGTTTTTGAAAAGCCACTTTTCTGTACTTAAACAACATTTCAGCTCGTTTAGATAGTTGAATGTGATATATTTATAAAATACATTGGATTTTCACATTAAAAAAAACGTTTTCTTTTCCAATAAGTGTTTGAAGTTTTCTAAAATTATAGATATCCTGGCATTACTGACAATTAAATAATCCATTAGTTTCATATTTTAATGAACCGTGAATAAATTATTAATTAAAAACTTGAGAAAGCAATTTAATAGAGCTGCAGATTGGCAACAATAAAATAGAGATTTAATTTTTAATTTTATTATCTACTTTTTATTACTTTTTTTGATTTACTTATTTAGTTTTGAGAATTATTAGGTACTTTTTAAATTTAAAAATGTTTTAATTGCAGCTTACAATAATTAGTTTAATTTTCAGATTATGTTTAGTAAAGAGATTGTTATTATTAATGTTTAAAAATATTGAAAAATTATTCTTTTTAATTTAATAATATTATGGTTTTAACATACAAAATATATAACAATTTTATTCTAATTTATGTTTGTTATAGGTATATAAATATTTATACCTAAATTAGTTTCAAATAAAAAAAAATGTGTTTTATATTAACAATTTTTGTTCAAATTATTATATTACTTTACATCATCTAAAGACAACTTTTTAGTTGAAAGTATTTCCAAAAGTTGCTGGAAAAAATATTGAAAAATGTAGTACCTTTTCGGGAATAAAACTCTTCGACATTTATAAATTGTATCCATTGTGTTTGTCGAAAACACGAGCTTCTAGTTTAAAAGATTGTCATTACTTCCAAATGTTGGCTACGGTGCACTTCACGTCAACACCCAAGAGGCACTGAAGCCAATGCAGAAGAGTTGTTTCCGTTGTTGGGCTTCCCGGCACTACCTATGAAGAAAGAACTGACCTAGTAACGTTCATGTCAGTGGGATGTTATTATGTATTAAAATGTGATACAAGTTTAATTAAGTTGATTTCTGCTTTGCACATTTCTGAAAAAATATGGTCTTCTTACTTTAATGTAATAATTTCAAGTTAACGGTTAATTAAGATTATTCTAATTCTGCATTTTTTTTTTAATTTAACATTCAACTAAAATAAAAACGTACTTTTTTAGAGTCAAGAGGCAGTGTTAAGTCAAGTTTTTTTATCTACTTTGCGTTATTATTATTATATCAAAAGTAGTTTAGTAATAGATCTTGTTATTAAACTGATTTTAGTAACATTTAGCATTGTTATATTGATGACAGCTGACATGAGCTATGTCATACTATACTTTTAAGAACGACGTTCTCTATGACATTTAACGTTTTTTTTTTAAATTATCTATTAAAAGCGCCAAAGCTGTTATTAAATGCAGGTTTTAATTTAGTAAGCAAACAGTTTCTGAATATAAGAAAAATTTATCGTTTGTAAAAAATTGCGCGTTTTTTTAACCACTACTCAAGTATACAGGCGATTCTTATTGCCCGTTTGTTAGAAAAATTTTAATTTTTGAAATCGTAATTATTTGAAATTTAGCACACGGTTTTAGTCAAGAATTCTGAACTTATCTGAATTATTCTAATATGTCGGTATTTTTTAATTAAAAACTTGTTTTTATTTTTATTTAATAATTATTCTTTTCAATGGAAACGCTTTATTTAGATTCTATATTTGGCATCTACTATAGATTATCAATTGAGAACCTAAGTGTTTGACATGTTATGTCCCATTGTTATCTAAAAGTCAGAGTTACAAACGATTATTCAAAAATTTAGAGATAACTAATGTTTTTTCTTTCCAACCGGAAAGAGCTTTAATTCCTCGTTTTTAATCGATAATGAAGTACTTTATTTCCTAGGAAATAATAACAATTATTTATATTATTCGACGCATTTTTATGTAAACAAACATGTTTTATTGACAATCGCCAGATTTTTATACTTAGAAATCATTTTTTCTTATAATTAAGTATTATGACTTTCGTCGGTTGGTAAGTAAATTTTGTACTCATCTTAGGAATAAACCTTTGTTAACCCTTAGCTAAAAATGCTCTTGCTTTTTTCGGTCCCTCTGGCATTACTACAGCCGCGGGATTAACTTGACGGTTTATGCCTTTGACACATAAACAACTGTTTTAATTTAATTTTTAAATATGTAATTGTTTTGGATTTCATTAGACATTTTTGTTATGTCTCAAAAGCCTACTGAGATTTTCTTAAAGCTAGCCCAGTGTGCCATTGTCACTGGTTTCACTCGCTTTTACGATTACTTATAATACTTTGCTGTGTGCTGCGTTTGGTGGTTTATTTATTTTTTCAAACTATAAAATATTTAGTGTTTTTTATGAAATGACATTAGTAATGTTGGCGATTCTGTACTGCCCTTCTTTTTTGACGGTTAATCATAGATGACCTATAGCTAGAAGCATAAGTAATGTTGCCCAATCAGAACATCCCCCAACAATGCGCCAAAAACAACAAGATTGACAAGCAATATGTCACTTCTCACAATTGACAACACACGTACACAAACCACAGAAAAAACAATAGACTACTTAAGTGATGACGTAAAAGTTTAATCTTGTCACATACAAAAGTTATGTTGCGTTATAAAAACATTAAGATTGTTAACAACAAAGTGTTTGTGATAGTGCAGGATACGTAAAACAATTAGTAAAAAATATTAAAAAAACTAACCCTAGTGATGCAACTTTTATTTATTTTATGCACTCATTGCAATTAAAGATCGGTGTTTTCCGTTTGTTTTTAATGAAATAAAACGATTGTTCTACAGTTTTTATTTTTACTTTGTTGCCTATGGTAGAATGTTTGAAACAAATATTTTGTATACAATTAGAAAAAAAATTGTACTCAACTTTTTCGGAAAGAAACGGCTTCTATTCGCACTAATGCAGAACTCTTTTCAGTCGTCTTCCAAACAAAATGCTCAAGTCAAAACAGTTATTTTTCGAAGTCGTTAGATAAATAACTTTTACCTGCTTTTGCCATTTTTCCATGTTGATTTTAAGACTGTGACGTCAGAATGAATATAATCCTAATATAAATGTGTCACTTGTCAATTTGTGAACTGACAATTGACAACTGACATGGTGACATGACATATCGGAAAATACGCAGCCATTTGTATTTTTTTGCAAATATATTAATAAAATTTTTGCAAAAGTGTGTATTGTTGCAATTGATAACAAATTTAATTGTGTTTGTGATATACGCTATTTGGGGAAGTTGCAGCAATGGGAAAAAATCTCGGAGACGCAGATGTTATTTGGAAACTATCGGGGGCCGATTTTTGTGATGCAAGAATAACATTACAAAAAATGTTGAGAACAAGAATTGTGACGCTATGCTATTTTTATTTATAATTTTTTTTGTATAACAATATTTTTTTCGTTTTTTATAAAATTATAGCATACATCTGTGCCGTTAATACTTTGTTTGTATAAATTGTATTTGTATAGTTTTTTACTTATGTTTTTGTTGTTTACTTTCACCATTTATATCTTTATATTTTACTTAACATTTTGATTATATACTTTTAGCATTTACATTTGTGCCTGATAATTACTTTATTTTTATGGCTTTTTTACTTAGCATTTTTGTAACTTTATCTGTATGGCTATATTATATTTTGTTCGTTTTTGTAAACACTTCTTCACTTTAGATCTAGCCCCCCGACATTTACAAATAAATGTCGAGGGCGTAGTATTTTTGTCTATGTATATATTTTTTTGATAAACAATTTTTTCTTTCAATATTAAAAACAAGTGGTAAACGATTGAGACCGAGTGCGACCGAATGGTTTCGAAGCTTGCAGAGCCACTAGAATGTTACCGGCCGTTATTATTACAGATTACATTCTATCGAAGATAGGGGTTTGAAGTGTTCTGTGGTTTTGTATGCGGTTAATGCATGACGCTTGCGCGTGGCCATTTTGTTTGCGACCTGGGAAAATCGATTGTGATGAGCGTTGGTTGGTGATTGTTGATACTATATTACGCCGACTTAAATAAAGTGCTATTTGTAACTTTTATTAATATTAAATCATAGTGAATGTTGTACATTTAATGTAAAATATGGATACATTTTAACGTGAAACAGTACTTCTTTCATTTAAGTTAATTTTTCGTGTATTAGTGTAATGACGAGCTCCCAAGTTAAATCGCAAAATAACATGGCCGGTAGTGGATGGCCCCGGCGAAATAGTCAAAACTCTAGCACTGTTGCAACTACTGCATCAAACTTTGACTCTAAATATCCATCACCCGCAATAAATCGTATAATTAATCTGTAAGTTATTTTTCTAACGATAAATCAAGTTTCAATAGCTCTCCTTCAATAGGTATCCACTGACCAATTACATTTTTGGCACAAAAGAACCATTATTTGAAAAAGATCCTAGCGTTCCAGCAAGATTTCAAAGAATGAGAGATGAATTCGATCGAATAGGTATGAGAAGAAGTGTCGAGGGTGTTCTTCTAGTGCATGAACATGGATTACCTCATGTGTTGTTACTTCAGTTGGGGACCACTTTTTTCAAATTACCCGGTGGTGAATTAAATCCTGGAGAAGATGAAGTGGAAGGTCTTAAGAGACTATTGACAGAGGTATGTGCAGTGTACATTTTATTTTTATTATGCTATGTACATGTACTCAAAAATGTGAATATTTATTTATACATTGACCAAAATATTGTCTCAACGTTGTGGTAATTTTTTTAGCATTATATTCTATTATAATCATCACTACGAAAAAATGTAAGAGAAATAATACAGTTAAAAGGCTGTTACTCCGCATCTTTACATGTAGACAGATAAACATCACAAAATTAACGCTTCACTCACATTTTCGTTTCTTCTCCTAAATGTATAATTATCAATATAATGCTCATTTTTAAATAAAAATACATAACGTAACATTCATTTTAATATGAACTATTTTTGGGTCTTAACTTTGAAAAGAGATAAGCTAATGACAATAGTTGTGTATACAATGGCGATTTTTTTCTTTGGGGTTCAAATTACTGTTAAAATATTTGCCAAAATTGTACAATTTTTCTAAAAAACAACCAGCAGTTTGTTTATTACTTTTGAAGTTTGCCTGTAGAACCTAACACGAAATGATAATGTTCAAGATTTTTTTAACAGTATTTAGAAACTTTTAAGCTCCCTCCCATACGTCATCAGTTGGGTAGTCTCATAGACAGTTTGTATATTTGCTCATTTTCAATTTAGTTTTGCTTAAAAAAATCACATTCTAATTGATTTTCTTTAAAATGATAAAGGATAGATAACTCTGATTGTATTCTCTCTGAACATCAAAATATAGTAGCTTAAACGCACACATATTATTAACATTAGTTCATCTCACTTTTATGGCTACTCTAGTTTCTATTTCAGTGAAAACTCAACCACATCATATCATATTAATTATAGTATTTGGCAAAAATTATTACCTACACTTATTTAATGTTACATTGTTTTTAGAACTACTACATTTTTTGATTTGTTGTCTGCTTCCGCATGTAAGGTATGCTGTAAAAGCTTTTTCAACTGCAAAACCATTAATGTAAACAGTATTATAAACATTCTTTTGTTACAATTGTATTTATCTAGAATTATGATTTTAGTTTATAAAACTCAGATTTTTTTTGAAATGATTTAAATTGAACGAGATAGTGTTAAAAATAAAATAAAAAAGAAATATGCTATACACTAACTAGCATTATGTAGCAATCGCTAAGAAATCTAATTGTACAAGATGATATTATAGGAGTATTTTTGCTGTAAAATTTGTATTCAGGTTAACGTTTTATCGTATTGTTGGATTGTGATCAAATCTTTCAATTTTCCAACAAATAATCAAATAAGGTAAATTTTATTAAATATTGTAAAAAAAATTGTTGATATCTCGATTTTTTTTTGCGGCTATTTGCTTGAAACTGAGTAAACTGTTTTAGATTTTAATATTTTTTGTCTTTTAACAATAATATAATAAAACAGTTTATTCAGACGTTTTGAATAAGATACGTTTGCTAATAATGATATCTTCGAAATTTTTGCAAATAAGATTTTTTAACATTTATGACAGTTGATTGTTCAGATGCTATTTGTAGGATGGTAGAAAAGGTGATTATTTTTGTTTTTCAAATATAGTCAATGCGTACTGTACATTTTATACCATATCTGTACCAATTTTTGTGGTAATAAAAAAAATCGATTATTTTGTTTTGTTTACTGTGTTTAGTTTTATTTGTATACGCACGGTTCATCATCTAATGTAAATGGTCTGTTTTTATGACTTGATATTGTACAGATAATTTGTATAAATTGGATTTTGTTACAACTGAATCATCTCTCTGGAGGGGGCAGTACTTTTTATGGTGAGTTGTTCCAGACTCTTGGCAGATTGGACGGTGTAAAACAGGACTGGTTGGTCGAAGACATTATTGGCAATTGGTGGAGGCCCAACTTTGAACCACCTCAGTATCCATATATTCCACCACACATAACGAAACCCAAGGAGCACAAGCGGCTATTTCTTGTACAACTTCAAGAAAAGGGTATTGTATACAATTAGAAGAAGATTGTATTATTTTATGTTATCTTGTATGGTGCTTTTAATAATGACCAATCGTTTTTTAATTCTTTGTATTCTTGCTGAAAAATCAAATCAAATACCATATTACCTGTTTTATTTTGTTAGTTGTTATTTTTGCTTACGGGATTTGATTTTTCTTGGATTATTTTATATAATCGATGTAAATATTTGAAGAATTATTAAACAATAATTTGAAATTTCTTTCTTATAATTAAATCATTATTCTAATTTATATATTATTTTTTTTATAGTTTTATTTCGTGTTCTGAGTACACGAATTAATTAGTAACAATTTGCAACAAAATATATTGGAGTGTAATAACGAAATTTTTGTGATTGTTTAGTGTATGCAATAGGTTATTTTATGTTGGATTGCTTATATGTACATACTTTTGAAAAAACCACTAATTTAACTTTATTTGAAAAAATGTATCATTCAAAATGAGTCTTATATATCAAATTGATTTTATTTTTAATTTGAACAAATTGGAAGCGTTGCTTCTTTCCGCGAGGTTACTCATGTTGCCAACCAAAAACTGTTAAAAAGCGTTCTTTATATTAATTTTTATTGTGTCACGTTTTCCTATCTTTTTTTATGGTAAAGGCTAAATGGTCGTCAATTAGGAAATTCTCAATTTAAAAGGCTCAGTCTGTATTTTCAGAGATACAGAGGCGTTAGTCTTTCTCAACTTCTCTTTACTAGAGAAATTTATTTGATTACTTTTTCTACACAATGTTTCAAACTATGATCTTTTTTATATTTATTCTTTGAACTTGTTGAAAAATATAACTTAACTTCATAACTCAGTTTTCTGCAGCTCTATTCAATCTGTTTTTGAATATATCGTAATTGTCTAAAAACAACACAAAGTGAGAAAAATTGAATTGTTTATACTATAGAGGTATAGCAAAGATTGTAATCAGACAGAATTATGTTAGTTAAAGTAAATTTTTATATACTAACGTGTATTTTGTTAGCCATACTTGTTACATTAGAAGAATTGTATATATTTACTGTTAACAAGTATAATTAATTGATATGAAATAAACAGAATATAGATGTATAAAGTGTTAATAAATTCAAGCATTTGTATATTGGCACTTGTGCTGAGGCATATAACTATTTAATGGAAATAGTTTCTGCTTCTCTACAGGTTGTGAAGTGTTTGCGGTAGTGATTTCTGAGATCTCCCCACGCATGCTTTTAATAGATATTACTAGATGCTTGAGCATTTTACAGTATCTCAAACACTTGCTAGGATAAAATATAAAACACTGTTACTAAAGTTCAATAATGCATTCAAGTTTTTTATTTCTAGTAAATATATTTTTAATACATCATCAAAAATGTGCACTGTATTTTTCTAAACGAAATGTTTGATCCGATATTATAAAGTTTCTCTTTTGCAAAATGAATTTCAGTTATATCACTCATAAATTTTTTTTTGTAGAATTTATAGAAAGTAAAGTACTTTGTTTTGAAAAATATCTTCTACTTCTGACAAAGTTTACAATTTCTGTGTATTTTATTTCAAAATCATTTATAATTTCTACATTGAAGCTCTACCTTATTTAGTATTCCTTTGTTAAAAATCGAATTAAAGTAACAAATCATAAAATTTATTAAAATGTTTTGTTTCTTACTTTATTGTCTTGACTTTCAGCTTTATTTGCTGTTCCAAAAAATTATAAGCTAGTGGCAGCACCCTTGTTTGAATTGTACGATAATTCCCAGGGTTATGGTCCAATAATATCATCTCTCCCTCAAGCATTGTGTCGGTATGTGTATAGAACTTTCCATATGAATATAATTAATTAATTGTTTTTTTTTAGGTTTCAATTCATCTACATGTAAACACAAGATACCTAACTATAAGTAAAAATAAGGTATTATTTAAATAATTTACAATGTGAAAAATAATAATGATTTGTAGTAGATTTCAGTACCTATGATAAGAAAAACTTAGAAGACAAATAGTGTTGATCTATTTTGTGCAAAGTGTATGAATTTGAAGAAATCGTAAAACGTTTTATATTTAACGAAATATATTCCCAGTTCCACCATTATTTTGTATTTAAAAATTATAAATATAATAAAAAGTTGAATGTCTGGACTTTTTCTTTTTTTTTAGTTTAGCAACGGACATCTATTCATGCATGCAATTTAAAAAACTTGCACAGAATGTCATGGTTTATGGCTGATGATTGGTATTTTTATCTATTTTACCAAAAATATACATTTTGTATTACAAAATTAGAAGGTTGGCCATAATAAAGACATGACGCATAAAAATAACTTAAAGTGAAGTTCCTACATAAATTGTTTTGTGATGCAACGTGCTTTTTGTTGAAATTATCTCATTTATAAAATTCAATTAGTTTCTGAAGTGCTGTACCTCTCTACATCTGTACAAACTCTTAAGGTAATGACGTTATTCTAAGCAGAAGTCAGAACAGTAGAAAGCATTTATAAGATTTAATAGACTTAGTAAAAATTTATTGTAGAAGCACCATATACAAAATTTTTAGTAAATTGTTCTATGACAAAAAATAAAAAGAAGATGTTTCACTTTATTTTTGGTTCAATGAGTCATTATTTTGTGATATAACGTGTTTTTTATTGAAATTATATTTAATTTTTGCATTTTATTTAATATTTCTTATAATTTTTAAAATATGAAGGTTTTTATTGTAAAAAACTATGATTTTTTAAGTACTCGAAGACGATATCTTAAGAAAATGTGTCTTCAATTTTGGTTCAAATGTGTCATTATGGATATTTAATAATTTATTTCCGAATTTGTATATCAGATTACTTACGTAAACTGTTTTATCAGTTTTCCTTTGTATAAAAAGAAAAAAACCATGGTTTTATTTTTTGTTATCATTTTTTTATAGTTTTATGTAATGTTATTTTAGGGACTATTACCTACTATAGTTTAGTTTAAGACATCGTGCCGGATATAAGCCGTTTTTTGCCGCGGGTGCGGGCGTTAGTAAAATGTTTTAAGGCGTTATCTTTAAGTGATTATTGTTTTGCAAAAAGGAATATTTAGAAAACTAATCAGTTTCGCGGTCCGCCGTTTTTGTTTCTTATTAATGGAAAATTTCGGGTTAAATAACATTAAAATTTGTGTAGTGAAAAACGCTTGGCGTGTCCTTGCGGATGAGTCCCAGTTATCCCAAAAAAACCTACATCAGGAGGGACTGATAAAGGTAAAGTACAATCAAATTTCGATGTTGATTTTTAATTATATCCTGACCGATAGAAATATTTTTGCGTAAATCATAATGATTTATTTGACTTTTTATTTGTGTAATTTTCTAGCAATTTTGAAATAAAAAAGTGCTAAACTTTACAATCTTTTTTATTAGAAAACCTCTTCGGCGTAGTGTTTAATATATAATTTATCATACACTCTCTCTTCTAAGTAGTTCAAGTAGTAGTAGTATATTTTTTTGTTTTATTTACAATTACATACTTCTAAACCTCTTTTCATAAAAACTCCATAAATCTTATTTATTATTTTGTATTTTCTTTAATTGGCTTGATTGGTAATGCTTGTCTCTTCTACACATACCTACTTTATTTAATCATACAAATAAAAAACTGAAAACTTAAACAATGATCTATTTTTCAATAAATACATAAATAACAAAGTAACTGATTTCTGATAAAGTGTAAAAAACATGCACACGGGGCATGTAAGATATGCCAAAACAATTTTGATATTATGATATTCTTAACTCGTTATTTTGACATGTTAGGCTGGCGATGATGTACGTGTAGTTGAAGCATGATAAGCGTTGAACATCCATCGTCGTTCTATATTCGCCCCAATGCCTACTAATTCTTGTTTAAACACATTTGGAAAGCGATTCATAAGTGTTTCAATATCAGATGGGCGTAAATTAGCTTCCATTTTACTTACGTACGACCATATATAATCCAAACCAGCACCAAATGGATGCACGTTCAGAAATGCAGATATGACTCCAATAGATTTTGCGTCACATTCATTTATTCGCTTACTTTCTAACATCATTTCAGGGGTTGGTGAATTTTCCGCATGATTGCTTTCACCTTCATCAATTGTAATTAAATCTTTTTCATTCGGTTGATTTACTTCCAGATGTTTAATTTTATTTTGAAGATCTTTTACTTTTGTTTCTTGTTCAACTTGTTTTCGTTTAGCTTCGATAAGTTGCTGTTGCATTCCTTGCAAAGTTTGTTGTAACATCTTTAACTGCTTATCTTTATCATCCAGTTCTTTTTTAGTCTCCATTTTGATTACCTCCACCTTAAATGAAAAATAAAACGTCGAATATATTTAGATTGTAAATAAAATAACTACTTACTTCATTTTTATAAGCCTCCATTTGACATCGAAGACTGTCATTTTCATCTTTTAAACTATTTCTTTCTTCGTTGGAAATTTCAATACGATGTTTCTTTTTTGTTGGTTCATCTTCGTCTGAAACTTCCATCTCATCATCGGCTTTGTCATTACTTGGTTCGTCCAATTGTACATTTTTAATTTCCTATAAACCAAAGACATATTATACAAAAGCAGTGCACACACAACCGCTTTAATTTGCAAACTACGTACACAAAATAAAATTCTGCCATTTCAAATCAAAAACTTGTGACATTTTATGCAAAGCATCTTAATGACACGTAAACTTGGAACCAAAAAATATATACTTCTATTGCATATTCAAGTGTTACTTACCATAGAATTTACTATTTTAATAGAATACTTTTCCATAGTTGGACACTATGGAAAACAAAAGATTTTGTAACCATGTCAATAAATTAGATTAGGTACGCTTATATTGAAATTGTTATTATTAAATTTTACTCATAATTACCGTACAATCTTAAAGGGTTCGTCATTCTACAATAGAGATTTTGTAACTTTCTAGTTTTTTGTAAAAATTTAATCATTGGGAAAATCCTTTTTAAGCTTTGTTATTTTCATACTTTGGCCTTTGCTAAACTACCCTTAAAGCAGTAGTCTTTTTTATAAAGACGTAAAATTAAAAAGTATGGCATAAGAAATGTCAATCTACAAAAAATATTCGCGATAGTCTTTCAAGTTTCAAATCTTTAAATGTAACGCAGCGAATTAACAGTTGCAAATTAATTTTTCGCTAACTTTCGGTAGATGCTTTTGATCTTACAAATCAAGTTTAGTTTCTAATGGCATAGTTCTTGACAGATAATACGTCAAGTGTCACCATCAAGTTCAACCAAACCATAAATATTCAAATGTACTTTTGAAAAATTCTATTACATGCAACATGGAAAACTTAATTTCGAACCCTAGGAAGTAATTTTATTGTTGACATGCATGTAGTTACTTTTCTTTATGAAGATAAATATATTTATTTATATCAAACGGGTGGCTTTTGACTTTTTTTGACAGCATAACCAACATTGCTATTGCCAACCTCGCAAAAAAACTATCATAAAAAGTCACTCAACATTATCATCACGATTATTAAAGTTTGTCAAGCTATACACTATTGTACCTACCATTTAAAACATGGAAATAACATTCATGATCATACATACTTATAATTGTCGTTTAATATGCAATGAAAGTCTTATTTTAGAAAATTTTAAACAATCCAAATACGCCTTTGCATAAAATGTTATTTCTAGAGATTAATTTCAGTGCTGAATCTTCGATAAACCAGGTTTTGGGTGGTGGGTCTTTAGTTCTTTTCCTTTTTGAACTTACCTTCACTTACCTCGGTAAAATAAAAATACATCAAATGGCATCAAAAAAATATACATCGTTAATTTCAGGTAATAGGATATCTCTGATTGTTGACAAATAATTTAGCATTTTAGTAAAAAATCTAACTAAACTAATGACATGCATTCCTTGGACATAACACAATGAACAAACATTTAGGTATAATATTACTTTTTAATACAAAAATTCATTCCATATTGTCCAAGGAGCTGATACGTACCATAGACAGCTTTTTCCAAATCTCAATATTCTTTCTCTGAGCTTTGGTGAAATGATCCCAAACCTTCTTGTGACAGGCCGCCACGAACAATCGCTCAATTTGACTGACTAACAGGCACACGCAAATATAAATTAAACCACAGAACCATGATGACCAGATTGTAATGAGATAGATATACTGTATCCTTGTATAATATTAAACTAAGGAGATACGTTTTTTGAAACGTGTCTCTTTTAAATTTACCATATTTTTCAAACATTTGGAGGCGATCTGCTAGTCTAGTTACTTGAACTGGGTACAGTATAATATAGAGTACATACTTTACCATAAATACAAATATTGGATAAGTGTGAATAAATAAATGATCTTTGTATCTTAATAAAAAAGACACCATTACTCTGAAAAATTATTAGAATGAAAGAACTGAGAAAACATATAATATAAAGAACCAACAGAAACTATTTTTTTAACCAAATACCCCTCTCTACGTTTTACTTGTAGAAAAATTGATTGATTTTTTTTCAATTTTAATGAGCTATTGGTGTGTTTGTGGCGTGCATTTACCGAAATTGTTTACCAAATATTTTATGGTAGTAATTTTTTAATATACTTCGATATAACTTAATAAACTGTAATAATAATAATAAGAAAAGTTTCAATACGTCAACCATATCTTTACTAAAACTACTAAGAATTAAACACTTATAGGCATATATTCGATACAAACAAAACTTTAGATATGGTCCTTTAGATTTCCTAAGACCATGGATTAAACGGATAGCACTAGATTTTTATAAATAGTTACAAATACTTCGCCCACCATTCTTCGTATTCTCAGCTCATATTGCAACATGGGTTCACCATATAATTTCTATAGTTTTTTCTCGCTTATCGGTTCAGATGTTCGGAAATTCCTAATTTTTCATTTATTTTTTCTCATTTTCATTTCATTAATTTAGTTATTAACAATTTCCAATTGTAATTTAAAATTTTTGTATAAATTAAAAACCAATTTTGAAAAATTAACCTTTTTCATTTGTCCAGGTCTTCCTTAGTGTTCAATTCAACATAAAATCACCATTTGGCAATTACTGCTTAATAACTTTCCAGAGAAACGTCTTTATTTAAAACAATTCATTTAAAATTACATTTATAAATTCAATCACTTCATTACAATATTTGTAAAGACCATCAATTATGGATTAACTAGATTAGGTTAATGATTGCTGGTATTAACAAACATGTCAACTCATAGAATTACATGGAAACTTCGTTCTTTTATATAATTTATTAATTGCAAGCTTTATTGATTTAAAATGTAAATCTTGTACAAAACCAGTGCAGATAATTAAAGCATATTCATTTGATTGTATAGTATACAGAAAGTCTGAAGCATTACACTCCGTAATGTAAGATTATAGTTTTAGTATGACATCTGTAGTTGTAGAATACTGGGATATTTGAGTCAGGTTTAGCCAAATATATCGCAAATGCTGATTTAAGAGAGAAAGACATGCAAGTTCGTTTTAGTTTACCTATTTAAATTCCCCATTCACCGTACTTATCCAAGTTTGTGATCAAACCTCAGCATTTGCATAATTATCTTGATTTTTAATTAAAAGTAATCATTTTAAATCAAGAAAGCTTTAAACGTTGTTCTATTGCGGCACCATGACTACAGATCTCATTAGTTCGAAGATTTGTCGTTTGGTACACATATAAAACAACTTTTATTCTGCATTGCATTTGTTATATAATCTTATAGTAATTGTAATTGAAATGAAAACCAATAAGACAAAGTTTTTTTTTTCAGAGTTGACATATTTATTAAATTACTATACACCGATGATGTGCAGTGGAACTTCATGACGAAGTGTTGCACAATAATTTCTAAGCTAACCTGTACATACTTACTACAAACTTGCCGAATTTAAGAAAAAATATTAAAACAGTACTTACATTGTAAAAGAATTCCTTGCATTCGCCCTTTCATAATTTCTTTAGCTTTTTTCAGTTCTTCTTCATATTGAGATTTTTCATTGAGTAAACGACGTACGTGAGAATTAGTAGATTGAATCATTGAATAGAAATTATTGGCATTTCTTTTACTACAGTCACCTCTCTCCAGCCACGTTATCACTACCTAAAAAAGCATTTAATAAAAAATTATCTCAACTTATCCAAATTTTCAATAACAAAATTTATATAATATAGCACAAATTTCAACAGTTTAGTTGATGAATAATTTCTCGTAAATTGCTCACCACTAGGATTACGCTAAGATTGTTAATTGACAGCAACATAATGTCATGTTGCGGACTTACCATAACAACTTATTATTAAACTGTGAATAACATCAAACTGTTGAACTCTCTACAAATCAGTTTTTTGTTCGAGTATTGTGTTTTTATCATTTCTAAAAATATACAGTGCATTTCTTTTAAGTGTGGCCATAGGAATTACCATGTTCCATATTAACCTATGTTTCTATGTTTTTTAAAAACGGATTTTTAATTTTGGTAATACAACACACATTAAAGGACCACTCTACATCATTTCAGTTATAAAAATTCCGCCAAAACGTTTAATATTACTCTTAAAACTAACTTTCAATTATTAGTGAGATTATTTCGAGGGTTTGGGTTCTACTTCCTTCACAAAAATGATAGATTAGCCACGAAAATTAATAAAATTCTCTAAAATTAAGTCTTTCATTATTAAAATGTGTTTGGTTACAAAAATTTAGATCTTCTCAATAAAATGGAATATTACAATTCCGCAATCGTATTTCACTCACCAAAACTGCTTTTGTAAAAGTATCATCTTGTTTAATTTTTTCAGATATAGCAATAGCTTCATGATCAGTGTAATGAACGACTGGAGGTGGCGATGGAGGTCTCAGTCTTTCTTCTTCCATTCTTTCCCTATGACGCTGTTCACGTTGTAACTGTCTTTGTCTGCATTCCCACTCATATTGGTCGTCCCGAGCCTTAAAATAAATTATTTCAAACACAAACCAAATATTTGTGCAAATACTCCGTAGTAGCATAAACATTGAATGTAGCAATTAAATAAAAAATAATCAGAAGTATACAATTACATCCGGTAATTTTCAATTGCTGCTCATTTGCAAAAAGTTATTTTTGGCTTCTTAAAATTACATAAAACATCAAACTAAATTTTATTGTTGAGTAAAAATATTAAAAAAATTATCGATTAGACGTGACAAAAACTATATGTAATTTCCATGTAAATGAAAGAGCCACGTGACAACTAACCTGTGCATAATCCACGTGTAACCGTCCAGTATTCGGCGTATCAGAATTAGATCCGATACGAATTCTGTATCCAGACAAAAATATTGCAGCATCAACTGACGCCTCATATACGAAACGTATATGACAAAAATTCTTTTTGCTTAATCTTAAAGTTGTAATTTCGCCGCATCTCTCAAAAACTTCGGAGATTATTTCCTCAGTCATATTTTCAGGCAAGCCTCCGACGAATACAGTTCGACATCCAGGAGGTCTTTCTCTTGTTGTTGGAGGCAGAGCATTAGGATTAGGCGGAAATAATGTACAAGATTTACAATTAATAATTTCTTTAACAGGGTTAATTAGCATGTTTGGATCCGGTGCCATCATGTTGGGATCGGGGGCCATCATAGGCGGCATCATGCCATAGTTATTCATTGGTATCATATTCGGATCCATTATCATATTCATTCCAACCATTGGATAACCCACCCCTACAATTATTTAATTATCAATTAAATCAAGGCATAATAAAATTGTTTCTTAATTAATAATTATGTATCTGTAAAATTAGAACTTGTATTAGAATTAGACCTAGTTCTCTTAAAACCGTTATGCTGGTTCTAATAATTATTGATAATATTATTGTTTATTTAATCATTAATATAGTTTTAGTAGCCTCAGAATTATTTTACATTCTTCAAAAGTTGACGTAAAAAAAAATAAAACATCAACTTTCTTTGTAAAGATTCGACGAAAAATTCAAAAGACGATAAACTGATCAAACTCATTAAGCCCTTATTTAGAAGAAAAATATGATTTGAAAGGCAAGACTGATTTGACACAAGATAATTAGTGTTTCTGTATAAATACGAGTCGGCGAGAGATAAATGTGAGATATGTCTGCTAATGTTTGATATAGAGCTTAAAAACAATTTTTTTTTTATGGTTTTGCCGCCTGATTTTAGGTTCTGTATCAAACATTAACAGACATATCTCGCATTTATCTCTCGCCGAGTCGCATTTTTTGAGAAACACGCTGTATAATATTGAATTCTGTGTCAAATCAGTCTTGTCTTTCAAATCATATGTACTTAAAGCCTCAAAGCCCTAAGATATTAAATCAGTGGTTTACAAAACAAAACACCGGCATTATAATAAAGAAAATGCGCTTTCATTTGTCATAATATTATTTCAGCTGTTACCAATATAACACAGTTAAATATTACCAAAATCAGTTTAATAATACAAGCCATTATTAAATTACTTTTGATATAATAAAAGAATCCATCTATAGCGCCAAGTAGAACCTTTTAAAAACGATTTGAATTTGTACCTACTTTAAAACCAGTGATGTCAACGTAAAAAATAGATGTAGATAACGTTAACTTTTGAATTCCGGTCTTCATATATTATGCAGTTTTTTATAATTTCATCAAAAGTAATAGTTTCCCGGCATATATTTTTTTACGATCAGCATATAATAATTGTGTATTATGGGATAAAACTAAGAACGATTTTATTTCTGTTAGGGTAAAACCAAACTTTACTTTCATTATCTATTAATGAATTTGGAGATAAAATATAGACTACTTTAACATAGAACTTACCCATCATTCCTCCCCACATATTTGGCCCCATTCCAGGCCCATTCTGAATGGGTAGTACATCTTGTGAATTCGACATATTTGAATCAGACTCATCTCTTGCTTTATCGTTGTCTCTTCTATCACGATCTCTTCTATCCGCTCGTCGGCGGTCTCTTTTGTCAGATGGGCTTAGACTAGAGTCATCTTTATCATCAGTAGTTCTTATCATTGTAGATTTAGTTTTATTCACATTAAATTCTAAAGGTGAATCATTTAAAGCAGGTGAAAAAAGTGTAAAATCACTTGGATCTGGAGGTACAAATGTTGACTGACCATTCCCTGTAATTAGGGCTCCATTTCCTTTAAAAACTTCAGCTGTCATATTTATTTTATAATATTTAAAAAATCTCACCTAAGTTTTGGTTATTGAATTGAAAACTCATTATTTATATACTTCTTGTATGACTCCAGGATTAAAAAACAACTTTTACTTTTACAAACAAATAGAAAATGAAAAACTGCTTTTCCTTTAATAAATAATTAATTCGGTTTATTATTGACTCGCTAAAAATAGGCTTAGATCCATAGACAAATGACAAATTGGACAAATCTATGCAAGCAAATAGAAATAACTCTAGAGCACGGACTCACCGCACCGCGCTACCATCTACTGTAAGCGAAAGCGATACGCACTAGCGCACTCAATCAGTGGCTTATAGAACTAATGTGATGTGATGCTATAGCAGGATAAAATTGTTTTTTTATATTAGCCAAAAATGTGCTTTTTTAGCCTACCAATAGGTAATAAAAAGAACTGATAATAAAAACATTTTTTATTATTTTTGATATAGAAAGTACCTCGTATCTCTATTCTATACTATTGACTATTAACATTAAGCATGCGATCCTAACGAGAAAATATTGAAACTACAATAAATGACGTCACAACTAGTGACCGGCTGACCGGTTGTAAACAAATTATTAGTTTATAAAATTGTTCTATATTTATAACATAAAATGGGATTGTTTAAAAAATTTTAAACAAATAAAAAACTTAAAGTTTTCTCATGCTTGCGTCACTTCTGTTTATTCTCATGGGAAGACTTTAAGTTTTTTATTTGTTTGAAACATTATTAGTTGTTGTGAAAGCGACAAGTGTTATGTCAAATATTTATTAAACTAACGTAGTATTTGGTTACAGTGTTGCAACTAGACAAATAAAAAACGTTTTAAGAAGTGTTGCCAACTCAAACCGTCATTGTTGACTACGCTGTATTTAAGTATTTTCTTTTATTTGTTACTGTATTATAATTGTGTTGCAATTTAATAAAAATTGTTATCAATTAAATTAAATAATATATTTTTTAATTCGTAATAAAGTGCAGTTTTTTTTTAATTATTAATATTTAGGCAATTAATTTTACACAAATTGTAAATGACAACCATATGACATAGAAAATCTATAGCTACGCTATAGAAGCATAAGTAATATTGCCCAATCAGAGAACATCCCCTAACAATGCGCCAACAACAACAAAATGGACAAGCGCTCACAATTGACAACACACGTACACAAACCACAGAAAAAAACAACAGACTACTTAAGTGATGACGTATAAGTTCAATGTTGTCACTTACAAAAGTTATGTTGCGTCATAAAAACAATAAGATTGTTAACAAGAAAGTGTTTGTGATAGTACAGGATACGTGAAACAATTAGTAAAAAATGTTAAAAAAACTAACTCCGTATGCACTGTCATTTCTTTTTTGCACTCATTGCAATTAAAGATCGGTGTTTTCCGTTTGTTTCTAATGAAATAAAACTATTGTCTCGCACTTTTTTTTTACTTTGTTGGTAGAATGTTTGAAACAAATATTTTGTATATATGTAATTAGATAAAAAATTGTACTCAACTTTTTTGGAAAAAAACTGCTTCTATTTGCACTCATGCAGAACTCTTTTCATCCGTCTTGCAAACAAAATGTTTAATCGAAACGGTTATTTTCCGAAATCGTTAGATAAACAACTTTTACCTGCTTCCATGTTGATTTTAAGACTGTGACGTCAGAATGAAGTAATCCTAATAAATAAATGTGTCACTTGTCAATTTGTGAACTGACAATTGACAACTGACATGGTGACATGACATATCGGAAAATACGCAGCCATTTGTATTTTTTTGCAAATATATTAATAAAAATTTTGCAAAACTTTGTATTGTTGCAATTGATAACAAATTTAATTGTGTTTGTGATAAACGCTATTTGGGGAAATTGCAGCGATGGGAAAAAATCTCGGAGACGCAGATGTTATTTGGAAACTATGGGTGTGACCTTCGGAGACCGATTTTTGTGATGCAATAATATTATTACATAAAATGTTGACAACAAGAATTCTAACAATTCTAACAAGAATTGTGACGCTATGTTTTTTTTATATATAATTTTTTATGTATAACAGTATTTTTTTCGTTTTTTATAAAATTGTAGCATACATCTGTGCCGTTAATACTATGTATAAATTGTATTTTTACAGTTTTTTACTTATGTTTTTGTTATTTACTTTTACCATTTATATCTTTATGAGGTTTTACTTAAGATTTTGATTATATACTTTTAGCATGTACATTTTTGCCTGATAACTACTTTATTTTCATGGCTTTTTTACTTAGCATTTCTGTAACTTTATCTGTATGGCTATATTATATTTTGTTCGTTTTTGTAAACACTTCTTTACTTTAGATTTAACCCCCCGACATTTACAAATAAATGTCGGGCTATTTTTTTATTGTACTTTTGTCAATATATATATTTTTTTGATAAACGATTTTTTATTTCAATATTAAAAAATAAGCGGTAAAAGATTGAGACCGTGTACGACCGAATGGTTCCGAAGCACGCAGAGCCTAGACGTAGGTAGCGCTACTAAAATATTACCGGCTGTTATTATTACAGATTACATTCTATCGAAGATAGGGTTTTGTATGCCATATGACAACTGTCATTTTGTGAAATATGTCATTTAACGTAATTTTCTTAAACGTCACTGACAGTACTGACACTAGGTAAGCGGAATTATTTTATTGAACAGATAAAGTAGTTATTAATTTCATTGAGAAACAAATTGACCATAATTTGTTCTAGTATTCAGAAGTACCTACTGCTAAAGTTCAAACTAAATACATAGAACTTAACTCAATGTTTCGTATTTACTTATTAAGTGTCAGACATAATGAAAAAACTATTCTCCAAAATTGAAACAAAAATAGATAATACATCTAGAGAAGCCAATAATTATGTAGGTAAAGTATTTCAAGTAGGACGTCAAACAGTAACCGTTGAAGAGATATTAGCTGAAGGTAAACATTTTTTATTTGGAATGGGTGGATAGCTAATGTATCTGATTTCACTCTTGATTTCATATTGCAGGTGGTTTTGCAATTGTATATTTGGTTAAAAGTAATAATGGCACTCGTTATGCACTTAAACGAATGTATGTCAACAATGAGCAGGATCTCAATGTTGCGAAGCGTGAAATTCAAATAGCTGTAAGTTTGCTTAAGTTACTAACCTCCAATAAAGTTCGCTTGATAACAATGGAATTATGTTTTAGAGTAGTTTAAGTGGTCACAAAAACATTATTGGATATGTGGATTCTAGTTTAACAGCTACTGGTGGCGGAGTCTACGAAGTTTTGTTATTGATGCCTTATTGCCAGGAAAATGTGTTTAGTCTTATGAAACAGCGTGGAAAAGCAAATTTTACTGAACATGAAGTTCTGAGTATTTTCTGTGATACTTGTGAGGCCGTGTCTCGGTTGCATCATTGCAAAACTCCAATAATTCATCGTGATTTGAAGGTTTGTTCAGTGTAACTACGTATTTCATAAAAACTCCAAATACCTTTTTCAAAATTTATTAAATATTAAGATTCTACATCTGAAATAAGCATAAATGGAAATAGGATAAAGGGTATCTTATTTCCATTTATCACACCATTATATTATGATCGTAGTTTTATGTCAAACAATCGTATCCGGTTACAGTGTAACAACTGAGCAAATAAAAAAGTCTTTAAGAAGTGTTGCCAACTGAAACAGTCATTGTTGACCACGCTGTAGCTGATCAGTTCAACTGATTAATTATTTACTGAATTATATATTGTACCACTCAAAAGAGGTTTTTTTAATTATAACTGTAAAGTACAAAATGATTTGTTAGGTTTATAACATTTTAAATAATGAGATGACGAGTTTTTAACCTTCACACATTTTCAGGTAAAATTTAAAAAAAATAGTTTTACTTATTATTAAACTCTCCATTTCATGGTTTTACGCACAATTAATAATATTTTTTATAATTTATATCGAGTCTGACACTTTTGCATAAAAAACGATTACGAAAGGCACTTTTTTGGGGAAGTTACCTCCAGGCTAAAATTATTCTTTTACTTATCTTAATTCTGAAATGATTTTGATGTGTTATAAAGCAAATGTGCTATAGATCTTGTTTTTATTGTTTAAAACTATAAAAAAAATATTTATTTTTTAAGTGTTTTTATAAAATCTAATGTTTTCAATAAATAAGTTAAAGGCTTGTGTCAAATCAACCTAAGTCGAAATTACATTTAATAAATTTATAATTGTTTTTTAGGTAGAAAATATTTTGGTAGGTGAAAATGGTAACTACGTGATTTGTGATTTTGGATCAGCTACAGCTAAAATCTTAAATCCCACTGATAATGGGGTTGCTCCTGTAGAGGAGGAAATTAAGCGCTATACAACATTGAGTTATAGATCACCTGAAATGGTAGATATGTACTGTGGAAAGCCTATTACTACTAAGGCTGATATTTGGGTAATATTTGAAAAAAATGTATGCAAAGTAAAACCATTTAATTTTAGGCTCTTGGCTGTTTGTTATATAGATTATGCTTTTTTACTTTACCTTTTGGTGAAAGTACTCTAGCTATTCAGAGCGGTAATTTTAGTATTCCTGATAACTCCAAATATTCGAAAGGTTTACACCAATTAATACGTAAGTAATTTCAAAAGATATTTTTAGTAACTTTTTGTTACGTAACATAACATTTGTCTGATAGGGTACATGCTGGAACCTGATCCTGAGAAGAGGCCCGATATATATCAAGTGAGCTGCATAGCGTTTCACTTATTAAACAGGGAGAATCCTGTCAAAAATTTAATGGTAAGTTTATAAGGCATACCAACTTTTTACAGTTTATTAAAGTACACTTTTAAAAATCTGCTCATTTTTTTTAACATACAAATTATGATGCGATAAGAAATAATGATTATATTTGAAAATGCTTTTGTTTCCTTATCAAATATTTACAAAACATTTTTTTCATCAAATTGTGCTGTTTAAAGGGTATGCTTCTAATAAATTTTTTATTATATGTAATTATTATTTCTATTAATTTTTGTATCGTGACTTCATAAAAAAAAATTGGAAATTAAAATATTGATAAAACGTCAAGGAACATTAAAATATGAATTTATATTTATATCTGTCACTGTCAAACGAGCAACAGACGACTGTCGTTTGTTTGGCTAAAGTACGTTATGAAAACAAATGAATTTAATGATTTCCATGGCTCTGATACAGAGTGTATAATTAACTTAACAATATTTAAGTCTTGCGCAAAGTATTAATTCAAATATGTATTACAAATGTTTAAAATTTATTTTTATTTTAGAAATCTTTGACACCTAACAGAGAAGAACTTCCTACTCCACTTTTTGAATCAGAGCTTAAGAAAGCTCAAGTTAAAGTGTTTAGCAAGGTTCAATCCACTCAAATTGTTGAAGGAACTAGTGTCATGCCTCGCCAAAGACCTAAAGGAAGTTCCGCAACTCCTTTAAACCTTAATAATATTCCTCTTACTTTAAGTCCAAGTCCAACAATTAGTAAGAAATCACAAAGTCCTGTGACACAATTAAATTTTCAAACAAATGTGACTAATCCACCAAACTTTCAGACTCCTTCTACTGCTTCGTCAGAATATTCTCCAAATCAATCTGCATTTTTTCCTTCTGCACAAAAACCACCCATCAAACACCTGGATTCTTTATTCCAGTCTTCCGTTTACCCAGATCCCTTCCGAGATGATCTTTCTGATTCTCCTACAAATGATACTAATAGTGCTAACAAACAAGAGACTAGCTTGACTGCGAATAATGTAGTCACTCCTACTTCTCTTGAAAATCCTCTTTTTACCGAAAATTTGAATCAAATTACTCAAGGTAAAGGATTGACGGAGTCTAGTAATTATGTGGGAGGAACCCTGACACCACCTTCTACACCAACATTATCAATTCCAAAAGGTCATAGGAGAAATATGAGTGATACAACAGCTTTCAATAAGTGAGTTTTTGTTTTATAATATATAAAAATATTAATAACTTTAAAATGTATGTAATTATCAAATTCTTTAATAGTGTAAAATATGATTATGTAATTTTTAGGATCTATGCAACAGAGACGTCTCAATTTCTAGCACCTTATGAGTCGTCAATGAAGTCACGAACGAATGACTCTCCAGTTCAATCTGATACAATTCGAAGTATTTTGGTACCTCCAGGTGTTTCAGCATCATCTGCTAATGTTAATCATCCAATAGTTTCTGATAACCGTTCTTTGTCAGCTGACGTAGCAGATTGGAACCCATTTGAAGAGCCTCCATTCAGTCAAATGACTGAAGATCATATTTTTGGTGCAGAATTTGATAAGATACGGCGGGGTAGCCAAAGCAGTAAGATATTTTTAAATAAAATTCTATGATAAAACTTATTTTGTATTATAGGTATTCAAGGCGTTAAATCACGGGAAAGTTTAGTAATGTCAGTATCAGAAGATCCTTTTGGCTCTGCTCCGTTTAGTCTTCCGGTTAAAACACGAGATCGGGTTAATAAAACTCATCTTCAATATTCAGGTAACCAATCTTAACAAGCAAAAATTTAAAAATTCTGTTTAAATTACTAGAATATTACTTTTACTAGTTTAAATATCCTATTTAAACCTATTAAGGCTATGATAAAAAAGATGTGAAATTGCAAGTTTGATATATGACACCTCTACAATTATGAACGACAAATAATATTTTTTTGGTTAGATAAATATAGCAGTTTACAATAGTTTTTTCTTTTATGAAAAGATGTCTCAATTTATTGATAATTGTAATTAACTTGATAATTTTTAATTATCTATTATATAAGGATTGTAAAAAAATATACTTATGTAATAGAAATTTAGAAATTATTGAGTATAATTGTTTTTTTTTGACATTATGCAAAGTGAGAGTATTTCATTTTTAGGTTAAATATTTTGATAAATATTACAATAACATTAATTTGAGTATGCTTATGCAGGCTTATTAATTGTCTTTTCATATGCTAGCTTATACTTTGTTTAGTGAGAGAGTGCAGTGGTAGTTGCTATATGGAATTATTCACGGTTAAACTATTAGGCAACTAATAGTTATATATGTACCCAAAAATAATGTGTATAAAGTTTTAAAAATAATTTTTTTTGAATAACCTAAACATAGTCGTGTTTTTTAGAACTTAATTTTAAACAACATTTATATATAAAAGCTTTTTTTGTTTTTTGAAATGAACTGCAGAGGTCTCTTTAAAGATTGATACTAAATGATTTCCAAATTGATTTCATTTGATACTCTAAAGTTCATTGAAAAAAAGAGACTTTTTATCATTGATTGGTATATTATGACAACTTTAATTATTTGGTTGCTGCTAAAAAGCGTATAAATGCGAAACTGCATTTTTTTTTTAATTTTTAAAATATCAACGTTTTCACAAAAATAAAATGATGCAATGTTATTAATGAATTTTATTTACGATTACGGAAGTACGCCTCGATGCTCGCTAATTGACAGAATATTTAAAAACTTTTTGTTTGAATTAATTATCTAATCTTTTTAAACTGGTATTGTTAAAATATATAAAAAAAAAACTGCATTTTTTTTGAATTTTTAAACACAAAGATTAAAATATTATGTTATCATTGAAAAAAACATCAAATTTCAGCAAGAAATTTTTACATAATTATAGTATCAAACTTATGCTGTTTGTACCGTAACAGCTACATATTAAACGTCAAATCAAACAGAAAATTATTCTTTTTATTAATTATGAGTGGAAAAATGTTTCCAAATTCTTGTTTAAATGTATAATTGCTGCAAAAAATTATTTCTTATTAATTTGAGTCATGTTGGGTAAGGAAAAAAATTACCGGTATAATTCCGTGGTTACGATGGAAAAGTCTTAAAATCTCAGTGTCTGATTGGTTCATATAAGCATCATGGGATTCTCACAGAAATATTATTATGTTGGTGTTTTTGAACACATTATAATATACAGAGTGGCTCAGTTATTTCAAAAAGTCTAGTAATAGAAGAGAATAAATTCATAGAATATTTTTTTCAACAACAGTTTTTCTGTTGTGGAAATGATGGATAATTTGGTCAAAATTTACTGTACTGTCGGTGAGTTAAGCGTGAGTAAAAAAAGATTTTTGGTTATTTAGCAATAATAATGTAATTTCTCTAGTAGCGGTTACTGCCACAATTTTGACACTTTATGACAAAGTTGGCACCTATTTGGAAGACCATCTATAATTATAATATATAAAGATCACGCTATATATTAGGAAGCATCTAGAATTCATGGGATATATTTAAAAGTATTTTGAAACCGTGTTGGTATAAATTGGGTAGCTTATTGTCTCACCACTGCAGTCTTAAAAAAACAAAGTTTAATGTCTTGTATGCAAAATATTTGTAAAAAAAATATTTGTGTAGCTTTTAAAAGCATACAGAGTTATATGTTAACTCTTCCTAAACAACTATCTAGATTTTAAGGTGCCATTGTTCGAATTTTTGTTTTTATTACACCCTCGAATGATAATCAATTTTATAATTAGCTACAGATTCACATTAATTAATATATATTTTTTTGCTATAATATTTAATTGTGTCGCGTATGGACTTTTGCTGTTTCATGTCAAAACAGTGTCTATTTTAGTGGCTTTAGTGATCCTAATGTGAATTTGCTCCGGTGGTAATCAGTATCGGTTAAATGTGACAGTCTAGATTCAGTCAAGATTTTTATATTCTCAATTTTACTTTAAAGAGCTATAATCAATCTATTTTTCTCAGATGATTAGGATGTTTTCATAATTTTAGACAGTTTTGCTGAAATATTTACGAAATTTTTATAAATATTTTGCATAATATTAGGTACGTAGCAAAAGTCCTGCATTTGAAAATCAAATTTTGGTAAAAAGATATTTCAATAATTTCTGTATAAGAAATTTATGTCTTGATAGAATATCGTAATTGTGATAAACAGTTGTATGAGGTATATTTATATTATGTATTATATTAGTTATTAGATGGACCAATTTTTATTTCACTTTTATTTAACAAACAAGAATAGAAATGAAGTTTGTTGCAATATTTTTTACTTGTTTGTACTTAAAAGTGTAACTAGTTTAGAAGTTGGCTAGATTTTTTATCATTCCATTTATGACAAACACAAAAAAGACAGTTTTTTCTAGTCAGTTTATTAACTTTTCTTTAAATATTTTACTGACATTCAGTAGAACATAAGTTGGCTAAATTATGCGTTATAAATTTGGGTTTTCAACCTTTATTTTAATAGTAAATTAATTTTTTATCTCTGATTTTTTTATATTTAAATAATGAAGACAGCAGTTTTTTCCCCCTCCAATAGAATCTATTTTACTTGTATATGTATGTAGCTTTATTTTTTTTTTGCTTTTATATGTTTAAATGCAATAAATCAAATTACATATAAACAAAAAAAGTGGAAGCTAATCAAACGATAATTTAAAAAAAAAAAAACGATCAATCACAATTTTTTTAAAAATATATTAATATTCCCTATATTAAGGAGTTGTTATGCAAAAAAGATTAAAATTTTAGATTTAGGATTTATGATTTGTGCCATATTTTGAACAGGATAATTCGATCAAATTAGAATAAGATATTCTTTAATCGTGGATTTTTGAGCTATATATTTTGGAAAAATTTTTAGAATATTTGATAGAGTTTCTGGCCTAACGTGTGTCGTAAGTTTTAGTCCCACCTAGACGGTAGTATGTTTGTAGGGAGCGCGATAGATCAAAAAGGTTGCAGTGTAAAAAAATCCTGTGAATGTTAATTCTTATTCCATTAGGGTTCCAAATGCCCACGATTGTTTACTTTTAATTATGAAATAAATTAAAAAAAAAAACACAAACAGCAAATTCAAATTTTTTTATTAGTTTATTGCTGCCGGTTTTTTTTTTGGACTATCTGGTTTGTTACCAAACGATTTTTCAATGCAATATTTATACAAATCCGGATAATTATTTAATTTTTTTTTAATTTTTACTGTCAAATGAAAACAACCGTCGACCACAATGACCGTTGACCGTTATAAATATCTTGTAAAAAGGGATTACCAGTTAAGCTGATTGTCATTTGTGTTAATACTTGATATTATTGATTGATTTATAAAAAAAGGGCACTATCACAAATTTTTGATTATCACTCAATGTTACTACTTATTTTTCATTCTTTTTTCAAAATTTAAAATTATATTAATATGAGATAACGCATAATTTTATTTAACTATGGTTCTGCTTTTATAATTTCAACTTTATATATCACATTAAGTTGGAATTTGCTTAAATATTGAATTGTCAATGCTTTTGCATGTATATGAGAAACCTATTGCATCATATAATTGGTTAAGATGTTCAACGAACAACATTGGAAATTTTTTATAAAATGTACAAAGATTTCTTTGAAAATTAATTTAACTTTTGGAACAGCATTTTTAGAGACCGTGTTCAAATTAATTCTGGTTGCTTAAACTGTAATTTTCTTCTCCTTTTAATTCTTCTCACGTTCTGTTTGCCATTTTATTAAGAGAGCTATAATAATATCCACAATGTAAATAACTACTTGATTTACTATACTGAACATTTTTTTGTTATTGTGATTGTGTTTACTAATTAGAACAAATTACATACATTACAATTCTTGTACAGCTATTGTATTTTATGCAGCAATAAAGTTGCTTTATGTTATTTTCTTCTCTATTTTATTTTCCTTGCTCTTTATGCACACGTATAAATAATTTTTTTCTTCTCATTTTTCGCTATATAAAGAATATTGCTTTGTCTAAAAATGGCTGTTCCAAGAATGGTGGTGGGATGACTTTTATATAAAATTATTATTTTTATTTTTTTATACGCTATTTATGCAGAAGTACCCACTGACTATTCATGCGAAACAGCCTTTTTAAAAAATAGTTTATCTAGGTAGAAATCTGCTGTAAATAGCGTTTCCAGCTATCATTAACAGTTACGTCAAAAACGATTTGATCTTTTTACAGCTACTCCAATTTACAAACAAAAAATTAAAGAAGATTTACAGGAAGAACAACTTGGAGTTATGACTTCCCCTCAACATCAACCTGGTTCCAATTCCTCAGAGGGTGAAGCACCTCTAATAACAAATTCAGAACCAGAAGTTAATTCTCCTCCTTATGTAAGAGCTCCTTTGGAGGATAGATCCAAGTATGAAAAACTAACTCAATGTAATTATGTCAGTTCTGAAAACAGTTCAGACGATAACGATAAAAATGCAATTGATAAAATTAAGAAAAAACGCAAAGTTACAATTCCTGAAAAGATTCAATCTGTTTATAAGACAGTTGACTTGCCGATAAAGTTTCGTCCTGAAAAAAAAACTGGTAAAAAAGTCAGATATAAACAGGAACGGCTAAAATCCGATTCAGTAGATATGGAATCAGAAGATTCAATTGGATCAGCAAGTGACTTAAGAATTGACGAAGATACAGAAGAAGTAAAAATTAAAAATGATACAATTAGCGAAACCGTGAGTGAAAGTATCAAAACATGTGGCTCTTCAGCTTATCATGCGGAATGTGAAAGTATGGCTACACATGAAGATGACTCTACAAGCAGAATGATTAGAGCAAAGTTGAAAGAAGAAGCAAAACGTAATATTATTCAAGATGAAGATATGCTATTTGTAGGTCATAACTATGGAAATAAACCACTTTTACTAGATGATGAATTAGACTCTGATTGTGAAATCAAACCGAGTGATCACTGGTCGACAAAAAAAATTTCAAAAGAAACCGACTTGTGGATTCCTCCTTCCAGCAGCTTTGAAGATGATGGTGATGTATTTGCCCTTGCGCCTTTCACTAAACCTTCCGGTAAATTAAAGACAGAAGATGCTAAAAGGGAGAATGTTGCAACTATTTCAAAACAAACTATAGAACCATATGGCCCACAAAAAGATTTCTTTAAAGCTGATTTCGGGGATACGAAAATGACATCGGACCATTTAAAAAGCACATTAAATCCATTTTTAAGTCCCGAATTTCCAGTAAATAAGACAATTCAGAGTCATTCTGCTTTTGGTACAGTTACCGTTAATTCCAATTTTATTAATATTGAAATACCATCTGATTCCAAGCAAAAACATTTTAATGTTACCAGATTTGAATCTAATTTTTCCGAAGTTGATGCATATTCCCACGAAGAGAATGAAATCAAAGAAGTCATTTATCAAAATATTAACATTCCAGTCGTAGCAGATAGATCTAATTCATACTCTTTGGACAAAAATTCCTTTAATTTATTGAATTTTACAACTCAGCCTAATAGTTTACCTCTTCCAAATAATTCTAGATTAGAATTTCCAGGAATTTCCAATGTTACCAATACTTATAGTTTAGAGCGAAAATTAAAAAACGATATTATAGATCTTAGACTTAAACAAAAGAAAGAGAAAAAGAAGGAGGTCAAATTAAAGTATAACTTAATTGATGAAAATATTTCTGATGAAAGTCCTAATAATAATTTTAAGAGACATTCAAAATCAAAGCCTATTGGTTCGTATAAAAAAGTTGGAGGTAAAGTTAAAGTTAAGTCTAGATCAAAATCACAAGGAGGTTTTAGTAATATGAGTTTCGAAGATTTTTCTGCGGATGAGCATGAAGCTATTGAGGGTGGCTTAATGCCTTTTGAAGTATTACGAAATTCAGAACACGAAGAGAAAAAGGCCGGTAAAAAAATTAGTAATCCTTTTTCATGAGTCGAACAATGTGATTATTTTTATGTTGATATTTTAAGGCAGTTCTATCTTACATCTGATATTTGACTGGCAGCTATTTTTCTCTACAACATGTTGATTTATTTATTGTAAAATGTAGATTCTATTGGCACTAATATATTTATTGTAGATTTTGTGAACTATCAACAATGTCCGCCTACCATAGTTTATGTTTTTCATAAGACTGGATAGTCGATCTTATTATTTTAGGTTTTTTTTTATATAATATTTGTTGGGTCAATGTTTTTTGGCCTAGTGATTTGAAGGCTGACTAGCAAAAAATGGGTACGATGTTGGGGTGCCTTTCTCCAATAATAATTAGAATCTTATAAAAATCCGTTTATAAACCAAAGTTTACACCACATTACAAATAGATTTTTATATCTAGCAAGTCAATTTATAACGCTTTTATTTTAAGTATAGGTATTGATGTGTAGGGTTTAAAAAATTGAATACAATATAGAAAAAAATATTTATTGAATAAAAAAAAAATGTATACACTGTTTATGATAATAAAAACATTCCATTTACTTAGGAAGTTACAATAATTAAACATTCACTGCACTTTTGTAATTTATATTTTGTAAATGTATAAAATAAATTTGCCTTCCCGGGCGCATTTTATGAATTTTGTACTTTTATAATACATCGAATTGTTATAAAGTTAAGTCCTTGTTCACGTTATACTCTAACCTAATGTTTAAATATATGCATATATAAGCAGTATGCACTACACGAGGTAGGTAGCTTGTCTTTATTAAAATGAAAAGCAATAAAATAAGACTTTATTAAAATTGTTTAGTACAGCAGATTGTCACGTCAACTTTTTACAGACGTTAGTATTTAACTGGTTACTAATGTCGAACATGTCATTGTTTTACTGTATTGTATAAAAAACATAATCTAGGCAAGTCATGAAATTTGTTTTTCTAATGTTACTTAAGTCAGCTAAACCGTTGAAGGTTTAAACCTTGATAAAACGTCAAAAAAAATTTTTTGCTGATTTTTATGGCCGGCCTGCTTAAATTATGTTTATTATAGAACCTCGCTAATTGACATGACGCAAGCTATGTGTATTCTAAACTTAAATAATTTTTATTCTATGACCCAACTGAACTTAAACCATAGATAACGCAACGATCATAGAAGAAAAACTAGGATTTACGCATCGAAACAAATTAAAGCTACCAAAAACAGCACATGCTAATAGGTATTAGTTGTCATTGTAGATTGGCACACATGAGAAATGACAGCTGTCATTTTTAGTGAGTTTGGTTATTTTATTGAAACGCTCTTTAATTTAATAGTAAATTAACAAAAATATCTTTTCATAATTATATGGCTCTTTAAATTGCTTGGTTATTATCAGATAGAACTACATGAAGAAGCGCAAATTTGTTCAAAAGTTTTTGATTGAGTTCATTGACAAACAGCGTTACGCATTTTTGTTTTTATTGTTAAAAAAACGTTTTCTTGACGACTATGAATTGATTATATTTTCTCTGTTAATATTCAAAAACAAACGGCATAAGACTAGGCCGGCTACGACCGGACAGTCACTATGGCAAAAGTAATAGTTGCGTTCTAACAATAGATGGCGCCTGCAAAAAGATTCGGCCATAGATTTAATACATTAGATATAGCTATGCATGCTAAACATACTTCGGCTCTTAAAAAACATATCAACGAAATTGGTACATCTCTCCATTTCTTTCTATATTTAATAAAACACATCTTCCATCTTTTTTATCACATTTGCCGTATGCCGCACACGTTTTTATATTGATTAAACAGAGACGAATACGCACGATTTTAGTCGGCGATCGTCGCTGTCAATTCATTTGACATGTACAATTTTTGAATATTTATATTCAAAATGAGATCCAATATTGTTTGTTCTATTCCTTATAATCCATTTACAAGCAAAAAAATATCCTTTCATCGGTAAGTATGCTTGAACTCGTTTTTCAATTATATATAATATATTAAAGAAAATAAAAGTTGAGGTTAAATCTTAGCAAATAAAATTACTTACAAATTATTAATTATTTTTCTTGACAATAGGTTATGTCTAATTTTTCAGAGATTGAACATGTTTTGTTTACAAATTACTGTGATTTTTTGCAAAATTTGACACGAGGCATAACCTATAACACGAGGACAATGATAAATCTCAAAATAATTCAATTAATCGTCAAATTAAACGTCAAATAATAAATGTCATTTTGCGTCCACTGCTTTGCTATTGGTGGGAACCTCTCTAAAGGATAGCGCTATCGAATACTAATGCAGTTGAGAGTGAGGGCAATAGACGGTACGTCTTGACGGACTATCCCAGTGCATGGCTGTATCTTGTTATAATAAATCTATGGATTCGGCTGCTACTATTACAGATAACATTCTATCGAAGATCATCAAAGTTATCTGTGATTTAACCTAACTATAACCATACTCAAACTTTAATTTTTATTTTAAACAATCCAATGTGCGATTTTGATTTAAAGTGAAAATAAAATATCAGGTTTTGATGATAGAGTGAATTTGCTTTAATTTTACAAGTGATTTGTAATTAAGAGTACTGGCAGTGGCAATAATTACCTAAACAGAATAGAAAAAGTAAGTTTAAGATTTGCCTCGCAAACGTTATATTATCTCACGTTTTCGAAATTTTAAAGTTTTTTCTCGCTTTTTGTGAGTATGTGACCTTTATTTTTTTAATAAGTTGTCTCTGCATATCATTCCGAAAAGTGTCCTGAAATTTCATTACAAGTAACTTACAGAGTTACACTTATAATTCAAACTGCGTCGCTTCTAAATAGTTTTAATTCAATTGGAAATTTAAACGGGCATGTCGAATTATTGTATATTTTATTTTATTCGACAACACCAAATGCAATAGAGAGCGCTCTTTCCAACTCCGTCAAAAATATATGGTCACTAGATTAACCACTGTAGAGATTAACACACTACGTGTTGAGGTAGTGTCATTAGTAATTTTTATGTCCATCCTTGTCGCAGCGTAACTTCAATTTGGTGACAAACAAAACAAAATGACATTTATGGAGAGTTGAAATATAAAGTGTCAAACGTTTTATTTGAAAAGAAACCTAACGTCAGATTACTGCTATCTGCTGGCTATTGTAATATCAGTCAAAAATTATTACCTGTCAAGGTGACATATATAGACGTAACCCTAATTTTTTTGACGTTAAAACACTGCTGCCATTTTGGAAAACAAAATCCTCTACAGCTAGTGACCTCTTCGTCTTACTTACGACATTTGCATTTTTTTTCTATCTTTTGTTAACGGCAAATCTAAGCATGGATGTGTCAATTTCTAGTCTGTTAATTGAGTGACCTTTCGTCAAAATGTCAGAGAAAGCATGGTCAGCTGTTTAACTTCCTTATCCCTGTCAATTCTGCTATTGTCTGTCATTGGTGTCAGTTTCGCTGTTTTTTGAATGTGTGTTTTGAATTATAGTCTTATAATGCCACGAATTGCAAATATTTTAACTTTTCTTGCCATAGGAAAAAACCTTTAAAGGATAGGAAAAAAAATTTGGATGGGGGACATATTATTTTGTGTAGTGTTATTTGTTAACCCCGTGCTCTGTATGTATTTACAAGGCAAGAATTTTAATGACAAGAAATGTTCGCTACACACAAACATATATCTACTAATAGGTTGGCAGGTTTGCCTATTTTTAAGGCAATTTGCCACTTTTTCTTTAAATTTTTGTCAGGAGGAAACTGGTGTATGCTAACACTTACTCACGTAATTATTACACTGGGGCACCAAACCATAAGATTTAGATTTACCGGTCATCTTAAAACCCTAAAGAATTAATTAACACCAGTCCAATACTTTTAAAAAACAGCACTACAGAGTCAAATGTAAATATAGAAATAATGTATAGGTTGAAGCAGGTTTTACTTTTTCACCCTCTAGCGTCAATAATTAGCTGATGTCTAAATATACGAGTAATAACACTGGTTTAGCACTATATAGGTTTGTTTAAATAATTTGAAAAACTGATTTTGAATATTAAGTATTTAGTTCAATATCCTTGCTCTAAAACCATATTCAATATTTATTTGAAGAATCATATGATTTTGATCATAACATTAGTTTTTTTTCTTTTAGAGAAAAAAATTTAAAATGGGTAATCAGAAAAGAAAACATAGTGAAGAGTCGGTTGCTGAAAATGGTGGATTTCAAGAAAAGAGGAAGAAAAAAAACGAAAATGACAAAGATTTAATAGCACAGCTTGATGCAACAGCATATAATAGTGCTTCTTATAACAATAAGGTAGCAACAAGCAATGCTAAATATGAGTTCACAGTCGCTGATTATTCTCAAGCCAAGCACAAAAAGAAGAAAAAGAAGAAGAAAACAAAAGATTTAAATTTACAAATTTGTAATGAAAACCCCTCTGTTGAACAAATTGATGACAATGGTGGTTTGAGCAGCTTTCTGACTCTTAGGAAGAAAAAGAAACAAAAAATTGAATTAGATAATAATGAAGATAAGAAAAAGAACAAAATAAAGGATTTTAATTTACAATCAAATCAGAAATTTTCTAGTAAATCAGCTGGGCATATTTATGACGATGATTTAACGAAGAAGAAAAAGATGAAAAAAAAACAAATAGATAATATTGGAGTAGAAATGTTCAATGACCTAAACTTAAAACATGATCAATCTAAAGAAGATTATGCTGGTGGTGTTGAGAAAAATTCAAACTCTCATACTCGGAATAAAAAAAAGAAAAAAAAGAAATCGAAAGATTTG
The DNA here is from genome assembly GCA_947359425.1 of Lagria hirta. Classification (NCBI taxonomy): domain Eukaryota; kingdom Metazoa; phylum Arthropoda; class Insecta; order Coleoptera; family Tenebrionidae; genus Lagria; species Lagria hirta. Next base: position 22,755,762 of record OX375800.1, on the reverse strand, counting down.
GATCTGCGGTTAGAGAGCAGCACCAACTGCTCTCTTGAAGAAACAAATGCCGCATCCGCAGGCTCTCAACACCACAAGAAAAAGAAAAAAAATAAATTAAATATAGAGATGAATGGTAATGAAGGTCAAAATGTTCCTGAAATGTTCTATGATGATAAGCTTAAACCTTCTTTTAACGAAAGTTATTCTTATGAAGGAACATTTGAACACAATTCTAATCCTGAAGATTTGAAAAAGAAGAAAAGAAAATCATTTGAATTGCAGTTAAACAATAGCACTGTTGAAAAGTGGAATGATAAACAGTTAAACCAGCATTCCTCTACCGAAAATGGCATTATTTTGGATTCAAGTTTACAAAATCTGAAGAAAAAAAAGAAGAAAAAATTACAGTTAGTCACTAACACTATTGAAGATTTATTTGAAAAAGGCAATGATGAACTATTTAACCAGCATTCATCTACCGAAAATCGAATAGTTTCGGATTCAAGTTTACAAAATCTGAAGAAAAAAAAGAAGAAGAAATTACAGCTAGACAATAATACTATTGAAGATGTTTTTGAAAAGTGCAATGATGAACTATTAAACCAGCATTCATCTACTAAAAATGAAATAATTGTGAATTCAAGTTTTCAAAAATTGAAGAAAAAAAAGAAAAAGAAATTACAGTTAGACAATAACACTATTGAAGATGTATTTGAAAAGTGCAATGATGAACTATTACATCAGCATTCATCTACCGAAAATGGAACTGTTTTGGATTCAAGTTTTCAAAATCTGAAGAAAAAAAAGAAGAAGAAGAAGAAGAAATTACAGTTAGACAATAATACTATTGAAGATGTATTTGAAAAGTTCAATGATGAAATATTAAACCAGCATTCACTTACTGAAAATGAAATAATTTCGGATTCAAGTTTTCAAAAATTGAAGAAAAAAAAGAAGAAGAAATTACAGTTATACAATAATACTATTGAAGATGTATTTGAAAAGTGCAATGATGAACTATTAAACCAGCATTCACTTACTGAAAATGGAATAATTGCAGATTCAAGTTTTGAAAATTTGAAGAAAAAAAAGAAAAAGAAAAAAGAAATGGATTTACCATTAAACAATGCTGAAATCACGAATAAATCCACAAAGCTGAAGAAGAAGAAGAAAAACTTGGATTTACAACACTCTCCAAGAGAAAATTATTCAGTAAGTGAAACTATTGAGTACAATTCCAAAAACCGAAAATCGAAAAAAATGAAAAAATCGAGTTTACCGATTGAGAATGGGGTCGTAAATGAAGTAGAAATGTCTAATATGGAAATTTTAAATCAGCCTTATCTTAATGATAATTTAAACCCAATCAATAAGAAATCTAAAAAAAGAAAACATTGTGATTTGGCAGCAAACAATAATATGGTTTATAATAATGACAAAATACCGGAAGTTTCTAATCATAAGGATCGAAAGCAAATTGATTCAACCGAATTTGACAAGCAAATTTATGGTCTAGATAGTTTAAATCATATAAAGAAAAAAAAGAACAAATGGAAATCAAAGGAAAATGTTTTAGATGAAATAGAACATCAGAATACTTTGGCAAGCCAATCAGCAGACAGCCGTATTGAAGACACAAATGTCAATACAGAATTGATAAAAAATACAAACAATTTATTTGGAGAAAACACAAGCTTTCAAACTGGTAAACATTTGACCTTTGATCCGCTCCGCACGCATGAATCAAGTTTAGAAAGACCTGCGAAACGTCTGAAACAATCAACGCCAAAACCTAGTAAAAATCACGATCTCACAATTCGTGATAATCAATATTTGGAACCTGTTGTATCAGTATCTATCGATGAGAAAATGTTTGATCAGCAAGATGAATCTAATAAAGCCAACGATACATCATGCAATATAGGAAAAGTAGAACAGAAAAAGTTACAAACTAGCTCTCCCTCTGATAAAAAGCAAAATAAATCTATGCTTCATGCAGAAAAAAGTATGCTTCATGCAACTGAAAGTGAATCTGAATCTAAAAACAAGAATACTCATTCTACAATCGTAGGCGAGAGACAAGCTGAAGATGTAGGGTTAGTACAAGGTAGTACTGATGATTTTTTCAATCTTAGTATTCCACCAATAGAGGGAACCTGTTTGACAAAAGAATTAAACTCAACAACAGCTGAAGGAGCAGATATTTCTGAAGTTGATTTACATTCAAGTTTACATATCTCTTCTTCTTCTACAAGGGATTCAAGTTTTGAAAAACGTTTGAAGGAAAAGAGGAGATTAAAGAATTTAAATCCAACTTACAGAGGTGATAAAGAACAGGATGCTACTAATACTTGTGGTAAATATTTAAATAAAACTGAATTAGTATGTATTAATGACAATATATTTGTTGAGCAAGAAGAAACTACCAATGACAGTAGCAGCACCGTTTGCCATATGAAGAAAATAAGAGGGAAAACATCGAAAGCAAGTTCTTCACATCAGAATGAAAAAGCATTGCATTCTGATACGCTTGATGGAAATGTTGAAACAGGACACAGTTTCTCTGATTATAATGAAACATTTTATGAAGATGCCGGATTGGAGTTACTAGATAACATTTGTGAAGAGCTCCAACAAAGCGAAGATGAAGATAACATTGCATCAGAAAAAGACACTATACAAAGTTTATATGGAAAGACACAAATTGACATAGAAAAAATAAAACCCTTTCTGACAAAACGAAAACAAAAAGACGATAAATGCATTCCTAATGGTTTACCAGAAGAAAAATTAAATACAGAGATAAGCCCAAAACTGACAGTGGTGCAAAAAAATCACAAGCCATTTGGCATTGAAGCTTGTAAAAAAACTTTTAGAAAAGCATACAAAGGTTTTGATGAAGATCTCGCTTTAGAACATTTCCATATGTATCTAATGGCATGTGAAGAAGATGAAGCTCTTGCGCATTCTGTACAGAAGGTGAGTTAAGCAAAGATAATTCATGTTTTGATTGTAATGGATTTTTAAGTAACACTGCATCTTGCCAAAAAGAATTCTTTGATTCGTTTTGTTAACGTATATTGCATGTCAACCGAAAATTATTTCAAACTTTTAAAGAAATTAGCTTTTGATGTTGCACTTACCAGGGATTTTCAAAAGTAATTTTGAATGCTTAAGGTTGGTTGAACTTGGTGTTGGCAGTTGACGTATTATATCAACAGTTAATTGAGAGATTTTTTGCGCAAGTACCGCCAGAAACCAAAATTGACTGTGAAATCCAAGCATCTACCAGTTATCGCGAAATTAGCGGTTTAGAAATGTTAAAAGAATACATTTTTAAGTTAATATTGCTTATTAAAGAGCAAAATATATATATTAAATTTTACGTCTTTATAAAAAAAGCGGTGCTTAAACCTATTTCGCAAAGGCCACAAACTGATTTAGCACAGATTCTTTCAATGATAGAATTTTGCACAAAACTATTTAGGAACTAGGAATTTCTTTATTTATCCAGCTGTATATTATTTGAGCCGCAACAACTTTATTTCACAATGACGGACCCTTTATGATTTTAGGGTAATTATGAGTAGAATTTAATAATAATAATAATGATAGTTAATACAGGCAGATTTAATGACCTAAATTATTGACAAAGCTACGATATCTTTTATCTTATACTAGAAATTACAAACCAAATTTATAGCAACCAAGTAAGAAATATCTCTAAAATTTATTGTTGACATGCATATAGTTGTTAGTTAAATCATTTTGAAAAAATCTCAACATTACGATTTTTATAATTTTCAAAGTATTTAAACACATTTTTCTTTTAGAAATTGGAAAATGTATTGATTAAGATTTCATGGGAAGTTCCTCGTCTACATTATATTGGAAAAAGTGTACTTTTAGCGCTTCGCCCAAGCGAAAGATGTGAAGTAGAAAAACAAAAACTTCCTTTGAAAAAAGGAATTTTTAGTAAAGAAGAGGATAAAATAATACAGCGAAATTGGATAGATTTCTGCAAGGTGAGATGTTTTTCAGATTTTTATAATGAAGAAAAAAAATCATAGATCAATGCAAATTCATTCAAACTAGATCGTAGATTTGTATATGTTTTGTTCTTATTTGTAGTATTCATCAAGTCGCTACAGATTCAGTTTTGAACAAATTTGTAGTAACAAATTTGAGCTTATTTTTACCCAAGTGCCTATACTTTCGTAATATGATAAATCTAGCGACATCTGTTCGAAGAGCTACCTTTCATCAAAAATTTGAGAAACGAGGTGTTTCTACATGTTTCAATACATATAGGTGACAGATATCAATTTTGATAGACACAAGTTGAGTTAAAACGTATATCGCTTATTGGACAACCGAGCTAACACGCTAGCGCCTTTTGTCTCAAACGCATATTAATGATATGCAATCTTATCTATCTTCTTTAGTTACTACCAACAAATAGAATAATAAGATGTTGCGACTTGCTGAAGAGTTCCAATAAAAACGAAACATGGTCAAGTCTGAATGAATTTGTATTGATATTATTATTCTACGGGTTGGTACTAACCAAAGAAGATAGATTATATTGCATATCATTGATATGCTTTTGAAGCAAAAGACACTAACGTAACAACTTGGTTGTCCAATCAGAGATATACGTTTTATCTCAATTTCTGTCTATCAAAGTGGACATTTCTCATTTAGAGTGACTTATTTACATTAAATAATGTAAAACAAAGTAAAATTATAAGTTAAAAATCAGACAAAAGACAATTATTAATTGCGTTGTGGCGTTTTTAATAAAACTATTTTTTTTCTAGATGTAAGATTTGTCTGCCAGTTCCTAATAATGATTATTAAAAATTCTAAGAGAAAAAAGACAGTTTATTTTGAAAAAGGCACTTTATCGTATTTTTTTTTTCTTTATTTTAGACTCACAATATTCCCGATAACCCAAGACCATTCATAAACTTCTCAAAAGGTGTTGGTTCATTTATGGGAGTAGAAAATAAACGGAGATTCGCACAATTTTTAGCGCGAGATTTAAACGAACGTTTATTATGTTCTGTTTACTCTCGATTTCAACGGCTATATTTGAATAAATATTCGGACAGGTAAATATAAACATACACTTTTTGGTGGTGACATATTAGGTGAGATTAAATTAAAAATTTAATGATGTGTATGATGTTTTCTGCAACTTTACAAAGATTCAAAGTATCAATAAGATCAAAGCAAATTCATTCAAACTAGATTTGTGGACTTGAACGTGTCTCGTTCTTATTGAAATTCTTCGACAAGTCGCAACAGATTTTTATTTGAATAACTTTGCGGTGACAAATTTGGGCTATATTTATCCAATTGCATATTGCGTCCGTAATATGGTAAATCTAGCAACATCTATTACATCAATGTTGAGAAATCGGGTTTTTAATGCATACTTAATCAAGTCTACTTTTCATAAGAATAATAAAGTGCAGTTATATTTCATATCATTTATCATCTTTTTAAGGTTCACAAAGGCTGAAGATGATATTATTATAAATTATATATGTACACGGGAATCTCGAGCAACGTATGTGGAACTGGGTAGAATTTTGGGTCGAGATAATGCGGCCGTTGAGAAGCATTGTAAAAAGTTAATGCTGGCATGTACTGGTAAGTTAAGAATTCGTTTCTGTAACATTTTTGCTGACATTTTATTATAGAGCCGGAGACTGTAAAGTTTACAAAAGAGAAAATCAGTGAGTTACTGCAGAATCTAATGGAAATTTTTGAAACTGACAGATTAGACGATTTAAAAGATAAAACTATTACGTGTGAGCAATGGAAAACAATTTCTGAGAAAATAAATATTCCATATCACAAACTACGACCGTCGTGGCTTTGTCGGATATATCCTTCGTTGTTTGGCAGTGAAGAGTATGAAAAATTAAATGCTCTAGCTGAGAAGCTTGTTTGCAAGTAAGTATGAAAATTTATTCACCATTAATTCATTTGAAACGACGACTTTTGAACCAGTTTTTAACACAGAAGAATTTAATTATACAATACAGAGCAAAAATGGACTTTTTTTTTCAAGAATGGGGGATACTGTGGATAATTTAGTTGCTGCAAATGGCGCAAAAATGTGGGCAATTTTAGTGTCTGACCTTTAAATCGTTTTTAATAATTTTTATTCTTCGTCTGCATTATTTATAACATTATTACCTAGTCAGCTAAGAGAAAATTGTAACGCCAATTCTTAGCTTTGGACAAAAACAGACAAGTCTAAACCCATTCTATAATTAATCAGTTTTTTCAAAATGCTCTTCAAACACAAAAAAACCTCAAACATGTGGCGTTTGTAACCTTATATAAATGTGTTACCAAATAATTAAAACAAACTTGCTGATGTTATTAATTTTTTTATTTCAGGTTGAGGGAGAGAGGCGAAACTGACTGGAGAGCGATTGATTGGGATGCTATTTCAAAAGACTTCGACGGTTTTACTGCTGATGCTTTGAATAAAAAGATGAAAATGATAACGTATTATAATGTTCCCTATCATTTGCGGGGCGATTTGCGAGGTATGTGTTATTTATCGGTCTTTTAAATATAAATTCGTTCAATGAATTTTACAAAGCTGGATTGCATTTTTTTTAAACACTAAACAATTTTTAGCAAGAAATGCAGCGCAAATAAATATGTTTGAAACTATCAGTTTCTAAACTTGTTTTTACTTTGTTCCAGAATGTTTGGAGGTACTAAAAAATGTTCGGTTTCGGAAGCATAAATTGAAGCAATACGCTGTTTTAAAAAAGGGAAGAGTTAAGAATTTAAACAATGCAAATGGTTAATTATGTTTAAATTGTTATGTAGATACTAAAAATATGCCGTTTTTACTGTGTAAAAAATTTATAATAGACTTATGTAATATGTTTTTTTTCACTCGAACTCATTACCATTCCTACACAATATTCGGATTTCTTTTTCAAGTCGTGCAATTTGCACAAACTTGGAATACGGTACGAAGTAAAATCAACCGATATATACCTATTATTGAGTGTCCGTTTTGAAACACATTTGCTGTCAAACACATCTGTCAATTGGATCTTTAAATACTGGGCTTTTATTTTTGTAGAATACTTGGTCGCGAAAGTGCGAAAAATGAATGTCAGCGTTTTCCTTTATCTAACATATGTGCTTTTTATTAAATAAAATGTATACATATAGCACAATCAATAGTTCAACATTTTATTCCCAACAATAATATAATAATTATTATGTAAAATATATATATACAAAATTTCATTCGGTTGAGAGAAAAAAAAAGAGGTCAGGTCAGATCTATAATCAGATTTACATTTATCCGAATCTGGCTCCACAATTCTCACAATGTTTCTCTTTTAACAATAGACAACATAATATACCAATTGGAAATAAGAAGAGAGCACACAATAAACCTAAACATGTAAAATCGTCTTCAAGTACACCAATACGACAGGCAGGGCATGCTCCCACAATTATAACTTCCGTATCTGGAACTATTGTGATGGTTTGAGTTGTAGCTCCGTAAGATGGTGGACAGTGGGAGTACTGCTGGAATATTGGGACATCTATATGGGGTGAAGGTGGAGCGGTATATATAGGCTGACCATGAACTCCTAGATAAAGACTTTTAATGTTATCACTAATTGGCAACAATTTTATCAAATACCTGGATATGGCGCCGTTGGGGAATAAGGTGGTGGCGGTTCTTTATACATAATTGTTTAAATATATTATTTTATAATTCTCTCCAGAATCACTTAAAATCACTTTTTTTATAAACTTTGGCCTTAAACTCTATTTTATATTTAACAATTGACAACATTAGACAAACACCGAAACCCTGCTGTTATAATCATACAAAACCCTATCTTCGATAGAACATAATCTCAATGGTACCAACCGGTAACAGTCTAGCGCATGTCTAGTGGCGTTATCTGCATTTTGGCTCAGCTTCGGAACCATTCGGTCGTATTCGGCCCCAAGCGTTTACCGCTTGTTTTTGAATATTGAAAGGAATAATGCGTTCATCAAAAAAATATATATATTGACAAAAGTACAATAAAAAATAGTGCGTTAGCTAGATGTTAACACACCATTAACAATAATACAATACACAAAACAATATAAGCTATAATAGCGTTCATTTTTGTAAACAATAGCCCATCACAGCAATTACTCACTACGCCCTCGACATCTATTTGTAAATGTCGAGGGGTTAAATCTAAAGTAAAGAAGTGTTTACATAATCGAATACAATTATAGCCATACAGATAAAATTACAGAAATGCTAAGTAAAAAAGCCATAAAAATAAAGTAGTTATCAGGCACAAATATAAATGCTAAAAGTACATAATCAAAATGTTAAGTAAAACCCTAATAGATATAAATGGTGAAAGCAAATTAAATAACAAAAACATAAATAAAAAACTATAAAAATACAATGTATACATAGTATTAACGGCACAGATGTATGCTATAATTTTATAAAAATTGAAAAAAGCAGTTGTTTCCAAAAAAAAAATTATAAATACAAATAGCATAGCCTCACAAATATAATTGGCAGGTTAAAATACAATAAACATTTATACAGATAAGCAATATACAATTGCAACATATAGTATTAACGGCACGCTAGAATTATGCAATAAAACTGAAAAAATATATAGTGTTATGTATTGCCTTCGCACTTTTTCCTAAGGGTCTTCTCATCTCGCATCTGGACGACTGTACTCGGAACCCTGTAAACATATCCGAGTAGTCATTTGTGGTAAAATATGTGTAGTGCATTGTATAAAAGTATGTATGCATACAAAACATATTGCAGTGGTAAAAACATAGCAAGTTATAATAGTATCTAAGTGAGTATTTATTATTGAAAAAATTTATATAGGGTTATATTACTCTCCTTAGTGGTAGTAGCGTTACAGTCGTACAATCCAACAATATTCGTCAGCAAAAGCACTACGTCTTCTTACATAGAAAGCGTAGAGAGCAGCGAGACCTTGTTCCGCAAGTCTTCCCCATTATTAGCCACTGTTTGCTTGCCTCCTTCATTTGTAACACTTCAGAGTCCTCCAAAAACGTTCTTCCGTTAGAGTTAGTAGTTGAGTTAGTAGTTGGCGTATCTGTTTCCGACAAACCCTGCACACAAAAGCAAGACGGTAAATACTATACACACAAACGCAATTGCAGTTGTCACCTGAGTAATGAACCTTTGCAAACAAATAAGTATATTTGCGTTGTCAGTGTGACAATTTGCCCCAACCGAATGCCTAGATACAAACCCATTAACAAGTAAAGATTTGTAAAATTGGGTAAAGGCAGTGCTGGTCGGTCTATTCGCCTGCCGACCTCGTTGTCGAATTTTTCCAAAAAAATTTTCAAGGGGATCTTGATTGAAACTGCGTGTTTTGAGGTAAGTAAATCCATCGTTGTGCAGCTGGGCACTTAAAAGTTGAAACCCTTTAATAGTAATAGCCCAATTCTTAAAAGCTGGCATCCGTTTTGTCTTTAGGTTATCGTAAACAAACATGCTCGCCAATATTGGCAATGCAGTCTTCCACAGCCCAAAGTGTTCATTGTCTGGGTTTCCAATTGACACTGCGGTCCGTAACGTTTTACCCCTTAAGTTAATCTTAACAGATCCATTGACACTGTCAAACAGCTTATCCATTAGCTCTATAAACTCTACAGTGCCTGAAGCTTGTGGTTCAAGGACGTCTACAAAAGAAAAAAAAAACAACAGTGTACAACATGTAAAAAGATGCCTTTCACTTACTTGAAGTATGAAGTAGCTTTAGGACAACAGCTACAGAATGACTTAACACTTGAGCAGCAATCGACACTTTCATTTTTTTCATTCTGCTTTTATTAACGTGAAATTCGGTCAGCCTCGGTAGATTTCTGAATTCGGGACTCACATAATCAAGTTCCCACAGTTTTTCAATGTCTTTCCATCTGGCTACTTTAGCAACACCTTCTGCATTTGTAAAGTGGATGTCTCGCGACAACAGTGTGTTTCGCATAGTTTTTAGAAGGTGTGGCACATCATACAGAGGAATGATACGTTGCCCATCTACTTCAAACACATAATCCTGTGTTCCCACAAGGTTCTGCGTATCACGCACAAGTGCATCAATAGCACTTTTATTATTTGTTCCTTGATCACATACGGTTGATACAACCGTCAACCCAGCTTCTTTTGCTTTTCTTATTACATCGATAATAATTTTTTGCAGTCTAAACGCTTTCATAGCGCCATTTACAAAATAATATGCAACTGGTTGTTTCCAATTTTTATAAACGCCTCGTAACATAAACACCTGCAAACATATTAACTACATTAGTTGTACCATTTATCGTTTTATCATACTTATTACCTGAACATGATTAGCAATTTTTAACGATTTTTCGTGTCCAACCTCTTCAAACCCCTCAACATAATCTTTGTGCTGATTATAGTGCAAATGGGGTTCTATAGACATCTCATCAAATAATAGCGTGCAATATGTGTTGTCATTCTATTGTAAATCTATTGTAAATATCGTCTATTGTAAAAAGAACACAAAGAATTTCACAGCTTTCAATTTGTACTTGCACAAATCAAAATGGCGTGTAGCCGTGTGGGTAGTGGGTGGCGCGCATGTGGCGCGCGCTTTTCATCAGTCGACTTATTGACAAGTGACACTTGCCACGTCATTGCGATTAGTAGTACAACATTTAGACGTCACAGTTTTAAAAGCAACATGCAAAAGCAGGTAATAGTTATTTACCTAACGACTTCGAAAAATAAACGTTTCTACTTGAGCGCTTTGTTTTGCAAGCAGGCTTAAAAAAGTACTGCATAATGAAGTAAATGTTTTTCCGCAAAGATAAAATATTTTTTTTAAATGCTATGAAATAGATTTGTTTCAAACAGTTGACCATAGATGAGGCAGCAAAGTAACAACCAGGTGCAGACCGATTGTTTTTATTTTATTGGAAACGATCGGAAAACAACGATCTGTAAGCAATGAATGCTAAAAAGAAATGATAGTTACATACGGGGCTAGTTTTTTTAACATTCTTTAGTAATTGTTTTACGTATCCTGTACTATTACAAACACTTTGTTGTTAAAAATCTTATTGTTTTTATGACGTAAAATACCTTGTGTATGTGTAAACATTGACCTTATACGTCATCACTTAAGTAGTCTATTTCTTTTTTTCTGTGGTTTGTGTACGTGCATAGAGTAGGTTTGTTGTCATTGTCAAAAGTGACATATCGCTTGTCAATCTTGTCAATCTTGTGGTTTTTGGCTCAGTTGGTAGTGGGGGATGTTCTGATTGGGCTATATGAGTAATGCTTCTATAGCGTAGCTATTAGGTTATCTATGGTTATAATATAATAGTTATGATATGACAACTGTCAGAACACAAATGACAGATGATGTTTCAAAAAACAGATGACAATGACATTTATTAAAATGGGTGCGTTCACCAGATTAATTAGTTTCACTTCGTCCTCTTTGCCGCTTTTAAATAATATTAATAATGTCTTCAGTTTGAAGCCTTTTATAGATATTTATGTGGTCTTATCATGAAGCTATCTCTTGTAGATATTATGTCTTTAACGGTTGGTATTATAACTGTCATAATTGCGTCAAATAATGTTTTACTTACAAAATATGATTATTTAATCTTTGAAAAATATACGTATTTATTCTGAGATGCAAGTATCTTAAAAAATAGTATAAGGGTTTAAATTTAATTAGCTTTAAACAAGGCTTTAAAACATTCCTTTGTTAAAGTTCCTAGATAAATATGGTGGTAGTATTGCTCTGGCCATTTCACAGCGGAAAATTTAAAAATCACAGTGTTATTTCATTTGATGGTTTGTTACAATTTACTAAAAATTTCGCAAAGTTCAAACACAAACATTCCGCTTTAGTATTAATCACAAATATACTATTTCACTGATTTCCACACCACCTTTGAGAGGTACAGTAAATGGTGCGTTTTTTTATAGTGGTGTCCCCAGTAGGCCTAATCCACTGTCAAAATAAGAAAAAGCCCTAAATATTGCAGAATCAAACAAATGTTTGCTGCAATCTCACATCCGTTTTCTCCCCTCAGAAAACGATACCAGCCACTTACAACTACAAAGCCTAAAAATAAGCGCAGTTTGCTTAGATCTCAAACCCGTTTTCTCCCCTCAGAAAACAACACCATTTATTTGTGCGCACTTTAAAATCCGCTTAAGAATTCCGCATTTTATGCAAAGTTACAATTAATATATATTTGACAATGTCTAAAACTAACACCACATTAAAATCATTCAATTAAATAATTAGATTAAATTAAAATAAAGTAAAACAAACACTTTCTTTATTGTTAAATACATAACAACTCAATGCTGTGCTGTTTATGAGCAAAATAAAAAATGTAAATAGCGTGCGGCTTATATCTATAACTAACATTACATTAATATTAATCAATTAAATAAATTATATCTTATATCTAGTTATTTAACGCTAGTAAACAAATATTTAAAAAACTGCGCGATTGCATTCTATGCAAAAAAGTTTTGGTTTGGTTTTGACGTCTTTTTAATAAACCCATAAATAGCAAGAAGCATCGCATGTATACTGAAAGCTTGGACAATGAATCAGATCTCTACGGAACTTTTTTATATCGTAACCCCTTCTTGACTCACAGAGGACGTGTTGGGCCCTTCTAACCGAAAGCTCCAGGATTGGATAAAAAGTAAACCGCACAGATATCAAACATTGTCAAAGACAAACAATATACATTTGACACCAATTACTATAAATGTTTTCATTAAAAAGAAAAGGAAAGGTGGAGACAGTGTGAAATTGATTTGTTTTCTAAATATTTCTTTTTACACAAAATTAAAACTTAGAAGAATGTGACGTCACAGAAAATATATATATAGACAATTTTACTCAATTACAAAAAATTACTAACACTTATTATTATTAAATACAAAACAACGTATCGCTGTGCTGCCGTAATACTACAGAAAAAATGACTAAAAAACTACAAGCAGTTGCTTTTTACGATAACAAAGCTGATAACAAACAGAATAAAAATATTTTTATTTAAAAAATGTAAAATTAATCATAAAATAATTGTCACGCACCATTTGCTCAAAGAATACCTACATGAAATTTAAATGTAACTTTGCAACGTTGTTGCTATAATAAATTATAATTTTAATCGAGCATACTTTGATGATAATCTTTATTAAACGTACCATAGGTAATTTTTAATAATATGACACATTGACAGTTGGCAGCTGTGAATAAAAGAAATAAAACTATATTGGCTATCCTAATTGATGGATTTAAATAAATATTTTAACACTTGAAAATTGAAATTTCCGCCTTTAGAATGATTTTTCTAATAAATCGATTATTTTGTTAACCTTCTACTAAAGCAAGTTCAATGACCTACTTCAAACATAATATTTTTCCAACTAATTTAATTTTTATTAAAAAAAAAAAAACACTGATAAGAAACGTTTAAAAACAACCTAATAAAAATTTTCTAAAAAAAGAAAATGTAAATTTTATCACATTTCTAGTTTAAAACTACTGGAAAATTTCCAAAAAAGTTAAATACGTCATTTTAATTTATTGCAAATATTGAATAGTTATGGTTATCCAAGAGGATAATATTAATAAACAATAGCAAAATTTGTTTGCACAGTACCTGGTGTAGAAAACTAGAACCCCCTAGTTTTGGGACTCCTGGATCCTGGGACCTACCTGCAACAATAAGAGACCAAACATTATTCAACAGATTCTCACATAATAAGAAGCCTAAGAATAACAACGAAAAGGTGTTCTAATAAAAAATTGGAAATTTAGCACTTTTCCAATTCTGGAAAATTACACAAAAAAGCCGAATAAATTATTATAATCTATGCAATAATTTTTTCTACTAGTCAGGATAATATAGTTAAAATCAACTCGGAAATTTGTTTGTACATTACCTTTTTGATTTTTTCCTAATGCCCTTTAGGATTCCTGGACCTCCAAGGAAACGCCAAACGTAACCCGGATGTTTCCATTTGTAAAAAAAAAACGGCGGCCACCGCAAAACCGATTTGTTTTCTAAATATTTTTTTTACAATTTAATAACGCGCTACAACCCGTGACAATCGGCACGACGTCTTAAACTAAACTGAACTATAGAAAGCAATGCTTTTGAAAACAACAAAAAACATTACATAAGATTAAAAAAAGATGATAACAAAGAATAAACCCATTAGTTTTTTTCTTTTTAGACAAAGGAAAACTGATAAACAGATTATGTAAGTAACTTGAATTTAAAAAAGTGTGTACTATACAAATTCAAAAATAAATTATTTCTTTTATTAATTTAAAAAAAAAATACAAAACAAAACCGTCAAGCTGCATTAAAAACTATAAGAAATATTTTACTTTCAATCATATTAAACGTATATTGATTACATTATATTGTTATTATGGTTAAATAATTACATTTCTGCTATTAAATTTTTATAATAAATTACGTTACTTCTATTCGTCTTCGAATAAATTATAATAGAAGACAACAGATTTTGTCCCGGCGCCTCCACTAAATTTAAATATTTTTTATGCTAATTAGTTGACATATGTTTTTGACAGCAAATGTGCAAAAAAGTTTTTAAGCTGCAAACATTAAAGTAAATCGATTGATTGAAATATATTAATTCTATAGCAAAAATTGATCTAAAAAATTTGTATGTTTTTAATTGTTGCAGCATTCCAACATCTTGCACATTTGCTGTCAAAAACATATGTCAATAAGTTGACGTATGACGTGACATAAAAAAAAGTATTTAAATATGACATAACCATAGATAACTTGACATAACCTTAAATTTTTTTGCTTAGGTTTTGATTCATCTTTGATTTTATGTGTGTAAAAAGTAGAACTGCCTATTATTTTAAAAAACCAGAAGAACGTAAGTTATTTTTATTATTTACAGATTTTTTTATGTTATTATTAATAACTTTATTTTAGATGTCAGACGAATTTGCAGTAATAGTTAAAGCAAAGCCTGTCCGTAAGGTTTTCAAATCGAAAAAAATCACGAAAATTCCTGAATCGATTTCGGAAGATCCAAAACTTAAAGCTGCAATAGAGGCTCTTCCGAAAAACTATAATTTTGAAATTCCCAAAACGATATGGCGTATACGAGATCTGCAAGCGAAGACAGTTGCTCTTCAAATGCCAGAAGGACTTTTAATATTTGCTACCACTATAGCCGACATTATCAAAGAGTTTACAGGGGCCGATTGCGTCATTATGGGTGATGTTACTTATGGGGCTTGTTGTATAGATGATTTGACTGCTAAAGCATTGGGTGTGGAACTTTTAATACATTATGGTCATAGTTGTTTGATACCAATTGACCAAACAAGTGGTATAAAAGTGTTGTATATATTTGTAGATATAAAGATTGACGTTGATCATTTAATTGAAACTATAAAGTTAAATATTCCTGTTAATACTAAAATAGGATTGGTTAGTACTATACAGTTTGTAAGCACGCTTCAAATCGTATCAAATGTTCTTGCCGATGAAGGATATGATGTTTCCCGGCCACAATTTAAACCATTATCTCCAGGCGAAATATTGGGTTGTACAGCTCCTGTTCTTAAATGTTGTAATGCTATTATTTACGTGGGAGATGGTAGATTTCACTTAGAAGCAGCAATGATAGCTAATCCTAAGCTTGACGCATATCGTTACGATCCATATGACAAAAAGTTTACAAAACAAAATTATGATCACGCAGTGATGGAAAAAAATCGTAAAACAAGTATTAATAAGGCTCAAGACGCTCAATTTTTTGGAATAATTATGGGTACATTGGGAAGACAAGGTAGTACAAAAGTTATCGAACATTTAAAAAAACGATTAGATTTGAGTGACAAGAAAAGCATTGTGATTTTATTATCAGAAATTTTTCCGAAAAAACTAGATTTGTTTACAAATTTAGATGCTTTTGTGCAAGTTGCATGTCCAAGATTGTCCATTGATTGGGGACTTGCTTTCTCCAAACCTTTTATAACACCTTATGAAATGGCTATTGCTTTGAAAGATCATCAGTGGCATGATGAGGCAGGCAGTTATCCTATGGACTTTTATGCGAATGCCAGTCTTGGTCCATGGACACCTAATTATAAGCCCGAACTTGATAAAATTGAAAATAAATGCTGTGGTAAATGTCCATAAAGGTTTAAGAGAGAGAGAGAGAGAGAGATAATGTATTACCGGGTGATAGAAAATATTCAATTTGTTATAATGCTACTACTAATTAATTCCTCAAAGTATTCTACACATAATAAACTGATTATCTGATAATTGTATTCATACTAAAGGTTAACCAGTTGCCATCATGATAAAAAAAAGTATGTAAGGAAAGTGTGAAAGCAACACAACAATAGCCCGATATGACCGACTTAATTCAACACTGGAGGAACCCTAATATTGTCAAACAGCAAAGATCACAAAAAATTCAATTTGTTACTATACGAAAACAACTTTAAATATTCTATCAACACAACAGATTTCCGCCCCTTTTTCAAAAAGCCTGAAAAAGAGGCAGCCCTACTGCCAACCGAAACGAGAATATGTAATACCGCCCAAATGGTTTTTAGCTTCCAAATTAAATTTGAAGACGTTTTTAAAAACTTGGATTTTTTTCTTAACGAAATTTCAAGCAAGAAAAATTTAAGCCATAAGTTTGATTAATTTAATATTAAATTAACTTTGTAATCGGAATTTCTTGCAACGGTAGAGTTTTTTGGCATCATAAGAGTTTTTTGGCATCATAAATTACGCATTTTATAGATAAATTGGAAAAACTAGAGCTGGAAAGGAGAAACCATGGTTTTTTGTTTACTGTTGAGTTTTTCTTTTTTTTTTTTGATATCTCGTTGGAGGGGGAATGCTTAATAAAAGGAAAGAAATTTAACGGTTCAAAAATCTACAGGGTATAATATTTGAAAAACAAAGATTTGACAAAGCAAAAATTAAATTGTATTCAATACCTCTAACCTTCTTTTTGTTATGCGTATAAAGAAGTAAGAATTTTGTATATAGTTGCAAAAGTTCTTGAAACATGTTTTGCAAATCTATGTTTTTAAAGACTTTTTAAAATAAACATTTTAAACAACTTACATTTAGATAGCAATTAACACGAAAAACAATAAAAAATTGATTGTGTTTGTTTCAAATTGAGAAGTTGAATCCGACTCTGGAAAATGTAGAACCCATAAATATTTTAAGAAAATAAGAGTTTTTCTAGTGTTAAGTTATTCCGTTAAAAGAATTTATACTAAATCTGTAGCAAAAGCGTAAGAGACCAATCTCAAATTAATGGCTGACATTGTATATTAAATTCTTATATATATTTACCTTAATTTAAGTTTTGTGCTTTGTCAATAAAATTTGTATAATTTCGAAGGACAAATAAAGAGCTGTTAAAAATACATAAGAGTTTTTTTTGTAACACAAAGATGTTTTATAATCAATACATTAAAAATTACGTGGGTAGCTACTTATTTTTTGCATTGATTATTTTTTTTAAATGTGGTGCAATGACCAGTGAAGAGTTCAAATTTAAATGTAAAAGCATTTTCTTGTTTTGCAGCAATGTTTTTATTAATAAATAATGTTTAAATAATTAAATTGTGTTATTTATGTATTTTTGTTTTATTTTGTTGAAACTAGGAGCTTTTTATATATGAATATTGAGAAAATGATTACTTTTATAATAGCTTTAAAAAGATATATTTCTATTAAAAGCTGTATCAATCGTTGTTAAAATTTAGAGGGCGCGTTTGCGCGGCACCCTGTTATTGCCATTGGGGTGAGTATTGATCTTTTACCTCAAAGCGAGGGAGCCCGATTCAATATCGACTTTGCTTGAGTAGACAGAGTCGCCATCACCATAGACCACGACTCTACTCTAGTTCAGTTTTAGTTTTGTAAACGCGAGACAGCGCGTCGCGACGCCGAACCTCCAGTATGACCTCGTGACTGACCTTCTCCGACGCAGCATGTCGTCGATATCGGCGCAAGGGGTGGTGGAGCGAGCTTCGGCGGAGCTTTCCAAGCGCATCAATGGTCTGGGTCTTCGGGGAAGCAAGCACCACTCCGCCAAGGGCAGCGTTATGGAGCGCGTCACCAATGTCTTTTGCGGTGGTGGAGGAGGTGGTATAGCCGCTCCTGAGAAACCTTCTCGATTGTTGCCTAGAGGGCCACCGCCGCGGACACCAGCTCCAGGATCGGCGTCTCAAATACGACCGGTAAAGCCACGACTGCCCGTTGCACCACTCACTTGGGATCAGCTGGTGCTCGATGACAAGTTTCTGCAGCAATTCTTCCTCTTTTTTAGTCCATGTGAAAGATGTATCTTGGCGAGAGTGTGTACAAAATGGAGGGATATCTTATATAGATTTCCCAAATTTTGGACAGGTTTGGTGCCTGTTCTCCAATGTCGGGAATTAAAGAGTGGACAAGCAAACGAGCGCACCAAGTTATATGCATCACTTTTGAGAAGGGGTTTTCATCATTTAAGTTTAATGGGAGCTACTGACGAAGACGCTTTAGATCTTGTTAATTCTTTTCCTTTGGCTTCAAAACATATACATACACTCAGTTTAAGGTGTTCAAGTATCACGGATAGAGGCCTGGAATCACTGTTAGATCATCTCCAGGTCAGTTACATCCCTTGTGAAATCTTAACATTTTTATATATATATATTTTCTGCCAATAAATCTAATACAAGAATAGACAAACACAAAAACGACTAAAAAGTTAAAACATCTTTGTTTAGAAAAGTAAAATTGATGAATGCGCCAGGCTATTTTTAAGTTTTCACATTTGTTTATCACAAATTTTTTTTCTTACTGAATTTCATGATTGTTCAGAGTCAAAACTGTATATTATGTCTTATCTAGCAAACAATTTACAGAATTCCCTGGTAATCTATTCGTACTTCCAAGGATTATTTATCAAGAGCTTCTCAAAAGGTGCAATGCGGCTTATACTAAAGTGCTCGCGCTCAAACATCATTTAAAAAAATACAATCGATGTTTCAGACGTGTGTATAGCTTAGGCCCTAATGATTCTATTTAAAAAATCTTCAAAAAATCGATCAGTGCTTTTGGGCGTTATTCCAAAATTTTCTACATAAGTTAAAATATAAACTATCCAATGGTAAAAAATTTGTAAATATTATTGTACGATTCATGTTTTTAAAACATTTTAAATTTTCAAAATGTCAAGTAAGATAGAGACGTTTTGTTTGTATTCAATTCATTATTCCGGTTCAAGTGCCGCAGGAAAACCGATCGAAAACGTAAAATATTTGCTTTACAGTTTACTATCTCTTAAAGCTGTATGCTGATGAGAAAAAAGTGTGATTTTGAAGGGGCGTTTGCTGACTTAACTATAAGAAATGTGTCGAGACGTACGTTCATAAATTTAACTATAGAATCGGTACACAACAAAAACAGACACTACCACTTTTACTCCGCTTTTATTTATTAGCTGAGAGAGGTCCATCATTGGCTTCAAAGCTTGAGGACAGATGTTCCAATATGACAAATTCAATATGGGATCTCGATAAACCGAAACAGTATCTACTTTTGAAAAACTTGATTGTAGTTATTATCTTTTTTGGTACTTTAGTTTATTGATAAATATAAAATTATTATATACACTATAATAATAATCAATAACTTTTTATGTGTTAATTCAAAAACCAAATATTATGTTTTGGTATTGATAAATATTACTTATGAGAATGAAGTTTGCGCTACGAGTCATAGGCGAGAGCACAAGCATCTGAGTGAGTACAGATGTGTTCTTCAATGCGGTCAAATTTGGTTGACCAATTACACGATTCTAATATGCTATTTTATGTAAAATGTTAATTTACTCTTCTTATAAAAAATTCAGTAAGTTATTTTTAGCCGTTTTTAAATAAGACTGTAAAAACGTTTTACTTTATAAACTTACAGAATTAAACGAAAGCTTTAATAAGAAAATTTAAACATTTTTTTTGCAAAACTTTATGCTGATTCTTACAGTTTTTGATCAAATGATAACAAAAAAATAAAAAATGTAAAAGGAGGTTCAGCGCGCTTCCCGCTTGATTCGGGTTTTATCGTTCTGTTTTCCTTTTCCTAGCGACTTTTTTTCCCATCCACATCACAACTAAGATACAATTCACTGTATATAAAATAGCAATATTGTATTTTTATTAATAAGAAATACTTAAACACAAATATTCCAAAAAATTGAATGCATTGATTTCTATTTCAAACACAACATTTTTCCAAAAAATTTAAACTCAAATCTTTCTTTCAATAAATAACATAAAACGTTATACTGTAGTTGTATCGGTGCCGTTAGAACGAATAGTCATTTTAAATCTGTATCTAACAGTGCAAATTCAAGTTGGAAAATAAGGTTGAATACAAAAATGAATTCAATTGGGACAGATTTAGGTCAAATTACTCAATATTTGTTTGAACTATCTTAATCAATGTATTGATAATTAAATAGATTTATTCGGGGATTTGGACAATTTATTATAATAAATAATTTCTGATATTCTTGCTTATTGATAATATTTCAAATAAATATTTTATTCATCAACGTACATAAAATATTAGGAACACAGCTTTTCCCTTCAGGCTGTAAAAGATACGTTTCAACAGAAACTTGGCTTGTATTCTGAACGTTTAAAAATTTATAAAAAGGTATTTTTAAGAAAAGTTTAATAGTAGATTATGAATTTAGATTGCTTTAAAGGAAGAAGTCGTATTATTTTATTTGTCTGTTTAGCAAAATGTCAGACAAGAAGACTTTTTTGCTTAATGTTTCAAATTTTGGTTTTAAAAAAGCTCGTAATTTTGCCATATTTCTCCAAATCAACGTTTTGTTAATTTTCAACCTAGATTTAATTATTGAATGATCATAATGAAGATGAATGATGCATGATTGTATTTTGCACTCAATTCCGTGAAATAAGCTAGCAGAACATTTTCGGAAATGAGTTTGAGTTGTTTCAAAGACGAGAAGACGCCATTCGTTGAACTTTATTATAAATGGATTTTGATGCTTCCGTTATTAAAGTGGATGTTGCTGTAGCTATTGTACAATTTCGGGAGGTATTATTTGATTAGAAAATGACTGTTAATCTTTCGTCATTATTCCCTAATAGAATATTGTATGGCATTATTGTTAAAAAATCACACATATTATAGGGTGCGTTCATAAATTATTTAGATCTAGTCTTTTCTTGCTGTGTAATTTAACTTGACAGATTTTAATTGTCTTTGATAGTACGATTGCTGACAAATGTCAAAACTTGTCTATAATATCCTACGTTCCTCCGTAAGAGCTAATCAAAAATTGAACACGCGTTCAAAATTACATGGCAAGAGTAGATCTAAATAATGTATGAACGCATTGTACTTCCGTTAGATTTTAGCCGTAGATAAACAAATTAAATGTAAAAAAACATTTTTATCAAAACTTTAAAAAAGCCACAATGAAAATAAAAATAATAATTAAATTTTGTAGATTTACAAAATTTTTGAGGTGAGTTAATAGTTCAATAATTTTAATTATAATTTTGCTAATTTTTCAAAAAATATTCAACGTCTTTTAAATAGTATGAGATCTATAAAAATATAAACTAGAAATAATAAACAAAACATTGTCAAATACAATTAATTAAAAATCACCAAAAAAAAAAAACAAAATTTATAATTAATAATTTTTACAAATATTTTTTACATCATTTTAACGATTTTATTCAAATTTTTTCCAAAATTTCTTTGTGAAAGTATGACCTATTTGAAGCCTAAATAAAATAACACCAAAAATCTATTAAATTATAGAGCTATAACTTATTGTTGAACGACATTATACAAACTGTTTACATCAAGCAATTTAAAACCATTGCATAAATGACAATATTATAAATATTGAACAGAAAGCTTGCATGACTGGATGTAAAGAACAATAATTAATAATCTTTGATTCAGTAGCATAGTCATGGAACAAGCTCGATTAAATAAATATAACATCTAAACTGCTTCTATCGATTATGATTTAGTTTCTCATTGTTGGTTTATAAAAATTTTGCAGATGTATACACTCTAATTAAATTATGTAATACAATTTTGGCAAACTTTGCTTCATTTTTCAATTAAAAGCGAATCAATGAAAACTGCAAAATTGCCAATTGAACGCGAGATATTTCAAGGAGATTCATTAATTTCTTTATGGTTTTGGTTTGCAATTAAACCATTATCTGCGCTTTTTAGTAATTCAGGTTGTGGATATAAACTGATGATAAACCACATTAATTTTTCAACTATTAGTCATTTTTTGTATATGAATGACATAAAAATATATGCAAGCAATAAAAATCAATTATTGACCTTAATAAAAATCACTGAGTTGTTTTCAAATAGTAATGCCATCTTATGTAAACTTTAAGACACAACAAGCAGTATAAATCAATTTTATCTTATAGAACTAACAACAACAAATATATTAACAGTTTAAATGAAAGTCGTAATCGGTTTTTTTATGCATATGACTTGTACAAAATAATTTCGTGGTATCACATCTGGCAGGCGTCTCAAAGCGGCTCACATTATATCGTTATATGTATTATATGTGTATTTTCTCAGACTATAAATTAGTATCTATGGCAAGCTTTCAGGATGTCTCAAAAACTTTTCGGCAATCAACCCAAATACTTTTTTTTACTAGTTTCTGGACAAAGTCGTGATACACAAATAATTTTTTTAAGAGTCTCCTTGATAGATGAACAGAGTAATTGTCTAGCCACTTTAATCTTGCATCTTTTCTCTGCTGACAACTGCTATTTTTAAATTGACAAAATTTTATAATCTTAATAAACAGATAATAATAAAAAATGTTATTAAAAAAAAAAATATCCCTGTTGTATAAAAAGCATAAAACATGTAATAAAGCAAAATAATTTGCTTCAATTTCTAGGCTTCAAATCTTGTAAAAACAAAAGTTGGCTAAGTTGGGATTCTTAATGGTAAATCAATAAAATTTTATATCTACATGCATGCCAAGAAGTTTAATAAGAAAATATATTACTCGCTAAAAGCTAAAAGAAAAAGCAATAAAACTTTGTTCCTGCCAGAAATTAATTATGTTTTTAAATTTGTAAAGAATAGTAGAGTAGTAATTATTAATACTAAAAAAAACATAACTTTTTATTATAAAGTTATATAAACAGAGAAATAATAGTTTGTATTTATTCATCTTCTGGTAATGACTACATAATAGTCAAAAAAACTTTCAAAATTGAAAAAAAAACTGACCAATAAAACTTCATAGGTCCAAAAACTCTGAAACAATTAATTAAAAAAAAAACTTTACTGTTACATGAATTAAATACATATAATAAGCTAAGTGCTAAAATTAAATTAATTTATGCAGACATTTTTGAAATCATGTAAAAGGCATTCAATTTTTCTACGTTTTATATCGCATGTTTGCCAGAAAAGTAGAAATCTTTGCAAAAACTTAACTCATAGGTTAGTACCATTAAATACGAGCAATAGACTGAATTAAAAAAAAATGTTAAACAAAAAAATAATAAAAATGATCTGAGTAAAAAACTAAACTTTCTTCCGAATAAAAATAAAACACGATGGTGCATGAATCGGATAACATAGGAAATCAATCACATAAATTTTGTAATAAAGCAGAATTAATTTTACTCAACAAAAAACTAAAATTTGTAGCAACAAATTACCATAAAAAACTAAAAAATGTCATAATAAACGTAGAATTGTTAGATAAATTTATACCAAACTCTATAAAAACATCTGTACGCAAGGCAAAAGTAAAATTTCTAAAAATTTAAGAACACTAAATTCAAAATATGCATAATTTATCAAAATACATATCATAAACGGAACTATGCGTTAATCAATTTTTCAATCTAACGTCAAATTTTACAAATAAACCAAAGGCGTCAATATAAATCAATTTCTAGCTGAGTAGTTTATGCATCATTTTAACAATAATGCAAAAGAAAGTTTTGAATATGATTTTGCAAATTTTAATAATTATGAAAGCTTATCAACTTTTGTGTCAAATTTTAAGTATTTAAATAGCAAAATATATTTTTTAGCAGCCTATACGTCAATTCAAATCAAATAACACTTGGCTCACAAAAAACACGGCAGATTAGACAAGTCAAGTATAGCTGAGCACGCTTTCAATAAGAATCATAATATTATTAGTCATCATAATATTATGATTCTTATGCCACATCTAAATAAAAGCAAAACAAATGCTTTAAATAAAGATAACAGACTCCTTTTTATCTTTTTAGCCGGATTGCTAAGGGTGAATAATTAAGCATAAAAATAGTAATATAGTTTTATTCTTCTTCTGATGATGACTATATGGTAATCGTAAAAGCGCTCTTGTCACAAGAAGCATTTCTGACAAGTAGTACAACTGTGTTAATAATTTTAGTGTTAACAATTCTAAAAAATTAATTAATTAATATTTTCTAAGTTAATTAGAAATAATTATAATAATCTGTGCCACTACAAATAAAACGGCAAGACTTAAGTTTATCTAGATGCTTTTATTATTTGCAGACATTATATGAACTTGAGCTGGCAGGTTGTAATGAAATTACTGAAGCTGGATTATGGGCATGTTTGAATCCCAGAATAGTATCACTGACTTTAAGCGATTGTATCAATGTAGCAGACGAGGCTGTAGGTGCTGTAGCTCAATTGCTTCCTGCTTTATATGAATTTTCCCTTCAAGCCTATCATGTTACCGACGCCGCTTTGTGTTATTTTTCGCCAAAACAAAGCAATTCACTCAATATTCTTAGACTGCACTCTTGTTGGGAAATTACCAATCATGGAGTTGTAAATATTGGTGAGTACATTTTCAAACTATTTTTGACAATTTAGTATTTATCTGTTTCAGTTCATTCGCTACCGAACTTGACTATGCTAAGTTTATCCGGATGCAGCAAAATTACAGACGATGGAGTTGAGCTTATAGCTGAAAATCTACAAAAATTGAGATCTTTAGACTTGTCATGGTGCCCTCGTATCACCGATGCTGCCTTGGAATACATAGCATGCGATCTCAATCAATTAGAAGAGCTTACTCTTGACCGGTAAATAAGATCTAGCATATAATTAAAATTCTAACTATAAAAAGCAGAATAAATTGAAAATTACGTGGGTAATCCTTTAATAAATAAAATTAATAATCACATAATAGGAATATATTTTGCAAAAATAAACAAAAGTTGCATTTAGTAGCAATTGCGGTAGCATTTCACATTCCTGCATCTAAATGATTTTTTCTGCATCAACTTTTTTGCAGATAAAATGGTGCATCACTCAATATACTTCTCACATTCGGAAGTCAAAAGTCTTGCCAATTTAAGAGGAAGCAAGGTACTAGTTTTTATTGTGAATAATAAAAAAAAGTTCTGTTTTGGAAACACTATCGTTGTGTTTTAATCTTTTCCAGTAGTTAGTTACACGGAATGGAAACAGTTGCATTTTTTATTACCTGCCTCACATTAAACTAACATTAAGTCCGCAGTCTCCTTCAGATAACTGTCTCACATCATTTCAATTAGTTTCTAAGAGCATTTTGCAAAAATATTGACATGCACGCACGATTGACTGCAAATGTGATATTGAGTCTTGTTTTTACACAGTAGGATACGCTAGTTTCGGTATAATGTTTTAAAGTAGATTTTATTAAATTGATCTCTTAATTTTTTTAGGTACCATGTTCAAAATAAAATAAAAATAAAAAACGCCATTTTTAACTGCCACCACAACTTGTCAGCATCTTACTACATTTTTTATAAAACTGGCATTATTTATTCAAGCTGACATGATTAAAAGTTGAATATTTTATTATAACTTTTATAATAAAATATTGAGATTTTTGGTAATCATTTATAGTTTGAGTCTCGCTATTTGAAAGAACATATTTTTGAGTTACTTTCTACTTATCAAATTAAAAAATTGCATTTTTTTAAATAAAAAAAAATTTGATTACGATTATTGCAATTATACTTCTGAGGAAAATTGGTGAAAGAGTTGAGTGTTTTGAAAGATTTGGGTGAGATTTCGGTACCAGTTCAAGGTTTCTATAATTTTCTAATATCATTGAATTTCGATTCGTTCAGACTTGTGATGCAACCATCAAGCAGAAAAAAGTAATAATTTTTAAACGACTGAAGAGATTTTTTAGAATTATGGGTAACAACGCTATGAATTTCTTTAGCTTTTAAATAAAAAACTTAAAACCAAATCGGATTATCCGTTCTATGCTGCTACAAACTGACACACATATATACCTACTTACAACACTGATTTTTTCTGTCAGAGTTAAAAAAATTAAATCAATAGTTTTAACAAAGAAATTGTCAGTGTTATTGTAAAAGTTAAAAACTTAAAAACCAAAAAAAAAATCTTTGCTAATTATATCCTATTTCGTTTGTTTAAAAACTAATTTAATATTGTTTCAGATGCGTTCACATAACCGACATAGGCATTGGCTATATTTCCACAATGCTATCTCTTTCTGCTCTTTATCTACGCTGGTGTTCCCAAATCAGAGATTTTGGACTTCAACATTTATGTGGAATGCGAAACTTACAAATATTATCGTTAGCAGGTATTCATTTCATTTTATTTTATTTTGTATTTTATTAAAATTAATATTTTTTAGGGTGTCCATTATTAACATGTAGTGGTTTATCAAGTCTGATTCAATTAAGACATATGAGAGAATTAGAATTAACAAATTGTCCAGGGGCGTCAAAAGAACTTTTTGATTACTTAAGAGAACATCTTCCACGTTGCCTCGTTATAGAATAAGCCAATCACTATTTGTCCACTAATTACTACATTTGATACTAGATTGTGCAATAACACTCAGATCTTCTAATAATAATTTTATCTTTCATTTGTTGTTTATTTTGTTCATTATTGTTCGTCTCTTGTCTTGTATGTTTTATAAATTACTGTATATTTGGATAGGTTTAATTAGTTAATGTGATGTACATAAATAAACCCTGTTTCGCCAATAAAATATGAAAATATTTTGTAATTCAACAAGTTTTTAACCTTTAGACAAAAATCGAAATAGCTTAAAAATTTTAATAAAAACTGCTGCGTTCAAAAGCAGCAATCAAAGCTCAAATTATCCTTTATTGCCACACTAAAGCAAAACATGTTTGTTCTTTTTAGAGATAAATTGCTTTAAATTTTTGGCACTATAATATATTAACACAGTTTCATCACTTGCCAAAAAGTTTTTATTTAATCTAAAAAGCGTTTTAAATTACCATGTGTCAAGAATAAATCTTCAAACTTTTATTCATCTCCTGAGTCCTGACGATGACTCCGAAAAATCGATTCATCTCTTGCCGATGACTCCAAGAGAACAAATAGCTTTTACCGTTGATTAACAATATTATTTTTTTATATTATTATTTTATTATATATTATTATTTTATAATGATTAAACAGAGCACTAGGCCTAACACAAAACCATTAACTTTCACAGCTTGAATTCTATTAGATAGAAAAGACTTAAACCTAACTCTTGAACAAATGTCTCTTATATTATTAAAAATTATATTTTATTTTAAAATAGTACAACTGCAACTACTTCGTGTTGTTGAAGGGTAACACCTTTGACACTGACAACATCATTGATTTTTTTCTTTAAAAAGTGAGTCGCTGGTCGCTGTGACATAATCTACAATTTTGTTTTTAAGTGTTATGTCAAATATTTGTCAAATAAAAAAGTCTATAAAAAGTATTGCCAACTCAAACAATCATTGTTGACACGCTGTACAGCAACAAAATAAAGTCAGCTTACACTATATAAATTATTTTGGTTTAAAATTAGCGCCAATTCTTGTCGACTTAAACTGTAGAAATAAAAAACTTTCACCAGCTGTTATAATTTATAAACAAAGGACACTGAGCATGCCTTATCTAGTTTAAGATGTCCCTGGTGAATTGACTAAAAAATATTTGAAACTTGGCAACATTTGCTGTCAACATATGTCATTTAGTTGACATAAGAAGTATCACATGTTATTTTCCATTAACGTGATAACGTCCTTAACCTCACAATTACAAATAATTATAAACAGTATTAATTTTTTTTTTGTAATAAATATTTAGATCATAATTTTTGCTTAAACATGTTTATATTAGCTGAAATGACCAACGTGACTCGTATACCGCCTCAGTTGTTTAATTTAAAATTAAACGATGCAATAGCAGGCGAATTGAATAGGAAATTGGCAAACAAGGTAACAATTAAATAAGCATAATAATAATTCTTTATAAAATAGGTAATTTTTCAGGTGGTTTTAAACGTTGGACTATGTATTGCTTTATATGACATTACAAATCTGCAAGAATCGTATATTTTTCCTGGCGATGGGGCTTCGCATACGCGGGTTAGTTTTAGGTACATAGTTTTTCGACCATTTGTTGAGGAAATATTAACAGGAAAAATTAGAAGCTGTAGTCAAGAAGGAGTTCATGGTACATATTTCTATTTTAAATTTTATGTAATTTATTGAAAAACTTTGCCTTTTAGTGTCTTTAAGCTTTTTTGATGATATACTCATACCTCCTAATGCATTACAACATCCGTCGAAATTTAATGAAACTGAACAAGCATGGGTTTGGGAGTATTGGGACGCCAATCTTAATAGTAAGCACGATATTTTTATGGACGCAGGAGAAGTCATTAAATTTCGGGTTACTGCTGAGTTTTTCAACGAGACATGTCCCACTGGAACCATTCAAGAGGCAGAAGATAAGGGCGAAAAGAAAGTTCCTTATAGGTTATTGGTTAGTATTAGATTTTAAATGCAGTTGAACTTATTAATTTATAATGTTATTTGTAGGGAAGTATAAATGAACCTGGTTTAGGCCTGTTATCATGGTGGGGAAATAGTTAATAATTCTATTTATACCTACAATTTGGCAGACTGGATTTGATTTAAAAATAAGGGACCAAGGCACGAATTGAACATTATTTCAAAGAAAAGTATTGCCAAATATTTAAACGATGACTGTAGAAAAAGAGGTTTTCTAAGAAAATAATATAAACTATCTTATTATATAGTTTGCTATTTCTGTTGGAACACCACCTGCTTAAGCAACGCCGAAAAAGAAGCGAGCTTGTCATTTACAGTTTAATTTAACCATGAATATTATTGTTTTGTGTAAAATTAAATTATTAATAAATATTTTATTTGATGTTATGTTTAATAACATTTATACCAATTTCTATTATTTTTTTCTACAATAATTTGGCTTTATAAAGTAGTAGAACCACTCATAAACATGTAGCCAGATTGAACATTTATTAGAAAAAATTTAAAACTTACGTATATATGACGTCAAGAAAAAATCGATATTGTGCGTAATAGTATATTAAAGAAACAGTTTCATAAGACATGTCTTGTAGCACGCATTCAAGTTTTTTTAAAAAATAAGTGTTTAAGGTCTTATGAAACGAATTTTTTATACTATTTTCTGTAATTTGCCCTTTTTTTCAAGCATTTTTTATTGAAATTGATCGGTTTAGAGATTTTTGGAGTGGGTTGGCAATATCTTGATTTTAAAAGAGAAAATTTGTCTTTTCTTTTGTTTTATTCAAAAATTCTAATCCTGTCAGCCCCAAAATACGAAAATGGAAAAAAACTCTACATGTAGGCCTCCCGATCCGTGAAATAGCAAAAATTATTTTGAATTTTATTATTATTATTATTGTAAGATACCTACTTTTTTAGGTTAGGTGACATAATATAAACTGTGACTTTTGCTTTATTGGAATCGGTTGTTCTTCCCAGACCAGTGCACTTATTATTTACACCATTATATGCCATATTTCACATAAATATACTTTCTATTAATTGTTCACGTCACTTTGTTGTTCGAAAATTGAAATTTCAAACTTTAATTCACAATATCATTGATGACAGACAGGTAAAAAGTCAAATTAAGTATTACCAATCTAAAAAAAATTTAGAAAAAAAAGTTCGGTGCTCTAATGGCCTATAACGGCACCGAAACCTATGACGTAGCGTTCTCTAATGAGTCTATTAGAGTATCAAAATAAAGGCAAATTGCAAAAACAATTTTATTCTATTACAAAAAATCACTTGCAGTGGTCTAAATTACATAAATTTGATTTAGAATAAAGCAAGCTGATTGGTTCACACGAGTTATGATGAAATGATTGGCACGAAAAAAATAACCTTGAGAAAAACTAAGAATTCATATTATTTATTTTAAAATACATATTTTCAAATTAAATTCGATAAATAGTTTTTGATTTTAATAATTATGCTCAAATTGTATACACTACACTGTAAAACATATGACAGTGTTTCAAAACATATTTTATTCTAATTTAATCGTATAATAAAATTATTCAGTAATAGCCCGATGAAGATGGAAATTGCACCACGAGCCTAGCTGGTACATAATATTTTGATTTTGCTTTTCAGATCCATTATTTTTCAAAGGTTTAATTATTTGTGAAAAAGTTTTTATTTTAGGTTTATCAGTTTCGTTTCTTTTATTAAATTATTTTTTCTTCACATAAAAACAGTATAAACGTTTCACTTAAAATTTACAAAATCATAAAACTGGGATAAAATTATTTGATTGAATCTGCTTGATATCTTTTAAACATTTCACTAAATGTTTCACCATACTTGTTCCTAATGTTTTCATTGGCACCTGCTCCTAGTAATATTTCTATTCCAGCTTCGAATTCGTATCGCACACACATATGCAAGGGAGTAAATCCAAATCTATTTGAAACATTAACGTCAGCCCCAGCTTCTTTTAACTTGCGAAGACAAGTAACATGTTTGTTCCAACAACAACCGTGTAATGCAGAATTGCCTTTGATGTTAACAGCATTGATGTCAGCCTTAGCATGAATTAATGCTTCAACAGAAGAAGATAGCCCATAAGATGCAACAACAGATAGAGGTCGATCACCGTAGTTATTGGATTTATTTACATCAGCATGGCGTTTTATTAAGAGTTCTATAATATTTGAATTATTGTTGCGACATGCAAATAATAGCGGCGTGTAGCCATAAAGATCTGCAAGGTTTATATCAGCTCCATAATCCAAAAGAAGATTAACAGCATTTTCTGAATTTGCTTCACATGCCATAAGTAACGGCGTTTGACCAAAAGAATTAAACTTGTTAATTGTGTCAAATGGATGATTGGCAAGCAATTGAAGAACATTTGGAAATGCTCGTAGAGCAGCTGTATAAATAGGAAAATAACCCAAATTGTTGGTAATAGTCGGATCAGCACCAGATAGTAGTAATAAGCTAACAATTTCAGGATTGCCATAATAACAAGCATTATGAAGATGAGTACCATGTTCTCCACTAAAGCAATTCACTTCTTTTTTAAAATGATCATCTTTAAGCATTTTTTTCAAACATTTTTCACTATTTTGTGATATTGCTAGTTTTAATAATACCTCAGTATTTTTAGAAATGAATGGTAACGTATCTTCATTAATTATTTCCGAATAATCAAATTGGATTGAATTGTATACAAGAGTGTACAAATTATTGAAATTATTTAATTCATTATAATCCAAATTGAATTTATTAATTAGTAAAAGAACAGGACGTAAACAAGCTGCAACATCACCATAATTTAGAGAGTTCATACAAAATATTGTATCATTTTCTTTTGGATCACACGTATTAATCAGACATTGCATAATTTCTTCATAATTTAGACTGTCATCAAGATTATTGTCATAGTTTATTTTGTCTTCCGAGTTTGTACTTTCTTGTTGCAAGTATCTTTTTCCCCAAGAGCAAGCTAAGTGTAAAGGATTTCTTCCTCCTATATCTTTTAATTTAATATCTTCAAGATGCTCTTTTAAAATGTTAATATTTTTATACAATACAGCAATATGAGCAGGACAATCTTTAGCTAATAAAAGATCAAATAGGAAACGGATATTGTTGAAACCAGCTTTAAATATAAAATTTGAAAAGTTATGAATATGTCTAAAATGTTTTGTTAAATAACATGCCGCAAAGTATTCGCCGTATGAATTATGAATAAAACCAGGAATTTTTTCGTCAGATACGTGAATAATAATTCCGAAGCTATCACCATTCGTTGCAATATCATTCAAAAATGTCTGTGATGATTGAAGTTGAATTGTGGTATTTGATATTTCTTCTTTGAAATACGTTTGCACGGCAAGTTGCTCATATTGGGTGAGACGTTTGTTTTTATTATCTTCTGTATATTTAAGTGCAATATCACTAGAATAATCTATATTTGCTTTGGTTTTATGATACAAATTAAATTTTTCTTCTACAAAGTAACGATATAAATCTGTTATCAGAAAAATACTGCTAAGGAGTGTTTTATACTTATCCGAATCCTGCCGAAAAAGTTCAGTAAACATATAGACTTGTAATGGAAT
This sequence comes from Lagria hirta, assembly GCA_947359425.1. Taxonomy (NCBI): domain Eukaryota; kingdom Metazoa; phylum Arthropoda; class Insecta; order Coleoptera; family Tenebrionidae; genus Lagria; species Lagria hirta. Next base: position 22,723,130 of record OX375800.1, on the reverse strand, counting down.
TCCCAAAATCTCGTTATATTGAATTAGGTTAATACTATATTGAATTCGTTGCTTAATATCTTCAAGATCAGCGCCTTTACAATTGAGACGCTTTTCAATGTAATTGTGTTGCTGTTCAGAATTAAATTCTATAATATTCCGAGAAAATGTATCAAATTCAGTTTCTAAAAATGTTTTTAAATTACATCGAGACGTTAACCATTGCTTAAAATTTTTAGCTGCGAGTTTCTTAACTAAATCAATAACAACTTTTAAATTTTCGTCAGCAATTTCATCTAGTCCGTCCCAGACCAGCACAATGTCTCCTATATCTGTTAAAATTGTATAAAGTTGTTTTTCAAAAATCGAATATTGTTTATAAGTTTTTTCAAAAATATATTTCAGAAAGTTATCTACATTTGTATTTTTTTGTCTAAAATATAAGGAATGGTCTTTGACTTGAATTAAAATTGTCCAGGATTTAAGCAAGTTTTTTAAATTTTTCATACTGATTGACTTGCCCATTCCAGGATCTGCACAAATTATATTAACATTATTGTGACGATGCGTTTGTAGATATAAATCATTTTCTTCAATTCCATTTGATTCCTCACAAAATCCTTTTAAATGATTGGTTTTTTTATTACTACGAATCCACTCATAGCGTCCTTTGATATATCTCATTTGATGGACTACCATTTTTGACAGGTTTTTACATATTTCAAAGAATTTAGTTAACGTTAGTTCTTTGTTGGTTATATAAATTATTTTATCTAGTTTTGTAATGTTATCGTTTCTATGATTATTTAAATCTTCTATTTTTCTTATTTGTATTTTATATAGGAAACTTTCAAGTAACGCATTTGCCTCACTTTGGCTTATATTTGTAATGATCAATATTATATCGGGATTCAGATTATCAAAAAAATCTTCGTATATAATATTTTGTGTTAAAAATCGATCAATATGTGGTATTGGAAGAACTTCTTTTTGTATCTCTCCAATTTTAAAATCTTCAACTGCCATCTGTATTAATTCATTTGAAGTAAGTATATCAGCTATTTGCTTATTTTGTAGTAACTTTTGCAATTTTTCTTTTTCTTTTCCTTGCAAACAAAACTCAAAATTTGATGCTATAGTAAATTTTTCAATTTTTTTTAGGTCGTCATAGTTTTCAAAAACTAAAAAATTAGATAGTTGGTTTCTAATCCTAGTCATGGGTTCAATTAAAATTATTTTACTAATTTTAAGAGTGTTTATAGTTGTTATTGCAGTTTTGTTAGCTTTTACTACTAAGGGACACTTTTTTCTAAGCCACAGCAATATATTCGATAAACAATTCTGAAGATCTTCTATTCTTTGAAAATGTGTTAACAAAATTTTATATATATTGCGTATTATGTTTATATCGGCTTTTTCTAGTGTCCATTTGCAATTACTCCATATTTTTCTAACATCTTTTAAAGCTTTTTCATTTAAAATGGTTATATCAAACATCATAAGACAACATCTAAAGATTAGCAAATTATACTTCAACAATTTATGATTTTCAACAGATAATTTTAGTGGTTTAATGTACGGAGAAAAAACTATAATAGTTATAACTTGTTTTAGAAAATTTTTGTTTAATTTATCTTTCATGCCTTCTTGTAAACTCCACTGTACTATAAATTGTAAAAATGCTTCAAATGATTCAACCGAACCAAACATACTTTCAAATAAATCTTCCACCTCTTTTCGAAGCTTTTTAACATTCGATTGGTTGGTATATAAATAAAATTTATTAAAAAATTGTTTTTCTTTGGTCGAAACAAACTGGTAGCAGCCAGCACTTTTAGCTGTTTCAATGATGTCATCATGTGGTCGGCATGTTTTAATAATCAAATTATGTTCGTTCAATTTGATTGTCGTATTTTCTTCTACATCAAATTTTATATTGCTAAACAAAATAAAACTGTCTACTTTATCCGCTATTTGTCTGCTAGAATTTAAGTATTTTTGAATACTAAAATTTCCTGTTCGGCTCGATAAGCCATCTTTTATTAAAGTTTTGTTTTTAACATGTTTCAGCTGTATTGCAAACGTGCGATTCTGTTTAACCGAATCATTCAAATATTCGGTTTCAAGTACCACATCGTCAAAACTTCCAAATTTCTCATCATTTGATGAAATTTGAAAGTTGTTGATACTTTCATTCCTTAAACATTTTAGAATAATATTTGCTGTGTACAAATCTTCGTACTCTCTTCCTAGGTCAGTTGTTCCAGATCGTTTTTTAAATTTCTGCAAATAAGAAAACTCTCAAGTTTTAAGTATTCAATCTATTACTTTGGAAAACAAAAATTGAATTATTGCTCACCCAGAAAACTACGGTCAATTACAAAATACGAGAGAAATCCCCTATCTACTCAGCCTAACAAAGAAAACACAAAAAATTTGGAAAAAAATGTCCTTAATTCTCTACATTGCTCAATCAACTTTTACAAGCAGTGTTCGACAGTTTTGATGCCATTTTTGCCAGGGGAGTTGTCACAAGTTTCTCAAAATAGCTATTAACGACAGACTTCTCTTCATTGTTTTGCAAATCTTATAGGTATAATAATCTTATAATAGTTTGTCTAACAGTATTTTGCAAATATTGCTTTTTGGCTCTACTAATGGTTTATAATGGTTCCACTCAAGTACTAATATCCACCGTCTCGAAGTATTAGATGGCGTCTAGAGTCTCAACTGCCTAACCGGATAGACATTTCTAAAAATAAGATACTATCTTTAAAAAAAATAAGACTTCATTTTCCAAACGTGTTTCTAGCGTGTAATTGTATTTTTTTCCAGAGCGTGTAATGATTTTTTTTAAAAGTTGAAAACAGAAAATAATTAATGGGTACTAAATCTGGCAAATAGAGTGTCTGAGCAAGCAAATCAAACCTCAGCTGGTTGATTTTGGCTATCGCGATAATAGATGTATGAACAACTCCATTGTCTTGATAAATAAACGATTTTTTTTTGCAAAACGCGGCCCATTTTTTCTCAATTTTTTCACTTAAACGTTGTTTATTTCCTTATAACTTAAGAGATTTATTCCAGCAAATCCTTTATCTAACAAGTTCGCATAATCTTTGCCGTTGTTTTTTGTTTTAAAGATAATCTATCCGACAATAGTAGTACTTATTAGTCTGTGCAACCAACTTAGGCTTACAGATTTTGTTTGAGCAAATATATTGTTTGGTAATAGATCAGTCATAAACTATGTGAAAAAGTTAATAGTTTTACATAAAATATACTGAACTGCTAAAACTTTTTTTAGCTTTTATTTAGTTTGTTGCACTCTATACTTTCTGTCATACGTTTTCTTAATAAAAACTATTCGTCAGTCAGAGTATTTTTGAGACCACCTTCGTGAATACTTTCAAAACTAATTTCTTAAAAGAAAGATAGTTGACTGCTCTCATTTAAACCGCCTCATTTGAACTATTGTTTAATATTAAAATATTATTAATTTGATATAAAATTGAACTTCTTTTCATAAGCGTCAAAAACACTAAAATCACTACCAACAGTAGTTAAGTTTCTTACCGTACAGAAATTGTCAGGTGCTGGATCATCCATTTAAATTATTATTCATTTGACCATAAAATGCCAAAGTTCCTAAAAATCGCTATAATTAATCTATACTCTATGGAGCCTATCTATGCTAAACATTTAATACCGTGCGTTCATAAATTATTTAGATCAACTCCTGCTGCGCAACTTAACTTGACCCAATAACACACAACGCGCTTGTATCTCAAAAAATAGACATATGTTTACGAATTCATACCAATAAGAGTTGATCTAAATAATTTATAAACGCATATAAAAATTTACAAGACTTTTGGTATTATTCTAGTTGTAAAATATATTTATATTCACTACATAAGATAGTTAGGTGGCAATAAACAAAACTTCATGTATGCAGTGCTAGATTATTTAGGATCTTATTGAGACGATAAATGTCATTTCAATTGAATTGGCATAAGAGATGTTATTTGAAAATTTAAACTTCTGTTGACAGCATTTCCATTTAGTTTTTTTTCTTGTGTTTGCAGCACATTGTAGTAAATGTCAATGTGTACACTGTAGAGATTATTGTTTAAATCCTACCAATAAATTTTTAAATCATATATGACCTCACACAAGTTCACACACAAACATTTTGTCTATGAAGTACCTTTCACATTCAAAACATGTTTACACAATCATGGTCTACTCTAATATGCTAATATTCCCAATTCAATTGACTAATAAGAAACTAGTGTCCAAACTAAGATGTATAGGCGGAGTACCACTTCATCTAACGATTTGTATTAGTTTTGTAGCTGTTTTCCAAAAAAGCTGCTGAATGACGAAGAAAATTATTTATCGCAAAAAGAAGCAAAAATTTGAGATTCGTATAACTAGGTAGAACAAATTAAGCACTATACAACTAAAGATTTTGTCCTTAGTACTTTTTACTTCACAAAAAAACGATAAAAATGAACAATTTATTAATATGCGATTTTTATCTTTTTGTGTGACAAAGCATAGGAAAACCAATTTGTCTGGAAACTAGAGACTTATCTTAGCTAAAAAAAGATAGCGTATGGCGTCATCCGCGTTGACATTAAACATTAACCCGTTTCTCGTTGCTCATTATAATAATGAAGTATGAAAGTTGCAGCGGTATCAATTTTTAGACATTACCAAATTGTTATTTCATTAAATATTTGGTAAACTGGTAAATGTATGTAGGTAATATTTGTAGTTTCTATGTACCTATAAATAGGTACATAGATAACACACCTATCTTTTATGGGAATACCTATTTAGAGACTGGACTGGGAAAATATATAACTTTCCTTAGTACAAACAATAATTAAAAGAAAATGGATATAGTAGCTACTTACATAAATAAAGAAAATAATGACGTCAGCAAATATTATGTAAATTAATCAAACTTGCTTATCATTTTTTCTCAAAAACCAATACATAATACATTCGATAACAAATCATAGAATTGTCAGTTTTCGACTATATCCCAGATGTTAGACTAGATATATTACACTAACTACATACTTATAATATACACTAACTACATACTATATGCAGAGATTAGAGATAAAAGTATAAGATATATGAAACTTTTAATACATCAGTTAAGCAAATTACGTTCTAAATTAGGCAAAATTTTTATTGTTCTTCACGGTTCAACTTGTGAGTTGAACAATAAATTTGTGAGTTAAAGCAATAATTAGCTTTGAAAAAATAGATAGCATTAGGCACTTTAAAAAAGTTATTTCTAAAAATTGGCCCCAAAATAAAAGTAATTTCAATGATCAGAAACTTTCAGAATCCCTTGTTGATACATTTTTATTCTCAACTATAACATTATTACGAAGATAAAAGAAAAAATTAGCTGATATTTATAACAATTTTTAGTTTTTGATAAAAGCAGGCGGGCTTAAACTTTACTTTAATTTGTCTACACAAATACTTTTCAAAAAAAAAGCACTAAACAGTGTTGCCGCTTATGATTTTCTTAATAGACATCAGATAATATTATACCAACTATTGTTTTTTTTTGATAAAGCGAAGCAGATCCAATACTTGACGTTAACTTAGACACTGACTCGAAAATTATCAAATTTATAGTAGAATAGTTTTGTTGTTCATAAGCGTGTTTATTTAATGTTGATCGAGTAATTTTGTTTGAACGTGAACTTGACATAATAATTGTCTATTTTCTTAGCAATATCTGAACCTGAATCTTAAATCAAATGCTTGGCTGGACTTAAGGCAAGAATAAATGTTAACCTAGGCCGCATTATTGAGTTATTATTGACCTAGATCAATAATGTAGATCAATAATGCTTTTTCAGCTAACAAAGATTTAGAAATTAAACCTCTCACTTGTATTTAAAGAAATTCTAAAATGTTTCCAGCATTTTGCCAACGTTTTATAAACATTTACCGACCTCATCCCCTAGTAGGTGTTTCCCGCTAAATGGTAGATATTTTTTCATTCCACAATCAATATTAGTTTCTAGCGGCTTCTTTATTTTTAAATTTGACCCAAGATTGTACTAATTATTATTAGTTGACAAATAATTCGTCAAACATTAACATAAAGCTTAACCAATTTTAAACCTTCAAAATTATTTTTCAAAATTCTAGTTACATAAAACATGAAAAAAAAATTCCCTGAAAATTTCGAATACCGTGATTTCTTGTTGACATTCATGCATAAATGAATGTTGTGTGATAAATACTATAACAAAATTTACGTTAGGGCTTACCATTTGGCTCTGTGATTAAGCGATAACGGCGACAACTAATAAAACTACAACACCACAGCAAACCCCATAAGCCCATGCCATGTACGGAAACCTGGTTGGCTCAACGGCTCAACGATGACTTATAAGAAAGTGGCGCTACACTCGCTTATTGTTTACATGTATAATGTATACTACCCATACAAGTATAAAAGTAACTAGTAAAAAAGTCACTAGTGCACTTCCAACTTGTGCACTTGTTACTTGTGGATCCAAAATAGGGACAAAATGGCGTCATTTTTATGTAACTAGTTGAAAATTTTCTTTTACTATCATTAAAAAAATATTATTTATACTTTAATTGTTGATGTTTTTATTTTGCATCTGAACACATGTGAGTAATGACTGAGAAATGACGCCATTTTGTCCTTATTTTGGATCCACAAGTAACAAGTGCAGTGCACTAGTGACTTTTTTATTAGTTACTTTTATACTTATGGGTAGTATACATGTAAACAATAAGCGAGTGTAGCGCCACTTTCTTATAAGTCATCGATGAGCCAACCAGAGGCTTCCGTAGCCATGAGCAAACCACACTCAAACACTTTCTGTCATTTAACAGCCAAATGACAGCTTATTTGTCAGCTAATCTGTCGGCTGTCAGTTAGTCAATATGTTTGTTAGTGTCAATTTTATAATTTTTTTAAAAATCGACTTTTAGTTTATTTTCCATGATTAAAGAAAAAATAGTTTGCTTTGCTTGATGCAGTCTTTTGTAGTAATCGTAATCAACAGTTGAATGAAAAAAAAATAACTACTACTGGTTGATTGAAATTTTAATTTGTGGTACCTTAAGTGATTCTCATATTAGTTTATTAGTATGTGGTTTGAAGAACGAAAGACTTAAATTTGTTATTGGCGACTTTATATTAATTTTAATCAATAATATACTAAATTCTTTAATATTATCAAATATTATATACTGAAATGGCTAGTAGCTCGACCGCAAGTATTTTAAAGCAACCAGACCGGAGTTTGAGAGAAGATCAGATTCAAAACAAATCAGTTAAGCAACCATGTCCAGAGTCAAACGAAGGAATGGTGCTGGCACCCAACTGCCAATGCCAACACTGTCATCATTGGACTAATAGTGCTACTTGGTGCCCCACACCAGACTTGGAGTTTTTTGCACCAACTAATTATACCGAAAACGTTAACAAACGGCCTGAGCCTTTATTAAAGGATCCTAGGTTTGTGGAAAGCAAAGCTACAATTTCTAGAATGAGCATAAAGCACTATAGTAAAATACAAAAACTAACTGTCTCGAATATACTGGTGCATAGGTGAGTAAAAGCTACAGCTAAATTTGATAGTCTATGAAAACGTTTATCTCGTACATGCCCCTCTAACGATGGAATTATGCACACCAATTTGGCATTTTAAGAATCATCTCTTCCGATACAAAATAGTTTATAAAAAAACATTGCAAGTAACAGCTCTTGTTATTTATTTACCAATTTTTATAAACAAAAAAGGATTAAAATGGTTCGATAAATACTGTAATCAGACATAAATTTAAATTTTATCATTAATTTAAAGGTCAATGCATAGTCTACTTTTTCAATTTGAATAGCAATCAATAAAAAGTTTTTTTTAATGTTTATCTTTTTCTAACAAAAAAAACACTATACGTTATTTGTGTTGAACATTTTGAGAATAATGATTTTTTAAAGTTGTCTCTTTTCAAATTTAACAAATTTATTAGATTGTAAATTAGAAAGTTTTATCTGAATTGGCTCGGGCTGATTACAAGCGATGTTTTTGTTTAAATTTACGTTAATTTGTAGTTTTTTCTTCTTTTTTTTTTCTGATTCAATTGTTATGACATAATATGTAAATATTTGTATGTAAAACCATCAATAAATAAATATCAAATATGAATTACAGTCGAATATGAATTTGACTGTATTTTTTGTGTGTTACCTCAGAATTTTTTATGTGGTGAACCGATTTTGATATTTTGTTTGATTTGAAAGCTAATGCTGCTTCTGATCAAGATCTGAATAATAGTTTTCAATCTGTTTTAAGTGAATCTCCGGTTTATCCTACCGAATTTCTGAACGCTGTCAATTTTACTGAAGAAGTTCAAAAAGTATTGCAACAATTAGATTACAAGTATAGTACAGCTGTACAGTCTTTTGCTTGGCCTGCTATTTTCAAAGGAATGAACGTATTCTTAATTGGACGCAAGGAATCAGGAAAAACAATGTCATACATTCCAGCTATTTGTACTTTTGCTTCAAAGACCTATCAATGTGGTACTTTAGCCAAACATAAGGGACCATTAGCTGTGATTATTTGTTCCAACAGTAGTACTTGCGAGACGATTTTTAATTTGGTACAGAAGATTCTCGGGCAAATGCGTAACCATCAAATTAAAGCAGCTATTATAACATATCCAACAACTTTCAGGGTATGTTAATGGGATATTTTAGAAAAATGATTGTAAATTTAACTTTCAGAATAACTTTGATATTTTAATTACGATGCCAGGCTCCCTAATTCAATGTGTTAAATCCAAAATGTTTACATTGAAAAGACTACGTTGTTTTGTGATTGAAGAGGCTAACATTGTTTTCAATCGTAATCAAGATCAAATCTATAATATCTTAGAAGCGACTGATCAGATGTTATCACACCGAATAAATACACAAGCAGTGCAGCTTTTTGTTGTTTCAGAAAAATGGACGCACGATTTGAAAACATTATTAAAAAGAGTTTATGACATACCTTTGGTGTGTATTAGTAATCACCTAGAAGCTGCTATTTATGGTGGATCGCAAATTATTCTTAAATTTTTATTAACAGAAAACAAAAATGATTATCTATCAAGTACATAAGAATTTTCATTTATAGACAACAAAATTAAACTTATAATTTTAGAATTACTAAAACCGAAATTTCATATTATCAAAACAATTGTGGTTTGTGATACGAGTGAAATCACTGCTGTCAATAAATATTTAGCCAGGGAAGGCATTGAAGTACTTGCTTTGAACAACGATGCAACTAAGGATGAAATTGATGAGAAGGAATTTTTGTGGACAACTGCAACTGGAGGGGAGTACAAAGGTATGTTTTCTAATAATTATTAAAATGAGAAAATATTTTGTTTTTAGTATTTAACAGCTAAATAAGATATTTGAGAATCACAAAGACACGAGTATTCATGTCTTTGCTCTAATCATGCTTTAATATTTTTGTGCATTAAATTACCTATAAACAATGATTTTTTTTTGACTTTTATTTACGATTTGTGTCAACTAGTCCACTGATAAAAAACATATTCGATCTCTATATTTGAAATGTTGTTAACACTTTTTATTTCCAGTGTTGATTTGTACAGATTTCATATTAGAAAGTTTGTTGTCAGTAAATGATGCCAATTGGTTAATTAACTACTCTTTGCCAGAAAGCTGGAAGCAATTTATTAATAGGTTTAGAGCATCACTGGCACATTACAACAGCCCACTGGATGGAGACAATGTAAGTTACAAGTATAGTAAGAATGAATGTAAAAGATGACATATATTTTAGCAACAAAGTGACTGCAAAAGCTTTCTGATGATAGATAATAATTGTGACGACAAAATGATTAAAATCATTAATTTGATAGGACGCTTTGGACGAGATTTACCCGAAACCATGAAAATGTATATGAAAGTGAGTATAACGGGATAACAATTATTGTTATTCCGTGTTTTTATAAATAAAATAATATTCTTTATCTATTTGTAATTTTAACAATTTTGTCATTAATTTTCTGAAATCGTCTGAATCTTATTGCATCAACTGTGAAATAAGTTTTTTTGACATTTTTTAATAATTACATTGCCATTTGTTTGTTTATAGATCAAGAGTTCTATAACTAAATATTTTGTTATAAGTAGTATCTAAAACTATGTAATATGTATACATCTTTAGTATAGACTAAGAGATCTTGGGCTATACTAAAAATGCTCTGAACAAACTATAGTTTACTTTCTGTTGGTTGCTTATATAAAAATGAGCACAAGATGGAAGTATTTACTTTCAAATAAAAAGAAGAATCTTTGAGATTGGTTTATACAAATCAACAAAGAAACAGCAATTGATTTGAGATCGCTTTTTAAGAGTCGTTCAAACATGTTTTTGCAATGATCTATTTTCTACAAATAATGAGTTGGAATCGTCACATTATTGCAATAGTTGTGAACAATATCACAAAGTGTATGTTATTCTCAGACATATAGTTTATTTTGAAGTTTTAAATGTCAAAATCGTTGAAAACTTGACCTTTTTTGTTGTTATTTTGTAGGAATTGAAATCGAAAACTGAAGAAGTAAAAATATCAAACCAAATTTCTCTATGTGATGATCTAAAACTTTTTGGAAAATGTTCGAAAGAGTTTTGCATAAATCGACATTTTGTGTGTGAAGATTTAGATGTTACTGGTGATTTGCCTAAAAATGGAAAAATATTTTTTAAGATACTCAATATCAAAAATGTTACAAACTTTACAATTCAAATAATCAAACACATTGATACAAATGGAGAAATTTCAACGATTAACATCGATGATCATTTAAAATCATTAAAGTTAGCACAAGATTTTAGCTTACACATGCCGGAAAAGATTAAAATTGGAACCAGTTACATTCACTGCGATAATACACCTGAAGGAAAAGATTTTATGCTTTGTCACGCAATATCTAATTCAGCACAAAAGGTTGGCGGTTATGATAATAATCTTGTTGAAGTTAAATTGATGGGTGGTCAGATACTGCAGACTCTACAAACAAACTTATATGAAATTCCTTCTCATTTTGGAGGTAAGTGGTAAATTTATTTGTCTACAGGCATTAACATGTTTTTTATTTGTCTCGCTCGTTTTTTAAAGAAAACTATATTTAAATAGGCTAAATTCTAGATTTAGTAATATATTATTTACAAAATCACTCTGAATAATAATAATCTCTTATTTTATTGGTAAATTTTATCAACCAAACTCTTTTTTTTTCAGTTGTTGAAATTTATATAGCCAATTTAGTGCCACCACAACCTGAAAACAATTTTTCTGGTCGGTCGTTTTTAGTGACGAAGAAGTCATTATCTGATACGAAGTACAAAAATATGATATTTTTTGGGAATGTACTTTTGCAGATGAATAAAACATTATGGTTAGATAACGCTTTACAGGAAGTTACTATTGACAAGAACAATTCTGTTGTCAGCTTTAATTTGAAAACACATCTTTTAAATTTAAATACTGTCAAAATTGATATGTCGGTAATAGATTTATTGTATTCGTTGTGTGAAAGATTTAATATATCTTTGCCGAAACTTCAAGAATCTAAAATAAAGAAACAACTTCTGGTGAAGGAACCACTGACCCAATGTGCATTTTTGGATGATGAAATAAATGAAGTGGTTTTAAGCTGCGGTGTATCACCTGATGAGTTCTACGTTCGCTTGACCAAATTTCAAAAATTGTAAGTGAGATAATATTTTGAAGTAAATTAAATTTTTATAATCAGAACCTTATACTAAGAATCAAAAGTCTAAGTGGTAGCACTGTTTAGTGTTACCTCTTATAATTATTTAACGGGATTACAAGGGAATATGCGCTGCAACCTATGTAATCTATTGTGCTTCTTACATTTACAAACATACCAGGGTATAACCTTTAATTTGGAGTATTATCTTCGACCAATTTACATTCAAATGCATTAAGCTAATAGGTAGTAAAATATGTGTAAATTATAGCTATTTATGAAAATTTACTGTATCTTTTTTCAAACGATTTAGTCATCAGTGTATTTTTGCAGACTTAACGATCTTGAAACAGAAATGACAGCAATGGCCAAAGTCAACATTTCCTACAGAACTGCTGTAGCAATAGGTCAATATTACTTAGCATTAGATCCGGCTGGATTCACATATGCCCGAGTTCAAATTCTGTATGTAAAAAATGCTAGGGCTTTATGCTTTTACGTTGATTATGGGGATGAGGCTTTTATAAACGTTTCAGAATTAAAAGTTCTTCCAACAAAATTTTTGAAAAAACTGCCTTTTCAAGCAATTTGTTGTCGTCTTCATGGTGTATTTCCTAGAACGGGTGAATGGAGCGAAGAGGCTCTTAGTATTCTATACGACTATATGTTTGAACCAAAGAACGACATTTTTCGATCATTATTTGTAAAAGTATGTTCATCGGAGCAGCTCGATTGTTATGGTCTAAAAACAAAATATGCTGTTCTATTGAAAGATGGATTTGGTAAAAATAACCCGCTTATCAATCAAATATTGATTGATTCTGGCATCGCTTCTTCAATATTTCCACAAATTGATGACTTTAATATACCATGTTATGAATTGCAAGGAAATGTGGAGTCTTCAGAACAACTTCTCGAGAAACAACCTCTGGAAAGTGGTAAGATTTAGTTCTTACCTGATATCAACTTTTTAACATAATGTTTGTAGATTTTGAAGCATTTGACTTAGAAGTGTTTGATGCTGACACTTTTTTGACGGTATGTATATAAATTTCTATCATAACTATCTTTTAAAGGTGATATTTTATCTATACTTTTGCGGTACTTGGTACAAAATTTATAACGAAGTAAAGGTACTTTTTGCGAAAATATTGGGTTTGTTATTTTAGATTTTTTTGACTTTAGTTTAATTAATTTCAAAGCGGTAGCGATAAATACCAAAACTATCACAACAAGAAAGAAATATGAAGAGTTTGTTTGCATACACATATCGAGTGAGAGCCTAATACGAGTTTAAAGTTTTTTTCTTTCCTTACATGGTAGTGAGTAATCACTTCGAATGCTTAGATGTGACATGTGACATCACTATTTATAACTAATTTGTGGTTAAACTAACCTAATGCAGCAAGTAGTGTTTTTTTTTATTTATGGTCAATTAATATGTATAACAAATGACACTTGAGTGTGGGTCTTAAGACTGCTCTTATGTTGATTATTTATTTTATTATTGCTTTGTGTTTTTATAGAGTTTAAATCGTTTATTTAATTTTTTGTGAAACTGAAAAGTTAACTTTTAGGAATTGGGATTACCTACTAAAAAAATGCTGTCTGTGGCTGCAGGAACTATAAAAAACTCGGAAAAGACGGAATCAGAAAATACGGAAAAGAGCAGTGATTGCGTTATTGCAGAGATTGACCGCAATGTAGCGGAATCATCCTCCTCGTTGACACCAGATATATTTTGGACGCAAGATGAACGTTTCATCAAGATTAAAATTAATTTAATTGGAGTGGAGCACTATAAGTGTAATGTTATTCGAAAACGTTTTTTTGAATTTGGGTAAGCATTTCAGATTAGCATTAACAACTCAAGTTATTAATCACGCATCATTTTAGGACTATGCTGGGAGATAAAAAATATGAACTTAAGTTTTCTCTTCACAAATTTGCAAATCTCGTAAAGCATAAAGCTTATGGTCAGGATATTAGGTTAATTTTAGAGAAAGTTGAGCCTCTAGAATGGATGCAATTATCAGCCACTTCTAAGAAATTGCGAAATGTTCATTATCAAATTCCCAAAGAAAGGGAGAAGGCTAAAAAACGATTTTTACAGCTTGATATAACCGACGACGAAAGCAATGAGGAAGACAAAAACCTAATATATTTTGATGTTTCCGATATGGATAGTGATTTTGACGCCGAATTTGACGATGATTCATCTGAATAATAATTTTTGTTTTATTTAGTGTTATGTGTAACGTTTTATAATGAATACAAGAACTTTTTTTTATTAAAACTTTTTTATTCGTCAAGCTAAAGGCAAATTAGGTAAGATTAAGTATGTAATGAAACGTTTACTGAGTTTTTTTTTTAATGGAAATTCTACTGCAATCTTGATAATTTCATTTGACAGTGTTTTGTGTTAAAAAAATTATTGACTGTGTACGCTAATGACACACATATAGCCTTATCGAATTCAAATAGTTGTGAAATCGAATGGAGTCTTAGGTGATTTAGGTTAGTATTTATAGCCGAAGCATAAACTTGAATCTGTTTTAAGGATTAGTTTCAAAATTTATCGACTTTATTACCTAAGTATTATATTTATTTGCAGTTGTATCTAATAAATTAAATAATGCGATTTTATTTTCAAAACGGCTAAAATTAGTCAACTTTTCTATCTAGATATATAATGTTTTGCAAGTTTGTAACCGATCATTCCATTTATATTTCAATCGGATATTTTGTAATATAATATCTAATCAATACGATAATCTGCAATAATTATGTTCCGTTTACGCAATAGCTATCGAAAGAGGCGCCTGATTTAAAAGTCGCTAGAGCACAGTGCGCATGCTTTATGCTGCGCACAAAACTATCTGCGCATTTTGTGACACTCAATCCGCCATTATTCTCTCATCAATGGATTCGTAAAGTGTGTTTATTATTTTCTCTGCAGCTCTCCAGCATTGGCAAAATGTCGGTGTAACACCACAACGCTCTGCACACACCCGTGTGCCACACACCTATCCAAAATGCAGTAAGTTTCTTTAATTTTTATATTAATAATTAACCAAAATGTGTATTACCGCTTTTTAAACGGATTGATTGCACCATATTGTATTTTGTCCGCATGTCGTCATCGCTTTACTACGAATGTTGAGTAGAACAGCAGAATTTTTTTTTAATTTTTTGTAAATTGGTAATGACAGTTGTGTTTTTGGGGAAAGGTGAAAATAACTAACGGTTTAGGGCGCCTTGGGTTGTAATAAAAGTCGTTTAACCAGTTTTTTTTCAAGCTTTCATCTTAAGACCTAATGTATTTTTTTTTTCACATGACATCATAACTGCAACAATTCTTTTTTTTATTCATATACCTAATAGTTTACACGGCATATAATTAAATAATAAGTGAAAGTAGGTTGTTTTCCAATTGTGCTAATTGATTTCTAAATTAGAAAGTATTAGTTCGAATTTTGACAGATCAACCTATAGATGATAATACTGTGCGATTCAGAATTATTTCGATCAAAGAAGTTTCTCCAATTTCTTTATTTCATACGACTGTCGACGATTTTAGTAGATATTTATCAAATTATAGGATTTTCACTTTCTGATAATTGTTTCAAAGTTCATCTCTTGTAGTAATAATTTTTTTTTGCGATTAAAATTTATTATGAACATTAACATTTTATTAGTTTAATGTCACTAGCTGAGTTTACAGAAAATTATAGTACTATAGAAAAGTATAGGACGAGGTATTTGGAAAACCATAAAGTTGAGCAGATTCTCAGTACTTGTGTACAATAGAACGGCTTTTTATTTTTGACATAGCTACCGAAAAATAATAATTTGTATCACAAGACTAGAAACTGTTTCAAGTGCAGCTGAGGTCTCCAGATCCCGACCACTTGCTAACAGTTACGTGTGATTTAAATAACTTTTTTCGGAAATCGTCTTGGAAGCAACATTTTCCTGCTTATTTACGCGCAGGAAAATTGAGTTTTCCGGACTAGTACTGTAAAAACTTTACAAGACGCAAAATAAAAAAGATACTCTAGTAACTATAGTTGCCAACAAAATTGACAAACTTGATTTTGGTGAAATTTGTAAAAAAAATCTAAAATTTGTGAATTTCGTCTTTTTTTACTATTTCCAGAAAAATTTAATACAAAACACGTCAGTGTTACTTGACTCGGAGCTTTAAAATACTCGGTTCAAAGTGCCTCGTATTTCAATTTAGCTCCTCTTCAGTAATGTAAAATTTTCCTGACTTTTATGTAAATAACTATTTGGTCCAACAAACATATTTATGTAAATTAAAGAAATCAAAAATTTCAGCTTATAGGGAACTAATTGTTCTTCTATTGGCACATTAGATAAAGTGACAAACGATGTGCCTAAATGGAATTTAAAAATGAAGTAATTCGTTTTTGGACATTTATGAAATTTTGATAACGAATACTTAATATAGCAAGGGACAAACTTGTAATCCTTGTTTAGATGTGGTACGGCGGGAGTTGATGTTGCTACCATATACCACTCACAAATAAAGCGTCTTATAGATTCGTTTATGTTGCATGATTATGAACATAGAAGTTTTTAGTTTAAATGTGGCATTAAATGTAAAATTCTGTATTTTAAAAAAATAGCGGTCGATAATATATTATACACATATATTTTTTTTTGTTCCAGGGCCATCATGGCGCTTTCACAAACCGCCGTAGTTTTCTCGGCAGAAGAAAATTACTTCAAGTATCTTTCCTATTCTTTCTTTGATATCAACGCCCAATTCAACAAACATGAGTTGTGCGTCGGTTCTTGTGTGGAAGGAAGAGCCTTTGTCACCTCTCAGTAATGATGAGTTGTCATGGCTCTCCGACGATACATTTTATCAAACATCTTCGGAGTATGATGTTGATGTCAAATTTGAAAATGATGATTATGTCTCTTGCGAAAATAAGGCAGAAATTGCTTCTTTGATGCTGGAAAACCTCGAAAAACTAATCAACCTAGATGAACTTATCAAAGAAGGTTGGTAGAGTTATAATTTTTTTTGCTGTCTTTCTAACGTTTTGTTTATGTATAGTATTGTCAGATATCATTCTTTCATATTCAATTTAGTTCTATGTTTGACAAAATGCCATCACGTTTTCGAGAGACAAGCCATTTATGATGATTTTACGGATAATAAATAATTGATTTTCTTATTTTTCAAATGTTTGACATCAAAATGATGTAAAGATAAATTGAAATTCATTATTGGTATTGCATTCAAAGAATTCAATAACTGTTGGTATTAATTAAACAATAATTAAAAAACAGGAATAGAGCGCACCATTTATTCAAACAAAACATGAAACTTAACTAAAACACAGAGCTTACTGCGATGATAATCTTTATTAAACGTACTGTAGGCAATTTTTAAAAATATGACACATTGACAGTTGGCAGCTATGATTAAAAAAAATAAAATTATGTTGGCTATTCTGTCTGATTGCTTCAAATCAAATAAATATTAAAACACTTTTAAAATTGTTAAAAAAAAATTTTTAATATGTATTTATTTGGTAGGTCAATGACCTACTTCAACAAAATTACAATAATGATGCTATTTTATCCAATTAATTTAATTTTTATTTAAAAAAAAAACGCTTAAAGGCAATCTCAAGAAAAGCTTTTTAAAATCCGTATTCAAACTCTTTTCTATTTCTTTTAGCGCAAAAACAGCCGTTTTGAAAGAAACTACGCTGTCAAAATGAAAAATTAAGTAGCATTTGCATTATGTCAAACTCACGGCTCAAACATAATTGCTAATTTTGACAATTACTAAAAAGTAGAATAAATCCTTTTGATTTAATTTATGCAATATTTTTATCAATCAAGATATAATAAATAAATAACCTCATCACCAAAATTTGATTGCACTAACCTGGCCAGATGAACAAAGCTGGGGGCTGGGGGCTCCTGGGACCTACCTGGAACAAAACGCAAAGCGTTATCTTTCAGATCTTCGCACAATAAAAAAAACGCACTACACAAATGATTTTTCCCGAAAATTCGATTTAAATAATCTTTTAAGCCCTAAAACTAATTGAAAAACCGCTTTAAAAGTGTCATAATTATTTGTTAAAAAAAACAATTGAATACTACTAGCGTTATGTCATAATTCATGGCCTACTTCATTCAAAATTATTTGCCACTTAAGTTTTTATTATTAAAAATAATAAGTAATTATTTTCCTTTTTAATATCAAAAACTACACCTATAAGCAACTTTAAAAAATTTGTAAATTTTAACACTTTTTTATATGAAAATTGTTGGAAAATTACACAAAAAAGTCGAATAAATCATCAATATTTCTTTCTATTAGTCAAGATATTAGACAAAAAAGTCGAATAAAGAAACTATCATGATTTAGGCAATAATTCTTTCTATCGATCAGGATATAATTAAAAATCAACAGGAACATTGAATTGTACTTTACTATTTTGATTTCTTCCTGTTGTAGAAAGTTATGAGGTTCCTGTGGGACTTTGGGACCTACCTGGAAGGACTTTTCAGATCCTCACAAAATAAGAAAAACTCACTACACAAAATCACTTCCAAACCCGAAAAAGCGTTTTTAATAATCTTTTTAGTCCTAAAATCCAGAAAACTGCTTTGAAAAGTGTCGCGTGATTACTATAATTAGCAAAAAAAAAAAGAAACCTAATGTCATAATTCACGGCCTGCTTGATAGCAAAAATATTTACCATTGGAAAGTTTCTATAATTAATAATTTTTGTTTATATTAAAAACTACGCTTGAGGGCAATATCGAAAAGATTTTCTAATTTAAAAAAAATGGAAATTTTGGAACTTTTCTATATCAAAATTGTTGGAAAATTACACAAAAAAGTCGAATAAATCATCAATATTTCTTTCTATTAGTCAGGATATAATTAAAGTCAATAAGGAAATTTGATTGTACTTTACATTTTCGATTTTTCCCTCTTGTATGTTCCTTTGGGATTCCAGGGATCCCACTAATAACACCCGAAAACGGCGGATCGCGAAACCGATATGTTTTCTAAACATTTCTTTTTAAAAAACAATAATCACATTTAAAAAAAATTAATAACGCGCCCATTTAATAGTCCGTGACAAACGGCACGAAGTCTTGGACTATACTAAACTATAGAAGGCAATATTTCTGAAAAGAACATCACATAATTACAAAAAAATTGATAAGAAAGAATAAAACCAATTGTTTTTTTTTTCTTTAAGAACAAAGGAAAACTGATAAGCGAGTTATATAAGTAACTTGAATATACTATACAAATTCAAAAATAATTCATTTAATTTTTAAATTATTACATTTCTAAAATAATGACTTTTTTGGACTAAAATTGAAGAAACACATCTTCTTTTTGATATTTCTTTAAAAAAAGATTTTTTGCTTGTTTCCTAATATTTTCTTAATAATATTTAAAAACGCATTGAATATAAAATAAAAACAGTATTAGCAGGCTTATGTTTATAGGAATTTTTTTCTAACTTATATATAGAGTGTTGTTTATAATTTGGCGTCATAGTTGGCCATTATTTTTAAAGCAATTACTGCAAATATCAAAATAATTACAGATTTATTTTATTTTCGAATTAAAATGGCTTTCTAAACAAATTTGTTTGTTTGTTATGCATATTATTGTTATTTTTTTTTTCTTTATTCAACACACAGTTTAGGAGACACTTTTATAAGACGGAGTTGGAGCTTCTTCTACGTAATTAAACATAAAATGTAAAGTGCACAACCGACAAACTTACACGGATTAACTCTTCGCTTCACTTCACTTCACTTTTAACAGTTTGTCTTAAAAAATTAATAACTAAAACAACACTTTAAACTAACTTATAAAGAACACTATAAACTACATTTATACTACTAAAACCAAATTAACGATTTGAAACTGCTGAAATACAATAGTTTCTAACCTCAAAATCACTTTGTCAAATCAAAATCCAAGCTCGGAAACAGCTGATCTGTGTGCACGCGACCTATATCAGTGACATTGACAGATGCCAATTAAAAAGTTAGTCGCTGTGGCATAATCTCCAATTATTTTTGGCTCGTGGAATGGCGGTTAATAAACGTGTTATTATTGATGTTTATAAAATTTGTTTACCTAAAAACGATAGGACACGGGACAATAATGACAAGTCGACAAATAAACTGGTTTGGAAGTCAGCTTTTATGTTCGGTACATTCACACAGCATTACATAATTTCAAAACAATGTAGTAAGAAAATCTAAAAATGCCTTAGCATTTTAAATTTTTTTTACGCCCGTCTATGTAACGCCACTGTTCATATTTGGCGCCACTCAATAATTTAGATTAGATCAATAAAGCAGTCGGATTTGAATGGTTTGTATTAATTATCCCACTTGATCAAGGAAGACAATATTTTTTCTTGTAATAGGAAATGAAATATGATCAGGAACAAGTAGTTTATAGATTAAACTGCCTAAATTCTAGTTAGAAAAATAACACACTTTATGACACACAACATTATTTTTTTTATTTAACTTTAAATTTAATAAGAATTATTTGTTTGGGTTAAAAATCTGTTTTTTTTTATAAAAAAAAAATTATGTAAATGGTAAGCTGTAAAGGCAAGGCTACCGTCCAATATGAACATAAAGTTCATAACATTGTAACGATAATAATTTAACCAGATTTATTATGTGTTTGTTAATAATTGAATTTACTTTGAGGATTTTGAACTCAAAAGTCATGAAATACAAATATTGTTTTGAATTAATATGGAATAAATTGTTTGACTGATCGGATCGCTACCAAAATATTCCATTATTTGTAAAGACAAATAGTGGATTTATTTAATACAGACAATGACTGATAAATAAGTGTAATTTTTGTTATCAACCAACAAAGGAACTTTTTACAAGCGTCCTCTGTCTTGCATTTTGCCATTCGAGCGATGTCAGCATTTTTTTAATAGTACCCCTTCTATCTCGTCAAGTCAATAATGATGCCGTTATATTGTAAGAAATTGATTCAATTTGTTTTGCGAATTTCCTCTCTTAGAAAGGAGTTAATTATTAAAATTTATTGCTCTAGGATATTTATCTATTATTATTATTACAGTCATTATTTTGAAATGTATTTACAAAATTATGATATTAGTTTGCTCCTAAGAAGAGTTCAACAACTATATTACATATAAAACTTTGTTAAATCAAGCAGACCTTCCCGACATTTAATGCTCTTTTACTTCTGCTTGGAAAAATACACAAACATTTCAAAGATAAAAATTCAAATTCTAAAAACAAAATACAACTTAATTAAGCTGTTAATTCGTAATATTGCTTGACTTTGGGATTTTGCTATGTTCTTCGCTTCAGACAAATGCTTTATAAAGTTTAACACATTTTAATTATCTTTATTAAAATTTTATTAATTTAATCACAATCTTAGTATCATGGTT
This sequence comes from Lagria hirta, assembly GCA_947359425.1. NCBI lineage: Eukaryota > Metazoa > Arthropoda > Insecta > Coleoptera > Tenebrionidae > Lagria > Lagria hirta. Next base: position 22,701,839 of record OX375800.1, on the reverse strand, counting down.
GCGACAAAAACGATTTAGGTACAATATTTAGAACGGCTTCATTGTTTTTCTAAAAATGCTTTGATAGAAATAATTAAACACGATTATTGTCTGAAACAAAGAATAGCGCTAAATACCAGAAGTAACTCATGTTAATTTTTAATCAGTAGGTGTATATGCGATAAAAAATATTGATAATGTGACTGACAGGACTTGCGTTGCAGAATAAGCTAGGTACAAGGCAAGATTGCCAACTGTAGCAGGCTTGCCAATTCCTTTATTTGATGCAATCATTAATATTCACTCGGTATGTACAAATAATAGAACAACTTCTAATAAAAAGGAATTTCTAATTACCTAAATAGTCAAGTTTATTGAAGTGTAAAAAAAATTAAGCAAATTTCGTTACTTTTAATTAATTAAATACGAATTTATGAACAGTATATTATGTGGTAATCTTATGTATGTTTCGTAAGGGCTACTGAAACTGGTCTTTTAGCTGTATGTGATACTTAATGATCTGTCACGAAAATAATTCGAGTTATCGAAGATTCGTTTTATCGAACTTAGTCAATCATTCAAACTTGATTGGAAGATTTGGACGTGCATTGTTATTATTTAGATTTTTATTTGAATACATTTGCAGTGACAATTTGGGTCTTATATTATTTACCTAACTGCTTACTTATAATTTATTCAAATTAATGTGTATGTAGAATAAATAAATGATGGGGGATCACAACTGAATACCAACTAACTTCGTTGCAGGAAAATATTATGTGATGTGAGTATTCTCTTGGAATTATGAAATGCAACATTTTGAGGAAGTATGGTATTTGCAGCGCAATAGAACATTTTTGGTACACCTAGTTTTGTTAAAATATAATTATATTGGACATAATTGTATTCCCTCTGGTTTAGTGTTAAATTAATTGGTAAACAGTCTGCTCCAATTGTAATGTATGTAGGTACAGATACATTGTTTAAATTGGAGGTTACTAATTAATTTGGGACATTTCTTTAAACATTGTCAATAAAAATAATTATCTACTATCGTTTCCGGAACAGCTTTACAATTTCTAAATCACCTAACCTTGCTGCTTTAAAAAGCGTGTTCTAGAAAATAGCATATCTATTGAAATTAATCTTAATAAACAGTAAAATGTTCAAGGATTTTGATAATGTATTTGTTAAACAAGCATCAGCAACCTCGAGTCGCAACCCCATTGCAGCAATCCAAAGTACATCAACCATAAAGGAGTTTTTTTTTTTTTGATGATAATGCGTTTTAAATATTTATTAGTTCAATGCTTGTTTGTTGCTTTTTATCTCAAATAATCAAAAATATCATATGCAAATAGACATCGAAAGATAATTGGTAAATGCTGGGTTCTCATATATCATAAATGTACCTTTAAATTAACTGTTAAGTCAATATTTGCATAACATAAAAGATATGTCTGGTGAAAAGAGGAAGGTAGAATGCTAAAAGGCTTTTTTTCTAATAAAAGTGTTGTTTTTTTTGTAACATTGTTGATGACCTGTTGTTTTTAATTATGTTATCAATTTTTCATAATTATTCTTTATGTGAACGCGTTGTGGTCACATGTTGTCCAGAATGTTTTGGTGGGGAACATTTGAGGGACGTCCACTCACCAGTCGTTGCCACAGAACAGTAGTTCGGGTTCTAGTTCTAGTGACTTAGTTCGATTTTATCGTCACGACGGCGGTGTTGCGAATTTAGCAGTAGCTGCGCAATTTTTGATTAATATTTCAATTTGCAAGCTGTTAAAAAAATTGTGAATGGTGTAAAATTGTTCGGTTTTAAATCAGAAAGTGCTAATTCGTCAAAAAAGAAACTTTTAAACTTGCGTTTAGATCCTGATGACTGTTTGCACAAATGATCACTTCGCTCATTTGTAGCATGAAGTGCAGCTATCATTACACGTGGAACCGGGAAATTGTGATCAATTCACAGAAACTTGTCAAAAGACGCTGACGTGACCTGAACCTCGCCTGGAAGTCCTTCTTAGACGTCGCCGCCATTTTATTCAATCACTGCCATTACTATATTATAATTTTGTTGACTTTCTGTGTTTGATAGTTGGTGATTTTTTCTATACCAATCATCGTAATGGCTGTTTGTTATGGTAGGTTTACAACAACCGGATTGAAAAAAGTATTATTATACTGAACCAGTTTGCGTATTACAGGAAGGAAATTAAACTAGAGCACATTTTTTCTCAAAAAAAAAAAACATTTGGAAAATTATTATGGAAGGGGTAGAAAAGCCTAAGTTTTTGTTGTTCAGCTTCGATACGAGCTCAAGGACTACCTTCACTTACTACATTTTAAATAGTTTTACACACTAATAATCAGAAGGAGTGGTATGTTTATATCACTGGTTCTCATGTAAAAATATTATTTAACGAAGTTATAAGAATCGTTAATTTTCACATACGTACTATAATTTTATGAAAGTAATATTTTAGCGTTTTTGCGTAATTATTGTTATGCAAATTAACTATAGACAAGTGAAAAGTCAATTATTCTTTTTAGAGCAAATGTTTACTGTTTGTAAAAAATATAAATAGTTTTTTTTTTGTATCTGATTGAACGCGAGAAATTCTTGAACTACCAAAAAAAACCTTTGTACATGGGTTTGTGCGAATAGCATGCCAGAGAATTCTACAATAAAAACCTAATGTTCGTGTCTGTAAGTTTCAATTTTCAATTAAATTTGGTGGATGCGCCGGACTATTTCTCATCTCTTCACACAAAACAATGAAATTAATCACAAACTATAATGTAAACTTTAAAGCCAGAGAGTTGAACTGATTGTCGGTATATAAGTTTACAAGAAAAAAGTTTACTTCATAACTGCTAACATTATTTAAAAAATCGATTGATATTGTTTCAATAAGACCAAATAAAATTCTTCAGCTACAAGTTGGTGACGAAGTTAGGTGTTTTGCAAATTCCCGATGGGTTTTAGCATCAGTTTAAAGTTACATTGTTTTTCTAATTTTGTAAAAAACAAAACACCTAATTTTGACTAGATCAGAACTGTGAAAGATGCTACACCAATTTTGTAACTAGGAATAAAATTATAATTTTTAAACAACTGAACCGATTTTTTTGAATGGCTAAGAACACCCGATTACCTCTGGTTTTCAAATAAAAAAAAAGTTGGTCTAAAATTGGTTTAGCTAGAGCTCGACAAACAGATACATACTACAAACTTATAGCACTTTTTTTTGCTGGGGCTAAATAATAGACGAAAATAGCCGACCAAATATTCCTACTAAGGACCCAACTCTAAAAATTATCTTATTTTTTATGGTTTCTCAAATATTGTGTCATGTACTATACATGTACATGACATTTTGGTAATTTCTACAACTTAACAACATATTTTTTATTTAATCTCGAGAGTTCTTTTGACTACTGTGTAGTCATAGTAAAAGAGTTTTAAGATATCTGAATGAATTTTATTTTAAATTTTTACCATCGGGTGATGTGTTATTACCAATAAAATGACTACGAAAACATATTGTTAGATGAATTGTCTCTAATTACAATAATTAATAACAATACTAGCAGTAAAATATACCTAGATGGTATCAAGCAATTAAATGCTCTTTAAGCTAATGCAACGTATATGATTATAGTACAATATGCATTAGTAAAATTTAATGTGATAAAAAGCTTGAAACAAATGTTTCAAATACAAATTTTTAATATTGCATTCGATATCACTTTACAAAAAAATAAGTTTCATATTAACAATTCGGAGTACCGATTTCAATGTAATTACATAATTGTTAATTTATTCAACTAATTCAAAACAAAGCAAAAAAAAGCAACTATGAGTATGAATTAATTAAATAAAAAAAAAATAATCTACAATTGTTTCAATTATTCCCATCTGTGCAATATTAAAAGCTTGGGTGGTTTCTAGTTTAATTGTTTTAATCAATAGTTTTATTAATTTAATAAATAATTATATTGATATTTTTAATTTGTAACTTGTTTTAAATAAGTTGCCAGTGTCAGAAATCGAAGTCAATTCAATACGCATTATTTGCGACTAACCAAAAACCACTGGTTATATCTTGATCAAAAATTCTTATGGGGGCATAAGCTATCGAGTAAAATAAAAATCAACAACATCTATTAGAAGCTCATTAAGGTCGAGAAACCATCTAACATCAACGTTGAAACGTGGTTTCTCGATCTTGGTGTAAGGAGATTTTAATAGATGTCGCTAACATCTATTAATTTTTTTTTAACTAGTTTTTTTCAAGCAGTTTAAACACTGATGGTTTTTTTATCTCATTTTGTGTAATTCTACGAGAATATGTTTTCGAAAGCGTTCTCATTTAAATATTATTTAAACCGTTTATCGAATAAAACACGAAAACAGTTTATCCTTTGCAACTTACAATCTCGGTAAACCCAGTTCAATGTTGTGGAGAAAAAATGTAACATTTCGAAGTTGTAACTTAAACCGATGATTTTTTTCTGTACAGACTCGAGGTGTGGAAGTGTTTTGTTTACTAACAACTTTGTTTTCCGACAAAAATGAGTTTGACCTGCAGTTATCTTTTACGAATACCTACTTTATATCACATTAGTCTGCTCTATTATAGGTACAGATATTTAGTAATTTTGGGATCTTCTTGGGCGCATTCACTCAGGCAACATCAACACAATATTATCTAAATATAGAACAACAAAAAGTTGTAGAATTTAGTCTCTAATAAAGTTTTATTTGCTTAGAGTGAATGGGTAGTTTTAGGCATTTATTCCAAAGGATAAATTTAAATAATTTTTGGGGTACGAGTGCATTTTAATATAGCGCATCTAAAGGTGCAATCGCTCGCATCTTTGACAATGATTATGATCTATTTTTTTAATTGTCATTTTGATAATTAATCTTCTTCAAGTTTGCGGTGTGCTGATAAAAATACTTGACAGATTTAATTCAAAAGCTAATCATTTTTCGCAGCAGAAATTTTACACATTAGCATGAGTGGATCAACAAGCAATTATAGTTTATTTTATATATATATAGCGCCCAATAAATAGCTATAAGATAAATAAAATATGGCATAGATGTAATGTTTAATAGATATATCCTTGGTTGATATTTAATCCGTTTAAAGTCGCCGTAGGTATAACTTGAATCACAAGATAAAAAGTAAAAAATATTTATTATTTAACAAAAGTTATAATTAAAGCAAATATCGAAAATGTGTAGGTTGTAATAGGATGAATACATTACTTTAACGTAAAATAATTTTTTAATTTTCACAATAACACATACATGAGCATTTTACATTAACATACAACAAAAATATTCTCAAGGACTTAATGCTCAAAAGTTTTTTTTTAATTGAAAAATAGACACGTTTCGTTAATAATGGCATTTTTACGCATTTTAATATTATGATCTACATATTTAAGTTTTAAGCACAGCTATCTGAAACACGTGCCATGTCTATGCTCTTCATATTTCAAAATTTCTTCAAGATAAAATGTTTATTATTTATTTTGATTGATGTTGTTTGACATTTTCTGTATTAATTCAAAAGACGACCGATCACTAGTTTTTTTTAACCCACTCCACAAAAGACGGAGGTTCTTAATTCGGATGTATTTTTTTATGTTTGTTACTTCAGAACTTTCGACTGGGTGAACCGATTTTGAACATTTTTTTTTTTTCAATCTGATACCTTTTGCATCGTCCCGAATAGTAGTTTTTAAGCTATTCTTATTAATGCTTTTTTGACACGTGCAATGGATTATAAAAACAAATGAAAAATTATAAATTAAAAAAATCGATTTCAATATAATTAAATATTAGTTTATTTTTTCAATTTCCTCAAATTGAACAAAAAGTAGTTTGAATCAAATAAATAAAATATTTGGAAAAATGTAAAATATATTTGTTCAAGCTGCCGCAAAATGAATATATCAATTTTCTGTGTCCTATCTACTGTAAACTACATCGAAAAATCTTTTTGTAAAGAAATGTTTTTGCTAGAACTCAACGTCTAAATTATTCATCATTTTTTATTAACAACTCATGTATTGTTACATTTTTTTTTTATTTACATTATAAATATGCTTCGAAACGTTGATAAAAATCATGTAATTTAAAAAAAAATATTTATTTGGTTTAAATAAGATTTTTTCGATTTTTTTTAATTTAATTTGGAAGTCAGTGATTGTTGAGAAAAAACGCAAAATTGTTTTCAATAATTTAATTTATAATAAAAAAATTACAAAAATCAACATTCTGTCTCTCAAAAAATCGGCTAATTTTTAAAGAGCAGTAACATATTTAACTGCTATGTTTATCAAAAAATATTATAAAATTAACAAAAACAAGAGAGTTTTTTTAATAGTTGATATATTTTTTAAAAACACTATTAAAATGGGTTTTGCCGTAGTCGCAGTCAGTTTTAACTGTGATGCTATATATTTTTTATTGGTCTTGTAATTTGTTCGAGTTTAGATTTTGCAAAAGAAAGACTAATTTGGTTTTTTTCTCGGTGTCTAATCTATTTCATATTTTGCTGTGGGCCAAATTGAGTGGCAAAAAGAATTTTTCAGCTCCAGTGGAAAAAGCAGCTACACTTTGCAATTGCT